>CM048849.1:4341391-5541391 GCA_026545225.1 Cornus controversa
ATCAGAACTCCGCAGTTAAGCGTGCTTGGGCGAGAGTAGTACTAGGATGGGTGACCCCCTGGGAAGTCCTCGTGTTGCACCCCTTTTAACGTGGTTTTCTATTTTTCCCGCGCGCCTCCACGGAAATCGCGATAACTTTTTCACCGTAACTCGAAAGTGAGCGCGGTCAGTGCGGTTGGAACCGTATCGTCCGTGCCAAGCTAACCTCGTTCCAGGCTGCTTTTGACACCTGCAACGGTCTCAAAATCGGTTTCAAAGTCCGTGGCTCTATTTTATCCGCGCTAAAGTCTTAATCGGAAAATATATATATATTTTTTTTCTTGTTCCTTTCTGATCGGGTCCTTTTCAGTTCTGATTGTGACTTCTCATTGCTGGCGAATGGGAGAATCACATGCTAATCCTCTCTGTAATACTTCATCAACCCTCCTCGACGCATCAGAAGAAGGGGCTTTATAAGGGAAATGAGACAAGAGAATGACGGGTGCGATCATACCAGCACTAATGCACCGGATCCCATCAGAACTCCGCAGTTAAGCGTGCTTGGGCGAGAGTAGTACTAGGATGGGTGACCCCCTGGGAAGTCCTCGTGTTGCACCCCTTTTAACGTGGTTTTCTATTTTTCCCGCGCGCCTCCACGGAAATCGCGATAACTTTTTCACCGTAACTCGAAAGTGAGCGCGGTCAGCGCGGTTGGAACCGTATCGTCCGTGCCAAGCTAACCTCGTTCCGGGCTGCTTTTGACACCTGCAACGGTCTCAAAATCGGTTTCAAAGTCCGTGGCTCTATTTTATCCGCGCTAAAGTCTTAATCGGAAAATATATATATATTTTTTTTCTTGTTCCTTTCTGATCGGGTTCTTTTCAGTTCTGATTGTGACTTCTCATTGCTGGCGAATGGGAGAATCACATGCTAATCCTCTCTGTAATACTTCATCAACCCTCCTCGACACATCAGAAGAAGGGGCTTTATAAGGGAAATGAGACAAGAGAATGACGGGTGCGATCATACCAGCACTAATGCACCGGATCCCATCAGAACTCCGCAGTTAAGCGTGCTTGGGCGAGAGTAGTACTAGGATGGGTGACCCCCTGGGAAGTCCTCGTGTTGCACCCCTTTTAACGTGGTTTTCTATTTTTCCCGCGCGCCTCCACGGAAATCGCGATAACTTTTTCACCGTAACTCGAAAGTGAGCGCGGTCAGCGCGGTTGGAACCGTATCGTCCGTGCCAAGCTAACCTCGTTCCGGGCTGCTTTTGACACCTGCAACGGTCTCAAAATCGGTTTCAAAGTCCGTGGCTCTATTTTATCCGCGCTAAAGTCTTAATCGGAAAATATATATATTTTTTTTTTTCTTGTTCCTTTCTGATCGGGTCCTTTTCAGTTCTGATTGTGACTTCTCATTGCTGGCGAATGGGAGAATCACATGCTAATCCTCTCTGTAATACTTCATCAACCCTCCTCGACGCATCAGAAGAAGGGGCTTTATAAGGGAAATGAGACAAGAGAATGACGGGTGCGATCATACCAGCACTAATGCACCGGATCCCATCAGAACTCCGCAGTTAAGCGTGCTTGGGCGAGAGTAGTACTAGGATGGGTGACCCCCTGGGAAGTCCTCGTGTTGCACCCCTTTTAACGTGGTTTTCTATTTTTCCCGCGCGCCTCCACGGAAATCGCGATAACTTTTTCACCGTAACTCGAAAGTGAGCGCGGTCAGCGCGGTTGGAACCGTATCGTCCGTGCCAAGCTAACCTCGTTCCGGGCTGCTTTTGACACCTGCAACGGTCTCAAAATCGGTTTCAAAGTCCGTGGCTCTATTTTATCCGCGCTAAAGTCTTAATCGGAAAATATATATATTTTTTTTTTCTTGTTCCTTTCTGATCGGGTCCTTTTCAGTTCTGATTGTGACTTCTCATTGCTGGCGAATGGGAGAATCACATGCTAATCCTCTCTGTAATACTTCATCAACCCTCCTCGACGCATCAGAAGAAGGGGCTTTATAAGGGAAATGAGACAAGAGAATGACGGGTGCGATCATACCAGCACTAATGCACCGGATCCCATCAGAACTCCGCAGTTAAGCGTGCTTGGGCGAGAGTAGTACTAGGATGGGTGACCCCCTGGGAAGTCCTCGTGTTGCACCCCTTTTGCCGCCGTTTTCTATTTTTCCCGCGCGCCTCCACGGAAATCGCGATAACTTTTTCACCGTAACTCGAAAGTGAGCGCGGTCAGTGCGGTTGGAACCGTATCGTCCGTGCCAAGCTAACCTCGTTCCAGGCTGCTTTTGACACCTGCAACGGTCTCAAAATCGGTTTCAAAGTCCGTGGCTCTATTTTATCCGCGCTAAAGTCTTAATCGGAAAATATATATATATTTTTTTTCTTGTTCCTTTCTGATCGGGTCCTTTTCAGTTCTGATTGTGACTTCTCATTGCTGGCGAATGGGAGAATCACATGCTAATCCTCTCTGTAATACTTCATCAACCCTCCTCGACGCATCAGAAGAAGGGGCTTTATAAGGGAAATGAGACAAGAGAATGACGGGTGCGATCATACCAGCACTAATGCACCGGATCCCATCAGAACTCCGCAGTTAAGCGTGCTTGGGCGAGAGTAGTACTAGGATGGGTGACCCCCTGGGAAGTCCTCGTGTTGCACCCCTTTTAACGTGGTTTTCTATTTTTCCCGCGCGCCTCCACGGAAATCGCGATAACTTTTTCACCGTAACTCGAAAGTGAGCGCGGTCAGCGCGGTTGGAACCGTATCGTCCGTGCCAAGCTAACCTCGTTCCGGGCTGCTTTTGACACCTGCAACGGTCTCAAAATCGGTTTCAAAGTCCGTGGCTCTATTTTATCCGCGCTAAAGTCTTAATCGGAAAATATATATATATTTTTTTTCTTGTTCCTTTCTGATCGGGTTCTTTTCAGTTCTGATTGTGACTTCTCATTGCTGGCGAATGGGAGAATCACATGCTAATCCTCTCTGTAATACTTCATCAACCCTCCTCGACACATCAGAAGAAGGGGCTTTATAAGGGAAATGAGACAAGAGAATGACGGGTGCGATCATACCAGCACTAATGCACCGGATCCCATCAGAACTCCGCAGTTAAGCGTGCTTGGGCGAGAGTAGTACTAGGATGGGTGACCCCCTGGGAAGTCCTCGTGTTGCACCCCTTTTAACGTGGTTTTCTATTTTTCCCGCGCGCCTCCACGGAAATCGCGATAACTTTTTCACCGTAACTCGAAAGTGAGCGCGGTCAGCGCGGTTGGAACCGTATCGTCCGTGCCAAGCTAACCTCGTTCCGGGCTGCTTTTGACACCTGCAACGGTCTCAAAATCGGTTTCAAAGTCCGTGGCTCTATTTTATCCGCGCTAAAGTCTTAATCGGAAAATATATATATTTTTTTTTTCTTGTTCCTTTCTGATCGGGTCCTTTTCAGTTCTGATTGTGACTTCTCATTGCTGGCGAATGGGAGAATCACATGCTAATCCTCTCTGTAATACTTCATCAACCCTCCTCGACGCATCAGAAGAAGGGGCTTTATAAGGGAAATGAGACAAGAGAATGACGGGTGCGATCATACCAGCACTAATGCACCGGATCCCATCAGAACTCCGCAGTTAAGCGTGCTTGGGCGAGAGTAGTACTAGGATGGGTGACCCCCTGGGAAGTCCTCGTGTTGCACCCCTTTTAACGTGGTTTTCTATTTTTCCCGCGCGCCTCCACGGAAATCGCGATAACTTTTTCACCGTAACTCGAAAGTGAGCGCGGTCAGCGCGGTTGGAACCGTATCGTCCGTGCCAAGCTAACCTCGTTCCGGGCTGCTTTTGACACCTGCAACGGTCTCAAAATCGGTTTCAAAGTCCGTGGCTCTATTTTATCCGCGCTAAAGTCTTAATCGGAAAATATATATATTTTTTTTTTCTTGTTCCTTTCTGATCGGGTCCTTTTCAGTTCTGATTGTGACTTCTCATTGCTGGCGAATGGGAGAATCACATGCTAATCCTCTCTGTAATACTTCATCAACCCTCCTCGACGCATCAGAAGAAGGGGCTTTATAAGGGAAATGAGACAAGAGAATGACGGGTGCGATCATACCAGCACTAATGCACCGGATCCCATCAGAACTCCGCAGTTAAGCGTGCTTGGGCGAGAGTAGTACTAGGATGGGTGACCCCCTGGGAAGTCCTCGTGTTGCACCCCTTTTGCCGCCGTTTTCTATTTTTCCCGCGCGCCTCCACGGAAATCGCGATAACTTTTTCACCGTAACTCGAAAGTGAGCGCGGTCAGTGCGGTTGGAACCGTATCGTCCGTGCCAAGCTAACCTCGTTCCAGGCTGCTTTTGACACCTGCAACGGTCTCAAAATCGGTTTCAAAGTCCGTGGCTCTATTTTATCCGCGCTAAAGTCTTAATCGGAAAATATATATATATTTTTTTTCTTGTTCCTTTCTGATCGGGTCCTTTTCAGTTCTGATTGTGACTTCTCATTGCTGGCGAATGGGAGAATCACATGCTAATCCTCTCTGTAATACTTCATCAACCCTCCTCGACGCATCAGAAGAAGGGGCTTTATAAGGGAAATGAGACAAGAGAATGACGGGTGCGATCATACCAGCACTAATGCACCGGATCCCATCAGAACTCCGCAGTTAAGCGTGCTTGGGCGAGAGTAGTACTAGGATGGGTGACCCCCTGGGAAGTCCTCGTGTTGCACCCCTTTTAACGTGGTTTTCTATTTTTCCCGCGCGCCTCCACGGAAATCGCGATAACTTTTTCACCGTAACTCGAAAGTGAGCGCGGTCAGCGCGGTTGGAACCGTATCGTCCGTGCCAAGCTAACCTCGTTCCGGGCTGCTTTTGACACCTGCAACGGTCTCAAAATCGGTTTCAAAGTCCGTGGCTCTATTTTATCCGCGCTAAAGTCTTAATCGGAAAATATATATATATTTTTTTTCTTGTTCCTTTCTGATCGGGTTCTTTTCAGTTCTGATTGTGACTTCTCATTGCTGGCGAATGGGAGAATCACATGCTAATCCTCTCTGTAATACTTCATCAACCCTCCTCGACACATCAGAAGAAGGGGCTTTATAAGGGAAATGAGACAAGAGAATGACGGGTGCGATCATACCAGCACTAATGCACCGGATCCCATCAGAACTCCGCAGTTAAGCGTGCTTGGGCGAGAGTAGTACTAGGATGGGTGACCCCCTGGGAAGTCCTCGTGTTGCACCCCTTTTAACGTGGTTTTCTATTTTTCCCGCGCGCCTCCACGGAAATCGCGATAACTTTTTCACCGTAACTCGAAAGTGAGCGCGGTCAGCGCGGTTGGAACCGTATCGTCCGTGCCAAGCTAACCTCGTTCCGGGCTGCTTTTGACACCTGCAACGGTCTCAAAATCGGTTTCAAAGTCCGTGGCTCTATTTTATCCGCGCTAAAGTCTTAATCGGAAAATATATATATTTTTTTTTTCTTGTTCCTTTCTGATCGGGTCCTTTTCAGTTCTGATTGTGACTTCTCATTGCTGGCGAATGGGAGAATCACATGCTAATCCTCTCTGTAATACTTCATCAACCCTCCTCGACGCATCAGAAGAAGGGGCTTTATAAGGGAAATGAGACAAGAGAATGACGGGTGCGATCATACCAGCACTAATGCACCGGATCCCATCAGAACTCCGCAGTTAAGCGTGCTTGGGCGAGAGTAGTACTAGGATGGGTGACCCCCTGGGAAGTCCTCGTGTTGCACCCCTTTTAACGTGGTTTTCTATTTTTCCCGCGCGCCTCCACGGAAATCGCGATAACTTTTTCACCGTAACTCGAAAGTGAGCGCGGTCAGTGCGGTTGGAACCGTATCGTCCGTGCCAAGCTAACCTCGTTCCAGGCTGCTTTTGACACCTGCAACGGTCTCAAAATCGGTTTCAAAGTCCGTGGCTCTATTTTATCCGCGCTAAAGTCTTAATCGGAAAATATATATATATTTTTTTTCTTGTTCCTTTCTGATCGGGTCCTTTTCAGTTCTGATTGTGACTTCTCATTGCTGGCGAATGGGAGAATCACATGCTAATCCTCTCTGTAATACTTCATCAACCCTCCTCGACGCATCAGAAGAAGGGGCTTTATAAGGGAAATGAGACAAGAGAATGACGGGTGCGATCATACCAGCACTAATGCACCGGATCCCATCAGAACTCCGCAGTTAAGCGTGCTTGGGCGAGAGTAGTACTAGGATGGGTGACCCCCTGGGAAGTCCTCGTGTTGCACCCCTTTTAACGTGGTTTTCTATTTTTCCCGCGCGCCTCCACGGAAATCGCGATAACTTTTTCACCGTAACTCGAAAGTGAGCGCGGTCAGCGCGGTTGGAACCGTATCGTCCGTGCCAAGCTAACCTCGTTCCGGGCTGCTTTTGACACCTGCAACGGTCTCAAAATCGGTTTCAAAGTCCGTGGCTCTATTTTATCCGCGCTAAAGTCTTAATCGGAAAATATATATATATTTTTTTTCTTGTTCCTTTCTGATCGGGTTCTTTTCAGTTCTGATTGTGACTTCTCATTGCTGGCGAATGGGAGAATCACATGCTAATCCTCTCTGTAATACTTCATCAACCCTCCTCGACACATCAGAAGAAGGGGCTTTATAAGGGAAATGAGACAAGAGAATGACGGGTGCGATCATACCAGCACTAATGCACCGGATCCCATCAGAACTCCGCAGTTAAGCGTGCTTGGGCGAGAGTAGTACTAGGATGGGTGACCCCCTGGGAAGTCCTCGTGTTGCACCCCTTTTAACGTGGTTTTCTATTTTTCCCGCGCGCCTCCACGGAAATCGCGATAACTTTTTCACCGTAACTCGAAAGTGAGCGCGGTCAGCGCGGTTGGAACCGTATCGTCCGTGCCAAGCTAACCTCGTTCCGGGCTGCTTTTGACACCTGCAACGGTCTCAAAATCGGTTTCAAAGTCCGTGGCTCTATTTTATCCGCGCTAAAGTCTTAATCGGAAAATATATATATTTTTTTTTTCTTGTTCCTTTCTGATCGGGTCCTTTTCAGTTCTGATTGTGACTTCTCATTGCTGGCGAATGGGAGAATCACATGCTAATCCTCTCTGTAATACTTCATCAACCCTCCTCGACGCATCAGAAGAAGGGGCTTTATAAGGGAAATGAGACAAGAGAATGACGGGTGCGATCATACCAGCACTAATGCACCGGATCCCATCAGAACTCCGCAGTTAAGCGTGCTTGGGCGAGAGTAGTACTAGGATGGGTGACCCCCTGGGAAGTCCTCGTGTTGCACCCCTTTTAACGTGGTTTTCTATTTTTCCCGCGCGCCTCCACGGAAATCGCGATAACTTTTTCACCGTAACTCGAAAGTGAGCGCGGTCAGTGCGGTTGGAACCGTATCGTCCGTGCCAAGCTAACCTCGTTCCAGGCTGCTTTTGACACCTGCAACGGTCTCAAAATCGGTTTCAAAGTCCGTGGCTCTATTTTATCCGCGCTAAAGTCTTAATCGGAAAATATATATATATTTTTTTTCTTGTTCCTTTCTGATCGGGTCCTTTTCAGTTCTGATTGTGACTTCTCATTGCTGGCGAATGGGAGAATCACATGCTAATCCTCTCTGTAATACTTCATCAACCCTCCTCGACGCATCAGAAGAAGGGGCTTTATAAGGGAAATGAGACAAGAGAATGACGGGTGCGATCATACCAGCACTAATGCACCGGATCCCATCAGAACTCCGCAGTTAAGCGTGCTTGGGCGAGAGTAGTACTAGGATGGGTGACCCCCTGGGAAGTCCTCGTGTTGCACCCCTTTTAACGTGGTTTTCTATTTTTCCCGCGCGCCTCCACGGAAATCGCGATAACTTTTTCACCGTAACTCGAAAGTGAGCGCGGTCAGCGCGGTTGGAACCGTATCGTCCGTGCCAAGCTAACCTCGTTCCGGGCTGCTTTTGACACCTGCAACGGTCTCAAAATCGGTTTCAAAGTCCGTGGCTCTATTTTATCCGCGCTAAAGTCTTAATCGGAAAATATATATATATTTTTTTTCTTGTTCCTTTCTGATCGGGTCCTTTTCAGTTCTGATTGTGACTTCTCATTGCTGGCGAATGGGAGAATCACATGCTAATCCTCTCTGTAATACTTCATCAACCCTCCTCGACACATCAGAAGAAGGGGCTTTATAAGGGAAATGAGACAAGAGAATGACGGGTGCGATCATACCAGCACTAATGCACCGGATCCCATCAGAACTCCGCAGTTAAGCGTGCTTGGGCGAGAGTAGTACTAGGATGGGTGACCCCCTGGGAAGTCCTCGTGTTGCACCCCTTTTAACGTGGTTTTCTATTTTTCCCGCGCGCCTCCACGGAAATCGCGATAACTTTTTCACCGTAACTCGAAAGTGAGCGCGGTCAGCGCGGTTGGAACCGTATCGTCCGTGCCAAGCTAACCTCGTTCCGGGCTGCTTTTGACACCTGCAACGGTCTCAAAATCGGTTTCAAAGTCCGTGGCTCTATTTTATCCGCGCTAAAGTCTTAATCGGAAAATATATATATTTTTTTTTTCTTGTTCCTTTCTGATCGGGTCCTTTTCAGTTCTGATTGTGACTTCTCATTGCTGGCGAATGGGAGAATCACATGCTAATCCTCTCTGTAATACTTCATCAACCCTCCTCGACGCATCAGAAGAAGGGGCTTTATAAGGGAAATGAGACAAGAGAATGACGGGTGCGATCATACCAGCACTAATGCACCGGATCCCATCAGAACTCCGCAGTTAAGCGTGCTTGGGCGAGAGTAGTACTAGGATGGGTGACCCCCTGGGAAGTCCTCGTGTTGCACCCCTTTTAACGTGGTTTTCTATTTTTCCCGCGCGCCTCCACGGAAATCGCGATAACTTTTTCACCGTAACTCGAAAGTGAGCGCGGTCAGCGCGGTTGGAACCGTATCGTCCGTGCCAAGCTAACCTCGTTCCGGGCTGCTTTTGACACCTGCAACGGTCTCAAAATCGGTTTCAAAGTCCGTGGCTCTATTTTATCCGCGCTAAAGTCTTAATCGGAAAATATATATATATTTTTTTTCTTGTTCCTTTCTGATCGGGTCCTTTTCAGTTCTGATTGTGACTTCTCATTGCTGGCGAATGGGAGAATCACATGCTAATCCTCTCTGTAATACTTCATCAACCCTCCTCGACACATCAGAAGAAGGGGCTTTATAAGGGAAATGAGACAAGAGAATGACGGGTGCGATCATACCAGCACTAATGCACCGGATCCCATCAGAACTCCGCAGTTAAGCGTGCTTGGGCGAGAGTAGTACTAGGATGGGTGACCCCCTGGGAAGTCCTCGTGTTGCACCCCTTTTAACGTGGTTTTCTATTTTTCCCGCGCGCCTCCACGGAAATCGCGATAACTTTTTCACCGTAACTCGAAAGTGAGCGCGGTCAGCGCGGTTGGAACCGTATCGTCCGTGCCAAGCTAACCTCGTTCCGGGCTGCTTTTGACACCTGCAACGGTCTCAAAATCGGTTTCAAAGTCCGTGGCTCTATTTTATCCGCGCTAAAGTCTTAATCGGAAAATATATATATTTTTTTTTTCTTGTTCCTTTCTGATCGGGTCCTTTTCAGTTCTGATTGTGACTTCTCATTGCTGGCGAATGGGAGAATCACATGCTAATCCTCTCTGTAATACTTCATCAACCCTCCTCGACGCATCAGAAGAAGGGGCTTTATAAGGGAAATGAGACAAGAGAATGACGGGTGCGATCATACCAGCACTAATGCACCGGATCCCATCAGAACTCCGCAGTTAAGCGTGCTTGGGCGAGAGTAGTACTAGGATGGGTGACCCCCTGGGAAGTCCTCGTGTTGCACCCCTTTTAACGTGGTTTTCTATTTTTCCCGCGCGCCTCCACGGAAATCGCGATAACTTTTTCACCGTAACTCGAAAGTGAGCGCGGTCAGCGCGGTTGGAACCGTATCGTCCGTGCCAAGCTAACCTCGTTCCGGGCTGCTTTTGACACCTGCAACGGTCTCAAAATCGGTTTCAAAGTCCGTGGCTCTATTTTATCCGCGCTAAAGTCTTAATCGGAAAATATATATATATTTTTTTTCTTGTTCCTTTCTGATCGGGTCCTTTTCAGTTCTGATTGTGACTTCTCATTGCTGGCGAATGGGAGAATCACATGCTAATCCTCTCTGTAATACTTCATCAACCCTCCTCGACACATCAGAAGAAGGGGCTTTATAAGGGAAATGAGACAAGAGAATGACGGGTGCGATCATACCAGCACTAATGCACCGGATCCCATCAGAACTCCGCAGTTAAGCGTGCTTGGGCGAGAGTAGTACTAGGATGGGTGACCCCCTGGGAAGTCCTCGTGTTGCACCCCTTTTAACGTGGTTTTCTATTTTTCCCGCGCGCCTCCACGGAAATCGCGATAACTTTTTCACCGTAACTCGAAAGTGAGCGCGGTCAGCGCGGTTGGAACCGTATCGTCCGTGCCAAGCTAACCTCGTTCCGGGCTGCTTTTGACACCTGCAACGGTCTCAAAATCGGTTTCAAAGTCCGTGGCTCTATTTTATCCGCGCTAAAGTCTTAATCGGAAAATATATATATTTTTTTTTTCTTGTTCCTTTCTGATCGGGTCCTTTTCAGTTCTGATTGTGACTTCTCATTGCTGGCGAATGGGAGAATCACATGCTAATCCTCTCTGTAATACTTCATCAACCCTCCTCGACGCATCAGAAGAAGGGGCTTTATAAGGGAAATGAGACAAGAGAATGACGGGTGCGATCATACCAGCACTAATGCACCGGATCCCATCAGAACTCCGCAGTTAAGCGTGCTTGGGCGAGAGTAGTACTAGGATGGGTGACCCCCTGGGAAGTCCTCGTGTTGCACCCCTTTTAACGTGGTTTTCTATTTTTCCCGCGCGCCTCCACGGAAATCGCGATAACTTTTTCACCGTAACTCGAAAGTGAGCGCGGTCAGCGCGGTTGGAACCGTATCGTCCGTGCCAAGCTAACCTCGTTCCGGGCTGCTTTTGACACCTGCAACGGTCTCAAAATCGGTTTCAAAGTCCGTGGCTCTATTTTATCCGCGCTAAAGTCTTAATCGGAAAATATATATATATTTTTTTTCTTGTTCCTTTCTGATCGGGTCCTTTTCAGTTCTGATTGTGACTTCTCATTGCTGGCGAATGGGAGAATCACATGCTAATCCTCTCTGTAATACTTCATCAACCCTCCTCGACACATCAGAAGAAGGGGCTTTATAAGGGAAATGAGACAAGAGAATGACGGGTGCGATCATACCAGCACTAATGCACCGGATCCCATCAGAACTCCGCAGTTAAGCGTGCTTGGGCGAGAGTAGTACTAGGATGGGTGACCCCCTGGGAAGTCCTCGT
The DNA here is from genome assembly GCA_026545225.1 of Cornus controversa. Lineage (NCBI taxonomy): Eukaryota > Viridiplantae > Streptophyta > Magnoliopsida > Cornales > Cornaceae > Cornus > Cornus controversa. The sequence goes on from CM048849.1 coordinate 4,352,796, forward strand.
GTTGCACCCCTTTTAACGTGGTTTTCTATTTTTCCCGCGCGCCTCCACGGAAATCGCGATAACTTTTTCACCGTAACTCGAAAGTGAGCGCGGTCAGCGCGGTTGGAACCGTATCGTCCGTGCCAAGCTAACCTCGTTCCGGGCTGCTTTTGACACCTGCAACGGTCTCAAAATCGGTTTCAAAGTCCGTGGCTCTATTTTATCCGCGCTAAAGTCTTAATCGGAAAATATATATATTTTTTTTTTCTTGTTCCTTTCTGATCGGGTCCTTTTCAGTTCTGATTGTGACTTCTCATTGCTGGCGAATGGGAGAATCACATGCTAATCCTCTCTGTAATACTTCATCAACCCTCCTCGACGCATCAGAAGAAGGGGCTTTATAAGGGAAATGAGACAAGAGAATGACGGGTGCGATCATACCAGCACTAATGCACCGGATCCCATCAGAACTCCGCAGTTAAGCGTGCTTGGGCGAGAGTAGTACTAGGATGGGTGACCCCCTGGGAAGTCCTCGTGTTGCACCCCTTTTAACGTGGTTTTCTATTTTTCCCGCGCGCCTCCACGGAAATCGCGATAACTTTTTCACCGTAACTCGAAAGTGAGCGCGGTCAGCGCGGTTGGAACCGTATCGTCCGTGCCAAGCTAACCTCGTTCCGGGCTGCTTTTGACACCTGCAACGGTCTCAAAATCGGTTTCAAAGTCCGTGGCTCTATTTTATCCGCGCTAAAGTCTTAATCGGAAAATATATATATATTTTTTTTCTTGTTCCTTTCTGATCGGGTCCTTTTCAGTTCTGATTGTGACTTCTCATTGCTGGCGAATGGGAGAATCACATGCTAATCCTCTCTGTAATACTTCATCAACCCTCCTCGACACATCAGAAGAAGGGGCTTTATAAGGGAAATGAGACAAGAGAATGACGGGTGCGATCATACCAGCACTAATGCACCGGATCCCATCAGAACTCCGCAGTTAAGCGTGCTTGGGCGAGAGTAGTACTAGGATGGGTGACCCCCTGGGAAGTCCTCGTGTTGCACCCCTTTTAACGTGGTTTTCTATTTTTCCCGCGCGCCTCCACGGAAATCGCGATAACTTTTTCACCGTAACTCGAAAGTGAGCGCGGTCAGCGCGGTTGGAACCGTATCGTCCGTGCCAAGCTAACCTCGTTCCGGGCTGCTTTTGACACCTGCAACGGTCTCAAAATCGGTTTCAAAGTCCGTGGCTCTATTTTATCCGCGCTAAAGTCTTAATCGGAAAATATATATATTTTTTTTTTCTTGTTCCTTTCTGATCGGGTCCTTTTCAGTTCTGATTGTGACTTCTCATTGCTGGCGAATGGGAGAATCACATGCTAATCCTCTCTGTAATACTTCATCAACCCTCCTCGACGCATCAGAAGAAGGGGCTTTATAAGGGAAATGAGACAAGAGAATGACGGGTGCGATCATACCAGCACTAATGCACCGGATCCCATCAGAACTCCGCAGTTAAGCGTGCTTGGGCGAGAGTAGTACTAGGATGGGTGACCCCCTGGGAAGTCCTCGTGTTGCACCCCTTTTGCCGCCGTTTTCTATTTTTCCCGCGCGCCTCCACGGAAATCGCGATAACTTTTTCACCGTAACTCGAAAGTGAGCGCGGTCAGTGCGGTTGGAACCGTATCGTCCGTGCCAAGCTAACCTCGTTCCAGGCTGCTTTTGACACCTGCAACGGTCTCAAAATCGGTTTCAAAGTCCGTGGCTCTATTTTATCCGCGCTAAAGTCTTAATCGGAAAATATATATATATTTTTTTTCTTGTTCCTTTCTGATCGGGTCCTTTTCAGTTCTGATTGTGACTTCTCATTGCTGGCGAATGGGAGAATCACATGCTAATCCTCTCTGTAATACTTCATCAACCCTCCTCGACGCATCAGAAGAAGGGGCTTTATAAGGGAAATGAGACAAGAGAATGACGGGTGCGATCATACCAGCACTAATGCACCGGATCCCATCAGAACTCCGCAGTTAAGCGTGCTTGGGCGAGAGTAGTACTAGGATGGGTGACCCCCTGGGAAGTCCTCGTGTTGCACCCCTTTTAACGTGGTTTTCTATTTTTCCCGCGCGCCTCCACGGAAATCGCGATAACTTTTTCACCGTAACTCGAAAGTGAGCGCGGTCAGCGCGGTTGGAACCGTATCGTCCGTGCCAAGCTAACCTCGTTCCGGGCTGCTTTTGACACCTGCAACGGTCTCAAAATCGGTTTCAAAGTCCGTGGCTCTATTTTATCCGCGCTAAAGCCTTAGTCGGAAAATATATATATATATTTTTTCTTGTTCCTTTTTGATCGGGTCCTTTTCAGTTCTGATTATTACTTCTCATTGCTGGTGAATGGGAGAATCACATGCTAATCCTCTCTGTAATACTTCATCAACCCTCCTCGACACATCAGAAGAAGGGGCTTTATAAGGGAAATGAGACAAGAGAATGACGGGTGCGATCATACCAGCACTAATGCACCGGATCCCATCAGAACTCCGTAGTTAAGCGTGCTTGGGCGAGAGTAGTACTAGGATGGGTGACCCCCTGGGAAGTCCTCGTGTTGCACCCCTTTTAACGTGGTTTTCTATTTTTCCCGCGCGCCTCCACGGAAATCGCGATAACTTTTTCACCGTAACTCGAAAGTGAGCGCGGTCAGCGCGGCTGGAACCGTATCGTCCGTGCCAAGCTAACCTCGTTCCGGGCTGCTTTTGACACCTGCAACGGTCTCAAAATCGGTTTCAAAGTCCGTGGCTCTATTTTATCCGCGCTAAAGTCTTAATCGGAAAATATATATATATTTTTTTTCTTGTTCCTTTCTGATCGGGTCCTTTTCAGTTCTGATTGTGACTTCTCATTGCTGGCGAATGGGAGAATCACATGCTAATCCTCTCTGTAATACTTCATCAACCCTCCTCGACACATCAGAAGAAGGGGCTTTATAAGGGAAATGAGACAAGAGAATGACGGGTGCGATCATACCAGCACTAATGCACCGGATCCCATCAGAACTCCGCAGTTAAGCGTGCTTGGGCGAGAGTAGTACTAGGATGGGTGACCCCCTGGGAAGTCCTCGTGTTGCACCCCTTTTAACGTGGTTTTCTATTTTTCCCGCGCGCCTCCACGGAAATCGCGATAACTTTTTCACCGTAACTCGAAAGTGAGCGCGGTCAGCGCGGTTGGAACCGTATCGTCCGTGCCAAGCTAACCTCGTTCCGGGCTGCTTTTGACACCTGCAACGGTCTCAAAATCGGTTTCAAAGTCCGTGGCTCTATTTTATCCGCGCTAAAGTCTTAATCGGAAAATATATATATTTTTTTTTTCTTGTTCCTTTCTGATCGGGTCCTTTTCAGTTCTGATTGTGACTTCTCATTGCTGGCGAATGGGAGAATCACATGCTAATCCTCTCTGTAATACTTCATCAACCCTCCTCGACGCATCAGAAGAAGGGGCTTTATAAGGGAAATGAGACAAGAGAATGACGGGTGCGATCATACCAGCACTAATGCACCGGATCCCATCAGAACTCCGCAGTTAAGCGTGCTTGGGCGAGAGTAGTACTAGGATGGGTGACCCCCTGGGAAGTCCTCGTGTTGCACCCCTTTTAACGTGGTTTTCTATTTTTCCCGCGCGCCTCCACGGAAATCGCGATAACTTTTTCACCGTAACTCGAAAGTGAGCGCGGTCAGCGCGGTTGGAACCGTATCGTCCGTGCCAAGCTAACCTCGTTCCGGGCTGCTTTTGACACCTGCAACGGTCTCAAAATCGGTTTCAAAGTCCGTGGCTCTATTTTATCCGCGCTAAAGTCTTAATCGGAAAATATATATATATTTTTTTTCTTGTTCCTTTCTGATCGGGTCCTTTTCAGTTCTGATTGTGACTTCTCATTGCTGGCGAATGGGAGAATCACATGCTAATCCTCTCTGTAATACTTCATCAACCCTCCTCGACACATCAGAAGAAGGGGCTTTATAAGGGAAATGAGACAAGAGAATGACGGGTGCGATCATACCAGCACTAATGCACCGGATCCCATCAGAACTCCGCAGTTAAGCGTGCTTGGGCGAGAGTAGTACTAGGATGGGTGACCCCCTGGGAAGTCCTCGTGTTGCACCCCTTTTAACGTGGTTTTCTATTTTTCCCGCGCGCCTCCACGGAAATCGCGATAACTTTTTCACCGTAACTCGAAAGTGAGCGCGGTCAGCGCGGTTGGAACCGTATCGTCCGTGCCAAGCTAACCTCGTTCCGGGCTGCTTTTGACACCTGCAACGGTCTCAAAATCGGTTTCAAAGTCCGTGGCTCTATTTTATCCGCGCTAAAGTCTTAATCGGAAAATATATATATATTTTTTTTCTTGTTCCTTTCTGATCGGGTCCTTTTCAGTTCTGATTGTGACTTCTCATTGCTGGCGAATGGGAGAATCACATGCTAATCCTCTCTGTAATACTTCATCAACCCTCCTCGACGCATCAGAAGAAGGGGCTTTATAAGGGAAATGAGACAAGAGAATGACGGGTGCGATCATACCAGCACTAATGCACCGGATCCCATCAGAACTCCGCAGTTAAGCGTGCTTGGGCGAGAGTAGTACTAGGATGGGTGACCCCCTGGGAAGTCCTCGTGTTGCACCCCTTTTGCCGCCGTTTTCTATTTTTCCCGCGCGCCTCCACGGAAATCGCGATAACTTTTTCACCGTAACTCGAAAGTGAGCGCGGTCAGTGCGGTTGGAACCGTATCGTCCGTGCCAAGCTAACCTCGTTCCAGGCTGCTTTTGACACCTGCAACGGTCTCAAAATCGGTTTCAAAGTCCGTGGCTCTATTTTATCCGCGCTAAAGTCTTAATCGGAAAATATATATATATTTTTTTTCTTGTTCCTTTCTGATCGGGTCCTTTTCAGTTCTGATTGTGACTTCTCATTGCTGGCGAATGGGAGAATCACATGCTAATCCTCTCTGTAATACTTCATCAACCCTCCTCGACGCATCAGAAGAAGGGGCTTTATAAGGGAAATGAGACAAGAGAATGACGGGTGCGATCATACCAGCACTAATGCACCGGATCCCATCAGAACTCCGCAGTTAAGCGTGCTTGGGCGAGAGTAGTACTAGGATGGGTGACCCCCTGGGAAGTCCTCGTGTTGCACCCCTTTTAACGTGGTTTTCTATTTTTCCCGCGCGCCTCCACGGAAATCGCGATAACTTTTTCACCGTAACTCGAAAGTGAGCGCGGTCAGCGCGGTTGGAACCGTATCGTCCGTGCCAAGCTAACCTCGTTCCGGGCTGCTTTTGACACCTGCAACGGTCTCAAAATCGGTTTCAAAGTCCGTGGCTCTATTTTATCCGCGCTAAAGCCTTAGTCGGAAAATATATATATATATTTTTTCTTGTTCCTTTTTGATCGGGTCCTTTTCAGTTCTGATTATTACTTCTCATTGCTGGTGAATGGGAGAATCACATGCTAATCCTCTCTGTAATACTTCATCAACCCTCCTCGACACATCAGAAGAAGGGGCTTTATAAGGGAAATGAGACAAGAGAATGACGGGTGCGATCATACCAGCACTAATGCACCGGATCCCATCAGAACTCCGTAGTTAAGCGTGCTTGGGCGAGAGTAGTACTAGGATGGGTGACCCCCTGGGAAGTCCTCGTGTTGCACCCCTTTTAACGTGGTTTTCTATTTTTCCCGCGCGCCTCCACGGAAATCGCGATAACTTTTTCACCGTAACTCGAAAGTGAGCGCGGTCAGCGCGGCTGGAACCGTATCGTCCGTGCCAAGCTAACCTCGTTCCGGGCTGCTTTTGACACCTGCAACGGTCTCAAAATCGGTTTCAAAGTCCGTGGCTCTATTTTATCCGCGCTAAAGTCTTAATCGGAAAATATATATATATTTTTTTTCTTGTTCCTTTCTGATCGGGTCCTTTTCAGTTCTGATTGTGACTTCTCATTGCTGGCGAATGGGAGAATCACATGCTAATCCTCTCTGTAATACTTCATCAACCCTCCTCGACACATCAGAAGAAGGGGCTTTATAAGGGAAATGAGACAAGAGAATGACGGGTGCGATCATACCAGCACTAATGCACCGGATCCCATCAGAACTCCGCAGTTAAGCGTGCTTGGGCGAGAGTAGTACTAGGATGGGTGACCCCCTGGGAAGTCCTCGTGTTGCACCCCTTTTAACGTGGTTTTCTATTTTTCCCGCGCGCCTCCACGGAAATCGCGATAACTTTTTCACCGTAACTCGAAAGTGAGCGCGGTCAGCGCGGTTGGAACCGTATCGTCCGTGCCAAGCTAACCTCGTTCCGGGCTGCTTTTGACACCTGCAACGGTCTCAAAATCAGTTTCAAAGTCCGTGGCTCTATTTTATCCGCGCTAAAGTCTTAATCGGAAAATATATATATATATTTTTTCTTGTTCCTTTTTGATCGGGTCCTTTTCAGTTCTGATTATTACTTCTCATTGCTGGTGAATGGGAGAATCACATGCTAATCCTCTCTGTAATACTTCATCAACCCTCCTCGACACATCAGAAGAAGGGGCTTTATAAGGGAAATGAGACAAGAGAATGACGGGTGCGATCATACCAGCACTAATGCACCGGATCCCATCAGAACTCCGTAGTTAAGCGTGCTTGGGCGAGAGTAGTACTAGGATGGGTGACCCCCTGGGAAGTCCTCGTGTTGCACCCCTTTTAACGTGGTTTTCTATTTTTCCCGCGCGCCTCCACGGAAATCGCGATAACTTTTTCACCGTAACTCGAAAGTGAGCGCGGTCAGCGCGGCTGGAACCGTATCGTCCGTGCCAAGCTAACCTCGTTCCGGGCTGCTTTTGACACCTGCAACGGTCTCAAAATCGGTTTCAAAGTCCGTGGCTCTATTTTATCCGCGCTAAAGTCTTAATCGGAAAATATATATATATTTTTTTTCTTGTTCCTTTCTGATCGGGTCCTTTTCAGTTCTGATTGTGACTTCTCATTGCTGGCGAATGGGAGAATCACATGCTAATCCTCTCTGTAATACTTCATCAACCCTCCTCGACACATCAGAAGAAGGGGCTTTATAAGGGAAATGAGACAAGAGAATGACGGGTGCGATCATACCAGCACTAATGCACCGGATCCCATCAGAACTCCGCAGTTAAGCGTGCTTGGGCGAGAGTAGTACTAGGATGGGTGACCCCCTGGGAAGTCCTCGTGTTGCACCCCTTTTAACGTGGTTTTCTATTTTTCCCGCGCGCCTCCACGGAAATCGCGATAACTTTTTCACCGTAACTCGAAAGTGAGCGCGGTCAGCGCGGTTGGAACCGTATCGTCCGTGCCAAGCTAACCTCGTTCCGGGCTGCTTTTGACACCTGCAACGGTCTCAAAATCAGTTTCAAAGTCCGTGGCTCTATTTTATCCGCGCTAAAGTCTTAATCGGAAAATATATATATATTTTTTTTCTTGTTCCTTTCTGATCGGGTCCTTTTCAGTTCTGATTGTGACTTCTCATTGCTGGCGAATGGGAGAATCACATGCTAATCCTCTCTGTAATACTTCATCAACCCTCCTCGACACATCAGAAGAAGGGGCTTTATAAGGGAAATGAGACAAGAGAATGACGGGTGCGATCATACCAGCACTAATGCACCGGATCCCATCAGAACTCCGCAGTTAAGCGTGCTTGGGCGAGAGTAGTACTAGGATGGGTGACCCCCTGGGAAGTCCTCGTGTTGCACCCCTTTTAACGTGGTTTTCTATTTTTCCCGCGCGCCTCCACGGAAATCGCGATAACTTTTTCACCGTAACTCGAAAGTGAGCGCGGTCAGCGCGGTTGGAACCGTATCGTCCGTGCCAAGCTAACCTCGTTCCGGGCTGCTTTTGACACCTGCAACGGTCTCAAAATCGGTTTCAAAGTCCGTGGCTCTATTTTATCCGCGCTAAAGTCTTAATCGGAAAATATATATATTTTTTTTTTCTTGTTCCTTTCTGATCGGGTCCTTTTCAGTTCTGATTGTGACTTCTCATTGCTGGCGAATGGGAGAATCACATGCTAATCCTCTCTGTAATACTTCATCAACCCTCCTCGACGCATCAGAAGAAGGGGCTTTATAAGGGAAATGAGACAAGAGAATGACGGGTGCGATCATACCAGCACTAATGCACCGGATCCCATCAGAACTCCGCAGTTAAGCGTGCTTGGGCGAGAGTAGTACTAGGATGGGTGACCCCCTGGGAAGTCCTCGTGTTGCACCCCTTTTAACGTGGTTTTCTATTTTTCCCGCGCGCCTCCACGGAAATCGCGATAACTTTTTCACCGTAACTCGAAAGTGAGCGCGGTCAGCGCGGTTGGAACCGTATCGTCCGTGCCAAGCTAACCTCGTTCCGGGCTGCTTTTGACACCTGCAACGGTCTCAAAATCGGTTTCAAAGTCCGTGGCTCTATTTTATCCGCGCTAAAGTCTTAATCGGAAAATATATATATATTTTTTTTCTTGTTCCTTTCTGATCGGGTCCTTTTCAGTTCTGATTGTGACTTCTCATTGCTGGCGAATGGGAGAATCACATGCTAATCCTCTCTGTAATACTTCATCAACCCTCCTCGACACATCAGAAGAAGGGGCTTTATAAGGGAAATGAGACAAGAGAATGACGGGTGCGATCATACCAGCACTAATGCACCGGATCCCATCAGAACTCCGCAGTTAAGCGTGCTTGGGCGAGAGTAGTACTAGGATGGGTGACCCCCTGGGAAGTCCTCGTGTTGCACCCCTTTTAACGTGGTTTTCTATTTTTCCCGCGCGCCTCCACGGAAATCGCGATAACTTTTTCACCGTAACTCGAAAGTGAGCGCGGTCAGCGCGGTTGGAACCGTATCGTCCGTGCCAAGCTAACCTCGTTCCGGGCTGCTTTTGACACCTGCAACGGTCTCAAAATCGGTTTCAAAGTCCGTGGCTCTATTTTATCCGCGCTAAAGTCTTAATCGGAAAATATATATATTTTTTTTTTCTTGTTCCTTTCTGATCGGGTCCTTTTCAGTTCTGATTGTGACTTCTCATTGCTGGCGAATGGGAGAATCACATGCTAATCCTCTCTGTAATACTTCATCAACCCTCCTCGACGCATCAGAAGAAGGGGCTTTATAAGGGAAATGAGACAAGAGAATGACGGGTGCGATCATACCAGCACTAATGCACCGGATCCCATCAGAACTCCGCAGTTAAGCGTGCTTGGGCGAGAGTAGTACTAGGATGGGTGACCCCCTGGGAAGTCCTCGTGTTGCACCCCTTTTGCCGCCGTTTTCTATTTTTCCCGCGCGCCTCCACGGAAATCGCGATAACTTTTTCACCGTAACTCGAAAGTGAGCGCGGTCAGTGCGGTTGGAACCGTATCGTCCGTGCCAAGCTAACCTCGTTCCAGGCTGCTTTTGACACCTGCAACGGTCTCAAAATCGGTTTCAAAGTCCGTGGCTCTATTTTATCCGCGCTAAAGTCTTAATCGGAAAATATATATATATTTTTTTTCTTGTTCCTTTCTGATCGGGTCCTTTTCAGTTCTGATTGTGACTTCTCATTGCTGGCGAATGGGAGAATCACATGCTAATCCTCTCTGTAATACTTCATCAACCCTCCTCGACGCATCAGAAGAAGGGGCTTTATAAGGGAAATGAGACAAGAGAATGACGGGTGCGATCATACCAGCACTAATGCACCGGATCCCATCAGAACTCCGCAGTTAAGCGTGCTTGGGCGAGAGTAGTACTAGGATGGGTGACCCCCTGGGAAGTCCTCGTGTTGCACCCCTTTTGCCGCCGTTTTCTATTTTTCCCGCGCGCCTCCACGGAAATCGCGATAACTTTTTCACCGTAACTCGAAAGTGAGCGCGGTCAGTGCGGTTGGAACCGTATCGTCCGTGCCAAGCTAACCTCGTTCCAGGCTGCTTTTGACACCTGCAACGGTCTCAAAATCGGTTTCAAAGTCCGTGGCTCTATTTTATCCGCGCTAAAGTCTTAATCGGAAAATATATATATATTTTTTTTCTTGTTCCTTTCTGATCGGGTCCTTTTCAGTTCTGATTGTGACTTCTCATTGCTGGCGAATGGGAGAATCACATGCTAATCCTCTCTGTAATACTTCATCAACCCTCCTCGACGCATCAGAAGAAGGGGCTTTATAAGGGAAATGAGACAAGAGAATGACGGGTGCGATCATACCAGCACTAATGCACCGGATCCCATCAGAACTCCGCAGTTAAGCGTGCTTGGGCGAGAGTAGTACTAGGATGGGTGACCCCCTGGGAAGTCCTCGTGTTGCACCCCTTTTAACGTGGTTTTCTATTTTTCCCGCGCGCCTCCACGGAAATCGCGATAACTTTTTCACCGTAACTCGAAAGTGAGCGCGGTCAGCGCGGTTGGAACCGTATCGTCCGTGCCAAGCTAACCTCGTTCCGGGCTGCTTTTGACACCTGCAACGGTCTCAAAATCGGTTTCAAAGTCCGTGGCTCTATTTTATCCGCGCTAAAGTCTTAATCGGAAAATATATATATTTTTTTTTTCTTGTTCCTTTCTGATCGGGTCCTTTTCAGTTCTGATTGTGACTTCTCATTGCTGGCGAATGGGAGAATCACATGCTAATCCTCTCTGTAATACTTCATCAACCCTCCTCGACGCATCAGAAGAAGGGGCTTTATAAGGGAAATGAGACAAGAGAATGACGGGTGCGATCATACCAGCACTAATGCACCGGATCCCATCAGAACTCCGCAGTTAAGCGTGCTTGGGCGAGAGTAGTACTAGGATGGGTGACCCCCTGGGAAGTCCTCGTGTTGCACCCCTTTTAACGTGGTTTTCTATTTTTCCCGCGCGCCTCCACGGAAATCGCGATAACTTTTTCACCGTAACTCGAAAGTGAGCGCGGTCAGCGCGGTTGGAACCGTATCGTCCGTGCCAAGCTAACCTCGTTCCGGGCTGCTTTTGACACCTGCAACGGTCTCAAAATCGGTTTCAAAGTCCGTGGCTCTATTTTATCCGCGCTAAAGTCTTAATCGGAAAATATATATATATTTTTTTTCTTGTTCCTTTCTGATCGGGTCCTTTTCAGTTCTGATTGTGACTTCTCATTGCTGGCGAATGGGAGAATCACATGCTAATCCTCTCTGTAATACTTCATCAACCCTCCTCGACGCATCAGAAGAAGGGGCTTTATAAGGGAAATGAGACAAGAGAATGACGGGTGCGATCATACCAGCACTAATGCACCGGATCCCATCAGAACTCCGCAGTTAAGCGTGCTTGGGCGAGAGTAGTACTAGGATGGGTGACCCCCTGGGAAGTCCTCGTGTTGCACCCCTTTTAACGTGGTTTTCTATTTTTCCCGCGCGCCTCCACGGAAATCGCGATAACTTTTTCACCGTAACTCGAAAGTGAGCGCGGTCAGCGCGGTTGGAACCGTATCGTCCGTGCCAAGCTAACCTCGTTCCGGGCTGCTTTTGACACCTGCAACGGTCTCAAAATCGGTTTCAAAGTCCGTGGCTCTATTTTATCCGCGCTAAAGTCTTAATCGGAAAATATATATATTTTTTTTTTCTTGTTCCTTTCTGATCGGGTCCTTTTCAGTTCTGATTGTGACTTCTCATTGCTGGCGAATGGGAGAATCACATGCTAATCCTCTCTGTAATACTTCATCAACCCTCCTCGACGCATCAGAAGAAGGGGCTTTATAAGGGAAATGAGACAAGAGAATGACGGGTGCGATCATACCAGCACTAATGCACCGGATCCCATCAGAACTCCGCAGTTAAGCGTGCTTGGGCGAGAGTAGTACTAGGATGGGTGACCCCCTGGGAAGTCCTCGTGTTGCACCCCTTTTGCCGCCGTTTTCTATTTTTCCCGCGCGCCTCCACGGAAATCGCGATAACTTTTTCACCGTAACTCGAAAGTGAGCGCGGTCAGTGCGGTTGGAACCGAATCGTCCGTGCCAAGCTAACCTCGTTCCGGGCTGCTTTTGACACCTGCAACGGTCTCAAAATCGGTTTCAAAGTCCGTGGCTCTATTTTATCCGCGCTAAAGTCTTAATCGGAAAATATATATATATTTTTTTTCTTGTTCCTTTCTGATCGGGTCCTTTTCAGTTCTGATTGTGACTTCTCATTGCTGGCGAATGGGAGAATCACATGCTAATCCTCTCTGTAATACTTCATCAACCCTCCTCGACGCATCAGAAGAAGGGGCTTTATAAGGGAAATGAGACAAGAGAATGACGGGTGCGATCATACCAGCACTAATGCACCGGATCCCATCAGAACTCCGCAGTTAAGCGTGCTTGGGCGAGAGTAGTACTAGGATGGGTGACCCCCTGGGAAGTCCTCGTGTTGCACCCCTTTTAACGTGGTTTTCTATTTTTCCCGCGCGCCTCCACGGAAATCGCGATAACTTTTTCACCGTAACTCGAAAGTGAGCGCGGTCAGCGCGGTTGGAACCGTATCGTCCGTGCCAAGCTAACCTCGTTCCGGGCTGCTTTTGACACCTGCAACGGTCTCAAAATCGGTTTCAAAGTCCGTGGCTCTATTTTATCCGCGCTAAAGTCTTAATCGGAAAATATATATATTTTTTTTTTCTTGTTCCTTTCTGATCGGGTCCTTTTCAGTTCTGATTGTGACTTCTCATTGCTGGCGAATGGGAGAATCACATGCTAATCCTCTCTGTAATACTTCATCAACCCTCCTCGACGCATCAGAAGAAGGGGCTTTATAAGGGAAATGAGACAAGAGAATGACGGGTGCGATCATACCAGCACTAATGCACCGGATCCCATCAGAACTCCGCAGTTAAGCGTGCTTGGGCGAGAGTAGTACTAGGATGGGTGACCCCCTGGGAAGTCCTCGTGTTGCACCCCTTTTAACGTGGTTTTCTATTTTTCCCGCGCGCCTCCACGGAAATCGCGATAACTTTTTCACCGTAACTCGAAAGTGAGCGCGGTCAGCGCGGTTGGAACCGTATCGTCCGTGCCAAGCTAACCTCGTTCCGGGCTGCTTTTGACACCTGCAACGGTCTCAAAATCGGTTTCAAAGTCCGTGGCTCTATTTTATCCGCGCTAAAGTCTTAATCGGAAAATATATATATTTTTTTTTTCTTGTTCCTTTCTGATCGGGTCCTTTTCAGTTCTGATTGTGACTTCTCATTGCTGGCGAATGGGAGAATCACATGCTAATCCTCTCTGTAATACTTCATCAACCCTCCTCGACGCATCAGAAGAAGGGGCTTTATAAGGGAAATGAGACAAGAGAATGACGGGTGCGATCATACCAGCACTAATGCACCGGATCCCATCAGAACTCCGCAGTTAAGCGTGCTTGGGCGAGAGTAGTACTAGGATGGGTGACCCCCTGGGAAGTCCTCGTGTTGCACCCCTTTTAACGTGGTTTTCTATTTTTCCCGCGCGCCTCCACGGAAATCGCGATAACTTTTTCACCGTAACTCGAAAGTGAGCGCGGTCAGCGCGGTTGGAACCGTATCGTCCGTGCCAAGCTAACCTCGTTCCGGGCTGCTTTTGACACCTGCAACGGTCTCAAAATCGGTTTCAAAGTCCGTGGCTCTATTTTATCCGCGCTAAAGTCTTAATCGGAAAATATATATATTTTTTTTTTCTTGTTCCTTTCTGATCGGGTCCTTTTCAGTTCTGATTGTGACTTCTCATTGCTGGTGAATGGGAGAATCACATGCTAATCCTCTCTGTAATACTTCATCAACCCTCCTCGACGCATCAGAAGAAGGGGCTTTATAAGGGAAATGAGACAAGAGAATGACGGGTGCGATCATACCAGCACTAATGCACCGGATCCCATCAGAACTCCGCAGTTAAGCGTGCTTGGGCGAGAGTAGTACTAGGATGGGTGACCCCCTGGGAAGTCCTCGTGTTGCACCCCTTTTAACGTGGTTTTCTATTTTTCCCGCGCGCCTCCACGGAAATCGCGATAACTTTTTCACCGTAACTCGAAAGTGAGCGCGGTCAGCGCGGTTGGAACCGTATCGTCCGTGCCAAGCTAACCTCGTTCCGGGCTGCTTTTGACACCTGCAACGGTCTCAAAATCGGTTTCAAAGTCCGTGGCTCTATTTTATCCGCGCTAAAGTCTTAATCGGAAAATATATATATTTTTTTTTTCTTGTTCCTTTCTGATCGGGTCCTTTTCAGTTCTGATTGTGACTTCTCATTGCTGGCGAATGGGAGAATCACATGCTAATCCTCTCTGTAATACTTCATCAACCCTCCTCGACGCATCAGAAGAAGGGGCTTTATAAGGGAAATGAGACAAGAGAATGACGGGTGCGATCATACCAGCACTAATGCACCGGATCCCATCAGAACTCCGCAGTTAAGCGTGCTTGGGCGAGAGTAGTACTAGGATGGGTGACCCCCTGGGAAGTCCTCGTGTTGCACCCCTTTTGCCGCCGTTTTCTATTTTTCCCGCGCGCCTCCACGGAAATCGCGATAACTTTTTCACCGTAACTCGAAAGTGAGCGCGGTCAGTGCGGTTGGAACCGTATCGTCCGTGCCAAGCTAACCTCGTTCCAGGCTGCTTTTGACACCTGCAACGGTCTCAAAATCGGTTTCAAAGTCCGTGGCTCTATTTTATCCGCGCTAAAGTCTTAATCGGAAAATATATATATTTTTTTTTTCTTGTTCCTTTCTGATCGGGTCCTTTTCAGTTCTGATTGTGACTTCTCATTGCTGGCGAATGGGAGAATCACATGCTAATCCTCTCTGTAATACTTCATCAACCCTCCTCGACGCATCAGAAGAAGGGGCTTTATAAGGGAAATGAGACAAGAGAATGACGGGTGCGATCATACCAGCACTAATGCACCGGATCCCATCAGAACTCCGCAGTTAAGCGTGCTTGGGCGAGAGTAGTACTAGGATGGGTGACCCCCTGGGAAGTCCTCGTGTTGCACCCCTTTTAACGTGGTTTTCTATTTTTCCCGCGCGCCTCCACGGAAATCGCGATAACTTTTTCACCGTAACTCGAAAGTGAGCGCGGTCAGCGCGGTTGGAACCGTATCGTCCGTGCCAAGCTAACCTCGTTCCGGGCTGCTTTTGACACCTGCAACGGTCTCAAAATCGGTTTCAAAGTCCGTGGCTCTATTTTATCCGCGCTAAAGTCTTAATCGGAAAATATATATATATTTTTTTTCTTGTTCCTTTCTGATCGGGTCCTTTTCAGTTCTGATTGTGACTTCTCATTGCTGGCGAATGGGAGAATCACATGCTAATCCTCTCTGTAATACTTCATCAACCCTCCTCGACGCATCAGAAGAAGGGGCTTTATAAGGGAAATGAGACAAGAGAATGACGGGTGCGATCATACCAGCACTAATGCACCGGATCCCATCAGAACTCCGCAGTTAAGCGTGCTTGGGCGAGAGTAGTACTAGGATGGGTGACCCCCTGGGAAGTCCTCGTGTTGCACCCCTTTTAACGTGGTTTTCTATTTTTCCCGCGCGCCTCCACGGAAATCGCGATAACTTTTTCACCGTAACTCGAAAGTGAGCGCGGTCAGCGCGGTTGGAACCGTATCGTCCGTGCCAAGCTAACCTCGTTCCGGGCTGCTTTTGACACCTGCAACGGTCTCAAAATCGGTTTCAAAGTCCGTGGCTCTATTTTATCCGCGCTAAAGTCTTAATCGGAAAATATATATATTTTTTTTTTCTTGTTCCTTTCTGATCGGGTCCTTTTCAGTTCTGATTGTGACTTCTCATTGCTGGCGAATGGGAGAATCACATGCTAATCCTCTCTGTAATACTTCATCAACCCTCCTCGACGCATCAGAAGAAGGGGCTTTATAAGGGAAATGAGACAAGAGAATGACGGGTGCGATCATACCAGCACTAATGCACCGGATCCCATCAGAACTCCGCAGTTAAGCGTGCTTGGGCGAGAGTAGTACTAGGATGGGTGACCCCCTGGGAAGTCCTCGTGTTGCACCCCTTTTAACGTGGTTTTCTATTTTTCCCGCGCGCCTCCACGGAAATCGCGATAACTTTTTCACCGTAACTCGAAAGTGAGCGCGGTCAGCGCGGTTGGAACCGTATCGTCCGTGCCAAGCTAACCTCGTTCCGGGCTGCTTTTGACACCTGCAACGGTCTCAAAATCGGTTTCAAAGTCCGTGGCTCTATTTTATCCGCGCTAAAGTCTTAATCGGAAAATATATATATTTTTTTTTTCTTGTTCCTTTCTGATCGGGTCCTTTTCAGTTCTGATTGTGACTTCTCATTGCTGGTGAATGGGAGAATCACATGCTAATCCTCTCTGTAATACTTCATCAACCCTCCTCGACGCATCAGAAGAAGGGGCTTTATAAGGGAAATGAGACAAGAGAATGACGGGTGCGATCATACCAGCACTAATGCACCGGATCCCATCAGAACTCCGCAGTTAAGCGTGCTTGGGCGAGAGTAGTACTAGGATGGGTGACCCCCTGGGAAGTCCTCGTGTTGCACCCCTTTTAACGTGGTTTTCTATTTTTCCCGCGCGCCTCCACGGAAATCGCGATAACTTTTTCACCGTAACTCGAAAGTGAGCGCGGTCAGCGCGGTTGGAACCGTATCGTCCGTGCCAAGCTAACCTCGTTCCGGGCTGCTTTTGACACCTGCAACGGTCTCAAAATCGGTTTCAAAGTCCGTGGCTCTATTTTATCCGCGCTAAAGTCTTAATCGGAAAATATATATATTTTTTTTTTCTTGTTCCTTTCTGATCGGGTCCTTTTCAGTTCTGATTGTGACTTCTCATTGCTGGCGAATGGGAGAATCACATGCTAATCCTCTCTGTAATACTTCATCAACCCTCCTCGACGCATCAGAAGAAGGGGCTTTATAAGGGAAATGAGACAAGAGAATGACGGGTGCGATCATACCAGCACTAATGCACCGGATCCCATCAGAACTCCGCAGTTAAGCGTGCTTGGGCGAGAGTAGTACTAGGATGGGTGACCCCCTGGGAAGTCCTCGTGTTGCACCCCTTTTGCCGCCGTTTTCTATTTTTCCCGCGCGCCTCCACGGAAATCGCGATAACTTTTTCACCGTAACTCGAAAGTGAGCGCGGTCAGTGCGGTTGGAACCGTATCGTCCGTGCCAAGCTAACCTCGTTCCAGGCTGCTTTTGACACCTGCAACGGTCTCAAAATCGGTTTCAAAGTCCGTGGCTCTATTTTATCCGCGCTAAAGTCTTAATCGGAAAATATATATATATTTTTTTTCTTGTTCCTTTCTGATCGGGTCCTTTTCAGTTCTGATTGTGACTTCTCATTGCTGGCGAATGGGAGAATCACATGCTAATCCTCTCTGTAATACTTCATCAACCCTCCTCGACGCATCAGAAGAAGGGGCTTTATAAGGGAAATGAGACAAGAGAATGACGGGTGCGATCATACCAGCACTAATGCACCGGATCCCATCAGAACTCCGCAGTTAAGCGTGCTTGGGCGAGAGTAGTACTAGGATGGGTGACCCCCTGGGAAGTCCTCGTGTTGCACCCCTTTTAACGTGGTTTTCTATTTTTCCCGCGCGCCTCCACGGAAATCGCGATAACTTTTTCACCGTAACTCGAAAGTGAGCGCGGTCAGCGCGGTTGGAACCGTATCGTCCGTGCCAAGCTAACCTCGTTCCGGGCTGCTTTTGACACCTGCAACGGTCTCAAAATCGGTTTCAAAGTCCGTGGCTCTATTTTATCCGCGCTAAAGTCTTAATCGGAAAATATATATATATTTTTTTTCTTGTTCCTTTCTGATCGGGTCCTTTTCAGTTCTGATTGTGACTTCTCATTGCTGGCGAATGGGAGAATCACATGCTAATCCTCTCTGTAATACTTCATCAACCCTCCTCGACGCATCAGAAGAAGGGGCTTTATAAGGGAAATGAGACAAGAGAATGACGGGTGCGATCATACCAGCACTAATGCACCGGATCCCATCAGAACTCCGCAGTTAAGCGTGCTTGGGCGAGAGTAGTACTAGGATGGGTGACCCCCTGGGAAGTCCTCGTGTTGCACCCCTTTTAACGTGGTTTTCTATTTTTCCCGCGCGCCTCCACGGAAATCGCGATAACTTTTTCACCGTAACTCGAAAGTGAGCGCGGTCAGCGCGGTTGGAACCGTATCGTCCGTGCCAAGCTAACCTCGTTCCGGGCTGCTTTTGACACCTGCAACGGTCTCAAAATCGGTTTCAAAGTCCGTGGCTCTATTTTATCCACGCTAAAGTCTTAATCGGAAAATATATATATTTTTTTTTTCTTGTTCCTTTCTGATCGGGTCCTTTTCAGTTCTGATTGTGACTTCTCATTGCTGGCGAATGGGAGAATCACATGCTAATCCTCTCTGTAATACTTCATCAACCCTCCTCGACGCATCAGAAGAAGGGGCTTTATAAGGGAAATGAGACAAGAGAATGACGGGTGCGATCATACCAGCACTAATGCACCGGATCCCATCAGAACTCCGCAGTTAAGCGTGCTTGGGCGAGAGTAGTACTAGGATGGGTGACCCCCTGGGAAGTCCTCGTGTTGCACCCCTTTTAACGTGGTTTTCTATTTTTCCCGCGCGCCTCCACGGAAATCGCGATAACTTTTTCACCGTAACTCGAAAGTGAGCGCGGTCAGCGCGGTTGGAACCGTATCGTCCGTGCCAAGCTAACCTCGTTCCGGGCTGCTTTTGACACCTGCAACGGTCTCAAAATCGGTTTCAAAGTCCGTGGCTCTATTTTATCCGCGCTAAAGTCTTAATCGGAAAATATATATATTTTTTTTTTCTTGTTCCTTTCTGATCGGGTCCTTTTCAGTTCTGATTGTGACTTCTCATTGCTGGTGAATGGGAGAATCACATGCTAATCCTCTCTGTAATACTTCATCAACCCTCCTCGACGCATCAGAAGAAGGGGCTTTATAAGGGAAATGAGACAAGAGAATGACGGGTGCGATCATACCAGCACTAATGCACCGGATCCCATCAGAACTCCGCAGTTAAGCGTGCTTGGGCGAGAGTAGTACTAGGATGGGTGACCCCCTGGGAAGTCCTCGTGTTGCACCCCTTTTGCCGCCGTTTTCTATTTTTCCCGCGCGCCTCCACGGAAATCGCGATAACTTTTTCACCGTAACTCGAAAGTGAGCGCGGTCAGTGCGGTTGGAACCGTATCGTCCGTGCCAAGCTAACCTCGTTCCAGGCTGCTTTTGACACCTGCAACGGTCTCAAAATCGGTTTCAAAGTCCGTGGCTCTATTTTATCCGCGCTAAAGTCTTAATCGGAAAATATATATATATTTTTTTTCTTGTTCCTTTCTGATCGGGTCCTTTTCAGTTCTGATTGTGACTTCTCATTGCTGGCGAATGGGAGAATCACATGCTAATCCTCTCTGTAATACTTCATCAACCCTCCTCGACGCATCAGAAGAAGGGGCTTTATAAGGGAAATGAGACAAGAGAATGACGGGTGCGATCATACCAGCACTAATGCACCGGATCCCATCAGAACTCCGCAGTTAAGCGTGCTTGGGCGAGAGTAGTACTAGGATGGGTGACCCCCTGGGAAGTCCTCGTGTTGCACCCCTTTTAACGTGGTTTTCTATTTTTCCCGCGCGCCTCCACGGAAATCGCGATAACTTTTTCACCGTAACTCGAAAGTGAGCGCGGTCAGCGCGGTTGGAACCGTATCGTCCGTGCCAAGCTAACCTCGTTCCGGGCTGCTTTTGACACCTGCAACGGTCTCAAAATCGGTTTCAAAGTCCGTGGCTCTATTTTATCCGCGCTAAAGTCTTAATCGGAAAATATATATATATTTTTTTTCTTGTTCCTTTCTGATCGGGTCCTTTTCAGTTCTGATTGTGACTTCTCATTGCTGGCGAATGGGAGAATCACATGCTAATCCTCTCTGTAATACTTCATCAACCCTCCTCGACGCATCAGAAGAAGGGGCTTTATAAGGGAAATGAGACAAGAGAATGACGGGTGCGATCATACCAGCACTAATGCACCGGATCCCATCAGAACTCCGCAGTTAAGCGTGCTTGGGCGAGAGTAGTACTAGGATGGGTGACCCCCTGGGAAGTCCTCGTGTTGCACCCCTTTTAACGTGGTTTTCTATTTTTCCCGCGCGCCTCCACGGAAATCGCGATAACTTTTTCACCGTAACTCGAAAGTGAGCGCGGTCAGCGCGGTTGGAACCGTATCGTCCGTGCCAAGCTAACCTCGTTCCGGGCTGCTTTTGACACCTGCAACGGTCTCAAAATCGGTTTCAAAGTCCGTGGCTCTATTTTATCCACGCTAAAGTCTTAATCGGAAAATATATATATTTTTTTTTTCTTGTTCCTTTCTGATCGGGTCCTTTTCAGTTCTGATTGTGACTTCTCATTGCTGGCGAATGGGAGAATCACATGCTAATCCTCTCTGTAATACTTCATCAACCCTCCTCGACGCATCAGAAGAAGGGGCTTTATAAGGGAAATGAGACAAGAGAATGACGGGTGCGATCATACCAGCACTAATGCACCGGATCCCATCAGAACTCCGCAGTTAAGCGTGCTTGGGCGAGAGTAGTACTAGGATGGGTGACCCCCTGGGAAGTCCTCGTGTTGCACCCCTTTTAACGTGGTTTTCTATTTTTCCCGCGCGCCTCCACGGAAATCGCGATAACTTTTTCACCGTAACTCGAAAGTGAGCGCGGTCAGCGCGGTTGGAACCGTATCGTCCGTGCCAAGCTAACCTCGTTCCGGGCTGCTTTTGACACCTGCAACGGTCTCAAAATCGGTTTCAAAGTCCGTGGCTCTATTTTATCCGCGCTAAAGTCTTAATCGGAAAATATATATATTTTTTTTTTCTTGTTCCTTTCTGATCGGGTCCTTTTCAGTTCTGATTGTGACTTCTCATTGCTGGTGAATGGGAGAATCACATGCTAATCCTCTCTGTAATACTTCATCAACCCTCCTCGACGCATCAGAAGAAGGGGCTTTATAAGGGAAATGAGACAAGAGAATGACGGGTGCGATCATACCAGCACTAATGCACCGGATCCCATCAGAACTCCGCAGTTAAGCGTGCTTGGGCGAGAGTAGTACTAGGATGGGTGACCCCCTGGGAAGTCCTCGTGTTGCACCCCTTTTAACGTGGTTTTCTATTTTTCCCGCGCGCCTCCACGGAAATCGCGATAACTTTTTCACCGTAACTCGAAAGTGAGCGCGGTCAGCGCGGTTGGAACCGTATCGTCCGTGCCAAGCTAACCTCGTTCCGGGCTGCTTTTGACACCTGCAACGGTCTCAAAATCGGTTTCAAAGTCCGTGGCTCTATTTTATCCGCGCTAAAGTCTTAATCGGAAAATATATATATTTTTTTTTTCTTGTTCCTTTCTGATCGGGTCCTTTTCAGTTCTGATTGTGACTTCTCATTGCTGGCGAATGGGAGAATCACATGCTAATCCTCTCTGTAATACTTCATCAACCCTCCTCGACGCATCAGAAGAAGGGGCTTTATAAGGGAAATGAGACAAGAGAATGACGGGTGCGATCATACCAGCACTAATGCACCGGATCCCATCAGAACTCCGCAGTTAAGCGTGCTTGGGCGAGAGTAGTACTAGGATGGGTGACCCCCTGGGAAGTCCTCGTGTTGCACCCCTTTTGCCGCCGTTTTCTATTTTTCCCGCGCGCCTCCACGGAAATCGCGATAACTTTTTCACCGTAACTCGAAAGTGAGCGCGGTCAGTGCGGTTGGAACCGTATCGTCCGTGCCAAGCTAACCTCGTTCCAGGCTGCTTTTGACACCTGCAACGGTCTCAAAATCGGTTTCAAAGTCCGTGGCTCTATTTTATCCGCGCTAAAGTCTTAATCGGAAAATATATATATATTTTTTTTCTTGTTCCTTTCTGATCGGGTCCTTTTCAGTTCTGATTGTGACTTCTCATTGCTGGCGAATGGGAGAATCACATGCTAATCCTCTCTGTAATACTTCATCAACCCTCCTCGACGCATCAGAAGAAGGGGCTTTATAAGGGAAATGAGACAAGAGAATGACGGGTGCGATCATACCAGCACTAATGCACCGGATCCCATCAGAACTCCGCAGTTAAGCGTGCTTGGGCGAGAGTAGTACTAGGATGGGTGACCCCCTGGGAAGTCCTCGTGTTGCACCCCTTTTGCCGCCGTTTTCTATTTTTCCCGCGCGCCTCCACGGAAATCGCGATAACTTTTTCACCGTAACTCGAAAGTGAGCGCGGTCAGTGCGGTTGGAACCGTATCGTCCGTGCCAAGCTAACCTCGTTCCAGGCTGCTTTTGACACCTGCAACGGTCTCAAAATCGGTTTCAAAGTCCGTGGCTCTATTTTATCCGCGCTAAAGTCTTAATCGGAAAATATATATATATTTTTTTTCTTGTTCCTTTCTGATCGGGTCCTTTTCAGTTCTGATTGTGACTTCTCATTGCTGGCGAATGGGAGAATCACATGCTAATCCTCTCTGTAATACTTCATCAACCCTCCTCGACGCATCAGAAGAAGGGGCTTTATAAGGGAAATGAGACAAGAGAATGACGGGTGCGATCATACCAGCACTAATGCACCGGATCCCATCAGAACTCCGCAGTTAAGCGTGCTTGGGCGAGAGTAGTACTAGGATGGGTGACCCCCTGGGAAGTCCTCGTGTTGCACCCCTTTTAACGTGGTTTTCTATTTTTCCCGCGCGCCTCCACGGAAATCGCGATAACTTTTTCACCGTAACTCGAAAGTGAGCGCGGTCAGCGCGGTTGGAACCGTATCGTCCGTGCCAAGCTAACCTCGTTCCGGGCTGCTTTTGACACCTGCAACGGTCTCAAAATCGGTTTCAAAGTCCGTGGCTCTATTTTATCCGCGCTAAAGTCTTAATCGGAAAATATATATATTTTTTTTTTCTTGTTCCTTTCTGATCGGGTCCTTTTCAGTTCTGATTGTGACTTCTCATTGCTGGTGAATGGGAGAATCACATGCTAATCCTCTCTGTAATACTTCATCAACCCTCCTCGACGCATCAGAAGAAGGGGCTTTATAAGGGAAATGAGACAAGAGAATGACGGGTGCGATCATACCAGCACTAATGCACCGGATCCCATCAGAACTCCGCAGTTAAGCGTGCTTGGGCGAGAGTAGTACTAGGATGGGTGACCCCCTGGGAAGTCCTCGTGTTGCACCCCTTTTAACGTGGTTTTCTATTTTTCCCGCGCGCCTCCACGGAAATCGCGATAACTTTTTCACCGTAACTCGAAAGTGAGCGCGGTCAGCGCGGTTGGAACCGTATCGTCCGTGCCAAGCTAACCTCGTTCCGGGCTGCTTTTGACACCTGCAACGGTCTCAAAATCGGTTTCAAAGTCCGTGGCTCTATTTTATCCGCGCTAAAGTCTTAATCGGAAAATATATATATTTTTTTTTTCTTGTTCCTTTCTGATCGGGTCCTTTTCAGTTCTGATTGTGACTTCTCATTGCTGGCGAATGGGAGAATCACATGCTAATCCTCTCTGTAATACTTCATCAACCCTCCTCGACGCATCAGAAGAAGGGGCTTTATAAGGGAAATGAGACAAGAGAATGACGGGTGCGATCATACCAGCACTAATGCACCGGATCCCATCAGAACTCCGCAGTTAAGCGTGCTTGGGCGAGAGTAGTACTAGGATGGGTGACCCCCTGGGAAGTCCTCGTGTTGCACCCCTTTTGCCGCCGTTTTCTATTTTTCCCGCGCGCCTCCACGGAAATCGCGATAACTTTTTCACCGTAACTCGAAAGTGAGCGCGGTCAGTGCGGTTGGAACCGTATCGTCCGTGCCAAGCTAACCTCGTTCCAGGCTGCTTTTGACACCTGCAACGGTCTCAAAATCGGTTTCAAAGTCCGTGGCTCTATTTTATCCGCGCTAAAGTCTTAATCGGAAAATATATATATATTTTTTTTCTTGTTCCTTTCTGATCGGGTCCTTTTCAGTTCTGATTGTGACTTCTCATTGCTGGCGAATGGGAGAATCACATGCTAATCCTCTCTGTAATACTTCATCAACCCTCCTCGACGCATCAGAAGAAGGGGCTTTATAAGGGAAATGAGACAAGAGAATGACGGGTGCGATCATACCAGCACTAATGCACCGGATCCCATCAGAACTCCGCAGTTAAGCGTGCTTGGGCGAGAGTAGTACTAGGATGGGTGACCCCCTGGGAAGTCCTCGTGTTGCACCCCTTTTGCCGCCGTTTTCTATTTTTCCCGCGCGCCTCCACGGAAATCGCGATAACTTTTTCACCGTAACTCGAAAGTGAGCGCGGTCAGTGCGGTTGGAACCGTATCGTCCGTGCCAAGCTAACCTCGTTCCAGGCTGCTTTTGACACCTGCAACGGTCTCAAAATCGGTTTCAAAGTCCGTGGCTCTATTTTATCCGCGCTAAAGTCTTAATCGGAAAATATATATATATTTTTTTTCTTGTTCCTTTCTGATCGGGTCCTTTTCAGTTCTGATTGTGACTTCTCATTGCTGGCGAATGGGAGAATCACATGCTAATCCTCTCTGTAATACTTCATCAACCCTCCTCGACGCATCAGAAGAAGGGGCTTTATAAGGGAAATGAGACAAGAGAATGACGGGTGCGATCATACCAGCACTAATGCACCGGATCCCATCAGAACTCCGCAGTTAAGCGTGCTTGGGCGAGAGTAGTACTAGGATGGGTGACCCCCTGGGAAGTCCTCGTGTTGCACCCCTTTTAACGTGGTTTTCTATTTTTCCCGCGCGCCTCCACGGAAATCGCGATAACTTTTTCACCGTAACTCGAAAGTGAGCGCGGTCAGCGCGGTTGGAACCGTATCGTCCGTGCCAAGCTAACCTCGTTCCGGGCTGCTTTTGACACCTGCAACGGTCTCAAAATCGGTTTCAAAGTCCGTGGCTCTATTTTATCCGCGCTAAAGTCTTAATCGGAAAATATATATATTTTTTTTTTCTTGTTCCTTTCTGATCGGGTCCTTTTCAGTTCTGATTGTGACTTCTCATTGCTGGCGAATGGGAGAATCACATGCTAATCCTCTCTGTAATACTTCATCAACCCTCCTCGACGCATCAGAAGAAGGGGCTTTATAAGGGAAATGAGACAAGAGAATGACGGGTGCGATCATACCAGCACTAATGCACCGGATCCCATCAGAACTCCGCAGTTAAGCGTGCTTGGGCGAGAGTAGTACTAGGATGGGTGACCCCCTGGGAAGTCCTCGTGTTGCACCCCTTTTAACGTGGTTTTCTATTTTTCCCGCGCGCCTCCACGGAAATCGCGATAACTTTTTCACCGTAACTCGAAAGTGAGCGCGGTCAGCGCGGTTGGAACCGTATCGTCCGTGCCAAGCTAACCTCGTTCCGGGCTGCTTTTGACACCTGCAACGGTCTCAAAATCGGTTTCAAAGTCCGTGGCTCTATTTTATCCGCGCTAAAGTCTTAATCGGAAAATATATATATTTTTTTTTTCTTGTTCCTTTCTGATCGGGTCCTTTTCAGTTCTGATTGTGACTTCTCATTGCTGGCGAATGGGAGAATCACATGCTAATCCTCTCTGTAATACTTCATCAACCCTCCTCGACGCATCAGAAGAAGGGGCTTTATAAGGGAAATGAGACAAGAGAATGACGGGTGCGATCATACCAGCACTAATGCACCGGATCCCATCAGAACTCCGCAGTTAAGCGTGCTTGGGCGAGAGTAGTACTAGGATGGGTGACCCCCTGGGAAGTCCTCGTGTTGCACCCCTTTTGCCGCCGTTTTCTATTTTTCCCGCGCGCCTCCACGGAAATCGCGATAACTTTTTCACCGTAACTCGAAAGTGAGCGCGGTCAGTGCGGTTGGAACCGTATCGTCCGTGCCAAGCTAACCTCGTTCCAGGCTGCTTTTGACACCTGCAACGGTCTCAAAATCGGTTTCAAAGTCCGTGGCTCTATTTTATCCGCGCTAAAGTCTTAATCGGAAAATATATATATATTTTTTTTCTTGTTCCTTTCTGATCGGGTCCTTTTCAGTTCTGATTGTGACTTCTCATTGCTGGCGAATGGGAGAATCACATGCTAATCCTCTCTGTAATACTTCATCAACCCTCCTCGACGCATCAGAAGAAGGGGCTTTATAAGGGAAATGAGACAAGAGAATGACGGGTGCGATCATACCAGCACTAATGCACCGGATCCCATCAGAACTCCGCAGTTAAGCGTGCTTGGGCGAGAGTAGTACTAGGATGGGTGACCCCCTGGGAAGTCCTCGTGTTGCACCCCTTTTGCCGCCGTTTTCTATTTTTCCCGCGCGCCTCCACGGAAATCGCGATAACTTTTTCACCGTAACTCGAAAGTGAGCGCGGTCAGTGCGGTTGGAACCGTATCGTCCGTGCCAAGCTAACCTCGTTCCAGGCTGCTTTTGACACCTGCAACGGTCTCAAAATCGGTTTCAAAGTCCGTGGCTCTATTTTATCCGCGCTAAAGTCTTAATCGGAAAATATATATATATTTTTTTTCTTGTTCCTTTCTGATCGGGTCCTTTTCAGTTCTGATTGTGACTTCTCATTGCTGGCGAATGGGAGAATCACATGCTAATCCTCTCTGTAATACTTCATCAACCCTCCTCGACGCATCAGAAGAAGGGGCTTTATAAGGGAAATGAGACAAGAGAATGACGGGTGCGATCATACCAGCACTAATGCACCGGATCCCATCAGAACTCCGCAGTTAAGCGTGCTTGGGCGAGAGTAGTACTAGGATGGGTGACCCCCTGGGTAGTCCTCGTGTTGCACCCCTTTTAACGTGGTTTTCTATTTTTCCCGCGCGCCTCCACGGAAATCGCGATAACTTTTTCACCGTAACTCGAAAGTGAGCGCGGTCAGCGCGGTTGGAACCGTATCGTCCGTGCCAAGCTAACCTCGTTCCGGGCTGCTTTTGACACCTGCAACGGTCTCAAAATCGGTTTCAAAGTCCGTGGCTCTATTTTATCCGCGCTAAAGTCTTAATCGGAAAATATATATATTTTTTTTTTCTTGTTCCTTTCTGATCGGGTCCTTTTCAGTTCTGATTGTGACTTCTCATTGCTGGCGAATGGGAGAATCACATGCTAATCCTCTCTGTAATACTTCATCAACCCTCCTCGACGCATCAGAAGAAGGGGCTTTATAAGGGAAATGAGACAAGAGAATGACGGGTGCGATCATACCAGCACTAATGCACCGGATCCCATCAGAACTCCGCAGTTAAGCGTGCTTGGGCGAGAGTAGTACTAGGATGGGTGACCCCCTGGGAAGTCCTCGTGTTGCACCCCTTTTAACGTGGTTTTCTATTTTTCCCGCGCGCCTCCACGGAAATCGCGATAACTTTTTCACCGTAACTCGAAAGTGAGCGCGGTCAGCGCGGTTGGAACCGTATCGTCCGTGCCAAGCTAACCTCGTTCCGGGCTGCTTTTGACACCTGCAACGGTCTCAAAATCGGTTTCAAAGTCCGTGGCTCTATTTTATCCGCGCTAAAGTCTTAATCGGAAAATATATATATTTTTTTTTTCTTGTTCCTTTCTGATCGGGTCCTTTTCAGTTCTGATTGTGACTTCTCATTGCTGGCGAATGGGAGAATCACATGCTAATCCTCTCTGTAATACTTCATCAACCCTCCTCGACGCATCAGAAGAAGGGGCTTTATAAGGGAAATGAGACAAGAGAATGACGGGTGCGATCATACCAGCACTAATGCACCGGATCCCATCAGAACTCCGCAGTTAAGCGTGCTTGGGCGAGAGTAGTACTAGGATGGGTGACCCCCTGGGAAGTCCTCGTGTTGCACCCCTTTTAACGTGGTTTTCTATTTTTCCCGCGCGCCTCCACGGAAATCGCGATAACTTTTTCACCGTAACTCGAAAGTGAGCGCGGTCAGCGCGGTTGGAACCGTATCGTCCGTGCCAAGCTAACCTCGTTCCGGGCTGCTTTTGACACCTGCAACGGTCTCAAAATCGGTTTCAAAGTCCGTGGCTCTATTTTATCCGCGCTAAAGTCTTAATCGGAAAATATATATATTTTTTTTTTCTTGTTCCTTTCTGATCGGGTCCTTTTCAGTTCTGATTGTGACTTCTCATTGCTGGTGAATGGGAGAATCACATGCTAATCCTCTCTGTAATACTTCATCAACCCTCCTCGACGCATCAGAAGAAGGGGCTTTATAAGGGAAATGAGACAAGAGAATGACGGGTGCGATCATACCAGCACTAATGCACCGGATCCCATCAGAACTCCGCAGTTAAGCGTGCTTGGGCGAGAGTAGTACTAGGATGGGTGACCCCCTGGGAAGTCCTCGTGTTGCACCCCTTTTAACGTGGTTTTCTATTTTTCCCGCGCGCCTCCACGGAAATCGCGATAACTTTTTCACCGTAACTCGAAAGTGAGCGCGGTCAGCGCGGTTGGAACCGTATCGTCCGTGCCAAGCTAACCTCGTTCCGGGCTGCTTTTGACACCTGCAACGGTCTCAAAATCGGTTTCAAAGTCCGTGGCTCTATTTTATCCGCGCTAAAGTCTTAATCGGAAAATATATATATTTTTTTTTTCTTGTTCCTTTCTGATCGGGTCCTTTTCAGTTCTGATTGTGACTTCTCATTGCTGGCGAATGGGAGAATCACATGCTAATCCTCTCTGTAATACTTCATCAACCCTCCTCGACGCATCAGAAGAAGGGGCTTTATAAGGGAAATGAGACAAGAGAATGACGGGTGCGATCATACCAGCACTAATGCACCGGATCCCATCAGAACTCCGCAGTTAAGCGTGCTTGGGCGAGAGTAGTACTAGGATGGGTGACCCCCTGGGAAGTCCTCGTGTTGCACCCCTTTTGCCGCCGTTTTCTATTTTTCCCGCGCGCCTCCACGGAAATCGCGATAACTTTTTCACCGTAACTCGAAAGTGAGCGCGGTCAGTGCGGTTGGAACCGTATCGTCCGTGCCAAGCTAACCTCGTTCCAGGCTGCTTTTGACACCTGCAACGGTCTCAAAATCGGTTTCAAAGTCCGTGGCTCTATTTTATCCGCGCTAAAGTCTTAATCGGAAAATATATATATATTTTTTTTCTTGTTCCTTTCTGATCGGGTCCTTTTCAGTTCTGATTGTGACTTCTCATTGCTGGCGAATGGGAGAATCACATGCTAATCCTCTCTGTAATACTTCATCAACCCTCCTCGACGCATCAGAAGAAGGGGCTTTATAAGGGAAATGAGACAAGAGAATGACGGGTGCGATCATACCAGCACTAATGCACCGGATCCCATCAGAACTCCGCAGTTAAGCGTGCTTGGGCGAGAGTAGTACTAGGATGGGTGACCCCCTGGGAAGTCCTCGTGTTGCACCCCTTTTAACGTGGTTTTCTATTTTTCCCGCGCGCCTCCACGGAAATCGCGATAACTTTTTCACCGTAACTCGAAAGTGAGCGCGGTCAGCGCGGTTGGAACCGTATCGTCCGTGCCAAGCTAACCTCGTTCCGGGCTGCTTTTGACACCTGCAACGGTCTCAAAATCGGTTTCAAAGTCCGTGGCTCTATTTTATCCGCGCTAAAGTCTTAATCGGAAAATATATATATTTTTTTTTTCTTGTTCCTTTCTGATCGGGTCCTTTTCAGTTCTGATTGTGACTTCTCATTGCTGGCGAATGGGAGAATCACATGCTAATCCTCTCTGTAATACTTCATCAACCCTCCTCGACGCATCAGAAGAAGGGGCTTTATAAGGGAAATGAGACAAGAGAATGACGGGTGCGATCATACCAGCACTAATGCACCGGATCCCATCAGAACTCCGCAGTTAAGCGTGCTTGGGCGAGAGTAGTACTAGGATGGGTGACCCCCTGGGAAGTCCTCGTGTTGCACCCCTTTTAACGTGGTTTTCTATTTTTCCCGCGCGCCTCCACGGAAATCGCGATAACTTTTTCACCGTAACTCGAAAGTGAGCGCGGTCAGCGCGGTTGGAACCGTATCGTCCGTGCCAAGCTAACCTCGTTCCGGGCTGCTTTTGACACCTGCAACGGTCTCAAAATCGGTTTCAAAGTCCGTGGCTCTATTTTATCCGCGCTAAAGTCTTAATCGGAAAATATATATATTTTTTTTTTCTTGTTCCTTTCTGATCGGGTCCTTTTCAGTTCTGATTGTGACTTCTCATTGCTGGCGAATGGGAGAATCACATGCTAATCCTCTCTGTAATACTTCATCAACCCTCCTCGACGCATCAGAAGAAGGGGCTTTATAAGGGAAATGAGACAAGAGAATGACGGGTGCGATCATACCAGCACTAATGCACCGGATCCCATCAGAACTCCGCAGTTAAGCGTGCTTGGGCGAGAGTAGTACTAGGATGGGTGACCCCCTGGGAAGTCCTCGTGTTGCACCCCTTTTAACGTGGTTTTCTATTTTTCCCGCGCGCCTCCACGGAAATCGCGATAACTTTTTCACCGTAACTCGAAAGTGAGCGCGGTCAGCGCGGTTGGAACCGTATCGTCCGTGCCAAGCTAACCTCGTTCCGGGCTGCTTTTGACACCTGCAACGGTCTCAAAATCGGTTTCAAAGTCCGTGGCTCTATTTTATCCGCGCTAAAGTCTTAATCGGAAAATATATATATTTTTTTTTTCTTGTTCCTTTCTGATCGGGTCCTTTTCAGTTCTGATTGTGACTTCTCATTGCTGGTGAATGGGAGAATCACATGCTAATCCTCTCTGTAATACTTCATCAACCCTCCTCGACGCATCAGAAGAAGGGGCTTTATAAGGGAAATGAGACAAGAGAATGACGGGTGCGATCATACCAGCACTAATGCACCGGATCCCATCAGAACTCCGCAGTTAAGCGTGCTTGGGCGAGAGTAGTACTAGGATGGGTGACCCCCTGGGAAGTCCTCGTGTTGCACCCCTTTTAACGTGGTTTTCTATTTTTCCCGCGCGCCTCCACGGAAATCGCGATAACTTTTTCACCGTAACTCGAAAGTGAGCGCGGTCAGCGCGGTTGGAACCGTATCGTCCGTGCCAAGCTAACCTCGTTCCGGGCTGCTTTTGACACCTGCAACGGTCTCAAAATCGGTTTCAAAGTCCGTGGCTCTATTTTATCCGCGCTAAAGTCTTAATCGGAAAATATATATATTTTTTTTTTCTTGTTCCTTTCTGATCGGGTCCTTTTCAGTTCTGATTGTGACTTCTCATTGCTGGCGAATGGGAGAATCACATGCTAATCCTCTCTGTAATACTTCATCAACCCTCCTCGACGCATCAGAAGAAGGGGCTTTATAAGGGAAATGAGACAAGAGAATGACGGGTGCGATCATACCAGCACTAATGCACCGGATCCCATCAGAACTCCGCAGTTAAGCGTGCTTGGGCGAGAGTAGTACTAGGATGGGTGACCCCCTGGGAAGTCCTCGTGTTGCACCCCTTTTGCCGCCGTTTTCTATTTTTCCCGCGCGCCTCCACGGAAATCGCGATAACTTTTTCACCGTAACTCGAAAGTGAGCGCGGTCAGTGCGGTTGGAACCGTATCGTCCGTGCCAAGCTAACCTCGTTCCAGGCTGCTTTTGACACCTGCAACGGTCTCAAAATCGGTTTCAAAGTCCGTGGCTCTATTTTATCCGCGCTAAAGTCTTAATCGGAAAATATATATATATTTTTTTTCTTGTTCCTTTCTGATCGGGTCCTTTTCAGTTCTGATTGTGACTTCTCATTGCTGGCGAATGGGAGAATCACATGCTAATCCTCTCTGTAATACTTCATCAACCCTCCTCGACGCATCAGAAGAAGGGGCTTTATAAGGGAAATGAGACAAGAGAATGACGGGTGCGATCATACCAGCACTAATGCACCGGATCCCATCAGAACTCCGCAGTTAAGCGTGCTTGGGCGAGAGTAGTACTAGGATGGGTGACCCCCTGGGAAGTCCTCGTGTTGCACCCCTTTTAACGTGGTTTTCTATTTTTCCCGCGCGCCTCCACGGAAATCGCGATAACTTTTTCACCGTAACTCGAAAGTGAGCGCGGTCAGCGCGGTTGGAACCGTATCGTCCGTGCCAAGCTAACCTCGTTCCGGGCTGCTTTTGACACCTGCAACGGTCTCAAAATCGGTTTCAAAGTCCGTGGCTCTATTTTATCCGCGCTAAAGTCTTAATCGGAAAATATATATATATTTTTTTTCTTGTTCCTTTCTGATCGGGTCCTTTTCAGTTCTGATTGTGACTTCTCATTGCTGGCGAATGGGAGAATCACATGCTAATCCTCTCTGTAATACTTCATCAACCCTCCTCGACACATCAGAAGAAGGGGCTTTATAAGGGAAATGAGACAAGAGAATGACGGGTGCGATCATACCAGCACTAATGCACCGGATCCCATCAGAACTCCGCAGTTAAGCGTGCTTGGGCGAGAGTAGTACTAGGATGGGTGACCCCCTGGGAAGTCCTCGTGTTGCACCCCTTTTAACGTGGTTTTCTATTTTTCCCGCGCGCCTCCACGGAAATCGCGATAACTTTTTCACCGTAACTCGAAAGTGAGCGCGGTCAGCGCGGTTGGAACCGTATCGTCCGTGCCAAGCTAACCTCGTTCCGGGCTGCTTTTGACACCTGCAACGGTCTCAAAATCGGTTTCAAAGTCCGTGGCTCTATTTTATCCGCGCTAAAGTCTTAATCGGAAAATATATATATTTTTTTTTTCTTGTTCCTTTCTGATCGGGTCCTTTTCAGTTCTGATTGTGACTTCTCATTGCTGGTGAATGGGAGAATCACATGCTAATCCTCTCTGTAATACTTCATCAACCCTCCTCGACGCATCAGAAGAAGGGGCTTTATAAGGGAAATGAGACAAGAGAATGACGGGTGCGATCATACCAGCACTAATGCACCGGATCCCATCAGAACTCCGCAGTTAAGCGTGCTTGGGCGAGAGTAGTACTAGGATGGGTGACCCCCTGGGAAGTCCTCGTGTTGCACCCCTTTTAACGTGGTTTTCTATTTTTCCCGCGCGCCTCCACGGAAATCGCGATAACTTTTTCACCGTAACTCGAAAGTGAGCGCGGTCAGCGCGGTTGGAACCGTATCGTCCGTGCCAAGCTAACCTCGTTCCGGGCTGCTTTTGACACCTGCAACGGTCTCAAAATCGGTTTCAAAGTCCGTGGCTCTATTTTATCCGCGCTAAAGTCTTAATCGGAAAATATATATATTTTTTTTTTCTTGTTCCTTTCTGATCGGGTCCTTTTCAGTTCTGATTGTGACTTCTCATTGCTGGCGAATGGGAGAATCACATGCTAATCCTCTCTGTAATACTTCATCAACCCTCCTCGACGCATCAGAAGAAGGGGCTTTATAAGGGAAATGAGACAAGAGAATGACGGGTGCGATCATACCAGCACTAATGCACCGGATCCCATCAGAACTCCGCAGTTAAGCGTGCTTGGGCGAGAGTAGTACTAGGATGGGTGACCCCCTGGGAAGTCCTCGTGTTGCACCCCTTTTGCCGCCGTTTTCTATTTTTCCCGCGCGCCTCCACGGAAATCGCGATAACTTTTTCACCGTAACTCGAAAGTGAGCGCGGTCAGTGCGGTTGGAACCGTATCGTCCGTGCCAAGCTAACCTCGTTCCAGGCTGCTTTTGACACCTGCAACGGTCTCAAAATCGGTTTCAAAGTCCGTGGCTCTATTTTATCCGCGCTAAAGTCTTAATCGGAAAATATATATATATTTTTTTTCTTGTTCCTTTCTGATCGGGTCCTTTTCAGTTCTGATTGTGACTTCTCATTGCTGGCGAATGGGAGAATCACATGCTAATCCTCTCTGTAATACTTCATCAACCCTCCTCGACGCATCAGAAGAAGGGGCTTTATAAGGGAAATGAGACAAGAGAATGACGGGTGCGATCATACCAGCACTAATGCACCGGATCCCATCAGAACTCCGCAGTTAAGCGTGCTTGGGCGAGAGTAGTACTAGGATGGGTGACCCCCTGGGAAGTCCTCGTGTTGCACCCCTTTTAACGTGGTTTTCTATTTTTCCCGCGCGCCTCCACGGAAATCGCGATAACTTTTTCACCGTAACTCGAAAGTGAGCGCGGTCAGCGCGGTTGGAACCGTATCGTCCGTGCCAAGCTAACCTCGTTCCGGGCTGCTTTTGACACCTGCAACGGTCTCAAAATCGGTTTCAAAGTCCGTGGCTCTATTTTATCCGCGCTAAAGTCTTAATCGGAAAATATATATATATTTTTTTTCTTGTTCCTTTCTGATCGGGTCCTTTTCAGTTCTGATTGTGACTTCTCATTGCTGGCGAATGGGAGAATC
This sequence comes from Cornus controversa, assembly GCA_026545225.1. Lineage (NCBI taxonomy): Eukaryota > Viridiplantae > Streptophyta > Magnoliopsida > Cornales > Cornaceae > Cornus > Cornus controversa. The sequence continues at coordinate 4,387,102 of CM048849.1, forward strand.
ACATGCTAATCCTCTCTGTAATACTTCATCAACCCTCCTCGACACATCAGAAGAAGGGGCTTTATAAGGGAAATGAGACAAGAGAATGACGGGTGCGATCATACCAGCACTAATGCACCGGATCCCATCAGAACTCCGCAGTTAAGCGTGCTTGGGCGAGAGTAGTACTAGGATGGGTGACCCCCTGGGAAGTCCTCGTGTTGCACCCCTTTTAACGTGGTTTTCTATTTTTCCCGCGCGCCTCCACGGAAATCGCGATAACTTTTTCACCGTAACTCGAAAGTGAGCGCGGTCAGCGCGGTTGGAACCGTATCGTCCGTGCCAAGCTAACCTCGTTCCGGGCTGCTTTTGACACCTGCAACGGTCTCAAAATCGGTTTCAAAGTCCGTGGCTCTATTTTATCCGCGCTAAAGTCTTAATCGGAAAATATATATATTTTTTTTTTCTTGTTCCTTTCTGATCGGGTCCTTTTCAGTTCTGATTGTGACTTCTCATTGCTGGCGAATGGGAGAATCACATGCTAATCCTCTCTGTAATACTTCATCAACCCTCCTCGACGCATCAGAAGAAGGGGCTTTATAAGGGAAATGAGACAAGAGAATGACGGGTGCGATCATACCAGCACTAATGCACCGGATCCCATCAGAACTCCGCAGTTAAGCGTGCTTGGGCGAGAGTAGTACTAGGATGGGTGACCCCCTGGGAAGTCCTCGTGTTGCACCCCTTTTGCCGCCGTTTTCTATTTTTCCCGCGCGCCTCCACGGAAATCGCGATAACTTTTTCACCGTAACTCGAAAGTGAGCGCGGTCAGTGCGGTTGGAACCGTATCGTCCGTGCCAAGCTAACCTCGTTCCAGGCTGCTTTTGACACCTGCAACGGTCTCAAAATCGGTTTCAAAGTCCGTGGCTCTATTTTATCCGCGCTAAAGTCTTAATCGGAAAATATATATATATTTTTTTTCTTGTTCCTTTCTGATCGGGTCCTTTTCAGTTCTGATTGTGACTTCTCATTGCTGGCGAATGGGAGAATCACATGCTAATCCTCTCTGTAATACTTCATCAACCCTCCTCGACGCATCAGAAGAAGGGGCTTTATAAGGGAAATGAGACAAGAGAATGACGGGTGCGATCATACCAGCACTAATGCACCGGATCCCATCAGAACTCCGCAGTTAAGCGTGCTTGGGCGAGAGTAGTACTAGGATGGGTGACCCCCTGGGAAGTCCTCGTGTTGCACCCCTTTTAACGTGGTTTTCTATTTTTCCCGCGCGCCTCCACGGAAATCGCGATAACTTTTTCACCGTAACTCGAAAGTGAGCGCGGTCAGCGCGGTTGGAACCGTATCGTCCGTGCCAAGCTAACCTCGTTCCGGGCTGCTTTTGACACCTGCAACGGTCTCAAAATCGGTTTCAAAGTCCGTGGCTCTATTTTATCCGCGCTAAAGTCTTAATCGGAAAATATATATATTTTTTTTTTCTTGTTCCTTTCTGATCGGGTCCTTTTCAGTTCTGATTGTGACTTCTCATTGCTGGTGAATGGGAGAATCACATGCTAATCCTCTCTGTAATACTTCATCAACCCTCCTCGACGCATCAGAAGAAGGGGCTTTATAAGGGAAATGAGACAAGAGAATGACGGGTGCGATCATACCAGCACTAATGCACCGGATCCCATCAGAACTCCGCAGTTAAGCGTGCTTGGGCGAGAGTAGTACTAGGATGGGTGACCCCCTGGGAAGTCCTCGTGTTGCACCCCTTTTAACGTGGTTTTCTATTTTTCCCGCGCGCCTCCACGGAAATCGCGATAACTTTTTCACCGTAACTCGAAAGTGAGCGCGGTCAGCGCGGTTGGAACCGTATCGTCCGTGCCAAGCTAACCTCGTTCCGGGCTGCTTTTGACACCTGCAACGGTCTCAAAATCGGTTTCAAAGTCCGTGGCTCTATTTTATCCGCGCTAAAGTCTTAATCGGAAAATATATATATTTTTTTTTTCTTGTTCCTTTCTGATCGGGTCCTTTTCAGTTCTGATTGTGACTTCTCATTGCTGGCGAATGGGAGAATCACATGCTAATCCTCTCTGTAATACTTCATCAACCCTCCTCGACGCATCAGAAGAAGGGGCTTTATAAGGGAAATGAGACAAGAGAATGACGGGTGCGATCATACCAGCACTAATGCACCGGATCCCATCAGAACTCCGCAGTTAAGCGTGCTTGGGCGAGAGTAGTACTAGGATGGGTGACCCCCTGGGAAGTCCTCGTGTTGCACCCCTTTTGCCGCCGTTTTCTATTTTTCCCGCGCGCCTCCACGGAAATCGCGATAACTTTTTCACCGTAACTCGAAAGTGAGCGCGGTCAGTGCGGTTGGAACCGTATCGTCCGTGCCAAGCTAACCTCGTTCCAGGCTGCTTTTGACACCTGCAACGGTCTCAAAATCGGTTTCAAAGTCCGTGGCTCTATTTTATCCGCGCTAAAGTCTTAATCGGAAAATATATATATATTTTTTTTCTTGTTCCTTTCTGATCGGGTCCTTTTCAGTTCTGATTGTGACTTCTCATTGCTGGCGAATGGGAGAATCACATGCTAATCCTCTCTGTAATACTTCATCAACCCTCCTCGACGCATCAGAAGAAGGGGCTTTATAAGGGAAATGAGACAAGAGAATGACGGGTGCGATCATACCAGCACTAATGCACCGGATCCCATCAGAACTCCGCAGTTAAGCGTGCTTGGGCGAGAGTAGTACTAGGATGGGTGACCCCCTGGGAAGTCCTCGTGTTGCACCCCTTTTAACGTGGTTTTCTATTTTTCCCGCGCGCCTCCACGGAAATCGCGATAACTTTTTCACCGTAACTCGAAAGTGAGCGCGGTCAGCGCGGTTGGAACCGTATCGTCCGTGCCAAGCTAACCTCGTTCCGGGCTGCTTTTGACACCTGCAACGGTCTCAAAATCGGTTTCAAAGTCCGTGGCTCTATTTTATCCGCGCTAAAGTCTTAATCGGAAAATATATATTTTTTTTTTTTCTTGTTCCTTTCTGATCGGGTCCTTTTCAGTTCTGATTGTGACTTCTCATTGCTGGCGAATGGGAGAATCACATGCTAATCCTCTCTGTAATACTTCATCAACCCTCCTCGACGCATCAGAAGAAGGGGCTTTATAAGGGAAATGAGACAAGAGAATGACGGGTGCGATCATACCAGCACTAATGCACCGGATCCCATCAGAACTCCGCAGTTAAGCGTGCTTGGGCGAGAGTAGTACTAGGATGGGTGACCCCCTGGGAAGTCCTCGTGTTGCACCCCTTTTAACGTGGTTTTCTATTTTTCCCGCGCGCCTCCACGGAAATCGCGATAACTTTTTCACCGTAACTCGAAAGTGAGCGCGGTCAGCGCGGTTGGAACCGTATCGTCCGTGCCAAGCTAACCTCGTTCCGGGCTGCTTTTGACACCTGCAACGGTCTCAAAATCGGTTTCAAAGTCCGTGGCTCTATTTTATCCGCGCTAAAGTCTTAATCGGAAAATATATATATTTTTTTTTTCTTGTTCCTTTCTGATCGGGTCCTTTTCAGTTCTGATTGTGACTTCTCATTGCTGACGAATGGGAGAATCACATGCTAATCCTCTCTGTAATACTTCATCAACCCTCCTCGACGCATCAGAAGAAGGGGCTTTATAAGGGAAATGAGACAAGAGAATGACGGGTGCGATCATACCAGCACTAATGCACCGGATCCCATCAGAACTCCGCAGTTAAGCGTGCTTGGGCGAGAGTAGTACTAGGATGGGTGACCCCCTGGGAAGTCCTCGTGTTGCACCCCTTTTAACGTGGTTTTCTATTTTTCCCGCGCGCCTCCACGGAAATCGCGATAACTTTTTCACCGTAACTCGAAAGTGAGCGCGGTCAGCGCGGTTGGAACCGTATCGTCCGTGCCAAGCTAACCTCGTTCCGGGCTGCTTTTGACACCTGCAACGGTCTCAAAATCGGTTTCAAAGTCCGTGGCTCTATTTTATCCGCGCTAAAGTCTTAATCGGAAAATATATATATTTTTTTTTTCTTGTTCCTTTCTGATCGGGTCCTTTTCAGTTCTGATTGTGACTTCTCATTGCTGGCGAATGGGAGAATCACATGCTAATCCTCTCTGTAATACTTCATCAACCCTCCTCGACGCATCAGAAGAAGGGGCTTTATAAGGGAAATGAGACAAGAGAATGACGGGTGCGATCATACCAGCACTAATGCACCGGATCCCATCAGAACTCCGCAGTTAAGCGTGCTTGGGCGAGAGTAGTACTAGGATGGGTGACCCCCTGGGAAGTCCTCGTGTTGCACCCCTTTTAACGTGGTTTTCTATTTTTCCCGCGCGCCTCCACGGAAATCGCGATAACTTTTTCACCGTAACTCGAAAGTGAGCGCGGTCAGCGCGGTTGGAACCGTATCGTCCGTGCCAAGCTAACCTCGTTCCGGGCTGCTTTTGACACCTGCAACGGTCTCAAAATCGGTTTCAAAGTCCGTGGCTCTATTTTATCCGCGCTAAAGTCTTAATCGGAAAATATATATATTTTTTTTTTCTTGTTCCTTTCTGATCGGGTCCTTTTCAGTTCTGATTGTGACTTCTCATTGCTGGCGAATGGGAGAATCACATGCTAATCCTCTCTGTAATACTTCATCAACCCTCCTCGACGCATCAGAAGAAGGGGCTTTATAAGGGAAATGAGACAAGAGAATGACGGGTGCGATCATACCAGCACTAATGCACCGGATCCCATCAGAACTCCGCAGTTAAGCGTGCTTGGGCGAGAGTAGTACTAGGATGGGTGACCCCCTGGGAAGTCCTCGTGTTGCACCCCTTTTAACGTGGTTTTCTATTTTTCCCGCGCGCCTCCACGGAAATCGCGATAACTTTTTCACCGTAACTCGAAAGTGAGCGCGGTCAGCGCGGTTGGAACCGTATCGTCCGTGCCAAGCTAACCTCGTTCCGGGCTGCTTTTGACACCTGCAACGGTCTCAAAATCGGTTTCAAAGTCCGTGGCTCTATTTTATCCGCGCTAAAGTCTTAATCGGAAAATATATATATTTTTTTTTTCTTGTTCCTTTCTGATCGGGTCCTTTTCAGTTCTGATTGTGACTTCTCATTGCTGGCGAATGGGAGAATCACATGCTAATCCTCTCTGTAATACTTCATCAACCCTCCTCGACGCATCAGAAGAAGGGGCTTTATAAGGGAAATGAGACAAGAGAATGACGGGTGCGATCATACCAGCACTAATGCACCGGATCCCATCAGAACTCCGCAGTTAAGCGTGCTTGGGCGAGAGTAGTACTAGGATGGGTGACCCCCTGGGAAGTCCTCGTGTTGCACCCCTTTTAACGTGGTTTTCTATTTTTCCCGCGCGCCTCCACGGAAATCGCGATAACTTTTTCACCGTAACTCGAAAGTGAGCGCGGTCAGCGCGGTTGGAACCGTATCGTCCGTGCCAAGCTAACCTCGTTCCGGGCTGCTTTTGACACCTGCAACGGTCTCAAAATCGGTTTCAAAGTCCGTGGCTCTATTTTATCCGCGCTAAAGTCTTAATCGGAAAATATATATATTTTTTTTTTCTTGTTCCTTTCTGATCGGGTCCTTTTCAGTTCTGATTGTGACTTCTCATTGCTGGCGAATGGGAGAATCACATGCTAATCCTCTCTGTAATACTTCATCAACCCTCCTCGACGCATCAGAAGAAGGGGCTTTATAAGGGAAATGAGACAAGAGAATGACGGGTGCGATCATACCAGCACTAATGCACCGGATCCCATCAGAACTCCGCAGTTAAGCGTGCTTGGGCGAGAGTAGTACTAGGATGGGTGACCCCCTGGGAAGTCCTCGTGTTGCACCCCTTTTGCCGCCGTTTTCTATTTTTCCCGCGCGCCTCCACGGAAATCGCGATAACTTTTTCACCGTAACTCGAAAGTGAGCGCGGTCAGTGCGGTTGGAACCGTATCGTCCGTGCCAAGCTAACCTCGTTCCAGGCTGCTTTTGACACCTGCAACGGTCTCAAAATCGGTTTCAAAGTCCGTGGCTCTATTTTATCCGCGCTAAAGTCTTAATCGGAAAATATATATATATTTTTTTTCTTGTTCCTTTCTGATCGGGTCCTTTTCAGTTCTGATTGTGACTTCTCATTGCTGGCGAATGGGAGAATCACATGCTAATCCTCTCTGTAATACTTCATCAACCCTCCTCGACGCATCAGAAGAAGGGGCTTTATAAGGGAAATGAGACAAGAGAATGACGGGTGCGATCATACCAGCACTAATGCACCGGATCCCATCAGAACTCCGCAGTTAAGCGTGCTTGGGCGAGAGTAGTACTAGGATGGGTGACCCCCTGGGAAGTCCTCGTGTTGCACCCCTTTTAACGTGGTTTTCTATTTTTCCCGCGCGCCTCCACGGAAATCGCGATAACTTTTTCACCGTAACTCGAAAGTGAGCGCGGTCAGCGCGGTTGGAACCGTATCGTCCGTGCCAAGCTAACCTCGTTCCGGGCTGCTTTTGACACCTGCAACGGTCTCAAAATCGGTTTCAAAGTCCGTGGCTCTATTTTATCCGCGCTAAAGTCTTAATCGGAAAATATATATATTTTTTTTTTCTTGTTCCTTTCTGATCGGGTCCTTTTCAGTTCTGATTGTGACTTCTCATTGCTGGCGAATGGGAGAATCACATGCTAATCCTCTCTGTAATACTTCATCAACCCTCCTCGACGCATCAGAAGAAGGGGCTTTATAAGGGAAATGAGACAAGAGAATGACGGGTGCGATCATACCAGCACTAATGCACCGGATCCCATCAGAACTCCGCAGTTAAGCGTGCTTGGGCGAGAGTAGTACTAGGATGGGTGACCCCCTGGGAAGTCCTCGTGTTGCACCCCTTTTAACGTGGTTTTCTATTTTTCCCGCGCGCCTCCACGGAAATCGCGATAACTTTTTCACCGTAACTCGAAAGTGAGCGCGGTCAGCGCGGTTGGAACCGTATCGTCCGTGCCAAGCTAACCTCGTTCCGGGCTGCTTTTGACACCTGCAACGGTCTCAAAATCGGTTTCAAAGTCCGTGGCTCTATTTTATCCGCGCTAAAGTCTTAATCGGAAAATATATATATTTTTTTTTTCTTGTTCCTTTCTGATCGGGTCCTTTTCAGTTCTGATTGTGACTTCTCATTGCTGGCGAATGGGAGAATCACATGCTAATCCTCTCTGTAATACTTCATCAACCCTCCTCGACGCATCAGAAGAAGGGGCTTTATAAGGGAAATGAGACAAGAGAATGACGGGTGCGATCATACCAGCACTAATGCACCGGATCCCATCAGAACTCCGCAGTTAAGCGTGCTTGGGCGAGAGTAGTACTAGGATGGGTGACCCCCTGGGAAGTCCTCGTGTTGCACCCCTTTTAACGTGGTTTTCTATTTTTCCCGCGCGCCTCCACGGAAATCGCGATAACTTTTTCACCGTAACTCGAAAGTGAGCGCGGTCAGCGCGGTTGGAACCGTATCGTCCGTGCCAAGCTAACCTCGTTCCGGGCTGCTTTTGACACCTGCAACGGTCTCAAAATCGGTTTCAAAGTCCGTGGCTCTATTTTATCCGCGCTAAAGTCTTAATCGGAAAATATATATATTTTTTTTTTCTTGTTCCTTTCTGATCGGGTCCTTTTCAGTTCTGATTGTGACTTCTCATTGCTGGCGAATGGGAGAATCACATGCTAATCCTCTCTGTAATACTTCATCAACCCTCCTCGACGCATCAGAAGAAGGGGCTTTATAAGGGAAATGAGACAAGAGAATGACGGGTGCGATCATACCAGCACTAATGCACCGGATCCCATCAGAACTCCGCAGTTAAGCGTGCTTGGGCGAGAGTAGTACTAGGATGGGTGACCCCCTGGGAAGTCCTCGTGTTGCACCCCTTTTAACGTGGTTTTCTATTTTTCCCGCGCGCCTCCACGGAAATCGCGATAACTTTTTCACCGTAACTCGAAAGTGAGCGCGGTCAGCGCGGTTGGAACCGTATCGTCCGTGCCAAGCTAACCTCGTTCCGGGCTGCTTTTGACACCTGCAACGGTCTCAAAATCGGTTTCAAAGTCCGTGGCTCTATTTTATCCGCGCTAAAGTCTTAATCGGAAAATATATATATTTTTTTTTTCTTGTTCCTTTCTGATCGGGTCCTTTTCAGTTCTGATTGTGACTTCTCATTGCTGGCGAATGGGAGAATCACATGCTAATCCTCTCTGTAATACTTCATCAACCCTCCTCGACGCATCAGAAGAAGGGGCTTTATAAGGGAAATGAGACAAGAGAATGACGGGTGCGATCATACCAGCACTAATGCACTGGATCCCATCAGAACTCCGCAGTTAAGCGTGCTTGGGCGAGAGTAGTACTAGGATGGGTGACCCCCTGGGAAGTCCTCGTGTTGCACCCCTTTTAACGTGGTTTTCTATTTTTCCCGCGCGCCTCCACGGAAATCGCGATAACTTTTTCACCGTAACTCGAAAGTGAGCGCGGTCAGCGCGGTTGGAACCGTATCGTCCGTGCCAAGCTAACCTCGTTCCGGGCTGCTTTTGACACCTGCAACGGTCTCAAAATCGGTTTCAAAGTCCGTGGCTCTATTTTATCCGCGCTAAAGTCTTAATCGGAAAATATATATATTTTTTTTTTCTTGTTCCTTTCTGATCGGGTCCTTTTCAGTTCTGATTGTGACTTCTCATTGCTGGCGAATGGGAGAATCACATGCTAATCCTCTCTGTAATACTTCATCAACCCTCCTCGACGCATCAGAAGAAGGGGCTTTATAAGGGAAATGAGACAAGAGAATGACGGGTGCGATCATACCAGCACTAATGCACCGGATCCCATCAGAACTCCGCAGTTAAGCGTGCTTGGGCGAGAGTAGTACTAGGATGGGTGACCCCCTGGGAAGTCCTCGTGTTGCACCCCTTTTAACGTGGTTTTCTATTTTTCCCGCGCGCCTCCACGGAAATCGCGATAACTTTTTCACCGTAACTCGAAAGTGAGCGCGGTCAGCGCGGTTGGAACCGTATCGTCCGTGCCAAGCTAACCTCGTTCCGGGCTGCTTTTGACACCTGCAACGGTCTCAAAATCGGTTTCAAAGTCCGTGGCTCTATTTTATCCGCGCTAAAGTCTTAATCGGAAAATATATATATTTTTTTTTTCTTGTTCCTTTCTGATCGGGTCCTTTTCAGTTCTGATTGTGACTTCTCATTGCTGGCGAATGGGAGAATCACATGCTAATCCTCTCTGTAATACTTCATCAACCCTCCTCGACGCATCAGAAGAAGGGGCTTTATAAGGGAAATGAGACAAGAGAATGACGGGTGCGATCATACCAGCACTAATGCACCGGATCCCATCAGAACTCCGCAGTTAAGCGTGCTTGGGCGAGAGTAGTACTAGGATGGGTGACCCCCTGGGAAGTCCTCGTGTTGCACCCCTTTTAACGTGGTTTTCTATTTTTCCCGCGCGCCTCCACGGAAATCGCGATAACTTTTTCACCGTAACTCGAAAGTGAGCGCGGTCAGCGCGGTTGGAACCGTATCGTCCGTGCCAAGCTAACCTCGTTCCGGGCTGCTTTTGACACCTGCAACGGTCTCAAAATCGGTTTCAAAGTCCGTGGCTCTATTTTATCCGCGCTAAAGTCTTAATCGGAAAATATATATATTTTTTTTTTCTTGTTCCTTTCTGATCGGGTCCTTTTCAGTTCTGATTGTGACTTCTCATTGCTGGCGAATGGGAGAATCACATGCTAATCCTCTCTGTAATACTTCATCAACCCTCCTCGACGCATCAGAAGAAGGGGCTTTATAAGGGAAATGAGACAAGAGAATGACGGGTGCGATCATACCAGCACTAATGCACCGGATCCCATCAGAACTCCGCAGTTAAGCGTGCTTGGGCGAGAGTAGTACTAGGATGGGTGACCCCCTGGGAAGTCCTCGTGTTGCACCCCTTTTAACGTGGTTTTCTATTTTTCCCGCGCGCCTCCACGGAAATCGCGATAACTTTTTCACCGTAACTCGAAAGTGAGCGCGGTCAGCGCGGTTGGAACCGTATCGTCCGTGCCAAGCTAACCTCGTTCCGGGCTGCTTTTGACACCTGCAACGGTCTCAAAATCGGTTTCAAAGTCCGTGGCTCTATTTTATCCGCGCTAAAGTCTTAATCGGAAAATATATATATTTTTTTTTTCTTGTTCCTTTCTGATCGGGTCCTTTTCAGTTCTGATTGTGACTTCTCATTGCTGGCGAATGGGAGAATCACATGCTAATCCTCTCTGTAATACTTCATCAACCCTCCTCGACGCATCAGAAGAAGGGGCTTTATAAGGGAAATGAGACAAGAGAATGACGGGTGCGATCATACCAGCACTAATGCACCGGATCCCATCAGAACTCCGCAGTTAAGCGTGCTTGGGCGAGAGTAGTACTAGGATGGGTGACCCCCTGGGAAGTCCTCGTGTTGCACCCCTTTTAACGTGGTTTTCTATTTTTCCCGCGCGCCTCCACGGAAATCGCGATAACTTTTTCACCGTAACTCGAAAGTGAGCGCGGTCAGCGCGGTTGGAACCGTATCGTCCGTGCCAAGCTAACCTCGTTCCGGGCTGCTTTTGACACCTGCAACGGTCTCAAAATCGGTTTCAAAGTCCGTGGCTCTATTTTATCCGCGCTAAAGTCTTAATCGGAAAATATATATATTTTTTTTTTCTTGTTCCTTTCTGATCGGGTCCTTTTCAGTTCTGATTGTGACTTCTCATTGCTGGCGAATGGGAGAATCACATGCTAATCCTCTCTGTAATACTTCATCAACCCTCCTCGACGCATCAGAAGAAGGGGCTTTATAAGGGAAATGAGACAAGAGAATGACGGGTGCGATCATACCAGCACTAATGCACCGGATCCCATCAGAACTCCGCAGTTAAGCGTGCTTGGGCGAGAGTAGTACTAGGATGGGTGACCCCCTGGGAAGTCCTCGTGTTGCACCCCTTTTGCCGCCGTTTTCTATTTTTCCCGCGCGCCTCCACGGAAATCGCGATAACTTTTTCACCGTAACTCGAAAGTGAGCGCGGTCAGTGCGGTTGGAACCGTATCGTCCGTGCCAAGCTAACCTCGTTCCAGGCTGCTTTTGACACCTGCAACGGTCTCAAAATCGGTTTCAAAGTCCGTGGCTCTATTTTATCCGCGCTAAAGTCTTAATCGGAAAATATATATATATTTTTTTTCTTGTTCCTTTCTGATCGGGTCCTTTTCAGTTCTGATTGTGACTTCTCATTGCTGGCGAATGGGAGAATCACATGCTAATCCTCTCTGTAATACTTCATCAACCCTCCTCGACGCATCAGAAGAAGGGGCTTTATAAGGGAAATGAGACAAGAGAATGACGGGTGCGATCATACCAGCACTAATGCACCGGATCCCATCAGAACTCCGCAGTTAAGCGTGCTTGGGCGAGAGTAGTACTAGGATGGGTGACCCCCTGGGAAGTCCTCGTGTTGCACCCCTTTTAACGTGGTTTTCTATTTTTCCCGCGCGCCTCCACGGAAATCGCGATAACTTTTTCACCGTAACTCGAAAGTGAGCGCGGTCAGCGCGGTTGGAACCGTATCGTCCGTGCCAAGCTAACCTCGTTCCGGGCTGCTTTTGACACCTGCAACGGTCTCAAAATCGGTTTCAAAGTCCGTGGCTCTATTTTATCCGCGCTAAAGTCTTAATCGGAAAATATATATTTTTTTTTTTTCTTGTTCCTTTCTGATCGGGTCCTTTTCAGTTCTGATTGTGACTTCTCATTGCTGGCGAATGGGAGAATCACATGCTAATCCTCTCTGTAATACTTCATCAACCCTCCTCGACGCATCAGAAGAAGGGGCTTTATAAGGGAAATGAGACAAGAGAATGACGGGTGCGATCATACCAGCACTAATGCACCGGATCCCATCAGAACTCCGCAGTTAAGCGTGCTTGGGCGAGAGTAGTACTAGGATGGGTGACCCCCTGGGAAGTCCTCGTGTTGCACCCCTTTTAACGTGGTTTTCTATTTTTCCCGCGCGCCTCCACGGAAATCGCGATAACTTTTTCACCGTAACTCGAAAGTGAGCGCGGTCAGCGCGGTTGGAACCGTATCGTCCGTGCCAAGCTAACCTCGTTCCGGGCTGCTTTTGACACCTGCAACGGTCTCAAAATCGGTTTCAAAGTCCGTGGCTCTATTTTATCCGCGCTAAAGTCTTAATCGGAAAATATATATATATTTTTTTTCTTGTTCCTTTCTGATCGGGTCCTTTTCAGTTCTGATTGTGACTTCTCATTGCTGGCGAATGGGAGAATCACATGCTAATCCTCTCTGTAATACTTCATCAACCCTCCTCGACACATCAGAAGAAGGGGCTTTATAAGGGAAATGAGACAAGAGAATGACGGGTGCGATCATACCAGCACTAATGCACCGGATCCCATCAGAACTCCGCAGTTAAGCGTGCTTGGGCGAGAGTAGTACTAGGATGGGTGACCCCCTGGGAAGTCCTCGTGTTGCACCCCTTTTAACGTGGTTTTCTATTTTTCCCGCGCGCCTCCACGGAAATCGCGATAACTTTTTCACCGTAACTCGAAAGTGAGCGCGGTCAGCGCGGTTGGAACCGTATCGTCCGTGCCAAGCTAACCTCGTTCCGGGCTGCTTTTGACACCTGCAACGGTCTCAAAATCGGTTTCAAAGTCCGTGGCTCTATTTTATCCGCGCTAAAGTCTTAATCGGAAAATATATATATTTTTTTTTTCTTGTTCCTTTCTGATCGGGTCCTTTTCAGTTCTGATTGTGACTTCTCATTGCTGGCGAATGGGAGAATCACATGCTAATCCTCTCTGTAATACTTCATCAACCCTCCTCGACGCATCAGAAGAAGGGGCTTTATAAGGGAAATGAGACAAGAGAATGACGGGTGCGATCATACCAGCACTAATGCACCGGATCCCATCAGAACTCCGCAGTTAAGCGTGCTTGGGCGAGAGTAGTACTAGGATGGGTGACCCCCTGGGAAGTCCTCGTGTTGCACCCCTTTTGCCGCCGTTTTCTATTTTTCCCGCGCGCCTCCACGGAAATCGCGATAACTTTTTCACCGTAACTCGAAAGTGAGCGCGGTCAGTGCGGTTGGAACCGTATCGTCCGTGCCAAGCTAACCTCGTTCCAGGCTGCTTTTGACACCTGCAACGGTCTCAAAATCGGTTTCAAAGTCCGTGGCTCTATTTTATCCGCGCTAAAGTCTTAATCGGAAAATATATATATATTTTTTTTCTTGTTCCTTTCTGATCGGGTCCTTTTCAGTTCTGATTGTGACTTCTCATTGCTGGCGAATGGGAGAATCACATGCTAATCCTCTCTGTAATACTTCATCAACCCTCCTCGACGCATCAGAAGAAGGGGCTTTATAAGGGAAATGAGACAAGAGAATGACGGGTGCGATCATACCAGCACTAATGCACCGGATCCCATCAGAACTCCGCAGTTAAGCGTGCTTGGGCGAGAGTAGTACTAGGATGGGTGACCCCCTGGGAAGTCCTCGTGTTGCACCCCTTTTAACGTGGTTTTCTATTTTTCCCGCGCGCCTCCACGGAAATCGCGATAACTTTTTCACCGTAACTCGAAAGTGAGCGCGGTCAGCGCGGTTGGAACCGTATCGTCCGTGCCAAGCTAACCTCGTTCCGGGCTGCTTTTGACACCTGCAACGGTCTCAAAATCGGTTTCAAAGTCCGTGGCTCTATTTTATCCGCGCTAAAGTCTTAATCGGAAAATATATATATTTTTTTTTTCTTGTTCCTTTCTGATCGGGTCCTTTTCAGTTCTGATTGTGACTTCTCATTGCTGGCGAATGGGAGAATCACATGCTAATCCTCTCTGTAATACTTCATCAACCCTCCTCGACGCATCAGAAGAAGGGGCTTTATAAGGGAAATGAGACAAGAGAATGACGGGTGCGATCATACCAGCACTAATGCACCGGATCCCATCAGAACTCCGCAGTTAAGCGTGCTTGGGCGAGAGTAGTACTAGGATGGGTGACCCCCTGGGAAGTCCTCGTGTTGCACCCCTTTTAACGTGGTTTTCTATTTTTCCCGCGCGCCTCCACGGAAATCGCGATAACTTTTTCACCGTAACTCGAAAGTGAGCGCGGTCAGCGCGGTTGGAACCGTATCGTCCGTGCCAAGCTAACCTCGTTCCGGGCTGCTTTTGACACCTGCAACGGTCTCAAAATCGGTTTCAAAGTCCGTGGCTCTATTTTATCCGCGCTAAAGTCTTAATCGGAAAATATATATATATTTTTTTTCTTGTTCCTTTCTGATCGGGTCCTTTTCAGTTCTGATTGTGACTTCTCATTGCTGGCGAATGGGAGAATCACATGCTAATCCTCTCTGTAATACTTCATCAACCCTCCTCGACACATCAGAAGAAGGGGCTTTATAAGGGAAATGAGACAAGAGAATGACGGGTGCGATCATACCAGCACTAATGCACCGGATCCCATCAGAACTCCGCAGTTAAGCGTGCTTGGGCGAGAGTAGTACTAGGATGGGTGACCCCCTGGGAAGTCCTCGTGTTGCACCCCTTTTGCCGCCGTTTTCTATTTTTCCCGCGCGCCTCCACGGAAATCGCGATAACTTTTTCACCGTAACTCGAAAGTGAGCGCGGTCAGTGCGGTTGGAACCGTATCGTCCGTGCCAAGCTAACCTCGTTCCAGGCTGCTTTTGACACCTGCAACGGTCTCAAAATCGGTTTCAAAGTCCGTGGCTCTATTTTATCCGCGCTAAAGTCTTAATCGGAAAATATATATATATTTTTTTTCTTGTTCCTTTCTGATCGGGTCCTTTTCAGTTCTGATTGTGACTTCTCATTGCTGGCGAATGGGAGAATCACATGCTAATCCTCTCTGTAATACTTCATCAACCCTCCTCGACGCATCAGAAGAAGGGGCTTTATAAGGGAAATGAGACAAGAGAATGACGGGTGCGATCATACCAGCACTAATGCACCGGATCCCATCAGAACTCCGCAGTTAAGCGTGCTTGGGCGAGAGTAGTACTAGGATGGGTGACCCCCTGGGAAGTCCTCGTGTTGCACCCCTTTTAACGTGGTTTTCTATTTTTCCCGCGCGCCTCCACGGAAATCGCGATAACTTTTTCACCGTAACTCGAAAGTGAGCGCGGTCAGCGCGGTTGGAACCGTATCGTCCGTGCCAAGCTAACCTCGTTCCGGGCTGCTTTTGACACCTGCAACGGTCTCAAAATCGGTTTCAAAGTCCGTGGCTCTATTTTATCCGCGCTAAAGTCTTAATCGGAAAATATATATATTTTTTTTTTCTTGTTCCTTTCTGATCGGGTCCTTTTCAGTTCTGATTGTGACTTCTCATTGCTGGCGAATGGGAGAATCACATGCTAATCCTCTCTGTAATACTTCATCAACCCTCCTCGACGCATCAGAAGAAGGGGCTTTATAAGGGAAATGAGACAAGAGAATGACGGGTGCGATCATACCAGCACTAATGCACCGGATCCCATCAGAACTCCGCAGTTAAGCGTGCTTGGGCGAGAGTAGTACTAGGATGGGTGACCCCCTGGGAAGTCCTCGTGTTGCACCCCTTTTAACGTGGTTTTCTATTTTTCCCGCGCGCCTCCACGGAAATCGCGATAACTTTTTCACCGTAACTCGAAAGTGAGCGCGGTCAGCGCGGTTGGAACCGTATCGTCCGTGCCAAGCTAACCTCGTTCCGGGCTGCTTTTGACACCTGCAACGGTCTCAAAATCGGTTTCAAAGTCCGTGGCTCTATTTTATCCGCGCTAAAGTCTTAATCGGAAAATATATATATATTTTTTTTCTTGTTCCTTTCTGATCGGGTCCTTTTCAGTTCTGATTGTGACTTCTCATTGCTGGCGAATGGGAGAATCACATGCTAATCCTCTCTGTAATACTTCATCAACCCTCCTCGACACATCAGAAGAAGGGGCTTTATAAGGGAAATGAGACAAGAGAATGACGGGTGCGATCATACCAGCACTAATGCACCGGATCCCATCAGAACTCCGCAGTTAAGCGTGCTTGGGCGAGAGTAGTACTAGGATGGGTGACCCCCTGGGAAGTCCTCGTGTTGCACCCCTTTTAACGTGGTTTTCTATTTTTCCCGCGCGCCTCCACGGAAATCGCGATAACTTTTTCACCGTAACTCAAAAGTGAGCGCGGTCAGCGCGGTTGGAACCGTATCGTCCGTGCCAAGCTAACCTCGTTCCGGGCTGCTTTTGACACCTGCAACGGTCTCAAAATCGGTTTCAAAGTCCGTGGCTCTATTTTATCCGCGCTAAAGTCTTAATCGGAAAATATATATATTTTTTTTTTCTTGTTCCTTTCTGATCGGGTCCTTTTCAGTTCTGATTGTGACTTCTCATTGCTGGCGAATGGGAGAATCACATGCTAATCCTCTCTGTAATACTTCATCAACCCTCCTCGACGCATCAGAAGAAGGGGCTTTATAAGGGAAATGAGACAAGAGAATGACGGGTGCGATCATACCAGCACTAATGCACCGGATCCCATCAGAACTCCGCAGTTAAGCGTGCTTGGGCGAGAGTAGTACTAGGATGGGTGACCCCCTGGGAAGTCCTCGTGTTGCACCCCTTTTGCCGCCGTTTTCTATTTTTCCCGCGCGCCTCCACGGAAATCGCGATAACTTTTTCACCGTAACTCGAAAGTGAGCGCGGTCAGTGCGGTTGGAACCGTATCGTCCGTGCCAAGCTAACCTTGTTCCAGGCTGCTTTTGACACCTGCAACGGTCTCAAAATCGGTTTCAAAGTCCGTGGCTCTATTTTATCCGCGCTAAAGTCTTAATCGGAAAATATATATATATTTTTTTTCTTGTTCCTTTCTGATCGGGTCCTTTTCAGTTCTGATTGTGACTTCTCATTGCTGGCGAATGGGAGAATCACATGCTAATCCTCTCTGTAATACTTCATCAACCCTCCTCGACGCATCAGAAGAAGGGGCTTTATAAGGGAAATGAGACAAGAGAATGACGGGTGCGATCATACCAGCACTAATGCACCGGATCCCATCAGAACTCCGCAGTTAAGCGTGCTTGGGCGAGAGTAGTACTAGGATGGGTGACCCCCTGGGAAGTCCTCGTGTTGCACCCCTTTTAACGTGGTTTTCTATTTTTCCCGCGCGCCTCCACGGAAATCGCGATAACTTTTTCACCGTAACTCGAAAGTGAGCGCGGTCAGCGCGGTTGGAACCGTAGTGAGCGCGGTCAGCGCGGTTGGAACCGTATCGTCCGTGCCAAGCTAACCTCGTTCCGGGCTGCTTTTGACACCTGCAACGGTCTCAAAATCGGTTTCAAAGTCCGTGGCACTATTTTATCCGCGCTAAAGTCTTAATCGAAAAATATATATATATTTTTTTTCTTGTTCCTTTCTGATCGGGTCCTTTTCAGTTCTGATTGTTACTTCTCATTGCTGGCGAATGGGAGAATCACATGCTAATCCTCTCTGTAATACTTCATCAACCCTCCTCGACGCATCAGAAGAAGGGGCTTTATAAGGGAAGGAAGGCAAGAGAATGACGGGTGCGATCATACCAGCACTAATGCACCGGATCCCATCAGAACTCCGCAGTTAAGCGTGCTTGGGCGAGAGTAGTACTAGGATGGGTGACCCCCTGGGAAGTCCTCGTGTTGCACCCCTTTTGCCGCGGTTTTCTATTTTTCCCGCGCGCCTCCACGGAAATCGCGATAACTTTTTCACCGTAACTCGAAAGTGAGCGCGGTCAGCGCGGTTGGAACCATATCGTCCGTGCCAAGCTAACCTCGTTCCGGGCTGCTTTTGACACCTGCAACGGTCTCAAAATCGGTTTCAATGTCCGTGGCTCTATTTTATCAGCGCTAATGTCTTAATCGGAAAATATATATATATATATATTTTTTTTTTCTTGTTCCTTTCTGATCGGGTCCTTTTCAGTTCTGATTGTTACTTCTCATTGCTGGCGAATGGGAGAATCACATCCTAATCCTCTCTGTAATACTTCATCAACCCTCCTCGACGCATCAGAAGAAGGGGCTTTATAAGGGAAGGAAGGCAAGAGAATGACGGGTGCGATCATACCAGCACTAATGCACCGGATCCCATCAGAACTCCGCAGTTAAGCGTGCTTGGGCGAGAGTAGTACTAGGATGGGTGACCCCCTGGGAAGTCCTCGTGTTGCACCCCTTTTGCCGCGGTTTTCTATTTTTCCTGCGCGCCTCCACGGAAATCGCGATAACTTTTTCACCGTAACTCGAAAGTGAGCGCGGTCAGCGCGGTTGGAACCGTATCGTCCGTTCCAAGCTAACCTCGTTCCGGGCTGCTTTTGACACCTGCAACGGTCTCAAAATCGGTTTCAAAGTCCGTGGCACTATTTTATCCGCGCTAAAGTCTTAATCGAAAAATATATATATATTTTTTTTCTTGTTCCTTTCTGATCGGGTCCTTTTCAGTTCTGATTGTTACTTCTCATTGCTGGCGAATGGGAGAATCACATGCTAATCCTCTCTGTAATACTTCATCAACCCTCATCGACGCATCAGAAAAAGGGGCTTTATAAGGGAAATGAGACAAGAGAATGACGGGTGCGATCATACCAGCACTAATGCACCGGATCCCATCAGAACTCCGCAGTTAAGCATGCTTGGGCGAGAATAGTACTAGGATGGGTGACCCCCAGGGAAGTCCTCGTGTTTCACCCCTTTTGCCGCGGTTTTCTATTTTTCCCGCGCGCCTCCACGGAAATCGCGATAACTTTTTCACCGTAACTCGAAAGTGAGCGCGGTCAGCGCGGTTGGAACCGTATCGTCCGTGCCAAGCTAACCTCGTTCCGGGCTGCTTTTGACACCTGCAACGGTCTCAAAATCGGTTTCAAAGTCCGTGGCACTATTTTATCCGCGCTAAAGTCTTAATCGAAAAATATATATATATTTTTTTTCTTGTTCCTTTCTGATCGGGTCCTTTTCAGTTCTGATTGTTACTTCTCATTGCTGGCGAATGGGAGAATCACATGCTAATCCTCTCTGTAATACTTCATCAACCCTCCTCGACGCATCAGAAGAAGGGGCTTTATAAGGGAAGGAAGGCAAGAGAATGACGGGTGCGATCATACCAGCACTAATGCACCGGATCCCATCAGAACTCCGCAGTTAAGCGTGCTTGGGCGAGAGTAGTACTAGGATGGGTGACCCCCTGGGAAGTCCTCGTGTTGCACCCCTTTTGCCGCGGTTTTCTATTTTTCCCGCGCGCCTCCACGGAAATCGCGATAACTTTTTCACCGTAACTCGAAAGTGAGCGCGGTCAGCGCGGTTGGAACCATATCGTCCGTGCCAAGCTAACCTCGTTCCGGGCTGCTTTTGACACCTGCAACGGTCTCAAAATCGGTTTCAATGTCCGTGGCTCTATTTTATCAGCGCTAATGTCTTAATCGGAAAATATATATATATATATATATTTTTTTTCTTGTTCCTTTCTGATCGGGTCCTTTTCAGTTCTGATTGTTACTTCTCATTGCTGGCGAATGGGAGAATCACATGCTAATCCTCTCTGTAATACTTCATCAACCCTCCTCGACGCATCAGAAGAAGGGGCTTTATAAGGGAAGGAAGGCAAGAGAATGACGGGTGCGATCATACCAGCACTAATGCACCGGATCCCATCAGAACTCCGCAGTTAAGCGTGCTTGGGCGAGAGTAGTACTAGGATGGGTGACCCCCTGGGAAGTCCTCGTGTTGCACCCCTTTTGCCGCGGTTTTCTATTTTTCCCGCGCGCCTCCACGGAAATCGCGATAACTTTTTCACCGTAACTCGAAAGTGAGCGCGGTCAGCGCGGTTGGAACCGTATCGTCCGTGCCAAGCTAACCTCGTTCTGGGCTGCTTTTGACACCTGCAACGGTCTCAAAATCGGTTTCAATGTCCGTGGCTCTATTTTATCAGCGCTAATGTCTTAATCGGAAAATATATATATATATATATTTTTTTTCTTGTTCCTTTCTGATCGGGTCCTTTTCAGTTCTGATTGTTACTTCTCATTGCTGGCGAATGGGAGAATCACATGCTAATCCTCTCTGTAATACTTCATCAACCCTCCTCGACGCATCAGAAGAAGGGGCTTTATAAGGGAAGGAAGGCAAGAGAATGACGGGTGCGATCATACCAGCACTAATGCACCGGATCCCATCAGAACTCCGCAGTTAAGCGTGCTTGGGCGAGAGTAGTACTAGGATGGGTGACCCCCTGGGAAGTCCTCGTGTTGCACCCCTTTTGCCGCGGTTTTCTATTTTTCCCGCGCGCCTCCACGGAAATCGCGATAACTTTTTCACCGTAACTCGAAAGTGAGCGCGGTCAGCGCGGTTGGAACCATATCGTCCGTGCCAAGCTAACCTCGTTCCGGGCTGCTTTTGACACCTGCAACGGTCTCAAAATCGGTTTCAATGTCCGTGGCTCTATTTTATCAGCGCTAATGTCTTAATCGGAAAATATATATATATATATATATTTTTTTTCTTGTTCCTTTCTGATCGGGTCCTTTTCAGTTCTGATTGTTACTTCTCATTGCTGGCGAATGGGAGAATCACATGCTAATCCTCTCTGTAATACTTCATCAACCCTCCTCGACGCATCAGAAGAAGGGGCTTTATAAGGGAAGGAAGGCAAGAGAATGACGGGTGCGATCATACCAGCACTAATGCACCGGATCCCATCAGAACTCCGCAGTTAAGCGTGCTTGGGCGAGAGTAGTACTAGGATGGGTGACCCCCTGGGAAGTCCTCGTGTTGCACCCCTTTTGCCGCGGTTTTCTATTTTTCCCGCGCGCCTCCACGGAAATCGCGATAACTTTTTCACCGTAACTCGAAAGTGAGCGCGGTCAGCGCGGTTGGAACCGTATCGTCCGTGCCAAGCTAACCTCGTTCTGGGCTGCTTTTGACACCTGCAACGGTCTCAAAATCGGTTTCAATGTCCGTGGCTCTATTTTATCAGCGCTAATGTCTTAATCGGAAAATATATATATATATATATTTTTTTTCTTGTTCCTTTCTGATCGGGTCCTTTTCAGTTCTGATTGTTACTTCTCATTGCTGGCGAATGGGAGAATCACATGCTAATCCTCTCTGTAATACTTCATCAACCCTCCTCGACGCATCAGAAGAAGGGGCTTTATAAGGGAAGGAAGGCAAGAGAATGACGGGTGCGATCATACCAGCACTAATGCACCGGATCCCATCAGAACTCCGCAGTTAAGCGTGCTTGGGCGAGAGTAGTACTAGGATGGGTGACCCCCTGGGAAGTCCTCGTGTTGCACCCCTTTTGCCGCGGTTTTCTATTTTTCCCGCGCGCCTCCACGGAAATCGCGATAACTTTTTCACCGTAACTCGAAAGTGAGCGCGGTCAGCGCGGTTGGAACCGTATCGTCCGTGCCAAGCTAACCTCGTTTCGGGCTGCTTTTGACACCTGCAACGGTCTCAAAATCAGTTTCAAAGTCCGTGGCACTATTTTATCCGCGCTAAAGTCTTAATCGAAAAATATATATATATTTTTTTTCTTGTTCCTTTCTGATCGGGTCCTTTTCAGTTCTGATTGTTACTTCTCATTGCTGGCGAATGGGAGAATCACATGCTAATCCTCTCTGTAATACTTCATCAACCCTCCTCGACGCATCAGAAGAAGGGGCTTTATAAGGGAAGGAAGGCAAGAGAATGACGGGTGCGATCATACCAGCACTAATGCACCGGATCCCATCAGAACTCCGCAGTTAAGCGTGCTTGGGCGAGAGTAGTACTAGGATGGGTGACCCCCTGGGAAGTCCTCGTGTTGCACCCCTTTTGACGCGGTTTTCTATTTTTCCCGCGCGCCTCCACGGAAATCGCGATAACTTTTTCACCGTAACTCGAAAGTGAGCGCGGTCAGCGCGGTTGGAACCGTATCGTCCGTTCCAAGCTAACCTCGTTCCGGGCTGCTTTTGACACCTGCAACGGTCTCAAAATCGGTTTCAAAGTCCGTGGCACTATTTTATCCGCGCTAAAGTCTTAATCGAAAAATATATATATATTTTTTTTCTTGTTCCTTTCTGATCGGGTCCTTTTCAGTTCTGATTGTTACTTCTCATTGCTGGCGAATGGGAGAATCACATGCTAATCCTCTCTGTAATACTTCATCAACCCTCATCGACGCATCAGAAAAAGGGGCTTTATAAGGGAAATGAGACAAGAGAATGACGGGTGCGATCATACCAGCACTAATGCACCGGATCCCATCAGAACTCCGCAGTTAAGCATGCTTGGGCGAGAATAGTACTAGGATGGGTGACCCCCAGGGAAGTCCTCGTGTTTCACCCCTTTTGCCGCGGTTTTCTATTTTTCCCGCGCGCCTCCACGGAAATCGCGATAACTTTTTCACCGTAACTCGAAAGTGAGCGCGGTCAGCGCGGTTGGAACCGTATCGTCCGTGCCAAGCTAACCTCGTTCCGGGCTGCTTTTGACACCTGCAACGGTCTCAAAATCGGTTTCAAAGTCCGTGGCACTATTTTATCCGCGCTAAAGTCTTAATCGAAAAATATATATATATTTTTTTTCTTGTTCCTTTCTGATCGGGTCCTTTTCAGTTCTGATTGTTACTTCTCATTGCTGGCGAATGGGAGAATCACATGCTAATCCTCTCTGTAATACTTCATCAACCCTCCTCGACGCATCAGAAGAAGGGGCTTTATAAGGGAAGGAAGGCAAGAGAATGACGGGTGCGATCATACCAGCACTAATGCACCGGATCCCATCAGAACTCCGCAGTTAAGCGTGCTTGGGCGAGAGTAGTACTAGGATGGGTGACCCCCTGGGAAGTCCTCGTGTTGCACCCCTTTTGCCGCGGTTTTCTATTTTTCCCGCGCGCCTCCACGGAAATCGCGATAACTTTTTCACCGTAACTCGAAAGTGAGCGCGGTCAGCGCGGTTGGAACCATATCGTCCGTGCCAAGCTAACCTCGTTCCGGGCTGCTTTTGACACCTGCAACGGTCTCAAAATCGGTTTCAATGTCCGTGGCTCTATTTTATCAGCGCTAATGTCTTAATCGGAAAATATATATATATATATATATTTTTTTTCTTGTTCCTTTCTGATCGGGTCCTTTTCAGTTCTGATTGTTACTTCTCATTGCTGGCGAATGGGAGAATCACATGCTAATCCTCTCTGTAATACTTCATCAACCCTCCTCGACGCATCAGAAGAAGGGGCTTTATAAGGGAAGGAAGGCAAGAGAATGACGGGTGCGATCATACCAGCACTAATGCACCGGATCCCATCAGAACTCCGCAGTTAAGC
Source organism: Cornus controversa (assembly GCA_026545225.1). NCBI lineage: Eukaryota > Viridiplantae > Streptophyta > Magnoliopsida > Cornales > Cornaceae > Cornus > Cornus controversa. The sequence continues at coordinate 4,410,498 of CM048849.1, forward strand.
GTGCTTGGGCGAGAGTAGTACTAGGATGGGTGACCCCCTGGGAAGTCCTCGTGTTGCACCCCTTTTGCCGCGGTTTTCTATTTTTCCCGCGCGCCTCCACGGAAATCGCGATAACTTTTTCACCGTAACTCGAAAGTGAGCGCGGTCAGCGCGGTTGGAACCGTATCGTCCGTGCCAAGCTAACCTCGTTCTGGGCTGCTTTTGACACCTGCAACGGTCTCAAAATCGGTTTCAATGTCCGTGGCTCTATTTTATCAGCGCTAATGTCTTAATCGGAAAATATATATATATATATATTTTTTTTCTTGTTCCTTTCTGATCGGGTCCTTTTCAGTTCTGATTGTTACTTCTCATTGCTGGCGAATGGGAGAATCACATGCTAATCCTCTCTGTAATACTTCATCAACCCTCCTCGACGCATCAGAAGAAGGGGCTTTATAAGGGAAGGAAGGCAAGAGAATGACGGGTGCGATCATACCAGCACTAATGCACCGGATCCCATCAGAACTCCGCAGTTAAGCGTGCTTGGGCGAGAGTAGTACTAGGATGGGTGACCCCCTGGGAAGTCCTCGTGTTGCACCCCTTTTGCCGCGGTTTTCTATTTTTCCCGCGCGCCTCCACGGAAATCGCGATAACTTTTTCACCGTAACTCGAAAGTGAGCGCGGTCAGCGCGGTTGGAACCGTATCGTCCGTGCCAAGCTAACCTCGTTTCGGGCTGCTTTTGACACCTGCAACGGTCTCAAAATCAGTTTCAAAGTCCGTGGCACTATTTTATCCGCGCTAAAGTCTTAATCGAAAAATATATATATATTTTTTTTCTTGTTCCTTTCTGATCGGGTCCTTTTCAGTTCTGATTGTTACTTCTCATTGCTGGCGAATGGGAGAATCACATGCTAATCCTCTCTGTAATACTTCATCAACCCTCCTCGACGCATCAGAAGAAGGGGCTTTATAAGGGAAGGAAGGCAAGAGAATGACGGGTGCGATCATACCAGCACTAATGCACCGGATCCCATCAGAACTCCGCAGTTAAGCGTGCTTGGGCGAGAGTAGTACTAGGATGGGTGACCCCCTGGGAAGTCCTCGTGTTGCACCCCTTTTGCCGCGGTTTTCTATTTTTCCCGCGCGCCTCCACGGAAATCGCGATAACTTTTTCACCGTAACTCGAAAGTGAGCGCGGTCAGCGCGGTTGGAACCGTATCGTCCGTTCCAAGCTAACCTCGTTCCGGGCTGCTTTTGACACCTGCAACGGTCTCAAAATCGGTTTCAAAGTCCGTGGCACTATTTTATCCGCGCTAAAGTCTTAATCGAAAAATATATATATATTTTTTTTCTTGTTCCTTTCTGATCGGGTCCTTTTCAGTTCTGATTGTTACTTCTCATTGCTGGCGAATGGGAGAATCACATGCTAATCCTCTCTGTAATACTTCATCAACCCTCATCGACGCATCAGAAAAAGGGGCTTTATAAGGGAAATGAGACAAGAGAATGACGGGTGCGATCATACCAGCACTAATGCACCGGATCCCATCAGAACTCCGCAGTTAAGCATGCTTGGGCGAGAATAGTACTAGGATGGGTGACCCCCAGGGAAGTCCTCGTGTTTCACCCCTTTTGCCGCGGTTTTCTATTTTTCCCGCGCGCCTCCACGGAAATCGCGATAACTTTTTCACCGTAACTCGAAAGTGAGCGCGGTCAGCGCGGTTGGAACCGTATCGTCCGTGCCAAGCTAACCTCGTTCCGGGCTGCTTTTGACACCTGCAACGGTCTCAAAATCGGTTTCAAAGTCCGTGGCACTATTTTATCCGCGCTAAAGTCTTAATCGAAAAATATATATATATTTTTTTTCTTGTTCCTTTCTGATCGGGTCCTTTTCAGTTCTGATTGTTACTTCTCATTGCTGGCGAATGGGAGAATCACATGCTAATCCTCTCTGTAATACTTCATCAACCCTCCTCGACGCATCAGAAGAAGGGGCTTTATAAGGGAAGGAAGGCAAGAGAATGACGGGTGCGATCATACCAGCACTAATGCACCGGATCCCATCAGAACTCCGCAGTTAAGCGTGCTTGGGCGAGAGTAGTACTAGGATGGGTGACCCCCTGGGAAGTCCTCGTGTTGCACCCCTTTTGCCGCGGTTTTCTATTTTTCCCGCGCGCCTCCACGGAAATCGCGATAACTTTTTCACCGTAACTCGAAAGTGAGCGCGGTCAGCGCGGTTGGAACCATATCGTCCGTGCCAAGCTAACCTCGTTCCGGGCTGCTTTTGACACCTGCAACGGTCTCAAAATCGGTTTCAATGTCCGTGGCTCTATTTTATCAGCGCTAATGTCTTAATCGGAAAATATATATATATATATATATTTTTTTTCTTGTTCCTTTCTGATCGGGTCCTTTTCAGTTCTGATTGTTACTTCTCATTGCTGGCGAATGGGAGAATCACATGCTAATCCTCTCTGTAATACTTCATCAACCCTCCTCGACGCATCAGAAGAAGGGGCTTTATAAGGGAAGGAAGGCAAGAGAATGACGGGTGCGATCATACCAGCACTAATGCACCGGATCCCATCAGAACTCCGCAGTTAAGCGTGCTTGGGCGAGAGTAGTACTAGGATGGGTGACCCCCTGGGAAGTCCTCGTGTTGCACCCCTTTTGCCGCGGTTTTCTATTTTTCCCGCGCGCCTCCACGGAAATCGCGATAACTTTTTCACCGTAACTCGAAAGTGAGCGCGGTCAGCGCGGTTGGAACCGTATCGTCCGTGCCAAGCTAACCTCGTTCTGGGCTGCTTTTGACACCTGCAACGGTCTCAAAATCGGTTTCAATGTCCGTGGCTCTATTTTATCAGCGCTAATGTCTTAATCGGAAAATATATATATATATATATTTTTTTTCTTGTTCCTTTCTGATCGGGTCCTTTTCAGTTCTGATTGTTACTTCTCATTGCTGGCGAATGGGAGAATCACATGCTAATCCTCTCTGTAATACTTCATCAACCCTCCTCGACGCATCAGAAGAAGGGGCTTTATAAGGGAAGGAAGGCAAGAGAATGACGGGTGCGATCATACCAGCACTAATGCACCGGATCCCATCAGAACTCCGCAGTTAAGCGTGCTTGGGCGAGAGTAGTACTAGGATGGGTGACCCCCTGGGAAGTCCTCGTGTTGCACCCCTTTTGCCGCGGTTTTCTATTTTTCCCGCGCGCCTCCACGGAAATCGCGATAACTTTTTCACCGTAACTCGAAAGTGAGCGCGGTCAGCGCGGTTGGAACCGTATCGTCCGTGCCAAGCTAACCTCGTTTCGGGCTGCTTTTGACACCTGCAACGGTCTCAAAATCAGTTTCAAAGTCCGTGGCACTATTTTATCCGCGCTAAAGTCTTAATCGAAAAATATATATATATTTTTTTTCTTGTTCCTTTCTGATCGGGTCCTTTTCAGTTCTGATTGTTACTTCTCATTGCTGGCGAATGGGAGAATCACATGCTAATCCTCTCTGTAATACTTCATCAACCCTCCTCGACGCATCAGAAGAAGGGGCTTTATAAGGGAAGGAAGGCAAGAGAATGACGGGTGCGATCATACCAGCACTAATGCACCGGATCCCATCAGAACTCCGCAGTTAAGCGTGCTTGGGCGAGAGTAGTACTAGGATGGGTGACCCCCTGGGAAGTCCTCGTGTTGCACCCCTTTTGCCGCGGTTTTCTATTTTTCCCGCGCGCCTCCACGGAAATCGCGATAACTTTTTCACCGTAACTCGAAAGTGAGCGCGGTCAGCGCGGTTGGAACCGTATCGTCCGTTCCAAGCTAACCTCGTTCCGGGCTGCTTTTGACACCTGCAACGGTCTCAAAATCGGTTTCAAAGTCCGTGGCACTATTTTATCCGCGCTAAAGTCTTAATCGAAAAATATATATATATTTTTTTTCTTGTTCCTTTCTGATCGGGTCCTTTTCAGTTCTGATTGTTACTTCTCATTGCTGGCGAATGGGAGAATCACATGCTAATCCTCTCTGTAATACTTCATCAACCCTCATCGACGCATCAGAAAAAGGGGCTTTATAAGGGAAATGAGACAAGAGAATGACGGGTGCGATCATACCAGCACTAATGCACCGGATCCCATCAGAACTCCGCAGTTAAGCATGCTTGGGCGAGAGTAGTACTAGGATGGGTGACCCCCAGGGAAGTCCTCGTGTTTCACCCCTTTTGCCGCGGTTTTCTATTTTTCCCGCGCGCCTCCACGGAAATCGCGATAACTTTTTCACCGTAACTCGAAAGTGAGCGCGGTCAGCGCGGTTGGAACCGTATCGTTCGTGCCAAGCTAACCTCGTTCCGGTCTGCTTTTGACACCTGCAACGGTCGCAAAATCGGTTTCAAAGTCCGTGGCTCTATTTTATCCGCGCTAAAGTCTTAATCGAAAAATATATATATATATATATATTTTTTCTTGTTCCTTTCTGATCGGGTCATTTTCAGTTCTGATTGTTACTTCTCATTGCTGGCGAATGGGAGAATCACATGCTAATCCTCTCTGTAATACTTCATCAACCCTCCTCGACGCATCAGAAGAAGGGGCTTTATAAGGGAAGGGAGACAAGAGAATGACGGGTGCGATCATACCAGCACTAATGCACCGGATCCCATCAGAACTCCGCAGTTAAGCGTGCTTGGGCGAGAGTAGTACTAGGATGGGTGACCCCTTGGGAAGTCCTCGTGTTGCACCCCTTTTGCCGCGGGTTTCTATTTTTCCCGCGCGCCTCCACGGAAATCGCGATAACTTTTTCACCGTAACTCGAAAGTGAGCGCGGTCAGCGCGGTTGGAACCGTATCGTCCGTGCCAAGCTAACCTCGTTCCGGGCTGCTTTTGCCACCTGCAACGGTCGCAAAATCTGTTTCAAAGTCCGTGGCTCTATTTTATCCGCGCTAAAGTCTTAATCGGAAAATATATATATATATATATTTTCTTGTTCCTTTCTGATCGGGTCCTTTTCAGTTCTGATTGTTACTTCTCATTGCTGGCGAATGGGAGAATCACATGCTAATCCTCTCTGTAATACTTCATCAACCCTCCTCGACGCATCAGAAGAAGGGGCTTTATAAGGGAAGGGAGACAAGACAATGACGGGTGCGATCATACCAGCACTAATGCACCGGATCCCATCAGAACTCCGCAGTTAAGCGTGCTTGGGCGAGAGTAGTACTAGGATGGGTGACCCCCTGGGAAGTCCTCGTGTTGCACCCCTTTTGCCGCGGTTTTCTATTTTTCCCGCGCGCCTCCACCGAAATCGCGATAACTTTTTCACCGTAACTCGAAAGTGAGCGCGGTCAGCGCGGTTGGAACCGTATCGTCCGTGCCAAGCTACCATCGTTCCGGGCTACTTTTGACACCCGCAACGGTCTCAAAATCGGTTTCAAAGTCCGTGGCTCTATTTTATCCGCGCTAAAGTCTTAATCGGAAAATATATATACATATTTTTTTTCTTGTTCCTTTCTGATCGGGTCCTTTTCAGTTCTGATTGTTACTTCTCATTGCTGGCGAATGGGAGAATCACATGCTAATCCTCTCTGTAATACTTCATCAACCCTCCTCGACGCATCAGAAGAAGGGGCTTTATAAGGGAAGGGAGACAAGACAATGACGGGTGCGATCATACCAGCACTAATGCACCGGATCCCATCAGAACTCCGCAGTTAAGCGTGCTTGGGCGAGAGTAGTACTAGGATGGGTGACCCCCTGGGAAGTCCTCGTGTTGCACCCCTTTTGCCGCGGTTTTCTATTTTTCCCGCGCGCCTCCACGGAAATCGCGATAACTTTTTCACCGTAACTCGAAAGTGAGCGCGGTCAGCGCGGTTGGAACCGTATCGTCCGTGCCAAGCTAACCTCGTTCCGGACTGCTTTTGACACCCGCAACGGTCTCAAAATCGGTTTCAAAGTCCGTGGCTCAATTTTATCCGCGCTAAAGTCTTAATCGGAAAATATATATACATATTTTTTTTCTTGTTCCTTTCTGATCGGGTCCTTTTCAGTTCTGATTGTTACTTCTCATTGCTGGCGAATGGGAGAATCACATGCTAATCCTCTCTGTAATACTTCATCAACCCTCCTCGACGCATCAGAAGAAGGGGCTTTATAAGGGAAGGGAGACAAGACAATGACGGGTGCGATCATACCAGCACTAATGCACCGGATCCCATCAGAACTCCGCAGTTAAGCGTGCTTGGGCGAGAGTAGTACTAGGATGGGTGACCCCCTGGGAAGTCCTCGTGTTGCACCCCTTTTGCCGCGGTTTTCTATTTTTCCCGCGCGCCTCCACCGAAATCGCGATAACTTTTTCACCGTAACTCGAAAGTGAGCGCGGTCAGCGCGGTTGGAACCGTATCGTCCGTGCCAAGCTACCCTTGTTCCGGGCTACTTTTGACAACCGCAACGGTCTCAAAATCGGTTTCAAAGTCCGTGGCTCTATTTTATCCGCGCTAAAGTCTTAATCGGAAAATATATATACATATTTTTTTTCTTGTTCCTTTCTGATCGGGTCCTTTTCAGTTCTGATTGTTACTTCTCATTGCTGGCGAATGGGAGAAACACATGCTAATCCTCTCTGTAATACTTCATCAACCCTCCTCGACGCATCAGAAGAAGGGGCTTTATAAGGGAAGGGAGACAAGACAATGACGGGTGCGATCATACCAGCACTAATGCACCGGATCCCATCAGAACTCCGCAGTTAAGCGTGCTTGGGCGAGAGTAGTACTAGGATGGGTGACCCCCTGGGAAGTCCTCGTGTTGCACCCCTTTTGCCGCGGTTTTCTATTTTTCCCGCGCGCCTCCACGGAAATCGCGATAACTTTTTCACCGTAACTCGAAAGTGAGCGCGGTCAGCGCGGTTGGAACCGTATCGTCCGTGCCAAGCTACCCTCGTTCCGGGCTACTTTTGACACCCGCAACGGTCTCAAAATCGGTTTCAAAGTCCGTGGCTCTATTTTATCCGCGCTAAAGTCTTAATCGGAAAATATATATACATATTTTTTTTCTTGTTCCTTTCTGATCGGGTCCTTTTCAGTTCTGATTGTTACTTCTCATTGCTGGCGAATGGGAGAATCACATGCTAATCCTCTCTGTAATACTTCATCAACCCTCATCGACGCATCAGAAAAAGGGGCTTTATAAGGGAAATGAGACAAGAGAATGACGGGTGCGATCATACCAGCACTAATGCACCGGATCCCATCAGAACTCCGCAGTTAAGCATGCTTGGGCGAGAATAGTACTAGGATGGGTGACCCCCAGGGAAGTCCTCGTGTTTCACCCCTTTTGCCGCGGTTTTCTATTTTTCCCGCGCGCCTCCACGGAAATCGCGATAACTTTTTCACCGTAACTCGAAAGTGAGCGCGGTCAGCGCGGTTGGAACCGTATCGTCCGTGCCAAGCTAACCTCGTTCCGGGCTGCTTTTGACACCTGCAACGGTCTCAAAATCGGTTTCAAAGTCCGTGGCACTATTTTATCCGCGCTAAAGTCTTAATCGAAAAATATATATATATTTTTTTTCTTGTTCCTTTCTGATCGGGTCCTTTTCAGTTCTGATTGTTACTTCTCATTGCTGGCGAATGGGAGAATCACATGCTAATCCTCTCTGTAATACTTCATCAACCCTCCTCGACGCATCAGAAGAAGGGGCTTTATAAGGGAAGGAAGGCAAGAGAATGACGGGTGCGATCATACCAGCACTAATGCACCGGATCCCATCAGAACTCCGCAGTTAAGCGTGCTTGGGCGAGAGTAGTACTAGGATGGGTGACCCCCTGGGAAGTCCTCGTGTTGCACCCCTTTTGCCGCGGTTTTCTATTTTTCCCGCGCGCCTCCACGGAAATCGCGATAACTTTTTCACCGTAACTCGAAAGTGAGCGCGGTCAGCGCGGTTGGAACCATATCGTCCGTGCCAAGCTAACCTCGTTCCGGGCTGCTTTTGACACCTGCAACGGTCTCAAAATCGGTTTCAATGTCCGTGGCTCTATTTTATCAGCGCTAATGTCTTAATCGGAAAATATATATATATATATATATTTTTTTTCTTGTTCCTTTCTGATCGGGTCCTTTTCAGTTCTGATTGTTACTTCTCATTGCTGGCGAATGGGAGAATCACATGCTAATCCTCTCTGTAATACTTCATCAACCCTCCTCGACGCATCAGAAGAAGGGGCTTTATAAGGGAAGGAAGGCAAGAGAATGACGGGTGCGATCATACCAGCACTAATGCACCGGATCCCATCAGAACTCCGCAGTTAAGCGTGCTTGGGCGAGAGTAGTACTAGGATGGGTGACCCCCTGGGAAGTCCTCGTGTTGCACCCCTTTTGCCGCGGTTTTCTATTTTTCCCGCGCGCCTCCACGGAAATCGCGATAACTTTTTCACCGTAACTCGAAAGTGAGCGCGGTCAGCGCGGTTGGAACCGTATCGTCCGTGCCAAGCTAACCTCGTTCTGGGCTGCTTTTGACACCTGCAACGGTCTCAAAATCGGTTTCAATGTCCGTGGCTCTATTTTATCAGCGCTAATGTCTTAATCGGAAAATATATATATATATATATTTTTTTTCTTGTTCCTTTCTGATCGGGTCCTTTTCAGTTCTGATTGTTACTTCTCATTGCTGGCGAATGGGAGAATCACATGCTAATCCTCTCTGTAATACTTCATCAACCCTCCTCGACGCATCAGAAGAAGGGGCTTTATAAGGGAAGGAAGGCAAGAGAATGACGGGTGCGATCATACCAGCACTAATGCACCGGATCCCATCAGAACTCCGCAGTTAAGCGTGCTTGGGCGAGAGTAGTACTAGGATGGGTGACCCCCTGGGAAGTCCTCGTGTTGCACCCCTTTTGCCGCGGTTTTCTATTTTTCCCGCGCGCCTCCACGGAAATCGCGATAACTTTTTCACCGTAACTCGAAAGTGAGCGCGGTCAGCGCGGTTGGAACCGTATCGTCCGTTCCAAGCTAACCTCGTTCCGGGCTGCTTTTGACACCTGCAACGGTCTCAAAATCGGTTTCAAAGTCCGTGGCACTATTTTATCCGCGCTAAAGTCTTAATCGAAAAATATATATATATTTTTTTTCTTGTTCCTTTCTGATCGGGTCCTTTTCAGTTCTGATTGTTACTTCTCATTGCTGGCGAATGGGAGAATCACATGCTAATCCTCTCTGTAATACTTCATCAACCCTCATCGACGCATCAGAAAAAGGGGCTTTATAAGGGAAATGAGACAAGAGAATGACGGGTGCGATCATACCAGCACTAATGCACCGGATCCCATCAGAACTCCGCAGTTAAGCATGCTTGGGCGAGAGTAGTACTAGGATGGGTGACCCCCAGGGAAGTCCTCGTGTTTCACCCCTTTTGCCGCGGTTTTCTATTTTTCCCGCGCGCCTCCACGGAAATCGCGATAACTTTTTCACCGTAACTCGAAAGTGAGCGCGGTCAGCGCGGTTGGAACCGTATCGTTCGTGCCAAGCTAACCTCGTTCCGGTCTGCTTTTGACACCTGCAACGGTCGCAAAATCGGTTTCAAAGTCCGTGGCTCTATTTTATCCGCGCTAAAGTCTTAATCGAAAAATATATATATATATATATATTTTTTCTTGTTCCTTTCTGATCGGGTCATTTTCAGTTCTGATTGTTACTTCTCATTGCTGGCGAATGGGAGAATCACATGCTAATCCTCTCTGTAATACTTCATCAACCCTCCTCGACGCATCAGAAGAAGGGGCTTTATAAGGGAAGGGAGACAAGAGAATGACGGGTGCGATCATACCAGCACTAATGCACCGGATCCCATCAGAACTCCGCAGTTAAGCGTGCTTGGGCGAGAGTAGTACTAGGATGGGTGACCCCTTGGGAAGTCCTCGTGTTGCACCCCTTTTGCCGCGGGTTTCTATTTTTCCCGCGCGCCTCCACGGAAATCGCGATAACTTTTTCACCGTAACTCGAAAGTGAGCGCGGTCAGCGCGGTTGGAACCGTATCGTCCGTGCCAAGCTAACCTCGTTCCGGGCTGCTTTTGCCACCTGCAACGGTCGCAAAATCTGTTTCAAAGTCCGTGGCTCTATTTTATCCGCGCTAAAGTCTTAATCGGAAAATATATATATATATATATTTTCTTGTTCCTTTCTGATCGGGTCCTTTTCAGTTCTGATTGTTACTTCTCATTGCTGGCGAATGGGAGAATCACATGCTAATCCTCTCTGTAATACTTCATCAACCCTCCTCGACGCATCAGAAGAAGGGGCTTTATAAGGGAAGGAAGGCAAGAGAATGACGGGTGCGATCATACCAGCACTAATGCACCGGATCCCATCAGAACTCCGCAGTTAAGCGTGCTTGGGCGAGAGTAGTACTAGGATGGGTGACCCCCTGGGAAGTCCTCGTGTTGCACCCCTTTTGCCGCGGTTTTCTATTTTTCCCGCGCGCCTCCACGGAAATCGCGATAACTTTTTCACCGTAACTCGAAAGTGAGCGCGGTCAGCGCGGTTGGAACCGTATCGTCCGTGCCAAGCTAACCTCGTTCTGGGCTGCTTTTGACACCTGCAACGGTCTCAAAATCGGTTTCAATGTCCGTGGCTCTATTTTATCAGCGCTAATGTCTTAATCGGAAAATATATATATATATATATTTTTTTTCTTGTTCCTTTCTGATCGGGTCCTTTTCAGTTCTGATTGTTACTTCTCATTGCTGGCGAATGGGAGAATCACATGCTAATCCTCTCTGTAATACTTCATCAACCCTCCTCGACGCATCAGAAGAAGGGGCTTTATAAGGGAAGGAAGGCAAGAGAATGACGGGTGCGATCATACCAGCACTAATGCACCGGATCCCATCAGAACTCCGCAGTTAAGCGTGCTTGGGCGAGAGTAGTACTAGGATGGGTGACCCCCTGGGAAGTCCTCGTGTTGCACCCCTTTTGCCGCGGTTTTCTATTTTTCCCGCGCGCCTCCACGGAAATCGCGATAACTTTTTCACCGTAACTCGAAAGTGAGCGCGGTCAGCGCGGTTGGAACCGTATCGTCCGTTCCAAGCTAACCTCGTTCCGGGCTGCTTTTGACACCTGCAACGGTCTCAAAATCGGTTTCAAAGTCCGTGGCACTATTTTATCCGCGCTAAAGTCTTAATCGAAAAATATATATATATTTTTTTTCTTGTTCCTTTCTGATCGGGTCCTTTTCAGTTCTGATTGTTACTTCTCATTGCTGGCGAATGGGAGAATCACATGCTAATCCTCTCTGTAATACTTCATCAACCCTCATCGACGCATCAGAAAAAGGGGCTTTATAAGGGAAATGAGACAAGAGAATGACGGGTGCGATCATACCAGCACTAATGCACCGGATCCCATCAGAACTCCGCAGTTAAGCATGCTTGGGCGAGAGTAGTACTAGGATGGGTGACCCCCAGGGAAGTCCTCGTGTTTCACCCCTTTTGCCGCGGTTTTCTATTTTTCCCGCGCGCCTCCACGGAAATCGCGATAACTTTTTCACCGTAACTCGAAAGTGAGCGCGGTCAGCGCGGTTGGAACCGTATCGTTCGTGCCAAGCTAACCTCGTTCCGGTCTGCTTTTGACACCTGCAACGGTCGCAAAATCGGTTTCAAAGTCCGTGGCTCTATTTTATCCGCGCTAAAGTCTTAATCGAAAAATATATATATATATATATATTTTTTCTTGTTCCTTTCTGATCGGGTCATTTTCAGTTCTGATTGTTACTTCTCATTGCTGGCGAATGGGAGAATCACATGCTAATCCTCTCTGTAATACTTCATCAACCCTCCTCGACGCATCAGAAGAAGGGGCTTTATAAGGGAAGGGAGACAAGAGAATGACGGGTGCGATCATACCAGCACTAATGCACCGGATCCCATCAGAACTCCGCAGTTAAGCGTGCTTGGGCGAGAGTAGTACTAGGATGGGTGACCCCTTGGGAAGTCCTCGTGTTGCACCCCTTTTGCCGCGGGTTTCTATTTTTCCCGCGCGCCTCCACGGAAATCGCGATAACTTTTTCACCGTAACTCGAAAGTGAGCGCGGTCAGCGCGGTTGGAACCGTATCGTCCGTGCCAAGCTAACCTCGTTCCGGGCTGCTTTTGCCACCTGCAACGGTCGCAAAATCTGTTTCAAAGTCCGTGGCTCTATTTTATCCGCGCTAAAGTCTTAATCGGAAAATATATATATATATATATTTTCTTGTTCCTTTCTGATCGGGTCCTTTTCAGTTCTGATTGTTACTTCTCATTGCTGGCGAATGGGAGAATCACATGCTAATCCTCTCTGTAATACTTCATCAACCCTCCTCGACGCATCAGAAGAAGGGGCTTTATAAGGGAAGGGAGACAAGACAATGACGGGTGCGATCATACCAGCACTAATGCACCGGATCCCATCAGAACTCCGCAGTTAAGCGTGCTTGGGCGAGAGTAGTACTAGGATGGGTGACCCCCTGGGAAGTCCTCGTGTTGCACCCCTTTTGCCGCGGTTTTCTATTTTTCCCGCGCGCCTCCACCGAAATCGCGATAACTTTTTCACCGTAACTCGAAAGTGAGCGCGGTCAGCGCGGTTGGAACCGTATCGTCCGTGCCAAGCTACCATCGTTCCGGGCTACTTTTGACACCCGCAACGGTCTCAAAATCGGTTTCAAAGTCCGTGGCTCTATTTTATCCGCGCTAAAGTCTTAATCGGAAAATATATATACATATTTTTTTTCTTGTTCCTTTCTGATCGGGTCCTTTTCAGTTCTGATTGTTACTTCTCATTGCTGGCGAATGGGAGAATCACATGCTAATCCTCTCTGTAATACTTCATCAACCCTCCTCGACGCATCAGAAGAAGGGGCTTTATAAGGGAAGGGAGACAAGACAATGACGGGTGCGATCATACCAGCACTAATGCACCGGATCCCATCAGAACTCCGCAGTTAAGCGTGCTTGGGCGAGAGTAGTACTAGGATGGGTGACCCCCTGGGAAGTCCTCGTGTTGCACCCCTTTTGCCGCGGTTTTCTATTTTTCCCGCGCGCCTCCACGGAAATCGCGATAACTTTTTCACCGTAACTCGAAAGTGAGCGCGGTCAGCGCGGTTGGAACCGTATCGTCCGTGCCAAGCTAACCTCGTTCCGGACTGCTTTTGACACCCGCAACGGTCTCAAAATCGGTTTCAAAGTCCGTGGCTCAATTTTATCCGCGCTAAAGTCTTAATCGGAAAATATATATACATATTTTTTTTCTTGTTCCTTTCTGATCGGGTCCTTTTCAGTTCTGATTGTTACTTCTCATTGCTGGCGAATGGGAGAATCACATGCTAATCCTCTCTGTAATACTTCATCAACCCTCCTCGACGCATCAGAAGAAGGGGCTTTATAAGGGAAGGAAGGCAAGAGAATGACGGGTGCGATCATACCAGCACTAATGCACCGGATCCCATCAGAACTCCGCAGTTAAGCGTGCTTGGGCGAGAGTAGTACTAGGATGGGTGACCCCCTGGGAAGTCCTCGTGTTGCACCCCTTTTGCCGCGGTTTTCTATTTTTCCCGCGCGCCTCCACGGAAATCGCGATAACTTTTTCACCGTAACTCGAAAGTGAGCGCGGTCAGCGCGGTTGGAACCGTATCGTCCGTTCCAAGCTAACCTCGTTCCGGGCTGCTTTTGACACCTGCAACGGTCTCAAAATCGGTTTCAAAGTCCGTGGCACTATTTTATCCGCGCTAAAGTCTTAATCGAAAAATATATATATATTTTTTTTCTTGTTCCTTTCTGATCGGGTCCTTTTCAGTTCTGATTGTTACTTCTCATTGCTGGCGAATGGGAGAATCACATGCTAATCCTCTCTGTAATACTTCATCAACCCTCATCGACGCATCAGAAAAAGGGGCTTTATAAGGGAAATGAGACAAGAGAATGACGGGTGCGATCATACCAGCACTAATGCACCGGATCCCATCAGAACTCCGCAGTTAAGCATGCTTGGGCGAGAGTAGTACTAGGATGGGTGACCCCCAGGGAAGTCCTCGTGTTTCACCCCTTTTGCCGCGGTTTTCTATTTTTCCCGCGCGCCTCCACGGAAATCGCGATAACTTTTTCACCGTAACTCGAAAGTGAGCGCGGTCAGCGCGGTTGGAACCGTATCGTTCGTGCCAAGCTAACCTCGTTCCGGTCTGCTTTTGACACCTGCAACGGTCGCAAAATCGGTTTCAAAGTCCGTGGCTCTATTTTATCCGCGCTAAAGTCTTAATCGAAAAATATATATATATATATATATTTTTTCTTGTTCCTTTCTGATCGGGTCATTTTCAGTTCTGATTGTTACTTCTCATTGCTGGCGAATGGGAGAATCACATGCTAATCCTCTCTGTAATACTTCATCAACCCTCCTCGACGCATCAGAAGAAGGGGCTTTATAAGGGAAGGGAGACAAGAGAATGACGGGTGCGATCATACCAGCACTAATGCACCGGATCCCATCAGAACTCCGCAGTTAAGCGTGCTTGGGCGAGAGTAGTACTAGGATGGGTGACCCCTTGGGAAGTCCTCGTGTTGCACCCCTTTTGCCGCGGGTTTCTATTTTTCCCGCGCGCCTCCACGGAAATCGCGATAACTTTTTCACCGTAACTCGAAAGTGAGCGCGGTCAGCGCGGTTGGAACCGTATCGTCCGTGCCAAGCTAACCTCGTTCCGGGCTGCTTTTGCCACCTGCAACGGTCGCAAAATCTGTTTCAAAGTCCGTGGCTCTATTTTATCCGCGCTAAAGTCTTAATCGGAAAATATATATATATATATATTTTCTTGTTCCTTTCTGATCGGGTCCTTTTCAGTTCTGATTGTTACTTCTCATTGCTGGCGAATGGGAGAATCACATGCTAATCCTCTCTGTAATACTTCATCAACCCTCCTCGACGCATCAGAAGAAGGGGCTTTATAAGGGAAGGGAGACAAGACAATGACGGGTGCGATCATACCAGCACTAATGCACCGGATCCCATCAGAACTCCGCAGTTAAGCGTGCTTGGGCGAGAGTAGTACTAGGATGGGTGACCCCCTGGGAAGTCCTCGTGTTGCACCCCTTTTGCCGCGGTTTTCTATTTTTCCCGCGCGCCTCCACCGAAATCGCGATAACTTTTTCACCGTAACTCGAAAGTGAGCGCGGTCAGCGCGGTTGGAACCGTATCGTCCGTGCCAAGCTACCATCGTTCCGGGCTACTTTTGACACCCGCAACGGTCTCAAAATCGGTTTCAAAGTCCGTGGCTCTATTTTATCCGCGCTAAAGTCTTAATCGGAAAATATATATACATATTTTTTTTCTTGTTCCTTTCTGATCGGGTCCTTTTCAGTTCTGATTGTTACTTCTCATTGCTGGCGAATGGGAGAATCACATGCTAATCCTCTCTGTAATACTTCATCAACCCTCCTCGACGCATCAGAAGAAGGGGCTTTATAAGGGAAGGGAGACAAGACAATGACGGGTGCGATCATACCAGCACTAATGCACCGGATCCCATCAGAACTCCGCAGTTAAGCGTGCTTGGGCGAGAGTAGTACTAGGATGGGTGACCCCCTGGGAAGTCCTCGTGTTGCACCCCTTTTGCCGCGGTTTTCTATTTTTCCCGCGCGCCTCCACGGAAATCGCGATAACTTTTTCACCGTAACTCGAAAGTGAGCGCGGTCAGCGCGGTTGGAACCGTATCGTCCGTGCCAAGCTAACCTCGTTCCGGACTGCTTTTGACACCCGCAACGGTCTCAAAATCGGTTTCAAAGTCCGTGGCTCAATTTTATCCGCGCTAAAGTCTTAATCGGAAAATATATATACATATTTTTTTTCTTGTTCCTTTCTGATCGGGTCCTTTTCAGTTCTGATTGTTACTTCTCATTGCTGGCGAATGGGAGAATCACATGCTAATCCTCTCTGTAATACTTCATCAACCCTCCTCGACGCATCAGAAGAAGGGGCTTTATAAGGGAAGGGAGACAAGACAATGACGGGTGCGATCATACCAGCACTAATGCACCGGATCCCATCAGAACTCCGCAGTTAAGCGTGCTTGGGCGAGAGTAGTACTAGGATGGGTGACCCCCTGGGAAGTCCTCGTGTTGCACCCCTTTTGCCGCGGTTTTCTATTTTTCCCGCGCGCCTCCACCGAAATCGCGATAACTTTTTCACCGTAACTCGAAAGTGAGCGCGGTCAGCGCGGTTGGAACCGTATCGTCCGTGCCAAGCTACCCTTGTTCCGGGCTACTTTTGACAACCGCAACGGTCTCAAAATCGGTTTCAAAGTCCGTGGCTCTATTTTATCCGCGCTAAAGTCTTAATCGGAAAATATATATACATATTTTTTTTCTTGTTCCTTTCTGATCGGGTCCTTTTCAGTTCTGATTGTTACTTCTCATTGCTGGCGAATGGGAGAAACACATGCTAATCCTCTCTGTAATACTTCATCAACCCTCCTCGACGCATCAGAAGAAGGGGCTTTATAAGGGAAGGGAGACAAGACAATGACGGGTGCGATCATACCAGCACTAATGCACCGGATCCCATCAGAACTCCGCAGTTAAGCGTGCTTGGGCGAGAGTAGTACTAGGATGGGTGACCCCCTGGGAAGTCCTCGTGTTGCACCCCTTTTGCCGCGGTTTTCTATTTTTCCCGCGCGCCTCCACGGAAATCGCGATAACTTTTTCACCGTAACTCGAAAGTGAGCGCGGTCAGCGCGGTTGGAACCGTATCGTCCGTGCCAAGCTACCCTCGTTCCGGGCTACTTTTGACACCCGCAACGGTCTCAAAATCGGTTTCAAAGTCCGTGGCTCTATTTTATCCGCGCTAAAGTCTTAATCGGAAAATATATATATATATTTTTTCTTGTTCATTTCTGATCGGGTCCTTTTCAGTACTGATTGTTACTTCTCATTGCTGGCGAATGGGAGAAACACATGCTAATCCTCTCTGTAATACTTCATCAACCCTCCTCGACGCATCAGAAGAAGGGGCTTTATAAGGGAAGGGAGACAAGACAATGACGGGTGCGATCATACCAGCACTAATGCACCGGATCCCATCAGAACTCCGCAGTTAAGCGTGCTTGGGCGAGAGTAGTACTAGGATGGGTGACCCCCTGGGAAGTCCTCGTGTTGCACCCCTTTTGCCGCGGTTTTCTATTTTTCCCGCGCGCCTCCACGGAAATCGCGATAACTTTTTCACCGTAACTCGAAAGTGAGCGCGGTCAGCGCGGTTGGAACCGTATCGTCCGTGCTAAGCTAACCTCGTTCCAGGCTACTTTTGACAACTGCAACGGTCTCAAAATCGGTTTCAAAGTCCGTGGCTCTATTTTATCCGCGCTAAAGTCTTAATCGGAAAATATATATATATATTTTTTCTTGTTCATTTCTGATCGGGTCCTTTTCAGTACTGATTGTTACTTCTCATTGCTGGCGAATGGGAGAAACACATGCTAATCCTCTCTGTAATACTTCATCAACCCTCCTCGACGCATCAGAAGAAGGGGCTTTATAAGGGAAGGGAGACAAGACAATGACGGGTGCGATCATACCAGCACTAATGCACCGGATCCCATCAGAACTCCGCAGTTAAGCGTGCTTGGGCGAGAGTAGTACTAGGATGGGTGACCCCCTGGGAAGTCCTCGTGTTGCACCCCTTTTGCCGCGGTTTTCTATTTTTCCCGCGCGCCTCCACGGAAATCGCGATAACTTTTTCACCGTAACTCGAAAGTGAGCGCGGTCAGCGCAGTTGGAACCGTATCGTCCGTGCTAAGCTAACCTCGTTCCGGGCTACTTTTGACAACTGCAACGGTCTCAAAATCGGTTTCAAAGTCCGTGTCTCTATTTTATCCGCGCTAAAGTCTTAATCGGAAAATATATATATATTTTTTTTCTTGTTCCTTTCTGATCGGGTCCTTTTCAGTTCTGATTGTTACTTCTCATTGCTGGCGAATGGGAGAATCACACGCTAATCATCTTTGTAATACTTCATCAACCCTCCTCGACGCATCAGAAGAAGGGGCTTTATAAGGGAAGGGAGAGAAAAGAATATCGGGTGCGACCCCTTTTGTTGTCGTGTTTTTTTTTTATTCCGCCCGCCACGGCATTGCTAGCACGGCAAAGGCCCCGGGGGTGGTCGACACAGCAGAAATGGTTTATAAGGGAAGCCAGACAAAGGAATGATGGGTGCGATCATACCAGCACTAATGCACCGGATCCCATCAGAACTCCGCAGTTAAGCGTGCTTGGGCGAGAGTAGTACTTGGATGGGTGACCCCCTGGGAAGTCCTCGTGTTGCACCCCTTTTGCCGCGATTTTCTATTTTTTCTGCGCGCGCCTTCACGGAAATCGCGATAACTTTTTAACCGTAACTCAAAAGTGAGCGCGGTTGGAACCGTATCGTCCGTGCCAAGCTAACCCCGTTTCGGACTGCTTTTGACACCTGCAACGGTCTCAAAATCGGTTTCAAAGTCCGTGGCTCTATTTTATCCGCCCTAAAGTCTTAATCGGCGAAATGTTTTTTTTTCTTGTTCCTTTTCGATCGGGTCCTTTTCAGCTCTGATTGTTACTTCTCATTGCTGGCGAATGGGAGAATCACACGCTAATCCTCTTTGTAATACTTCATCAACCCTCTTCGACGCATCAGAAGAAGGGGCTTTATAAGGGAAGGGAGACAAAAGAATATCGGGTGCGACCCCTTTTGTTTTCGTCTTTTTTTTTTTATTCCGCCCGCCACGGCGTTGGTAGCACGGCAAAGGCCCCGGGGGTGGTCGACGCAGCAGAAATGGTTTATAAGGGAAGCCAGACAAAGGAATGACGGGTGCGATCATACCAGCACTAATGCACCGGATCCCATCAGAACTCCGCAGTTAAGCGTGCTTGGGCGGGAGTTGTACTAGGATGGGTGACCCGCTGGGAAGTCCTCGTGTTGCACCCCTTTTGCCGCGATTTTCTATTTTTTCTGCGCGCGCCTTCACGGAAATCGCGATAACTTTTTAACCGTAACTCAAAAGTGAGCGCGGTTGGAACCGTATCGTCCGTGCCAAGCTAACCCCGTTTCGGACTGCTTTTGACACCTGCAACGGTCTCAAAATCGGTTTCAAAGTCCGTGGCTCTATTTTATCCGCCCTAAAGTCTTAATCGGCGAAATGTTTTTTTTTCTTGTTCCTTTTCGATCGGGTCCTTTTCAGCTCTGATTGTTACTTCTCATTGCTGGCGAATGGGAGAATCACACGCTAATCCTCTTTGTAATACTTCATCAACCCTCTTCGACGCATCAGAAGAAGGGCTCTATAAGGGAAGGGAGACAAAAGAATATCGGGTGCGACCGCTTTTGTTGTCGTGTTTTTTTTTATTCCGCCCGCCACGGCGTTGCTAGCACGGCAAAGGCCCCGGGGGTGGTCGACGCAGCAGAAATGGTTTATAAGGGAAGCCAGACAAAGGAATGACGGGT
This sequence comes from Cornus controversa, assembly GCA_026545225.1. Taxonomy (NCBI): domain Eukaryota; kingdom Viridiplantae; phylum Streptophyta; class Magnoliopsida; order Cornales; family Cornaceae; genus Cornus; species Cornus controversa. The sequence goes on from CM048849.1 coordinate 4,429,956, forward strand.
GCGATCATACCAGCACTAATGCACCGGATACCATCAGAACTCCGCAGTTAAGCGTGCTTGGGCGGGAGTTGTACTAGGATGGGTGACCCCCTGGGAAGTCCTCGTGTTGCACCCCTTTTGCCGCTATTTTCTATTTTTTCTGCGTGCGCCTTCACGGAAATCGCGATAACTTTTTAACCGTAACTCAAAAGTGAGCGCGGTTGGAACCGTATCGTCCGTGCCAAGCTAACCCCGTTCCGGGCTGCTTTTGACACTTGCAACGGTCTCAAAATCGGTTTCAAAGTCCGTGGCTCTATTTTATCCGCCCTAAAGTCTTAATCGGAGAAATGTTTTTTTTTCTTGTTCCTTTTCGATCGGGTCCTTTTCAGCTCTGATTGTTACTTCTCATTGCTGGCGAATGGGAGAATCACACGCTAATCCTCTTTGTAATACTTCATCAACCCTCTTCGACGCATCAGAAGAAGGGGCTTTATAAGGGAAGGGAGACAAAAGAATATCGGGTGCGACCCCTTTTGTTTTCGTCTTTTTTTTTTATTCCGCCCGCCACGGCGTTGGTAGCACGGCAAAGGCCCCGGGGGTGGTCGACGCAGCAGAAATGGTTTATAAGGGAAGCCAGACAAAGGAATAACGGGTGCGATCATACCAGCACTAATGCATCGGATCCCATCAGAACTCCGCAGTTAAGCGTGCTTGGGCGGGGGTAGTACTAGGATGGGTGACCCCCTGGGAAGTCCTCGTGTTGCACCCCTTTTGCCGCGATTTTCTATTTTTTCTGCGCACGCCTTCACGGAAATCGCGATAACTTTTTAACCGTAACTCAAAAGTGAGCGCGGTTGGAACCGTATCGTCCGTGCCAAGCTAACCCCGTTCCGGGCTGCTTTTGACACCTGCAAAGGTCTCAAAATCGGTTGCAAAGTCCGTGGCTCTATTTTATCCGCCTTAAAGTCTTAATCGGAGAAATGTTTTTTTTTCTTGTTCCTTTTCGATCGGGTCCTTTTCAGCTCTGATTGTTACTTCTCATTGCTGGCGAATGGGAGAATCACACATTAATCCTCTTTGTAATACTTCATCAACCCTCTTCGACGCATCAGAAGAAGGGGCTTTATAAGGGAAGGGAGACAAAAGAATATCGGGTGCGACCCCTTTTGTTGTCGTGTTTTTTTTTATTCCGCCTGCCACGGCGTTGCTAGCACGGCAAAGGCCCCGGGGGTGGTCGACGCAGCAGAAATGGTTTATAAGGGAAGCCAGACAAAGGAATGACGGGTGCGATCATACCAGCACTAATGCGCCGGATCCCATCAGAACTCCGCAGTTAAGCGTGCTTGGGCGAGAGTAGTACTAGGATGGGTGACCCCCTGGGAAGTCCTCGTGTTGCACCCCTTTTGCCGAGATTTTCTATTTTTTCTGCGCGCGCCTTCACGGAAATCGCGATAACTTTTTAACCGTAACTCAAAAGTGAGCGCGGTTGGAACCGTATCGTCCGTGCCAAGCTAACCCCGTTCCGGGCTGCTTTTGACACCTGCAACGGTCTCAAAATTGGTTTCAAAGTCCGTGGCTCTATTTTATCCGCCCTAAAGTCTTAATCGGAGAAATGTTTTTTTTTCTTGTTCCTTTTCGATCGGGTCCTTTTCAGCTCTGATTGTTACTTCTCATTGCTGGCGAATGAGAGAATCACACGCTAATCCTCTTTGTAATACTTCATCAACCCTCTTCGACGCATCAGAAGAAGGGGCTTTATAAGGGAAGGGAGGCAAAAGAATATCGGGTGCGACCCCTTTTGTTGTCATGTTTTTTTTTTTTATTCCGCCTGCCATGGCGTTGCTAGCATCGAGATACCATGTGTTTCTTTTAAGGTGGGATAGCATGTGTTTCTTACGATTTCACCACAAAAAGGATTAATGGGTTTTGGGCAAAGTGAGAAGTTATCATCGAGATATGTTGGACCATTCAAAATTTTTGAGTGTGTCGGTATGGTAGCCTATAGATTGGCCTTGCCACGACAATTGGAAAGGTTCGTAACGTATTCAATGTGTCGATGTTAAGGAAATATAAACCTAATCCATCGTATGTTCTGAGTTGGGTAGACTTTAAGGTCGATGAGGACGACACCTATGAGGAGAGACCAATTTAGATTCTTGATGCTGGAGAGCAAGTTTTGAGAGGCAAGACCATTTCAATTGTTAAGGTTTTGTGGCATCACGACAATGTTGAGGAGGCTATCTGGGAGCCAAAGAAAAAAGTTCGTTCTAAGTATTCGTACTTGTTTCTTTCAAGTATAGCCTGATTTCAAGGATGAAATCTTTTTAAGTTGGGTAGGTTGTAAGAACCGTGACCATTTTTGATCGATTTTTCTTTAATTTCATTTATTGTCATATTAATGCTTTAAATGATTATACAAGTGCTTTAAATGTAAAATACATTTTTGGGAACCATTATAAGTGTTTGGGGAAATTTTTGGAACGTTTGGCAAAAGTTGAGTTTTTAGGGTTCTGTTAAAAATCGAAAACGTAGCCCAGGAAGGTTTAGTGAAAAGGTAGTGGCATTGTTGTAAATAAGTAGATGTTAAATTCTATAAATAGCAAGAGAATGACCCATTAATGGGACCAACTAATACTCTATCTTCATCAATAATCTTATATGCTCCTTTGGTGTAGACTTCACGAACTACATATGGTCCATCTCATTTTGACAAAAATTTATTTCCAGTGTGGTGATTCATGATGATGGGCCTGCGAACAGCAAGTACTAAGTCTCCAACTTCGAATGACCGAGGTTGAACTTTTTTGTTGAAGGTTGTAGAAAGCCGAGCTTGATAACATTCTAACTGTTGTTAAGTTTCTAACCTCTTCTCATCCAATGCTTCCAATTCTTGAAGACGTAAAATGGCATTCTCCTAACTCATGAGACCTTCTTGTATGGTATCCTTAACGAAGGAATTTGTCGTTCCAGGGGGAGAACAGCTTCTACACCATAGACGAGAGAATAAGGAGTTGCTTGGGTAGGTGTGCGGTATGTAGTTCGGTATACCCCTAATGCTTCTTCCATTCACTCATGCTAGTATTTCTTAGATTTGGAAACCACTCTCTTCAATAAATCACAAAATATTTTATTAAATGTCTCTGCAAGTCCATTAGTTGGAGCATTGTGCATGGAGGATTTATACTATTTGAAATCAAATATCTCACAAAGTTGAGTCACCTAGCTATTTTTAAAATTTAACCCATTATCAGTAATGATGTATCGAGGGACACCATACCGATAAATGATGTTACACTTGATGAAGTCAACAACTGTCTCCTTTTTTACTTCTTTAAAGGGTGCAGCTTCAGCCCATCTAGAGAAATAATTAGTAGCTGTCAGGATGTATAAGTGGCCTTTAGAAGAGTTGCACAAAGGTCTTGCCACATCCAATCCCCATGCATCGAACGACTATGAAGCAACTGCAGGATGTAATGGCTCTGGTGGTTGGTGTATATAATTAGCATGGAATTGACAAGCTTGACACCTTTTTGCGTACTCCATACCATCTTTGACCATAGTGGACCAATAATACCCATTCTCTTTATGCGAAAGTGAAGCTTAGGGCCAGATTAATGTGCACCACATACCCCAGAATGTGCTTCCTCCATTGCATGAGCTGCTTCGTCTTCTCTGAGACAATGAAGGAAGAGACCTTCAAATGATCGTTTGTACAACATGTTATTATAATAAATGAAATGAGGTGCTCGCCTACGTATCTCAGTCTTGTGGCATCGGTCTTTAATAAGCTTTCCATATTCCAAATACTCAATTATAGGTCACCTCCAGTTGTCCCCTTCGACAATAAAGGCAGAGATTACATTACTCTCCTCAATTTTATCTTCAAGGACTTGTGGTAGCACCCATTGTTGGCATACTAGAACATTGACTATTTTATCATCATCTAATGCCAATGTTATGGCTAAATATGCCAAAGCATCAGTCATTTGATTTTCCTTCCTAGAAAGGTGTTCTAGAATGACATTATCGAATTTCATCAACAAGTGAGAAGCATAATTGTGGTATGGTATTAGATTCTCCTTCTTAACCTCATAATCTTTAAAGAGTTGGTTGATTACCAATTTAGAATCTCCATATATCTCGAGATCCGTGATGTTCATCTCCCTTTGCATTTGAAGACCAATGATCAGTGCTTGGTACTCAGCAACATTATTTGAGCAATTTTCAGTAAGCACAAATGCGTATGGGAGGATTTACCTTTGTGGAGAGACAAATACTACACCTGCCCCTGCTCCATTAGACCGTGTTGCTCCCTCAAAGAACATTATCCATGGAGGAAGAATGTTAATTTGAAAGACTTCTTCATCAGGAAAATCTTCAAAAATTTCCAATCGGCTGAGATTGGATAATCAACTAGAAAATCTGCCAGGACTTGTCCTTTTATTGCCTTTCGTGGCACATAAATAATTTCAAATTCATTGAACAAAATTGACCACCTTGCCAAGCGTCCAGAAAGGACTGGTTTTGACATTACATACTTGAGAGGGTCAACTCTTGCAATGAGGTGTATTGTATGTGCCACGAAATAGTGCCTTAATTTCTTAGAGGCAAAGACTAGTGCGGGACACATTTTCTCAATTGAAGGATACATCAGCTCTGATGACATGAGCCTGTGACTTAGGTAATACAATGCCTTCTCCTTATGCTCTTCATTATTTTGTGCAAGAAGGGCGCCAAAAGATTTTTCTTGCGTGGCAATGTAAAGTATGAGAGGTTTTCTAGATACAGGTGCCCCCAACACTGGAGGATTAAGAAGGTATTACTTAATAATATCAAAAGCATTTTGACAAGCTTGATCCCACTCCAATGGGACATTCTTCTTCATGAGTTGGTTGAAAGGTTGAGAACGGTCGACCAAATTTGAGATAAACCAACGGATGAAAGTAAGCTGGCCTTACAGGCTTCGAAGCTCGCGTAAATTCTTGGGTGGTGGTATCTTTTGTATGACATCAACTTTAGATGGATCGATTTCAATACCGCGATGGCAAACCACGTACCCAAAGAACTTTTCAGAAGTAACACCAAACGCACGCTTGAGAGGATTCATTTTGAGTTAGTATTTTCTAAGATGATTGAAAACTACACGAAAATCTTGTAAATGACCCCCTATTTTCTTTGTCTTAACCACAAGGTCATTAACATAATACTCAACAATTTTGTGAATTATATCATCGAACATCCTTTGCATGGCGTGCTGGTATGTTGCCCCCGTATTCTTAAGTCCAAAAGGCATAAGTTTGTAATAATAAATACCTTTTGGGGTGTGGAATGCAGTTAGCTCTTCATCTTTTGGAGTCATCCTAATCTAGTTATACCCAGAATAAAAATCCATAAAAGAGAGAGCTTCATGTCCGGTTATTGCGTCGATAGTGAGCTCCGAGATAGGAAGAGAAAATCATCCTTTGGACATGCCTCATTTAGGTCACAAAAATCTACACAGATTCTTATCTGCCCATTCTTCTTTTTCATTGGCACATACTCGAAATCTATGTCGGATACTTGACCTCCCGAATAAATCCCACGTCAATCAATTTGTAGAGTTCTTCTTTTATCTTTGGGATAAGTTCTGGACGGAAGAAACATTGAAATTGTTTAATTGGACGTGTCCTATGTTTGACAGTAAGGTTATGGACTATGATTTTAGGGTCAAGACCTAGCATTTCCTTGTATGTCCAAACGAATACATCCTTGCATTCTGACAATAATTGAAAGTAGTCATTTTCTTCTGAGGTGCTTAAAAATGAACAAAAACTAGCTTGGGCTGGTCTATTATCCCCAAATTGAATTCCTTGAGTTGATCAACGACCGCTTGCCCCCCGTCTTCAAGTGTTGAGGGAGCTTCCTTGACCTCATCATCTAGAAGATTAGAATCTGATTACTCTTCGACAACAATGTGGTAAGTAGTGGCATAAAATACTACATCCTTCCTTCCATTTATGTAGGACTCCTCAAACTGGGTAGTGAACACAATAGTCCATCTTTTTGCTTTTAGTGTAACGTTATTAGTGATTTTCACCTCTGTTCTACGTTTTATTCATGAGGGAATCAAACTCTGAACTTCACTACCTTTCACCATGTTGGTGTCGATTCTCTCTAGTTCTTTTCCCTCATTTTTTGTTACCAATACCTCTCTCAGAGCTTTAATTCGAGAAAAGACAGACTTTCGAGGTTGAGGCTATGAAGATCTCCTTATTTGGGTAGGAGAATTTATTCTTTTGAAGTCGAAAGTATATGGTGAATTATTGAAATGAGAACTTGAGGTATTGAATATTCGAGTTGACGGGCCCAACCTGTTGAATACAGATACTCTAGTGCGTGAAACTTTTACACGATCAAAAACTATTTTGTTGGAAACAGAATGTCGATCTTCGCTGTCACCAACCTCTTCAATGTCAATGTACAAAGTGCTCAACTTTTTATCCTTCTTTATGATTTGGATTCGAATAGGTTTAGTCGATACAAAACCAAGACCAGTCTTGGGTGAAATTATCCTATGCCCTTGTTCTCTCAATTTCTTTTGTGTCTCATTGAGGCCGTGTATTTTCTCGTCAGTAAGTTCAGGACTGAGTTTTCCAAGACCTATGGGATTTACAAAATCATACCCAGACTTAGCCAAGAGTTTGTATGCCTTTGGATCAAACCCTTCATCAGTTCTTTGTATTAGAAGGAATCCATATTCAACTGGAGCTTTTAACAGTTGGGCAAATCCTTTCAACGAAAGTTTAGTAGGAGTAGACTTTTCAATCTTTGTGAGAGGAAGAGTTAATTCCTCTCTCAGGCTTTGTAGGCCTTCTTTTTCTTTTGTGCGAGATAGCTTTAACTTAACTTCTTCAGTTTCAAGTATCTCTACGACCGGTGATTGCCCTTCTTATTGTTGAGATTTTGGAACATACTTGAAAATTGGTGTAGCACGATGTGTTTTAACCATGACCTCTTGCTTTTGAGTTACCTTTGTATTGTTTGTCATTGAGACATCTAGAGGGATGAACGATACTTCTTTTGTTTTTGTAGACTCAACCTCTCATGTCGACGGAAGGTTTGTTTTAGAGATGCTCAAAGATATGTCTAGTTCAATATAAAACTTTGCATCTACAAAATGAGCTTCTACTTCAGTAAATGGCTTGTTATCTACCACCACTATCTGTACACCATTCTTGTAGAACTTGAAACACTGATGAAGAGTTGATGGAACAACACCATTATCATGAACCCAGGGTCGTCCCAACAACAAATTGTAGGACGTCTTTGCATCGATTACGTGGAATAAGGTTTCAGCTTGCAACCTTCCAATTGTTAGGTCTACACGAATCATGTCAATAATTCTCTACCCACCTTGATTCAAACCTTGAATGATGAGGTGACTGTGAGCCAAGTCATCAACTGTAATACCAAGATTTTTCATTGTAAATTTTGCATAAGATTCACTCTGGGGCCCCTATCAATAAGGATGCGATTTACCTTTTGCTCCCTTATGTATCCGGAGACAAAAAGGGGATGGTTGTGTGGCTTTGAACCCAGTTGAAGGTCTTTGTTAGTGAAAGTGATTGTTGCACAACATGAGCCAGATGTAGCTCCAACTTCCTCTTCGTCGTTGGATTCTTCGATGGTGGTCATGTGTTTCTCAAGATCTCCTATACTTTGGACTTCATTTTGACACTTTCGATCTCTGAATCGATCTTCATAGTTGACACCATGTAAGTTGGCATAACTTCATCATCGAGATATCCTTTTGGAAAGAAAATAATGTAAAGTAACGGTCTTGCAAATTTCTTCACCCAACCTTGTATGTTCTGTCAATGCCATCTTATTGGCACTTTTCCCATTCTAGATACCTTTCTTAGGGATATATCGAGATTTCTTTTTCTTTTGCCCTCTGTCGAAGTGGCTGGTCGGAGGAATATGAGTTTGTTGCTTTCGTCGTCTCCTCGTCACCAAGGTCCATCCTTCGTCATTGTGTTAGAGAAGTTTATTCTCATTCGTTGGATTGTTAAGAATACTACCTTGGGAAAGATATATCTAAGTAGGTTCAAACAAGCCAAATTGAACAGTTATGAAGTAGATACTAGAGTTTAAAAATAATTGATGATAAGCACAAGTCTACTCGAACTTTGAAGACGGGAATATAATAGCAGTATGATTTGAAGTTTTTATCTCATCTGTGTCTAACAAGATCTTTCCCTGCTTCGCCAAGTTCATCACTATTTCCTTGAAAATGAAACACTTTTCGGTCTGGTGACCGACAATCCGATGATATTTGCAGTATTTTAGGTCATCAACACATCCCATTTCTTGAGGGCTTACATTCTGGTAGTTCAATAACTTTACTTTCAAGTAAGCATTCCAATATGGCAGGAACATCAGAGTCTGGGAATGGGTATTCCTTCATCTCTAATTCTTTAAGCGTCGAAAGTTGGTTTTGCTTCTCTTGAAACTGTTGTGACTTATTGTCTTCTTTCTTCTTATCTTTGACAGGAACCTTTAACGGGATGGTAGAGACAATCATGGATTCTTTAACAGCACCCTTTGACGATTTTACAACATTCTTTTCATCCTTTCTGTCTTTGCGTGGCTCTAAAATCAAAGGATCTTTGCTTCCATGAGTTTTAATGCTAATCTTCATATCATGGGAACGTGTAGCCAATTCTTCAAAAGTACGAGGCTTTATACCTTGAAGAATATAAAGAAGGTCCCAATGCATACATTGCATACACATTTCAACAGTAGATAATTCTGTCAACCGATCCTTGCAATCCAAGCTAAGTGCTTGCCACTGATTGATATAGTCCATTACAAGCTCTTCCTTTCATTGTCTTGTGTTAGTTAACTCTATCATACTAACAGTGCGACGGGTGTTGTAGAACCTGTTTAAAAATTCTCGTTCCATTTGTTCTCACTTATCATCGATTTGGACTTTAAATCAGTATACCACTCAAAGGCATTTCCTTTAAGGGAACGGACAAACTTTTCAACCAGTAAATCCCCCTCAGTCCCAGCATTGTTACAGGTCTTGACGAAATGAGCGATGTGTTGTTTTGGGTTGCCCTTTTCGTCAAACTGTTGGATCTTCAGAGGTTGGTACCCTGCAGGTATCTTCATACTATCAATTCTCCTTGTGTAGGGCTTTGAGTACATGAGAGTGCTTTAAGGAACACCGCCATACTGTGCTCGGATTATATTCGTTATCATATCCTGCAATTGTTGGACAGATAGCAAAGCAACTGGCGAGGCATGGTTAGTTTCGTCAGCCACATGTCCTAACGTAGATGTGTGACGACGATCTTTTGATTAGGCACCTTGAAGGGCTGAATTTGAGGTATTCGCAGGCAGTTGTGTTGACTTGTCAGGATTTTGGATTTCAAGCTTACTCAATAGCGCGGCGATCTGCAAGTCATTCTCTTCAATAGTTTTTGTAAGGTTTTCAATTGTGCACGCCATCGTTGCCAGTTGGTCTTCCACCGAGGCTATTCCAGTCATCATGGCTACGACAATATTCAAATAGGAAAGGCCCTGAGAATCAACATTCTTTGAAGTGACCGATTGTTCTGAAATATCAGGTAACGAGTCTGAGAACGAACCAACGCTAGAGTTGGCGTTAGAGAGGGAGTGAGGTGAATGTGGTGGCGCCGATTTTTCTGGAACAACGTCAAAGTTCTTTGCCGCTTGAGGATCAATGGTGTTCACATGTTGAATTTTCACACCCATTGGTTTAGAAGGATTGGTTTTCACCCAATCTTGCTGATTCTTGACCGAAACAATTGCTTTGGTCTTACTACGCGTCATTGGACCTATTGAGGTGCTGCTAGCACTTGACAGGTTCTTGGTGTTCTTGTCACTGCTTGCGACAATTTTGATGTTGGCCAGTGCAGCAGCGGTGTCTTTTGTAATTTTCTTGTTTGTAACCAGAACCTTGGTAGGAGTCATAGATTATGACGAACGGAGTTTGGGATATATGATGTAAGAGACAGAGATGAGAGGCAGAGATGATGTTATCGAGCGTGCTAGAAATTTGTACATACAAATTTCGTGTCCGAAAATCTAGGAATGAAAATCTGTAACAAATAATCAACTTTATTAATTTACGAAGAATGGATACAATTCTCTGTTAATCTTTACATAAGAAAGATAAATTCCTCTGATTCAATTTCTTCTCCCATCCCTGGACCTTTTATTTATAGGTTCACCGGAGGGGTAGATTTGTAACTCTCTTTTCTTCTGATAATTATCCTATAATTATCTTTTATGATAATTATCCAATATATACATAATAATTATTTTTGTTGATAACTACACACACACACACACACACACACACACACACACATATATATATATATATATATATATATAATTGGGCTTGATCTTTAAATTATCTGACTCATTGGGCCACATTCAAAAATGGGTTAGACTGAAGATAAACCCAAATTATATTTTGGGTAGATAATTATAGGATAATTATCCAATATATACATAATAATTATTTTTGTTGATAATTACATATATATATATATATATGTATATATATACATATATATATATATTTAATTATCCATTCATTAGACCCATTTTTAAGTGGGCTTGGACTTCTCAAACAATTTAGACCAGTCCATAACTCATTTATTTGTAGTGGGTCTGATCTTTAAATTATTTAACTCATTGGATCACATTTCAAAGTGGGTTAAACTGAAGATAAGCTCAAATTATATTTCGGATTCATTCAGATTTTTTTTTAATGTATATAGAGGGCTGGGTCTTTCTCTTGTTATTTATATAATTTTAACCTACACTTATTTATAACAATGCCATTACCTTTTCACTAAACCTTCTCAGGCTCTGTTTTTTATTTTTGTAATTCCGATTGCCACGAAATCGAAATCAATTCCGCAGCACGTCAAATATTTTATTTAAACACCTTTTGAATTTGGTGTCATTCCGACACTTTCGAATTTTTAGACCCACAGAACCCGAATTTCTAGGTAGGAGACCAATGGGAATAGCAAAACGTTGTAGAATCGTCGCATTTTATTGGATCAATTGGTTCAATCCTTGGATCAAGTTCTGAACTTGCTATTCCAATACTGTGACACATTCACGGTCATTTGGGACGCCGAGTTGTTTCTTGAACGATTCCCTCTAACCAAAAACTTACAATGATATGTTTTCAATGGCTTCAAACCAAACCAAACTGTGTTCGAACCATAATTTCTTCGGAGAATTAATAATTTTCCACGTATCACACTAATTGTTAACGATAGTTAAACTCTTCGTGCCTTCTGCGTCGTGATTCCAGGAGAGATTTTGGGGAGAGAGGTTATCGAATCGTCAACCCATCATCTAACTAGACGAATTTACCTTATCTCTTCAGCTCCCTTATCAGTCATAGTAACCCTTTACAACACGTTTTCATTCTGATGTACATTTTCATTGCAGACATACTTTTCTATAAGGGTATAGAAATAGCTTATAAATACCAGGCTACTTGAGTAGTTTCACATATGAGTCATATGACCAATTTCTCACTTCTCTCTTCCATTAAAATACTCCATTAAAATACAATATCTTTCCTATGCTGCAATTTAGTCTTTCATACTTTTTTTTCACTGGGTAAGATGTAAATTTCATTAAAAAAAAACACAATAAGAGTACAAATACAAAACAATGTGATGTCGAAGACTTGGATTTACCTTTTTTGAACGTGTGCACGGAGGACACGGAGTTGTATCTTAGAGTCTATCGTGTAACCTACACGTAGCGAGGCTATAAAGGATTTAGGATAATAGATTATGTGTGCCTCTCCATTATATAGTAATGTTATTATAAGGTCGAATTCATGATAATTGTCACTGAGTTGTTTAAATTAACACATTTTTGGCAAAAAAAAAATAAATATTGCACAAGTTACATCATCATGAAACCAATATTAAAATGTTCACTCTAAAAGAATCAACTCAATATATCATAAAATAAAATTATATGACCTCAGTTAAATTTAGTTTAACGAAGAGAATAAAATTTTGATAGATTCATTTGATTTATTATATGAATTTTGATATAAAATTTTGATTGCATAATTTTTATACAATTTTTATTCAAACGATTAGATGTGCATATCTATATTTGTACACCATCATGACAAAAAGACATAGTAATTGTGGTAGTACGAAAAAATACAAAAGAAATACTGAAAATAGTAGATAAGAAACGAAAATTCCCGTGCTAATCTATGATCCATAAATGGTAGAAAAATAAAAATTTGGATCAACCCCTTATTTCTATTAACCCTAGTTCAATTTACTTCATGGAAAGGTAGCAAAATTGTTGAACCCTTGTAAGTTTAAGTCTAACTGAAATAATATTCTCTGGCTAATAATTTATTTATTTTCAGATCAACCCATTATTTGATTGATCAATCCTTTATATTAGAATAAACCAATAGACGTCAAAGACTTCTCCGAATCGCATTAGTCTATTTCATATATTGATTTTTTTGGGTTAAAAAATAAGAGTGTGAATAAATTAATAATTAATTAATTGTTATTATTTCAATTTAATTTTAATTAATATATAGATAAATAATAAAAATCTCCAAACTTGGAAAACGCGTTTTGATCAAATCAATATTTTCGTTTACTTGAAGGACACAAAACATTATTCGTTGACCTTCTTGCCCATTCCAGAAGAAGGTGTACAGCTCACACATCACTTAATTCACAAGAATCCATTGTTACGTGTTTTGTCGAATTTCAAATCCTCTACTTTCCCATAAAGAAATAATAAATATTCACATCTACTAACCACAAAAATTCATAAATAGCTAAACTTTTAGGTCCTTGGTATTATTGGTGCCACCTCTCTCTCTCTCCATATGAGGCAACAACCCAATCTGATTCTCTCTATCTGTGTATATATGTATATGTATATATGTACCATGTTACTATAAACAGGTTCGTGAGGTTGTAGTGTTCGAAAGAGCTGAGACATATCTCTAGTTTGTGCGTGAATCTAAACTTATCATCAGAAACGTTCATCTTTTGTCACGAATCTCGATGTGACAATCTGACGGGGTGCGTGTTAGATTCACGCACAAACTCGCGATGTGTCTTCTCTGTAACATCTCTCTCCGTTTGCCGCCAGATTTTCACTTTTATATTTCCAATTCCCTCTTGATTTCGATGCAAAGGAAATGAATTGTAGAAGATTTGAAGTGGTTGTAATCTGATGGATTCGGGTGCAGGAGACGAATTGGCGATGGACGATTACGAGTCGTTGATTGCGATGACCGATGCGGAGCGACGGAAGCCGGCATGGCGGAACGAAAAGGCCGCTCCTGAGATTCTTCAGTTCGAGACTTCTCCAGAGAACAGATCTAATTGATGGTATCACCCATTCACAAAGCCAAATCCTCTCTCTCAAGGTTTTCAATGCCATATCTCGAATCCTTATATATCTATTTTTATAGTTGATTTTTGTATGTATGTGCATATATATTTATAATTGTGTATATACACAATTATATATTGATTGATGGAATGCTTTGAATTAAGTAGGATATATACCAATTGTTTTAGATGGCCTAGATTTTTTATTTTGTTAAATTTTGAGACATTTTTTTATTCATTATCAATTCATGTAGTTATGGAAAACTTTAGGAGGGTGTATTCAATTAAGGATTTTAAAAGTTTTGAAAATATTTTAAAAGATTTGGTGTATTTTATAGAGTCCATATATTTAATTAAGATTTTAAAAAGGTCTACAAGAGTGTAGGTGTATTGAAAAAGTCATAGATTTTTTGAAAGATTTTATTAGGTAGTGGATTTTGATGAATTTGAAGGCAAAGGTATAAATACCGAAGCTCGTAACAAATCCAATCTTTTCCTCATAAATTTTGGTGGACTTTATTTTTTTATTTTTTTCTGCAAAATAGGAACATTCTTTCTCTATCTTACACTCCTTTTTCTCTCTTCTCAAATTCTCTCTCTTTCTATTGGACTAGGACAACTCGTCAAACTCGAATTTCAATCAAGTTTTAATAATTCTATATAACCTAAGTTCAAGGTTCTCCAATTACATATCTAATGATTTAACCTAAATCCTATAAATAAAGTCAGTTTTATTCTCTTTTTTATTATCCCTGCAATATTTGCACTACACAATAATTTTTATAGACTTTTATTGTGTAGTGCAAATATTACAAGGATAATAAAAAGAGAAAAAAAAGTACTTTACTTATAGGGTTTAAATCATCAAAGTTTCTAATAAAAGTCTATACAAATCAATGAAAGTCTGTAATAAAAGTCTAAAAGTCTGTAATAAAAGTCTAAAAGTCTGTAATAGAAGTCTATAAAAATCCAAGAATTCACATAAATCTATCACTTAAAAAATATCGTTCAAGATCCTTTAAAATCCTAATTGACTACACCCTCCTAATCTTCATGGAATTATGTGTTATACACCTTGTTTTTGTTTGAAATTGTATTTGGGAGCAATTCCTTGAATGTGAATTTAAATTTTCATAAATAAGATTATTGACCCCAATAGAGAAAAATACAAAACCTTTCAATTTCAACAGGGAGACTGCATAATCGGGTTAATATGAAAATATATGAGCCTCTAGATATCAACACTCTGTTTATTTGGCTTTTGAAGGGTGGTTGAGACTTTTTGAGTCCTGAAAGGACTAGACACAGCAATAACTGGATCTATCACCAAATACTGTTAATATAGTGATAGCAAGTATGCCTATTCAACTAATATACACACTTCCAAATTCGTTAAAGACAGAGACTGTTACTTTGCTCTTCCATGGTATTGTATTTCTATCTAGTGATATTATGATTACTAATTTGAATTACAGCTATTATTTATTGTTATTATATATGCAATTAGAGAAAATGAGGTGGTATGGTGGTTGTGTGAAATATGGAAATAGACGAGGCATCAGGTAAATGGCTAATCTGAAGTCAGTGATCTTGGTGTCTCATTCCCGTTCCGACAATAATGTCTATAGCCGTCTAGATGAAGCAGGGGGACAATGAGTTGGTTGCAATGGTGTTGAGAGGTGGGATAGTGGATGTTGACATTAATGGCAACGATAGTAGTGGCAAAGAAGTGTGGTGGTGGTGTTATTGCATTAGTTGTATTATTGGTTTGGTTGATTGTTAGTGATGTTGGTGTCTCATTCCTGTTCCGGCTATAATGTCTATAGCCGTCTAGATGAAGCAGGGGGACAATGAGTTGGTTGCGATGGTGTTGAGAAGTGGGGTAGTGGATGTTGACATTAATGGCAATGATAGTAGTGCAAAGAAGTGTGGTGGTGGTGTTAGTGCATTAGTGGTATTATTGGTTTGGTTGATTGTTAGTGTGCAGTAGTAGTAGTTGGGGTGGCATATACACACTGTTTGGGCCAAAATAAAAACACAAAATCGGTGTTTTTTTGGTGTTTTAATACTGTAGTGGCCCAACACTTGTAACAAATTTATAACACAACTTAAACAGGTACAAAAGCAAAAATTGAAAACCTAGCTCATTTCTTCGGGCCAATTTCTCTCCTCTACCCCAACTTTGCTATAGCGACTTGAGGCGATTCTTGGCGATTCGAACGGAACTTTGGTGTCTGGCCAATTTCATGACGGATTTGTGCAGATCTAAGCTTCCATTTGCATTTAAGCGGTGTAGGTATGTTGTTGATACCTTCGTCCCCCTCTGATACTCTCCCTTTATATCTCTCTTTTGTTTCTGTCTCTAAAATTGAACTCTTTTTGAGCAATTAGCATTTTCGCTTCCTTGAGACGCCCTTAGATTTGTCATCGAAGCTTCAGTCAACAATCAAAAGGGGATGGGATAGAGTTATGTTGAAGATCAAATTTTTAGAGAACAACCTTCGCCCTGCGCTTCGTGGTCACTCTCCATGTGGGTTCTCTGTTTATTTCTCTTTATAATCAGACAACTTAAAGGGGATGAGTTTTTTTTTTTTACTTTTTATTTTTTGTGTTTGCGATCATTCTCGAATATTTTCACACTTTTCTTAAGAAAGTGCTAATACTGTTGGATTGGTCAAATTTGCTTGCTCAAACTTCACTTCTTAAATAGTTATAGAATTTGACTGTACACTTTTCTTTTTTGTTAGATATGAAAAAATCTCTATAGTTCTAAGCAAATTTGTATTAATTCTTGTGTGTATATATATATATATATATATGTATTTATATTATATATGTGTGTATATGTTCTTTCTGCTTGCGTTTATTGTGTGAATGAATCGAACACTCTAGATCTTTTGTTCTTTTTTAATTTTTCTGTTTCTGATTGAATCTCCCTTTACGAATTTCTAAATCTCCCATTATATATGTGCAGCTCTCAAAATGTTTTGATTATGTGCTTTTTAATGTCCTAAGCTAAATATCTGAGCATTAACACCTTTGCCTAGTTGATCTGTACTATGTGTAAACTAGTCTCTTAAGTTCTGATTTATTTTGCATTTGAGTCTTGAACATCTGAACTACATTTCAGCTCACTTTTTGCTGTCAAAATATGTTTTGTGGATTAACCTGATCGGTAGCTTATTAAGCTTTAGACAAGTGTACTTAGTCATATTAAGGCTACATTTGCTGAATTAAAGTTTATACCTCAGTTTGAACCCTAAATGGACTTTGAAAACCATTTTCTGTCAAAACTGATTTAGAGAATACCAGGACTTCTGTTTTTTATCTTTGCAAGTGTATTTTCTGTCAAAACTGTTTTTATCTTTGCAAGTGTAACTATGTGTCTGTGTGTGTTTATATAACAGTAGGTGGTGGGTCAAATTCCAAACCCTGAAAGCCAAAATTGCACTAGTTTAGGAGTAATTCAAGCAAAGACTTTTGGGTCAAACACACAAACCCTCGCGTTGGTTAAGGTCTACTCTTCCCCTTATCTTCTTCTTTCAACATATATATACATACATAGATATATGTATACCAAATTATATGAAATTGATATTCCTAGAGAGAGAGTGATGACCAGATCATCTGAATATATTTAGTCCTCTTACTATATTTGCTCAGTGATGCTGATGTCTTAATGGAACTCAGAGCACTAGTACATGTAGAGTTCAACTTAGATAGAAGTTAAAAGCATCCTATTACCCTGCAATGGATATATATATGTGTATATATATATATATGTATATATAATTTCCTAGTGGATTTCATGTTTAGCATGATTACTAATCTTAATTGAATTTTCTACAAGCATTAGTGGCAACATCTAATGAAAAGTAAGTCTGTTACTACTTAACTTTTACATAACTTCTTTGAGAACCCAATTATTGTAATCTCCATGCGTTTTCAGGCATTAATTAACATGATCAAGTAGCTTGACTTTCTAGTAGTATATTAGTAGTTTTCCTTTTTCGCTGGGACTTGAACCACTAGTTAACAAATTGCCAACTTTCCAATACCTTAGCTTCTAGTAAGAACTCTTTCCTAATGGCATTTTTTCCGTCTTTTTTTTTTTTTTTGAATTCTTGCAAGGCATGAGTTGGAATTGAAGAAGTTCATTTCCTTCCATTCAATCCAATTGTCAAAAGGACAACGCTTACGTACATAGATAAAGCTGGGAAAATGCATAGAGTGAGAAAAGGTGCATTGGAGCAGGTAGAATATCTAAAATCTTAGAAGTACTTGTTAATCCCATTGTTTCCTTTCCTATGAATTATCACGTTTTTTCTTTCTCTAGTGATGTCAACATTGACTATAATTTCAACAACTGGGTTGTTTGACCTCTTTACTAGTTGCTCAGGGGACCATGTTCTGGGCTCTGTTTGTTCTTGGTCATAATTCGTAATTGATCACTTTATTTTGTACATAATTAAGAATTTTAGGTAGTTCTTGTGTTTTGTAGAAACTGAAGTCTAGAGAGAGAGGTTGAAGATGTAATCTATATTCATTCTCTGTCAAATGGGTACCGTATCCCATATATTTGTACAAGGAAATGAAAAAGACAATATTACCCTTGTGGGTGTAATTACAAATATATCCTAATACATATACATTCTAACACTCCCCCTCAAGTTGGAGAATATATATCATACAATCCCAGCTTGGAACAAATAGTCTTTAACCGATTATGACCAAGAGCTTTAGTAAACATGTCTGCTAATTGATCTTCAGATTTCACAAATGGAGTGGAGATATTCCCACTTAATATTTTGTCTCGAATGAAGTGACAATCAACTTCAATATGTTTGGTTCTCTCATGAAATACAGGATTAGAAGCAATATGAAGAGCTGCTTGGTTATCGCAGAATAACAGAATAGGAGTTGTAACCATCATCCCTAGTTCCTCGAGAAAATGTTGTAGCCATGTCAACTCACTAGAGGTATGGGCCATTGCCATGTACTCAGCTTCAACACTAGACCTAGCTACCACTGTTTGCTTCTTACTTCTCCATGTAACAAGATTTCTTCCTACAAAGGTGCAATAACCTGTAGTAGATCTCTTATCTGAGGGAGAACTAGCCCAATCAGCATCTGTAAAACCTTTCACTTTGAGATGCCCATTCGATTTATACAACAACCCAAAACCTGGAGTTTGCTTGAGATATCGGAGAATTCGAAGAACTACATTCCAATGTGGCACCCTAGGTGTGCCCATAAATTGACTTACAACACTGACTGCATATGAAATATTAGGTCGAGTAACAGTGAGATAAATTAATTTCCCAACAAGACATTGATATCTTCCAGGTTCGTCAAATAAATCACCCTCATCAGACACGAATTTTGTATTTGGATCCATAGGAGCATCGACTGGACGGCCACCTAGCATTCCTGTTTCTTCTAACAAGTCCAACACATATTTTCTTTGGGATAAACTTATACCTTCTTTGGATCTAGTAACTTCAATATCTAAGAAATAGCGGAGTTCACCCAAAGTCTTTTGTGTGGAACTGGTTTTGTAAAAACAATTTCAACTTAGCAATGCCTTCAAAATTGTCACCTATGATAACAATATCATCCACATACACAACAAAAAAAATGAAACCAGCTCTAGTATGTTGGTGAAATATCGAATGATCTGTTTGACATCTGGTAAGACCAAATTCTAATGCTGTCTCAGAGAATTTTCCAAACCAAGCTCATGGAGATTGTTTCAAACCATACAGAGCCTTCTTAAGGCAACATATAGTGTGGCGATACTCCCCCTGAGCAACAAATTCAGGTGGTTGCTCCATATTAACTTCTTCAGATAAGTCACCATGTAAAAAGGCATTTTTGACATCCAACTGAAACAACGGTCAATTACGATTGATGGCAAGGGAAATAAGGACCCGAATAGATGAAATCTTAGCAACAGGGGAAAAGGTCTCATCATAGTGAAGCAACAAGTCACTATTTAAAGGCAGACCGTGGAAGAGAAGAAAGAAGTGTCCTCAAAAAAGGTCACATCCATACACACAAAATAACGATGAGTGTGAGGGTCCCAACATTTATATCCCTTTTGAGTGCAAGAGTAGCCAACAAATACACATTTAATGGGACGAGGGGCTAATTTATCGGCACCAGGACGTAACACATGAGCAATGCACACACAACCAAAAACACGAGGAGTCACTACAAATAAAGGACAATCAGGAAAAACAATAGAGGAAGGAGACGTCCAATTTAGAACGGAAGATGACATATGATTAATTAAATAGCAGGCAGTTAAAACGACATCTCCCCAAAATGCTTTTGGAATATTCATATGTATCATTAAAGTCCGAGCTACTTCAATTAAGTGCCTATTTTTCTGTTCTGCTACTCCATTTTGTTGAGGAGTCTAAGAACAGGAATTTTGATGTAAAATATCATGAGAATCACAAAATTCAGAAATAGCACATTTGACATACTCCATAGCATTATCAGATTGCAAAGTACGAATAACACAATGAAATTGAACCTCAATTTCTTTATAAAATAATTGAAATATAGAAAGAAAATCAGAGTGATCTTTCATTAAATATAGCCAAGTCATCCGTGAATAGTCATCAACAAAAATAACAAAATAGGAAAAACCTAAGGTGCTGGTATGACAGGCAGGACCTCAAATATCAGTATGCACTAATTCAAAAAGAGAAGACCGACGATTATTAATAATGGAAGGAAAAGAAGCCCTATGATTCTTGCCTAATTGACATGACTCACAGTCCAAAGTAGGGATAGACTCGAAAAAAGGTAATGCAACCTTCAAGTACGGCAAAGAGGGATGACCCAATCGATAATGCCCCTGGTTGGCGAAAACCCGGGAATGGAGAGCCATACCACTAGTAGACGACCCACAATCCAGGAACAGTTGAGTGTTTGAGTTAGTTTGCTCACAGATAACAAATTAAAAGGAAAATGAGGAACCAATTGCATAGAAGATAATGAAATAGAAGAAGTGGGTCTAATTGTTCCCTAACCAATAATAGGACGAGTTCGACCATCGGCTAAAGTAACAGAAGATATGCACGTAGATTTGTGGAGGTGAGAAAATAAAGATTCATTACCAGTCAGATGGGTAGATGTCCCAGAGTCAAGAACCCAAGGAGAGGACGCTTGTAAGTTCGAAAAACAAGCAATGTTACCTGACGGGGCAAATGTAGCAACACCGTCATGGGACGTGTGTTGTGCCTAGTGGACCAAGGCACTGAACTCAGCACATGATAATGTGACAAGATCACTAGGAGATGAGCTGGGTTGCGAGACAGAGGCAGTAGAGGCCGAAGGATTAGAATGTTCGTATGTACGAGATAGGTGAGAAGCAACAGTGTTAGAGGAAATAATTGCTTGATTTGCCCATGTTGGTTTTCCATGAAGATCCCAACAGTACTCAATAGTATGATTGGTTCCATGACAGTGGTCACAATGACAAGTATCGACACGGGCATAGCCATGACCACGCCAACCTCGCCCTCTATCACGACCACCATAACTGTGAGGACCACCTATATTGCTTCCATAGCTACGGTTGCTACTGGAAGGACCACAACCGAGGAGAAATGTGGAGTAGAAGATGGAATCAGCATCGCTGAATGTTCTTTCCCAATAAATTTGGCCGGTGATGATTCAGCAACTCTAAGTAAGCGAGCATAAATGTTACCCAAAGAGGGGAGTCTGCCATCACCAGCAAGAATTTGATCTCGAATAGTCTGAAGTTTAGTATTTAAACCAGCAAGAAAAATGGAGACATGAAATTCCTCGCGTTGTCGTTTTTGAACCTCGAGATCAGTGGTCAGTGGATGGTATTGATTCAATTCATCCAACAGGCCTTTGAAGGCACTGTAATATTCATCGATGCCTTGGCCTGACTGACAGAACAGAAACATCTTTTCAGACAAAGAGTAGATTTGTGAAATATTCTTATCCATCGAATAGGTTTCTTTAACGGCATTCCAGATTTTCTTTGCAGTATCAACAAGCATAAAGTTGGCTGAAATGGAGGAGTCCATACTATGCCACAACCAGGACATGACTAGATAATTGTTAGCTTCCCAATCAGCATATCCAGGATCAGTGGTCGATGGAGAAACATTAAAGATGAAATGTAATTTTCTTCTAGCCCTTAAGGAAATCTTTACAGCTTGGGCCCATAACAAATAATTGGTATTACTGAGTTTTACGGTTGTAATTTGCAGTCCAATAAGATCAGTAGTGGTTGCAGCGGAAGTCTTGACTTCCAAAGGTACTGTGATGGGAAGCTCGGCCATGACAACTTAGCAAAAAAAAATTGGGTAAAAGAAAAAAGATGGACCGAGCAAAAAAAAAAAAAAAAGTGGCCGGAAAAGAAGTTTGCGGAGAGGTGGGAGCAAAAAAAAAAAGAAAAATTCTGGTTTCTAGTTTTTTTTTTTAAAAACGGGTTGACTCGAAAAATACCTAGTGGGTTGGGTCGGGTCGAGCAAAGATGGGATTGGGTTGGATCAGCTGGCCTATCCCAAACTCGGATTGCCTATTCGTGTACTAAATCGGGCTGATGAGCTACCCCAAACTCGGATTGCCTCTCCGTGTAACCAAACACCCCTTTTCTTCAAGCCTTAAATACTGTGATAGGCTTTGGAGGCAGCACACAACAGGATCGCCGATGGCACACCAGTTGATGATCGACGGCCATTGATGGAGGCGAAGACGACGGTCACTAGTCACACGACAATCTTCTAAGAAAAGAGAGAGAGACTAATCGGACAGAGCAGCGATGAGGACAAACAGCGGTGACAAAGTAGCGGTGAGAACAAGATGAGGTGACGAAGCAGCGGTGAGTACAGATTGGATGACGGCGGCCACGAAGCAACGGTGAGTACACTGGATGATGGTGGCGACGAACAACGACGACAGTGATCGGAGAACACTCTTCATAATTTGAGAACACACTTGATCTCTCTAGGTGATGACGACAACGGACTGATGCTCTGGTACCATGTAGAAACTGAAGTCTAGAGAGAGAGGTTGAAGATATAATCTATTTTCATTCTCTGTCAAATGGGTACTGTATCCCATATATTTGTACAGGGAAATGAAAAAGACCCTTGTGGGTGTAATTACAAATATATCCTAATATATATACATTCTAACATGTTTCGTTGTTGAATTTGGTTGATTTCATTTTTTGGTTTTTAATGTAAAATGTGGTTGTTTTCAACTTTGTAGTGGTCTTGCAAGCTTTTCAAACAATCCCAAACTGAATAGTGTGGTTGTCATTTGCTTAATTCTTCAATCCTTGTCGCCTACCATGGATGGTTAGTTCCTACAGACTCTGTTCAATCTCCATATTAGAATGTCCTGTTTTTAAGACTATAAATGTTGTGATGTATACCTGATGTTCGTCACAAAAGTACATTTTGTGATGAAATTTTACAAGAGAATTAGCCATAGAATTCATCATCAGAACTACGGTCACGTTGAAATGATGAATCGTGGCACCCGGTTAGTTGTTTTCATTTAATCATGGCTACTTAACTCTGTTATTAAACTCTATGGAGCAATTTGTAGTTATTCTCTATTTAATCATGGACAAAGATTGATAATGTTTGTTTGAATTCCAGTTATCTGAGAAGATTTATAAAAACTTGGATAACATTACACTGAAACTGAGGAATATTAACAAAGGGATTCTGTAATATTATCTTCAGATCATATGATGAGAAGTTTTGATGTATAATATTGTGATTTTTTGTAATTCTAGTATTGTTTTGATTGTAAATCCAATGCTTGTTTGCTTCTTCCCATGTGTTGTTTAAATTACCCAAAATGGAGATGATTTTAGCATTTTTTATTTTATTTAAACTGAAAATTTATTCTACAGGTGAGTGAGGGATACGAGGCTTTTTTTGCCAAAAGTTATGGACTTATTTTAAATCTTTGGCACCAGTTATGATGGCGATGTGCTTTCTTGTCATAGAATCTGGAATAATGCCTAAAGTGTTCTTTATGTTTGAAGTGTTAAAGAAGACTTTGTCAATTTTTTTAAAAAATATTTGCTAAATTTATGAAATTTTCAATTTAGTGTTAAAAAAAATAACATAACTTATCTCTACAAATTGTGTCTAAATATTGAAAAATAACATTAATCGTAAATTATAATAAATTATAATTATATATAATAATATAAATATTTTAAAACAAAACACTTGTTCATATCAAACTTGTTTCTTAATTTTAATTTCAATTTCAATTTTTCTACCAACAGTTAGATTACCAAACATGTTTGGCATGTTTTTGTTTTAAAAAAACTTACAACAAAATTTTCTAACTTGGAACAAATTTTTTTATTCTATTCAAAACATTCTCATAACAAAAACAAAAATGCAAAACACAACCAAACGGGTATATGATGGCTCTATTCGAATGGACTGTGAATTTGTGCGTTGAATGTTTGTCCCTATAAGGTCTGGACATGTTTGTTCTAACCTGGGTATGTAATTGGTATTGTTTTTTATTCAGATGTCAATACTCAACTGTGAGATATAAGCATATATTGTGTGGTCAAGCCTAATGTAAAGTTGCCATGATTCAAGTTAAGGTTTACATATATGACACAGGACTGTAATCCTGCTTTTATTAATCCGAAACCCATCTTAATTGGAACAAGGTAGTTATGCATTTAACCGATCACCTTGCGTCTTAATTGTGATACAATACCAACTCAGTGTTAAAATTGAATTCTTTAATTTCGTAGATGTGTAAAACTAAATAAGAAACTCATACACATACATTACGCTGATGCTTATTTATAAACTGAACTTACTTGTAGAAGTCATCGTTAGATCGAGACGGAAGTCAGAAACTAGAAAAATTCCTCACTTGATCTTTCACTCTTTACACTTAAATTACATGTTTATTTAATGAGGGCAATACTAACCCTAATTGAGCGTAGCATATGAGAGTGAGATAGATAATAAATATCTACATTACCTATAAATCATGGTAACCAATGTTATCATTATCTCTCTTTTTATATATATATATATATATATATATATATATATATATATAACCACATGATAATATGTGAGGGTACACCATAATCCAAATATTTATGATCAGATCTAAAAAGGGTATCTGGTAATTCTCTATTTGGTTTCAATGCTTAACTTGGATTTTTCTTTGTGTATAAAGAAATTATAATCAATGAAAGCTCAAAATTCTTATATTCTCTCACTTGGGCAAACATTAATTACATAAAATTTTTAAAGTAAAATAAAATTTCCGTTGTGTATTAAGAAATTATAATCAATGAAAGTCCAAAATTCTTACATTTTCTTACTTGGGCAAACATTAATTACATAATAAAGTAAAATAAAATTTCTGCTGTGTATATTAAGAAATTATAATCAATGAAAACCCAAAATTCTTCCATTCTCCCACTTGGACAAACATTGATTACATAAAAATTTTAAGCTAAAATAAATTTTCAAATTGGATGACTTAAATGGCCACGAAAACTAAATATGAAAATATCTTAGTTCAAGATCATATTAAATAATACTACCAATGCGAACCATAGTAAGTACATATGATCATACATAATCATCGATGATCACAACACTAGCATCATTATTCACATGGATCCCCGACAAATATGGAAGACATGAAAAATAGCATTTTTATGTTATTATTTATGCTATATCCATATCGGTTTAACTTTATAATTTTTAACAAAACCCCTTATGCTTCAAATTGAAGCCTTTATGTCTTTAATGCAAGACAGCCATGCCTTTCACTTTTTATGTTTTTAATAATGTCACGCCCCGGTTTCCGACACCCGGTTAGGAGCGAAGGAAACGGGGGTGAATTCGTACTTTCACCTCAAGTTCCCACACCTTAATCTCATTATAATCATTTCTATTGCGGAAGCATTCTATATGCACACCCTTCAAGTGGCATTAGATCGTCAAAGGCCCTTGGACATGATTTTCACCTTTGGTTCCATACATATAAACCACTAAGTTTTGGACCTCAACTTTTTACACAGATGGAATTTGATTATGAAACCTACACCATTGGATAGAGCTTTCAAAAATACTCAAGTTCAAAAAAAACTACACTCAATTCCGATTTAAAACAAAGAAATTACATCGAAACGAAGTTTGGACAAATTTTGAACCTTGCTGTGAATAGTAATCTCGATCAATCGAGATTGGATCTCGATCAATCGAAATCCATCTCGATTAATCGAGATTTTGACCCCATCAATCGAAGAAAACAGCCTCTCGGTAACTTGGACCTGCAATATTTCGATTAATCGAAGTTGGGACTTCGATTGATCGAAATAAAGCTTAAAAATCCATAAAAATTCGCCACCATTTCGATCAATCGAGATGGGCATCTCGATTAATCGAAATGGGCATTTCGATTAATCGAAATACACTGCCCAGATTTTTCCAAACACCCATATAAGATCAAATTGAACCCAAATCTCAACCAAACCACCTTAGATCATTCCTAACTCATATAGATCTTCTACCATTGATATAACATCATACTCACACATCAACCTATACATTTGAATCTCAAATCTTGTATAATCATAGAAAATTCATCCAAAGTCCACCATGCACATAAAATTTCAAGTGAACCAACCATCCTCATTTTTTTCAAAGGTGATCTTCATTAATCCAACCATACAATCTAACTTGTACATTGAGATCCTACAACCATGATTCCAACATAAATCCACAACTCTAAACATTCATTTCCACGAAATTAAATTACACGAGATAAAAGATTACATTCATCCATTTAAATCCCAAATCCATACATAATCCATGGAACCATAAATATAAGAATTTGAATGGCTCTCTTTGCATACATTCAACAAGTCTCAAATAAAGGAAGCCATTATACATACACTTCTCAAAAATCAATTTCCTACAAGTGTGGCACTTACATTTGAATTTCACATACATAAGAGGATACAAATGTAAAGGCAATACCACAACCATTATCCACATGCCACAAACCGGCAAGGACATTTATCTACATCTCAAAAGAGTAAAAGTCCAAAAATAAGCTCAACATATCCATAGAGCTAATCATGCTTCGTCTTCCATTGGCGCCTTATCTGAAAATGTTTATATAATGGGGTGAGCATCTCAACGGCTCAGTAGAAATGATCCACCCATCCCCACTCTAACCCGTAAGCCATGCATGAATGCACATGCTCATGCATTTTTACCCAAACATTCACATTTTTCGAATCATGCATGATGCTTCACATAAAGTGCAAATACATATATATATATATATATATATATATATATCAAATTGGACAAGTCACAACTCATATATATATATATATATATATATAACTCACACCAAATCAATCCAAAGGGGGCTTTCTCATCACTCCAATAGTAAGGGTCTCTTCGGCACCCAAACTCTGCTTGTGCTTTATCGGGTTACTAACCCGAAGGGAGCACCTCCTCTTGGCCAAGTTTTGGGTCTTTCACCCTAGGGGCCTTCCCCTTATCTTAATTTCACACTCATGCCCCAAAATCATCACATAGTTCATATAATCACACCAATGCACATAGTCACACAATGCATGTATTTTTCATCAAATCAATGCATTTCCTTCCAACTCAAGATTGTCACAATGCTATCACACTCACATCATGAAAATCACTATGCTCATGGATTTTGCTAGAAAATCATATTTTTTTCATGTTTTCATCAAACAAACACATTTTTTTCACCAAAAGCATTATAGTCACATTTGCACATATATACCATGCATAAGCCCTAACTAACATGTTGGACACTTATACATGCATAAATCACCATGGTGTACATATATATATATATATATATAAATAGCCCTAGGTTCAAGAAATCAAAAGCTATCTCCTATGATATTTAGAAAGGGACCACAAGATCAAAGTAGAAGTGAGTCTAGCACCCCTACCTCAAATTGGAAGAGCTTCCAATTGATTTCCCCCAATCTCTCAAAACCCAACTTTCTCCGAAATGATTTTTGAACCGATCAATCTCGAGCCCTCGATGTGTAGATCGTTTCTTCCTTCTTCGGTGAAATCAAAATATCACTCTAAGGCCCTCAAATCTAGTGAAGAAGAGGAGAAGATGAAGCTTGGATGTATATACGTATATCTCTCTCTCTCTCGGCTGCTGGAATGAAGAATGAGAGAATAGCTGATCTCTCTTAGTATTTATAGCTAAGAGACCTCTTCTTAATTACTAGTTTGCCATCACCTTTTTGCAAAACCTTCTCGGGCTCATTTTCGGAGTTCCGTAACTCAGATTGACACGAAATCAACTCTGTTGCCCGTCAAATATTTTATTTAAGCTATTCTCAAATTTTGAAGTCATTCCGACACTTTTAAAATTTCTGGGCCACAAGGCCCACGCCCCTAGGTTGACCAAACTCAAAAAGTCAACTTTTGTCAAAAGTCCCCAAAACTTCCCAAAACCCTATACCAGCCCTCTAAACATGTTCCCCGCATTCAAAACATGTTAAACATCATTTAAAATGCACTTAAAGCAATAAATGACAAAAATTAAAAAATCGGCCAAAATTGGGCACGGTCTCTACAAATAATCTTATGACATAAGCATGAAATATCCAACAAATAATTGTATATTGAATGCAAATGTAGTATTTCAAACTTTATATCTCCTTACAAGATTCAAATAATTAATAATACCACTTGTGCAAAAAGAGAGTATTCATGAATTGAAATAATAATGCTCTAAAACTTTATGAGATACCAAATATCCATACAAGATAAGACTACAAAATTTATTATGAATGCTATAAAATAAGAGCAAATAAATAAATAAATCTTCTATTATCCAAGTACATCAAAAGAATCCAGCAAACCCATGGTAAGTATTTGATTATTGAATAACCCAGTGGGTAAGACTTTAGTTAGTGGGTCTGCTACCATTGCCTTAGTCTCTATGTGGTCAGTCACTATATGTTCTTCTCTCACTTTCTCGCTTACAATCAAATACTTAATATCTATATGTTTGGAACCAGAAAACCTCTTATTGGTCTTAGAATAAAATACTGCAGAACTATTGTCACAAAACATCTTTATGGGTTTCGTAATTGAGTCTGCTACACGAATACTTCTAATAAAGTTATTTAGACAAATAGCCTGAACAATGACTTCACAATAAGCTACAAATTCAACTTACATGGTAGATGAAATAATGTATGACTATTTAACACTCTTCCATGAAATAGCACCTCCAGCCAACATAAATATGTAAGTAAAAGTTGATTTCATATCATCATTACACCTTACAAAATCTGAGTCTATGTATCCTATCACCTCAAGATTATCACACTTACTATAAGTAAGCATAAAGTCCTTAGTTCTTTGCAAATAATGTAAGACTTTTTCAGCTACCCAATGCTTAGAACCAAGATTAGCCTGAAACCTCCCAAGCACACTAATCGCAAACACTATATCTGGACGAGTGCATACATTAGGCTTCCCACAACATAAGCACAAGGCTTATTCTTCATGGTTTTTCTTTCTGTATCATTTCTATGACACTATTCTCTGTTAAGTTTATCACCCTTCCCAATGAGAACCTCTTAAGGTGAACAAGTATCCATATTAAACCTCTTAAGTATACGATCAATATAGGCATTATGTGACAGTCCCACCAAGCCACGAGACCTATCTCCATAAATCTCAATAACAAGAAGAAATGATGCCTCAAAACTTTGTGATAAAAGAGTCTTGGTTTCTAAAAGTAAAGCTACATCACTGCTAGATAACAAGATGTCATCAACATAAAGAATAAGGAAGATAAATTTACTCCCACTCACCTTGAGGAATATTGTAAAGACCGGGTCCAATTTTGACCAGTTTTCTTTTTATGCATCATTTTTATCATAAATGATTTAAACAATTTTTTACATGTTTTGAATGTGAAAAACATGTTTGAGAACTTGTTTAGAGGTTCTAAAAAATTTTGGGAACGTTTGGCAAAATTTGAGGATTTTGGGTCGGTGGGGCCTGGGATGAGAGTCTGGTGGGCCCAAAAATTCGTAAATTTTTTGAGAAATATTCAATTTTGATTTTAGACCAAATGAAATTTTTAAATATTTAAGAAAGTGATTTTAGAACCGTAGCCATTTTCAAAATCAAAAATGGAGGTTGGGAGAGTACGTTAAGTGGTCCGGGGGAGTTTCAGTCATTTCGCACCCTACATATTATAAATATCTAGAGGGGCTGAGATCCCAACCATTACACAGCCAACTGTATCTCTCTCTTCTCTCCCACTTCATCTCTTTTCTTTCTCTTTTCATTTCGAAGACTTTAGGCTTGGATTTGGAAGTTGTCGATGAAGAACAACTTGCACTATGCGACAAAGGCTTTGGTTTGAACCGAATAAAGTCAAATTTCGGTAAGTTGGAACTTGGATAAGTTCTTGGGTTTTGGCTTGAAAGTCTTCAAATTCGAGGTAGGGGTGTTTCTTCCTTCTTATTCATTGATTCTAGGGTTTTGGTGAATTTGAGAATATGTCGGTTGAATTAGCATGTATGAGAGAATTGGTAGGGTTGTGAGATGTTGTCTTTTCGTTTTTTCTTGTAATTAATACATGTTACTCATGTTCATATTATGATATATGATGTGGTAAATGTATACATGCAATGTGTATGAAATGAGAGCATTTTTTGTTATATAATGAATTGTATGCATATATGAATGATATGTATATGTTGGAGCATATATGTGACTATATGAAAGATGTATAGACATAATGCATGCTAGAATTATAATGTAGCAAGAATGTGCATTGAGGAGCATGAAAAATATATGTAATGTGATAAATGTGCCTAATGTATGTATGTGTATATCGGAGAATTATCCAAATGAGTCATACATGGAGTTTGGAGTTGCCCAACCAAGTCACAGGAGTGGTATAATTCCACTAAGCTATGACCGTCGGAGTTGCCCAATCATACCAAGGCTAATACCTAAAATTCGGAGTTGTCCAAAAATTTTGTGATCGTCAGAGTTGTCCACTCACAATGGTAAGACCAATATATTTGTAGAGATTGGGTTAAATTTTGACCAATTTTTTTTTTATTCATCATTTTTGTCATAATACATTTTAAATGATGTTTAGCATGTTTTAAATGTGAGAAACATGTTTGGAAACTTGTTTAGAGGTTTTGAAAAGTTTTGAGAGCGTTTGACAAAATTTGAAAATTTTGGGTCGATGTGGCCCGGGACACAGGTCGAGTGGGCTCAGAAATCTAAAATTTTTTTGAGAAATAATAATTTTTAGTTTTATACCAATGAAATATTTAAAGAATTAAGGAAGCGATTTCAGAGCCGTAGCCGAGGGTACATTAAGTGGCTCGAGGGCGTTTGGTTATTTCACGCCCTAGATATTATAAATATCTAAAGCTGAGAATCCCAAGCATTTGAACATTCATCCAACTCTCTCTCTTCTCTCCCATTTCATCTCTCTTCCTTCATTTCGGAGGCTATAAGCTTGAATTTGTAAGTTGTCGGTGAAGAACAACTTGTTGTATGCGACAAGGGCTTTAGGTTGAACCGAACAAACTTAAATTTTAGTAAGGTAGAACTTGGAGGAATTCTTGAGTTTTGGCTAGAAAGTCTTCAAATTTGAGGTAGGGGTATTTCTGCCATTTTACTCATTAATTATATGGTTTTGGTGAGATTGGGGATGCATTGGTTAAGTTAAGTTGAGTTTGGCATGTGTGGGAGAGTGTTAGGGTTGTGTATTGTACTCTTCTCTTCCTTATGATTTACACATGTATGTTATGCATATTATGATATATGATGTCGTAAATGTATACATGCAATGTGTATGAAATGAGAACATTTTTGGTTATATAATGAATTGTATGTATATGTTAATGATATGCATGTGTTGGAGCATATATGTGACTCTATGAAAAATGTATGAATGTAATGCATACTAGAATTATAATGTAGCAAGAATGTACATTGATGAGCATGAAAAGTATGTTATATGTTATATGTGCCTAATGAGTATGTATGTGTATATCGGAGGATGTCCAAGTGAGTTGTACATAGGGTTTGGAGTCGCCCAACCATGTATGGAAGTGGTATAATTATCCACTAGGGTATGACCGTTGGAGTCACCCAATCATACCAAGGCTAATGCCTAGAAATCGGAGTTGTCCATAAAGTCTTATGACCATCAGAGTTGCCCACTCACAATGACAAAACCAATATATTGTCAAGAACATATGATTTTTTAGAGTTGTCCAAATCATACGGGTGTCGTCGAAGTTGCCCAACACCACATGATCGTCGGAGTTGACCAATCATGTTTATGTATCGGATTCTGACCGAAGAAGATATAATTATCTTGATGATTATGTGTTTTAATTGTCATGATGTATGGATTAAATATACACTTGTTGAATTGCATTTGTGATTTATTGAACATGAGAACATTGAATATGTCATGTAGTGCAACGACATCATGGTTGGATATTTTGTAGGTCGGTATTGGGTCAATACCTAGGTGGGTTGGGGCATTCCTATTGAGCTCGTTGATTTGCTCACCCCTCTTTTCCTAAACCTTTTACAAATAAGGCACCGATGACGAACATGACTTGAACATCCAAGTGGAGTTCCTTGTGACTTTTGGTGATATTTTTGGATAATGTATCTAACGCTATCCATGACAGCTTCTAACATGTTGATTTTGTTGAATTTGTAGTTGTAGTTGAGCTACTTGTACTTTTGGACCCTTATATATGTAATTCATATGATGTTTATGAATTTGGAGGATTATATGAATGGAATGTGAGATTTGATCAAATGCATGAAATGTATGATTTATAACATTTCATTATGTCTTAATGTTGTATGAATATAATTGAGGATAGGTAATATGTTTAGATGTGAATTGTATAGGATTGGTGAACACTTATGAATTCTGCAAAATTTGTCTTCGAGGGGCTACGATGCATCGCAATGCCCATTACGATGTATTGTAATTCTGTGATGCATCGTAGGACCAAAAATGAAGTATTGTAATTGTGTTGAGAAATTGGGTTAGAAAACAATACAATTCGCATGATATTGCGATGCATTTCCGTTGCATCGTAATCTATGAAAAACTATGACAATTTGGAGGTGGTTAGATATGTATGTGAGGTCAAGTATGGGGCCCATTGGGATTGATTGATGTTGACTTGCACACATATATGAGTGTGTATATAATTAAGCTTTTGCAGTTCTTGAAAGTAGAGGTAGTTCATTAGGACTTAATGGACAGATTCACTCTCGGGATTTGAGTCTGGAGACAGAGTTTTCGGTGACTCAGAAATTAGGGCATGACAACATAGTATCAGAGCGTGATATCAAAGCATGATTATTGATGCTGGGGCGTGACAATATTGCCGAGAATGTATAATCCTTCGGAGTTGTCCAAATCATACAAGTGTCGTAAAAATTGTCCAACACCACATGAATGTCGGAGTTGACCAATCATGTCTATGTATCAGATTATGACTGAAGAAGATGTAAATATCTTTATACTTATATATTTTAACTATTAAACATGATGAATGGATTAAATGCATTTATACTTGAATTGCATTTGTGTTGATTGGACATGAGAACATTGAATATGTCATATAGAGTAGCGACATTATGGTTGCATATCATGTAGGTCGGTGTTGGGTTGATGCCTAGGTGGGTTAGGGCATTCCTATTGAGCTCGTTGTTTTGCTCTCCCCTCTCCCCCAAAACCTTTTTACAAATAAGATACCGGTGATGGACGGGACTTGAACATCCAAGTAAAGTTTCTTGTAGCTTTTTGGTGTTATTTTTGGACATTAGTTATATTGCTATCCATGCCGGCTTGTGACATGTTAATTTTGTTAAAATTGTAGTTATAGTTAAACTATTTGTACTTTTGGATCCCCATTTATGTAACTCGTATGATGAGTATGAATTTGAAAGATTATATGAATGGAATGCGAGATTTGGATCAAATGCATGAAATGTATGGCTTGTAGCATTTTATTTATGTCTTAATGTTGTATTAATGGAATTGATGATAGACAAAGTAATTAGATGTGAATGGTAGGGATTGGTGAACACTTGTGAAATTCTGCAGAATTTGCTTTCGAGAGATTACGATGCATTGAAATCCAGCGATGCATCGAAGTTCCAAGGATGATGTATCGTAATAATGTTAAAAATATGGATTGAAAAGCAACGTATTTCATATGATATTACGATGCATCGTAATTATCATTACGATGTATCATAATTATGGGATAGTTTGACAGTTTTGACGTGTTTGGATATGTATGTGAGGACAAGTGTAGGGCCCATTGAGATTAGTTGGTGTTGAGTTGTACATATTCACGTATCTGTATGTGATTAAGCTTCTGCGGTAATTAAGGGTTCAGATGGTTCATTAGGGTTAATGGACGAGTTCACTCTCGAAATTTGGGCCCAGAGACAGAATCTCCGGTGACTCAAAAATCGGGGTGTGACATATATGCACTTATCAACTGTGTTCTCAATAAAATCATGAGATGTCACTACACGATCAAATTTTAGATACCATTGCCTCAATGCCTGTTTCAATCCATATATGAATTTCTTCAATTTATACACCATATGCTTCTTTCCCTCAACTTCTAACAATTCTAGTTGTATCATGTACATTTTCTCATCAAGATTCCTATTCAAGAACATTGTTTTGACATCCATTTGATGTAATTCTAGGTCATAGTGTGCCACTAAAGCCATTATGATTCTAAAGAAGTCTTTTGAAGACATGGGAGAAAGTCTCATTGTAAATCCCTTTGCAACTAATCTTGCCTTATAATGTTCTATGTTGCCTCTGAAATCTTTCTTAGTTTTGTACACCCACTTGCAACCTATTGGTTTGAAACCTTGAGGTGCATTTACAAGTTTCCAAACATTATTGCTGCCCATTGACTCTAATTCAACCTTCATAGCTTTTAACTATTTGTTAGATTGTGAACTAGAGATTTGCTTCACTGAAACTAACTGGATCATCCATATCCCCAATATTAAAATCACATTCTTGCAAATAAATAACAAAATCTTGAGGTGGAGCAGGGCTCCTAATTCTTTGAGATATTCTCACCGATATCTCTAGAGTTGGTTGAATTTGTTGTTTAGGTTGTGGAAGCTCTAAATTAAACCTGGTTGTTATTTAGGTTATGAAAGCTCTTGATTAACCACTAGTTCAATCTCATGAGTCTCAATATTTCTTTGATCAATGGGAATATCATAATCCACAACCTTTATGGGAGGAGTACTAGTAGGAACAATCTCCTCACAAAAATACAGTAGAATCTATAGCATTTAAACATTTCTAGATACTCAATAAAATAACCGCTAATGGTTCTAGGATCTAACCTGTTTTCTTTTTTGTGGAGCATAGATTTTAGCTTCAGCCTTACATCCCCAAATGTGAAGGTGATTTAAACTAGGTTTCCTACCTATCCACAACTCAAAAGGAGTTTTGGGTACTGCTTTACCAGAAATCCTATTCAATTACTAGAAATCCTATTCAAAATATAATTGGCAATCTTAAAGACTTCAACCCACAAAAATTCAAGTAAAGAAGACATGCAAATCATACTTCGGATCATATCCTTTAGGTACGGTTATGCCTTTCTGCAATCCCATTTTGTTCAGGTGTCCCAAGAGTGGTATATTGAGCAACTATACCACACTTTTGAATAAATTTAGCAAAACCTAGATAGGGACCATAGTCGTCGAATTTACCATAATACTCCCCACCTTGATTGGGCCTTACAATTTTTTATTTTTCTATCTAATTGATTTCAACCTCAACCTTAAAAATGTTAAAAGACATCAAGAACACTTCATTTTCTGATAATAGGAAATATAACAATAACATGAGAAGTCATTGATGAAAGTTACAAATAACGATGTCCACCAATAGTTGTTATCAGAAACGGGCCACATATGTTAGTGTGAATGATTTCTAAAAGTTGTTGACTACAATTATAAACCTTCTTTCTAGAATTAGTTAACTTTCCTTTTATGTCGTCAATACAAACACCAAAATCTTCAAAATCCAATGGAGGGAGGATATCTTCTTTTAACAAGTGTTCAATTTTTTTCTTAGAAATATGACCTAATCGTTTATGGCAAAGCATAGATGAATTTTTATTAAGATGAACACATTTCTCTCAAACATTATTCTCCACTCTTAAAGCTACAAAGGATTGAACACAATTAATTTATATAATCCATCAGACAAAAAAACATGGTCAATTGTACAAGAATGATGAAACAAACTAAAACCACTTTTATTAAATTGAAAAGAATATCCAGACATAACAAGTTTAGACATTGAAATTAAATTCCTTCTCATAGAGGTACATAGACTACATCTACCAAATCTAAAGAAAAATCAGACTCTAACTCAAGCCTAATAACTCTTATGAACTTAACTGTAACTTTCATGCGATTTCCTATGAACACGTTTACTTCATCTTTATTTGGTGCCCTCCTGCTTATAAAGCCCTGCAAAGAATGAGTGACATGAATAGAAGATTCAGTGTTCATTTTTTCAGATATGACAAATTAGGTGCATACATATCCTTTCCACAACTCATATAGTGTTCTACCAGTTTTCTTATAGGGTATTCTATTTTGTATATGACAAGCTGAGAGAATGGCTTTTCTCCAAAAGTTAAGGGTGCCCCAGAACTAACTAACATGACATTCATCATTTCTTTTAATGTCGTATTTTTTTTTGCTATCCCATTAGACTCGGGTGAATAAGGTGGAGTTACCTCGTGAATGACGCAGTGTTGTTCACAAAATTCACTAAAAGGGTTTGAATCTTACTCTCCTCCCCTATCAGTTCTTAATCTTTTGATTTTCTTGTTTAACTAGTTTTTAACCTTATCTTTATATTTTAAAAACATCTCTTCTACCTCATCTTTATGTCTAAGCAAATACACAATTGTGTATCTTAAGAAATCATCTATAAAGGTAATATAATACCTTTTACCAACTCTAGTCACGGTCTGTTTTAAGTCACCTATGTCACTATGAATTAATCTCAACAAATCAGATTCTCTTTCTACAGACTTACAAGTTTTTTTAGTTATTTTGGTTTAAACACATACATCACATTTTTCATAATTTGAAGATGAAATGTTATAAATCAAACCAACATTTTTCATTTTCTTAACATATGAAAATTTCACATGACCTAGTCTACCATGCCACATATCAAGAGAATCAATCGAATAAGCAGAACTAGAAGCATTTTCATTCATGGTATAAAGAATATTCAGAATAAATAGCCCTTGATTATAATATCCTTTCCCAACAAAAACCTTATTTTTAGTCAGAGCAATTTTATCAGACTTAAAAACAGCCTTTACCCAACCTTCTGTAATAGAGAAACACACAACATTCTAGTGAATATTTGGAACATGAAGCACATCACTAAGTGAAAGGATATTTCCTGAAGTTAGCTTGAGAAGAACCTTCCCTTTTCCTGTGACAGGAAAGGGCCTGGAATCACCCATAAACACTTGTTTTTTCCGTCCCCTATTGGAGTGTAGGAGGTAAAAGTACTTCTATTTCCACAAAAATATGCTTGGTAGCCCTAGAGTCTACGACCTAATCCTTCACATTAGCAGTTATGTTCTCCTCAGAGACAACTGCAACAATAACTTCCACCTCAGCTAGATTGACTTTGGCAGATTTCTCATCTCTCTTCCTATGTCTGTATTCAACAGTATGGTGCCCAGGTTTCCCACAAACAAAGTAGCTCCCTTTCTTCTTAAAAGTTGGGTTATAAGGTATATGAGGGTTATTAGTGTAAGGACTGGAATTTTTTTGACCGGTTCCGGGTAAATTTTGACCGAATTTATTTTTTTCGAATAAGTTAAATTCGGAACAAAGGTGGATATATATACATGGAATTGTATATTTATAAAGAGATGGAGAAGATTTTGTACGGGCGATTATAATAACGCCGGAGGATACATGTATATATATATATGGGTATATATATATATAGGGGATATATTTATATTAAATTATAAATATATCTATTAAGTACCTACATTATTATATATACACATAAAATTGTGTATATGTATGGGCATATATATGTACAAGTATATGTGTAAAGTATTTACGTATAGGTGTATATGTGTTAGTGGGTTCCCATGTGGTGTATTGTGTATATATTATATATGTAGATATAAGACATGTGGAGGAGAACTATTTGAAGACTAGTGGTTTACAATTAAAGAAAGAATAAGGATAAGAAGAAAAGAGACCACAAGTGATCTCGGCTGGGAAGAGAAAAGAAGAAAAGAAAAGAAAGAAAGAAAAGAAAAGAAAAGAAAGAAAAAGAAAAGAAAAGAAGAAAAAGAAAAAGAAAAAGAAAAAGAAAAGGGAGAGAGAAGAGAAGGAGAGATCGGGGAAAGAGAGAGAGGCCGCGACGGCGGCAGGGGGGATCGGCTCTGGCGGCCCGATCAGCGGCGGCGGGGGTCTGTCCGGCAGCTGGTACGCTCGTCCGGTAGGAGGATTCACGGCCGGCGAGCCGCTGTTCGGCTGGGTTCTCACGGCTGGGTTTTGTTGGTTTCGGCGGCTATAACAGGGGCTCGGAAGGGTCTTCGGCAGGTGGGTTCCGGCCGTGGTAGTGGTCGGCGGTGGGTCGTGTTTGGGCTGGCTTCGGATGGTGTCGATGGTGGTTCTCACGGTCGTGAGGGTCGCGAGGAAGAAATGGGTTTCGGCTGATGGGTTGTTCCAGGTGGGTTCGATTTCAATGTTGTTCATGGTGGATTTGGGTTCGGCTATGGGTCTTCAAGTTGAATGGGTTGAAGCCTTCGGATTTTTGGTGTTGCTTCAACAGGTGGGTTCTGTGGTGGTGGCCGGGAATGGCCTGTTTGGGTGGTCTCGGTGTGGCCATCGTGGGCTGGCCGTGTGGGTTAGTTATGCTGACTGTGGTGGACAGCGGCAGAGGTTGGTTTCTTGGCTGGGTTAATGGCTGGACCATAGCTTATCGTAGCCGATTTCAATGGTGATATGGTGGAGTATTGAAGGTTGTTGATGGCTGTGTCGAAGGTGGTCCAACGGCAACAAAATAGGG
This sequence comes from Cornus controversa, assembly GCA_026545225.1. Classification (NCBI taxonomy): domain Eukaryota; kingdom Viridiplantae; phylum Streptophyta; class Magnoliopsida; order Cornales; family Cornaceae; genus Cornus; species Cornus controversa. The sequence goes on from CM048849.1 coordinate 4,468,616, forward strand.
GCTGGTTTGGACTGTTTGGCAGCAAGATGAAGGCTCGGTTAGGGGCTACTTTAGCTCAGGTTTGTAGGGCTCATCATGGTTGGTTTGTGAATTTCATTGGGTTTTGATAATGGTGACTTGAAGTGATAGATGGTGGCATTCTCCCGGCCGTTGGACAGCCTGTTTTGTGGCGTTTAGCTAGTATTTGGTTGTGGCTTTGGAGATGAGGGTTATGAATTTGGCAGCTTAGTTTTGTAATGAAAGTGATATGTATATGTACATATATAAATATGTATATGTATGGATGATGAAGGTATATGGTGAGTATTGGTTGAGAGAGACAACCATGGGAAATTGTTTGTGGGTTGGACCTAGGCGAGTAGTTTGGGCCTCAAATTTTAAATTTTTAAAGTGGGCTTCCATATTGGGTTTCCTTGAGATCAATTGGGCTTTAGATTTGAAATGGAGCCGGATTGGATTGGAAACAAGACGAGGGTTGGACCAAGCATGGAAACAAAAGGAGATAAAGTGGTTCATGGGATTGTTCGTGTGGACTTCGGCACAGGACTGGACCGAGCATGGAAATAGGCCGCTTGGCAGGCGCGGGCACAGAAAAAGCGGGACCTAAGGCAAGTTGATTCTTGCCTCTATCTCTATGTATATTTTAATTATGCTGATTAATTTTACATATGTGCTTAATTTGATCGTATGTGGTCTTTGCATATATATATGTGCATATATATATATATATATAAAGATGGATGTATATGTATATGCGTGGGAGGTGAGGATATATATATATATGTGGGTAGATATATATATATATATATGTGTGGGCTTGGAGGGTAAGAGCATTGTTAAGTGCGGATACCGAATTGCATTGTCACATGCATATTTAGGGATTGAGCCATGTAAAGTATGCTAAATTATGTATGTACATTTAGCTAGATGTTGCCTTGTATACATATATGATTCTTATACGTGAGTTGAATATATGTAAGTATATACGTGATTATATATGTGGTGCAGTAGTTGAAATGCATGCTAACTTGCTTATAGCATAGAAGAGCATTGAAAAAGCATGAATTACGTGAATTGTTCTGTAGGTTTTTACTACCTATATGGGTGACATGATATATATATGTGTATATATATATATTTGCGTGATTGTATATAGTTGTAAGAATGCATGTTGGTTGCTCGTAGTAAATGCATGATTGGAATGAAAGCATGATTATATTTATGCTAATATACGTGTACGTGTGATTATATGCAAGATGTGACATCTGTATATATGTTGTGTATGTGCAAATGTGATTATGAATGATTTCCATGAAAAATGTGTTTATTGGTGAAAACGTGAAGATGTGGTGTTTACAGAATTATGCATGAAAGAAATGACTTTCTTGAAAAATGTATAAGCGTGATGATTTTCATGATTTGAGTGTGATGACATTGTGACAATCTTGATGTGAAAGGAAAATGCATTGATTTGACAAAAATGCATTCATGGTGTGGATAAGTGCATGGGTGTGCTTATATGCACTATATATATGATTTTGGGGCAGGAGTGTGAAAATTAAGATAAGGGGATGGCCCCTAGGGTGAAAGACCCAAAACTTGGCCAAGAGGAGGTGCTCCCTTCGGGTTAGTAACCCGATAAAGCACAAGCAGAGTTTGGGTGCCGAAGAGACCCTTACTATTGGAGTGATGAGAAAGCCCCCTATGAATTAGTTTGGTGTGAGTTATATACGTATGTATTTGCACTTATGTGAAGCATCATGCATGATTTGAGAAATGTGGATGTTTGGGTAAAAATGCATGAGCATGTGCATTCATGCATGATTCCATGGATCTTGTTGAGTAGGTGACGTGGTATGTGATTTTCATTGTTCATGTAAATGCTTCTGTTCATATATGTTTTCTATACATAATGACGTTGGATGTGTACTGCCTTGAACATGTTGTAAATGATTTCATAAGTCATGTATAGTTGATTTAAATTTTCATAAATGCTAAAACTGCCATGTGCATTTTCGGTTCATGTATACTAGGAGGGGCATGACTTTAAATATTGTGATATATTTAAGTGCATGTATATTTTTGAGAATATGTGAGGATCGACCTGCTGCTGCGATGATAGTATGGTTCTACTTACCTTGTTGGGCCTTTGAGCTCACCCCCTCCCAGGTTTTGCAGGTGTTGCTAGTTTTGGAGTCAGTTGGGGAAACTGATAGCACCAGTTGCAGAGGTAGTAGTTAGATTCCTTAGAATCTAATTTATGTTCAGGATAGTAGATGAATGTATTACGTTTGGATTAAATGTATGAAGTGATTATGTTGAGTCAATCCCTTCAGATGTATTTCATTCATGTGATGTATGTATATAATACGGACATTCAAGGACTGAGACATGTATATTTTGATTATATTATGCATGTTGTAGAAATGCTGGGGGGACACGTGCCCAGAAGTGTCCATTTTTATTGTTTAGATATAAGTGCTGGGGGGACACGTGCCCAGAAGTGTCCATATGAATTGTAAAGCAGGTGTAACATGCCAGGAGCTGATTATTTAGAATGGGTCATGCCCGATTTTCGTGAAAATCATTTGCAAGGGCCATTGATGATCTTATGTCACCTGAAGGGTGTACATATGGAATGCTTCCGCAATAGAATAGATTAAAATGAGATTAAGGTGTGGGAACTTGAGGGTGAAATCACGGGGTTCACACCTCGGTTTCCGGGCCTCGGGAATCGGGGCGTGACAATTAGGCTTGTGTTTATTTTTGAGTTTATGCCTAGTGCGATTCTTCTAAACATTTTGATAGTTGGGTTTGGGTTTGTTCTCAATCAGGTTGGCTTTGGAAACAATTTCCTTGGCCTTGTTAAATTTGTCTCTAAGCCTATTATTTTTCTCAATTTGGATGTGAACAATCACATCTTTTAGGCTTAGTTGTTTTCGTTTGTGTTTCATGTTGTTCTTGTAATCCTTCCAGGACTTGGGCAATTTATCAATTAAGCGTATAGAAGCAAATGGCTCAGGTAAGTCAATTTCTTCATTTTTCAAGTCACTGACAAGTTTGTGGTAGTCATGTATTTGAGATAAAACATCTCCATCCTTGGTCATTACAAAACTTAAGAAATTACCTATGGCATATTTTTGAGTCCCAGCATCTTCAACCACATATTTTTTAGTTAGGTTCACCCAAATTTCACATGTTGTTTTATATGGACGGTATATATTAAACAACTCATTAGACATTGTACTAAGAATGGTGTGCCTACAAAATTTGTTACACTTTTTCCATTCAACAATTTCTTTTTCATCCGTACCAGCAATAGGGGCAGGTTTGGTTAAGAATTCAGCAACATTAATCATGTCAAAGGCACAATAAAATATTTCTGCTCATCATTTAAAGAAAGACCCATTGAATGAGTCAATTTTAGAAGTGTTTGGAATGAGTCTAGTTGACACTAAAGCAGTACTCATCATAAAAAATGAACTCTTAATATTGTTGTAAAAAATTTAAGCAGCTAGAAGAAGACAGAGCTACTGTTTTGCATAGGAAAACAAAAAAGAATAATAAACAATCAGAACCACTTAGCTAAGTCATGTGAATAGTAGATTTCCCAATCTGAGACGATGTCTCGGTATAGCAAGTTATGGCATCCCACCCTCCATGATACAACAGCTCAAAGACATATAGTATTTGGTAGAATTTGTAAAATGGCTGTAAGCACGTTAAAAAAATTGAGGCGGCTCAATTCTAGCACACACAAAACTTGAATGTGGCCCACCCAACTGAACTACAACAATCAGTCAGTCGAGGCTTGTTAAATTAAAACAAACAAATGTCTTGTTGAGCTTAAGCCTAATTAAAACCCATTTGAATAAAAAAATTCAATTGCTCAAAACCCTTAATCATATGCTCAATTCTAGCTACCACGTAAGTTGAATAAGCTCCAAAGAAAATGGCTATGATGAGGGCATTCTCGTTTGAGCTTGCATTCTCATCCGTTAGATCTAATGAGTGATAGCTACAACAATCAGTGAGTCAAGCTCGGTTCCAGTTCAACTGCAACACTAGAGGGCACAAATTAAAGCCTCACCAACCAAAGAAAAATGTGAATTAATTAAAAAAATAACCAAAAGAAATGAAATTACATAAGTAATTCATTGAATTCTCTGAACATGTGTAAAGTATGTGGTACAATAAAATTATATTATTAATTAATACTCCAATTCTTTAATCAAAGGAGAATTAAAACAAGATACGTACATACTACAAAACAAAAGAGACTCAAATCAAAGTCCCTGACGTACTAGTTTTTTGAATTGTCGTCATCATCCATCAAACAGCCAATATCTTGCGCAAACCATCATACGTCACGCCGTCCTTCTGATCACCACCGCCCAATTTGATCATGGCCTTGATATCATCATCAGAGGCTTCAAAACCAGCCCAACTCAGGTAATTCTTCAGGTCTTCATAGCCCACCTTTCCATCCCCATCTCTGTCCATAACCCTAAACACATCCTCCATCACACCACCGCCACCACCACCATTTCTCTCCCTATTTTTCTTCATCAACAACACCCTCTCGAACTCATCGTACTCTACGTACCCGTCCTTGTTCGAGTCCGCCACCGACATCATCGACCCAATCACGTCCTCACCGGAGTCGCCGCCTCCTGGAATTCCTTCGTAGAACGTCCGGAGATCCTCGCGGCTGATCCTCCCGTCATGGTCGGCGTCGAGTACGTCGAACGCCGGACGGAAATCTTTCTTCCCGGCTGTGTCAGAATACCGCCGCAGACCACTCCCGGCACTCCCGGTAGGGCACATTTGTGTTTGTTTTTGAATGACTGACTAATTAATGAGAGAATAAGAGTTAATATATCTGTATATATATATATATATATCTATATTTGAATTCAAATTGAAGGCTTATAGAATTTGGGAACGATAGGGCATAGCATATATATAGAGAGAGACAGAACTTGGGGGGCAAGATACTTGCTATTTGGCTATGGGAGGAGATTCTTGTATTCTCTCACGTTTGCAATTTTTGTTGACGTATGGGATGACGTCATGGGAGATATAAATTGATGGTCGTGGTTGAAAGTTCTTTGAAGGAAAGAGCCGGGCTTGTCGCTGTGGACCCATCACAGAGTAAGACTGCTGCTGAACGGTAGGTTTTGTTTTGTAGTTGCGATGGTGAAATAATAGAATCTTTCAAATGGAATTGAAACCGACTTCACTCTACAACTCCAGTAGTATTTGTGATGCACAATGCTTCTTTTTATCATCACTTGCAACTCACCATAGCTTTTTAATGAGTAGCGTACAAAACATATTATACATCCAAAAACGTGTGTCTTGTTATAAATATAATGAAATATAAAATGTGAGAATTAATGGGAATAGAACATAATATAATTAGAGAGTTAGAAAGAGAAACCAATATAGAATGTGAGAGAAAAGTGAACTCTTCATTTCTCTCTCTATAAAGATATATGGTAAAGTGCATAAAACATCTATGTAGTTTGAAAAATGTGCAAAAAAAAATACCCTTCATGTTCACCTTCCATCCATCTGGTTTGTATTTTGTGTAAAATAACCTTTTTAACTGGTAAATTTACCTTTATACCCTCAAAATAATTTAGTACAAAAAATGTGAAAATATATTTGTAAATGCAAAAATTTACTTTATAGTATAGTGATGGACACCAGCAAATTGTTTAAGTGAAAGCTCACACCCTACCCCTTTTCCTGGGCAAGGCATGTGAATTTATATTCAATTATACGAATGTAACATAGATTTTTATCCCATAATTGTAGGATTTGGATTACAGTGATTTTGACTAAGTTAGTCCATGACTTTCCAACCATTTGGACTGCCTTGTCAGATGCCAGGTGTTCTTCACTTATTATGCTTGTGCCCTCCATGTGGTTTATTCCTATTGGTGAAATTTTCCCTTCACACTTTGCCCCAAATTCTTTTTATTTTCTGTGTATAGAGTTTGAAAAGAATTTCTCCTGCGACGACAGTTATATCTTCTGAACCAAATAGACGGTTGCCCTTGGAAAGTGTGAAGACGTGATGTCGTGCCATCAAATGACATCCTTTTGAGTCGCATATAGTTATGACTCATGTCGTGGGTCACTTTAAAGATCCGATACATTAAGGCGCATGGAAGCGCATGATAACCACTGATGGCGCGTGGTGATGCGGTGGCGGATTTGCGAAGATCCAGCACTTTACCTTTGCTTCTTACTTTGCTACTTCTGTGTAAAGGAAAGAAGGAACTCAAAATCCGTACTCAGGCTTCGCTTTGCCGTTCCTTAGAGGTCAGTTCCATTCTCTCTCCTAGTTTTTGCTTGTTTATCCCTTTTCTTTGCACATCCCCATGGGTTGATGGAAGGGAGTTAAGATAGTTGATAGTTTCGAGGATGAGGAGGCTACTTGAAGTTCTGATGCAACTGTTAGTGGTGAGGATGTCGATTTTGGGTATATTGATCCAGAGGAAGCTGACCCCTCTAATTCAATTAGGGTTACACCGAATCTTCAGAGAGTTAGAAAGGATTATGAAATCATTGCCAATATTTCCCTTAGGCTTTACCCTTTAGATTCTAATTTTTGATCTGGTGATGGGATTAATGATGGTGAGATGTTGTTTTCAATAAAACATCTCGCCACTTTCTCCACCTAGTCCTTTGCCACATGATTCTTGCCCCACTTCAAGTCAACCCTAATTTCTTTAGGGTTATCTCCAATGTGTTGGCGATTAACTAGACCAGGTCTTTGGAGCTAGGTTTTAATGATTTACTATCCTGTTACCAAGTTTGTGTGATGAAGAATAAAAAGTGCAGATACCATTTTTACCCTCTATCTAGAAGATCCCTATGTCTGGGTCATCCCACGTCTGACAAGGATGGGAAAGAGCAGCTAGTTGTTGTGGGTGGTAACTGGAAAGTAGCTAGTTGTTGGAGGTGTAGGTACACCCACTTTTGATCTCACCCTGAATTTTTATTGTAATTTTACAGTTTGTTAAGTTCTTCTATTTTCTAAAATTTACTCTTATTTTAGTGTAGGCTAAGACTCACTTCCCCGTTCGGAGGTTTGTGGTTGGCTGAAGACACTTGAAGATAATGTGTAGAGTGATACTCCTCAATCAAAGACACTTCTGAGTCCTGAAAATCTCAGAGCTATTGCCAAAAGTGCTTTAGAGATTAAAGAAAGGAAGTTGCCAGCTACTATACGTCGAAAAGGGAAGAAGTTGACTGATGAAGAGAGGGCTGTAGCAATCTTACTGAAGGAAAAACACACTCAGGATGAGCTGACAAAGAGAAAGTCCCCCTCGGCCCCCTTGACTATTGAGTTTGATTAAAGTGGCCATGCTCAAAAGATCTAGAGGTCTTCAGATGCTCCATCATCTTTTCCCAATCAGCAGTTAATTGTTTCTGCTAGTGCTAGTGCTGTTCCTCCTCCAATGGCAGAGGAAAGATCGGTCAAACCTGGGTCTGGCGATTCCTATATTGTCCCATCGATTATTTCTACTGCTAACTGGATTCCCCAGATGGTCAAAGCTGATGGGTCGTTGCTCTCTATTGAAGACTATTCTCAATGATCCGACCTCACTTAAGGCTTCCATTGGTGGGGATATGGCTCCCATGTGAGGCACAAAGGATGAAGGAAGCTTCAATCTCTTATTTGGTGGAGTCTTGTCCTGACATAGCTATGAAGGTATGCAAATTTTCCTTTAATGTCTGTGTTCTTCTTATCCATACATTAACTTTGTTTGGTTTCTTTTGGCAGAACCTTTTTGGGGTGGTGGCTATATGCCGATCGGTTGAGTAGACGGCTTTGAAGGTGAAAAGAACCTTAGTTGAGAAGAAGAAGGCGGAGACTGAGATGAAGGCCGCTCTAGCTGGGATGAAGGCCGCCCAGGAGGTTGTAAATGCTGAGCGCTCAAAGTGTAGTGAAGACTCTTTGTCCTGAAGAGCTAAAGCAATTGGAACGTAGGATTGTTTTAACACTATGTCACTTGGAAATGATATTTCCACCTTCCTTCTTCACCATAATGGTACACTTACCTATTCACTTAGCTTATGAGGTAAGGATTGCAGGACCAGTGCAATACCATTGGATGTATCCAATAGAGAGGTCTAGATTTTTTATTATTTTTATTTATAGTATATGTTTCTTTTCCAAAAATACTGATATTATTAGTTTTCATTCTCTATAATTAGGTACCTTTTGACTTTGAAAAATTATGTACCAAAATAGAAGTCATCCAGAGGGTTCAATAGCAGAAGGGTATTTAGCTGAAGAATGCTTGACTTTTTGTTCACGCTACTTAACAAATATTGAAGCAAGATTCGATAAGCCCAAAGAAATTACAATAATGTGTTTGATGGAGAGGAAATGAATATTTTTGGTCCACAAGGTCGTGCCTTGGGAAAACAAGAGTTAATTGATTTAGATGAGATGACTTGGGTGTAAGCTCATCGATATGTTTTGTTCAATTATGATGGAGCAAAACCATTCATTGAGTAAGATAAATTTCCCAATATATTACATGATTATTTGTGTGAATTGCTATTATCGGAATAATATGTTGTAAGATATATAATTGTAATTGGCAAATTTCGGTGTCAAAAACTTGTTGATCGAGTTGTAATTTTTGTTTGATCTTTTGTCTCGATCTTCGGAACTGAACGGAAGGTGTCTCGATATCGTGGATTTGATGAAGATATCACTTAGAACAGGTATGTGAGTGAGGATACTATGTTTTGAAGTTTGGTGGGCTTAGGACTTGGAATATATGCTTTAAATGCTAAATTAAATTTTTGCTAAGTCCCACCGGTCTCCAAATATGAGGACCAGCCCTACTTCTCTCGGGACTTTCAAAATTCAACATGTCTGAAAAGTCCCACCGGTCCCCAAATATTAGGACCGGTCCGACTTTTCTCAGGACATGGAAATTTTCAAGTGTCTACAAAAGTCCCACCGGTCACCAATTTTTAGGACCGGTCCGACTTGGCTGATATGCGCGAAAATTTCCTTTTTGATCCGAATTGATTTCCTAGTCAACCAAAACTTCTCTAAAACTTTCCTTAGGTGTTTTAAACTTGTTTTCCAAGTAGACTAAGGATTCTAAACCTTATAAATACCTATTAATGCTTCAATCAAAAAGAGGGAGATGAGGAACTCTCAATGATTTAATATTCAGAGCTAGGAATATATTTTTGAGAGCTAAAAGAGGAATTTATGAGAGAAAATTTTCATTGATTTTTATTTTTGAGAGCACACACACACGGAGTGTTTAAGTTGTGATGTTCTTCTTCATCTGATCAATGGAATCTTCAAGACATCATCAGTCTACAAAGGTTGATCAAGAGCAGCAGAGGTGATTACTTCAAACTACAAGATTTTATCTGAAGAGGAAGAGAAACGATCACTACGAAGGAAACAAAATACTTGCTGAGTATTGTTGTTTTTTCAGCTACCTTTCTGTAAAGATTGTGACGTTAGTCGGAAGTCTGCAGCAGTTGGACATGTTGTCGCAATCATAAGCCTGAGGTGTTCCGCATCAGATCCTTGACAGAGTGAAGAGGGGTGTGAGTCTGGGACAGAGTCTGATGTGCTTTGCTTCGAGATAGTGGATTGGTTTCTCTAGGGTTTCTGCCTCACTCCCGTGGTTTTTTTCCATCTTGGGTTTCCATGTAAAATTCCTGGTGTCATCTCTAACTTTTTTTTACTTTATTTATTTATTTTGTAATTGGTTTGGATGCTTAATTGATAATAATTGTGGGTAATTAATCAATCATAAAAATTGGGCAAGATGACCTATTCACCCCCCTCTAGGTCTAAGGATTAGCATCTCACTCTAAATTAACTAAACTGCTTCCGCACCGCACAACTCACATTTGGTATCAGAGCGGGTTGCTTAATTCTGAGTTAGATTTTTTTTGGTTAATTTAGTTGTGAATTTCATGATGTCTCATGTTGTGTCTGTTGATGATGAACTTGTTTTACCCCAATTTTCTGATTTTATAACTGGCATGCATCTTGAGTGGTCCAAGTTGAAAAGGGACTATGAAAATTTATTGGAGAAATTGAAACTTGCTGAACTTGATAGAGATATTTATAAATTGAAAGTTTTTGTTACCAATAAAAATTTAGAAGAACTTAGACATGAAAAGATGAATCTTCTTGGTAAAGTTGAATTTCTAGAACAGGAAGTTAAACAGATTAAAGGGTTTAATAATTCACTTGAGCATAAGATTGATAACTGGAATTGTGAACTTGTTATATCTAATCAGTTGTTCCAGAAATTTAACTCTGACACTTGCGAATTTGGTAAGTTGGATTTTTTAAAAACTTGAGTAACAAAGAAGAATTGGTTTCAACTTCAAAGGAATTTTCATTTTTAAAATCAAAAGATATTTTTGTGAAAGTTGAGACTAAGCCTTCTATTATTACTCATGCTCTAAAACTTGCTCCAACATGTCATTTTTGTGGAGAAATAGGTCATATTAAATATAAGTGTCAGAAGAGAAAAGTTGAACTGAAAAAGCATAAAAACTTAAACAATTCAAGAGTTTAATGAGATGAAAGAACTTGAAAAGAAGTAACAGGAATTGAAAGAAAAATTTGATAAATTGAATTGCTTTAATTCTGTTCTAGGCAATAAGAAGAAAAAGCCTCTTGAGACTGATAATTCTGATTCTAAAACAGTTAAAAAATTATTTGATAAAAAATCTGAAACTATTTGGGTGAAAAAGAATAATCTGAAATGTTTTGTCATGCACACTGCACTTAAGAGCACTTGGTCCCACAGGTTGGTACTTTGATAGTGGTTGCTCTAGGTATATGACTGGGGATAGAACATTGTTTACCACTTTTAAGGATTATACTGGTGGGTTTGTTACATTTGGTGATGACAATGCATCTAAAGTAAGTGGTAAATGTAGAATTAATTTTCTTGCTTTTGGTGAATTGAAAAATGTTCTATATGTTAAAGGTTTAGCTGCAAACTTGTTGAGTATCAGTCAAATATGTGATAGTGATTTTCAAGTTAATTTTACTCAACATGGATGTTTTGTAACTAATGAGCAGGATGATTGTATTTTGAAAGGATCTAGAACTCCTGAAAATTGTTATGTGATATTTTCAGATCCTTCACATATGTGTTTTTCTGCTGTGACTGATGAAGCTATTTTGTGGCATAGGAGACTTGGTCATGTGAATTACAATGATTTGGTAAGTTTGTCTAATCATAAACGAGTTCTAGGTTTGGCTAAATTGAAAAGACCAACAAATGAGGTATGTGGACCATGTCAATTAGGTAAGCAAACTAGAGTGTCACACAAGAGACTTAAGCATCAAGTCACTTCAAGACCATTAGAATTGATCCATATGAATTTAATGGGTCCAATAAGAACTCAAAGCATAAGTGGTAAAAAGTATATGCTTGTAATGGTTGATGATTTTTCTAGATTTACTTTTATTACTTTCTTGAGAGAAAAATCTGATGCTTTTGTGTTCTTCAGGTCAGTTTGCCAAAGGATTCAGAATGAGAAAGGATATGCAATAACTCATGTTAGGAGTGATAGGGGAGGTGAGTTTGAACCTAGACCTTACATTGAGTATTGTGATAATCTTGGCATAAGTCATGAATTCTCTGCACCTAAAACACCTCAGCAGAATGGTGTAGTTGAAAGAAAAAATAGGACAATTGCAGAGATGGCACGTACTATGCTTCATGAAAGTAAGTTAACTAAACATTTTTGGGCTGAAACTGTTAGTACTGCTTGTTATGTTTTAAACAGGGTGTACCTTAGGCCTGGAACTGAAAAGACGGCATATGAATTGTGGTATGGAAAGACGCCCAACATTAAACACTTTCGAGTCTTTGGGAGTAAATGTTATATCCTTATAGATAGGGAGAATTTAGGAAAATTTGACTCTAGAAGTGATGAAGAATACTTTTTGGGATATGCAATAAATAGTAGGGCGTATAGGGTGTATAACAGTCACACTAAAGTTGTAATGGAGTCAATTAATATTGTGATTGATGACTCAAGGCATAAGGAGATACATGATCAACCTGAGGAAGAAGAAGGTATAAATACCTTAGGGTTACTTGAGAGTGAACCTAGTGAGAGAGAGGTTGAGAAAGAAAGTGAAATTGAGGATGAAGGTGAGCATGTAGGTGGTGATGAAATTGTTGATGATACACATGCACCTATAGAAAATTCTACACCACATGAGGAAATCCCAATGTCTGACAGTTCTAGGATTCGAAGTAGTCATCCATTGACTAATGTGATAGGACCATGGGAGGAGAGAAATATTAGGAGTAGAGTCCGGGATAATATAGGACACTAATGTCATATGGCTCAATTTGAACCTAAAAATGTTAATGAAGCTCTGCAATCTGGGCAAATTGATTTGGTCTGGAGTATATTTAGCAGCATATGGTGTGCTTGTTTGTATGACCAACATGACATAGTTTTCTAAGACCCAGCAAAATTTAAAGATTTGTTATTTATCAAGTTTGACTAACACCTTATGGGGACTCAGCTTGTCACTCTTAATAAACAATACTTTAAGAATTTTATTACTTTGTAACCGTTTTTATGTTAAGCTGGATCTTGATTACGACTTTGGGTCAGACTTTCAAACCTGGCTTCTGAAATTAAAAAAATTGAGGAGGCTCAATTCTAGCACACACAAAACTTGAATGTGGCCCACCCAACTGAACTACAACAATCAGTCAGTCGAGGCTTGTTAAATTAAAACAAACAAATGTCTTGTTGAGCTTAAGCCTAATTAAAACCCATTTGAATAAAAAAATTCAATTGCTCAAAACCCTTAATCATGTGCTCAATTCTAGCTTCCACGTAAGTTGAATAAGCTCCAAAGAAAATGGCTATGATGAGGGCATTCTCGTTTGAGCTTGCATTCTCATCCGTTAGATCTAATGAGTGATAGCTACAACAATCAGTGAGTCAAGCTCGGTTCCAGTTCAACTGCAACACTAAAGGGCACAAATTAAAGCCTCACCAACCAAAGAAAAATGTAAATTAATTAAATAAATAACCAAAAGAAATGAAATTACATAAGTAATTCATTGAATTCTCTGAACATGTGTAAAGTATGTGGAACAATAAAATTATATTATTAATTAATACTCCAATTCTTTAATCAAAGGAGAATTAAAACAAGATACGTACATACTACAAAACAAAAGAGACTCAAATCAAAGTCCCAGACCTACTAGTTTTTTGAATTGTCGTCATCATCCATCAAACAGCCAATATCTTTCGCAAACCATCATACGTCACGCCGTCCTTCTCATCACCACCGCCCAATTTGATCATGGCCTTGATATCATCATCAGAGGCTTCAAAACCAGCCCAACTCAGGTAACTCTTCAGGTCTTCATAGCCCACCTTTCCATCCCCATCTCTATCCATAACCCTAAACACATCCTCCATCACACCACCACCACCAACACCACCACCTCCTCTATTTCTCTCCCTACCTTTCTTCATCAACAACACCCTCTCGAACTCATCGTACTCTACGTACCCGTCCTTGTTCGAGTCCGCCACCGATATCATCGACCCAATCACGTCCTCACCGGAGTCGCCGCCGCCTGGAATTCCCTCGTAGAACGTCCGGAGATCCTCGCGGCTGATCCTCCCGTCGTGGTCGGCGTCGAGCACGTCGAACGCCGGACGGAAATCTTTCTTCCCGACGGTGTCAGAATACCGCCGCAGACCACTCCCGGTAGGGCACATTGTGTTTGTTTTTGAATGACTGACTAATTAATGAGAGAATAAGAGTTAATATATCTCTGTATATATATATATATCTATATTTGAATTCAAATTGAAGGCTTATAGAATTTGGGAACGAGAGGGCATAGCATATATATAGAGAGAGACAGAACTTGGGGGACAAGATACTTGCTATTTGGCTATGGGAGGAGGTTCTTGTATTCTCTCGCGTTTGCAATTTTTGTTGACGTATGGGATGACGTCATGGGAGATATAAATTGATGGTCGTGGTTGAAACTTCTTTGAAGGAAAGAGCCGGGCTTGTACTTGTGGACCCATCACAGAGTCAGACTGCTGCTGAACGGTAGGTTTTGTTTTGTAGTTGCGATGGTGAAATAATAGAATCTTTCAAATGGAATTGAAACCCACTTCACTCTACAACTCCAGCAGTATTTGTGATGCACAATGCTTATTTTTATCATCACTTGTAACTCGCCATAGCTTTTTAATGAGTAGCGTACAAAACTTATACATCCAAAAACGTGTGTCTTGTTATAAATATAATGAAATATAAAAAATGAGAATAGAACATAATATCAAATTACCTTTATACCCTCAAAATAATTTAGCAAAAAAAAAATGTGAAAATATATCTGTAAATGCAAAAATTTACTTTATAGTATAGTGATGGACACCAGCAAATTATTTAAGTGGAAGCTCACACCCTACCCATTTTCCTGGGCAAGGCATGTGAATTTATATTCAATTATACGAACGTAACATAGATTTTTATCCCATAATCGTGGGATTTGGATTACAGTGATTTTGACTAAGTTAGTCTATGACTTTCCAACCATTCGGACTGCCTTGTCAAATGCTAGGTGTTCTTCACTTATTACGCTTGTGCCCTCCATGTGGTTTGTTCCTATTGGTGGAATTTTTCCCTCCACACTTTGCCCCAAACTCTTTTTATTTTCTGTGTAGAGAGTTTGAAAAGAATTTCTCCTGCGGCGATAGTTATATCTTCTGAACCAAATAGACGGTTGCCCTTGGAAAGTGTGAAGACGTGATGTCGTGCCATCAAATGACATCCTTTTGAGTCGCATATAGTTATGACTCACGTCGTGGGTCACTTTAAAGATCTGATACATTAAGGCGCATGGAAGCGCATGATAACCACTGATGGCGCGTGGTGATGCGGTGGCGGATTTGCGAAGATCCAGCACTTTACCTTTGCTTCTTACTTTGCTACTTCTGTGTAAAGGAAAGAAGGAACTCAAAATCCCTACTCAGGCTTCGCTTTGCCATTCCTTAGAGGTCAGTTTCATTCTCTCTCCTAATTTTTGCTTGTTTATCCCTTTTCTTTGCACTTCCCCATGGGTTGATCGAAGGGAGTTAGGATTGTTGATAGTTTCGAGGATGAGGAGGCTACTTAAAGTTCTGATGCAACTGTTAGTGGTGAGGATGTCGATTTTGGGTATATTGATCTAGAGGAAGCTGACCCCTCTAATTCAATTAGGGTTACACCGAATCTTCAGAGAGTTAGAAAGGATTATGAAATCATTGCCAACATATCCCTTAGGCTTTACCGTTTAGATTCTAATTTTTGATCTGGTGATGGGATCAATGATGGTGAGATGTTGTTTTCAATAAAACATCTCACCACTTTCTCCACCTAGTCCTTTGCCACATGATTCTTGCCCCACTTCAAGTCAACCCTAATTTCTTTAGGGTTATCTCCAATGTGTTGGCGATTAACTAGACCAGGTCTTTGGAGGTAGGTTTTGATGATTTACTATCCTGTTACCAAGTTTGTGTGATGAAGAATAAAAAGTGCAGATACCATTTTTACCCTCGATCTAGAAGATCCCTATGTCTGGGTCATCCCACGTTTGACAAGGATGGGAAAGAGCAGCTAGTTGTTGTGGGTGGTAACTGGAAAGTAGCTAGTTGTTGGAGGTGTAGGTACACCCCACTTTTGATCTCACCCTGAATTTTTATTGCAATTTTACAGTTTGTTAAGTTCTTCTATTTTCTAAAATTTACTCTTATTTTAGTGTAGGCTAAGACTCACTTCCCCGTTCGGAGGTTTGTGGTTGGCTGAAGACACTTGAAGATAATGTGTAGAGTGATACTCCTCAATCAAAGACAATTTTGAGTCCTGAAAATCTCAGAGCTATTGCCAAAAGTGCTTTAAAGATTAAAGAAATGAAGTTGCCAGCTACTATACGTCGAAAAGGGAAGAAGCTGACTGATGAAGAGAGGGCTGTAGCAATCTTACTAAAGGAAAAACACACTCAAGATGAGCTGACAAAGAGAAAGTCCCCCTCGGCCCCTTCGGTTATTGAGTCTGATTAGAGTGGCCATGCTCAAAAGATCCAGAGGTCTTCAGATGCTCCATCATCTTTTCCCAATCAGCAGTTAATTGTTTCTGCTACTGCCAGTGCTGTTCCTCTTCCAATGGCAGAGGAAAGATCGGTCAAACCTGGGTTTGGCGATTCCTATATTGTCCCATCGATTATTTCTACTGCTAACTGGATTCCCCGGATGGTGAAAGCTGATGGGTCGTTGCTCTCTATTGAAGACTATTCTCAATGATCCGGCCTCATTTAGGGCTTCCATTGGTGGGGATATGGCTCCCATGTGAGGCACAAAGGATGAAGGAAGCTTCAATCTCTTATTTGGTGGAGTCTTGTCTTGACATAGCTATGAAGGTATGTAAATTTTCCTTTAATGTCTGTGTTCTTCTTATCCATATAGTAACTTTGTTTGGTTTCTTTTGGTATAACCTTTTTGGGGTGGGGGCTATATGCTGATCGGTTGAGCAGACGGCTCTGAAGGTGAAAAGAACCTTAATTGAGAAGAAGAAAGCGGAGACTGAGATGAAGGCCGCTCTAGCTAGGATGAAGGCCGCCCAGGAGGTTGTAAATGTTGAGCGCTCAAAGTGCAGTGAAGACTCTTTGTCCTGAAGAGCTAAAGCAATTGGAACGTCAGGTTGTTTTAACACTATGTCACTTGGAAATGATATTTCCACCTTCCTTCTTCACCATAATGGTACACTTACCTATTCACTTAGCTTATGAGGCAAGGATTACAGGACCAGTGCAATACCATTGGATGTATCCAATAGAGAGGTCTAGATTTTTTATTATTTTTATTTATAGTTTATGTTTCTTTTCCAAAAATACTGATATTATTAGTTTTCATTCTCTATAATTTGGTACCTTTTGACTTTGAAAAATTATGTACCAAAATAGAAGTCATCTAGAGGGTTCAATAGCAGAAGGGTATTTAGCTGAAGAATGCTTGACTTTTTGTTCACGCTACTTAACAAATATTGAAGCAAGATTCGATAAGCCCCAAAGAAATTACAATAATGTGTATGATGGAGAGGAAATGAATATTTTTGGTCCACAAGGTCGTGCCTTGGGAAAACAAGAGTTGATTAATTTAGATGAGATGACTTGGGTGTAAGCTCATCGATATGTTTTGTTCAATTATGATGGAGCAAAACCATTCATTGAGTAAGATCAATTTCCCAATATACTACATGGTTATTTTTGTGAATTTCTATTATCGAGATAATATGTTGTGAGATATATAATTGTAATTGGCAAATTTCGGTGTCAAAACTTGTTGATCGAGTTGTAATTTTTGTTTGATCTTGTGTCTCGATCTTCGGAGCTGAACGGAAGGTGTCTTGATACCGTGAATTTGATGAGGACATCACTTAGAACAGGTATGTGAGTGAGGACACTATGTTTTGAAGTTTGGTGGGCTTAGGACTTGGAATATATGCTTTAAATGCTAAATTGAATTTTTGCTAAGTCCCACCAGTCCCCAAATATGAGGACCGGTCCAACTTCTCTCGGAACTTTCAAAATTCAACATGTCTGAAAAGTCCCACCGGTCCCCAAATATTAGGATCGGTCCAACTTTTCTCAGGACTTGGAAATTTCCAAGTGTCTGCAAAAGTCCCACCAGTTCCCAATTTTTAGGACCGGTCCGACTTGGCTGACATGCGCGAAAATTTCCTTTTTAATCCGAATTGATTTCCTAGTCAACCAAAACTTCTCTAAAACTTTCCTTAGGTATTTTAAACTTGTTTTCCAAGAAGACTAAGGATTCTAAACCTTATAAATACCTCTTTATGCTTCAATCAAAAAGAGGGAGATGAGGAACTCAATGATTTAATATTCAGAGCCAGGAATATATTTTTGAGAGCTAAAAGAGGAATTTATGAGAGAAAATTTTCATTAATTTTTATTTTTGAGAGCACACACACACGGAGTGTTTAAGTTGTGATATTCTTCTTCATCTGATCAACGGAATCTTCAAGACATCATCAGTCTACAAAGGTTGATCAAGAGCAGCAGAGGTGGTTATTTCAAACTACAAGATTTTATCTGAAGAGGAAGAGAAACGATCACTATGCAGGGAACAAAATACTTGCTGAGTATTGTTGTTCTTTCAATTACCTTTCTGTAAGGATTGTGACGTTAGCCGAAAGTCTGCAGCAGTTGGACATATTGTCGCAATCATAAGCCTGAGGTGTTCCGCATCAGATCCTTGACAGAGTGAAGAGGGGTGTGAGTCTGGGACAGAGTCTGATGTACTTTGCTTCGAGATAGTAGATTGGTTTCTCTGGGGTTTCTGCCTCACCCCTGTGGTTTTTCCCATCTTGGGTTTCCACGTAAAATTCCTAGTGTCATCTCTAACTTTTCCTTGCTTTATTTATTTTGTGATTGGTTTGGATGCTTAATTGATAATAATTGTGGGTAATTAATCAATCATAAAAATTGGGCAAGATGACCTATTCACCCCCCTCTAGGTCTAAGGATTAGCATCTCACTCTAAATTAACTAAACTACTTCCGCACCGCACAACTCACATTTAGTATCAAAGCGGGTTGCTCAATTCTGAGTTAGATTTTTTTTTGGTTAATTTAGTTGTGAATTTCATGATGTCCCATGTTGTGTCTGTTGATGATGAAATTATTTTACCCCAATTTTTTGATTCTATAATTGGCATGCATCCTGAGTGGTCTAAGTTGAAAAGGGACGATGAAAATTTGTTGGAGAAATTGAAACTTGCTGAACTTGATAGAGATATTTATAAATTGGAAGTTTTTGTTACCAATAAAAATTTAGAAGAACTTAGACATGAAAAGATGAATCTTTTTGGTAAAGTTGAATTTCTGGAACAGGAAGTTAAACAGATTAAAGGGTTTAATAATTCACTTGAGCATAAGATTGATAACTTGAATTGTGAACTTGTTAAATCTAATCAGTCTTTCCAGAAATTTAATTCTGACACTTGCAAATTTGGTAAGTTGGATTTTTCTAAAAACTTGAGTAACAAAGAAGAATTGGTTTCAACTTCAAAGGAATTTTTATTTTTAAAATCAAAAGATATTTTTGTGAAAGTTGATACTAAGCCTTCTATTATTACTCATGCTCTAAAACTTGCTCCAACATGTCATTTTTGTGGAGAAATAGGTCATATTAAATACAAGTGTCAGAAGAGAAAAGTTGAACTCAAAAAGCATAAAAACTTAAACAGTTCAAGAGTTCTACTGAATGAGATGAAAGAACTTGAAAAGAAGCAACAGGAATTGAAAGAAAAATTTGATAAATTGAATTGCTTTAATTCTGTTCTAGGCAATAAGAAGAAAAAGCCCATTGAGACTGATAATTCTAATTCTAAAACAGTTAGGAAATCATTTGATAAAAAATCTGAAACTATTTGGGTGAAAAAGAATAATCTGAAATGTTTTGTCATGCACACTGCACTTAGAGCACTTGGTCCTACAGGTTGGTATTTTGATAGTGGTTGCTCTAGGCACATGACTGGGGATAGAACATTGTTTACCCCTTTTAAGGATTATACTGGTGGGTCTGTTACATTTGGTGATGGCAATGCATCTAAAGTAAGTGGTAAAGGTAGAATTAATTTTCCTACTTTTGGTGAATTGAAAAATGTTCTATATGTTAAAGGTTTAGCTGCAAACTTGTTGAGTATCAGTCAAATATGTGATAGTGGTTTTTAAGTTAATTTTACTCAACATGGATGTTTGTAACTAATGAGCAGGGTGATTGTATTTTGAAAGGATCTAGAACTCTTGAAAATTGTTATGTAATATTTTCAGATCCTTCACATATGTATTTTTCTGCTGTGATTGATGAAGCTATTTTGTGGCATAGGAGACTTGGTCATGTGAATTACAATGATTTGGTAAGTTTGTCTAATTATGAACGAGTTTGAAGTTTGCCTAAATTGAAAAGACCAACAGATGAGGTACGTGGACCATGTCAATTAGGTAAGCAAACTAGAGTGTCATACAAGAGACTTAAGCATCAAGTCACTTCAAGACCATTAGAACTGATCCATATGGATTTAATGGGTCCAGTAAGAAATCAAAGCATAAGTGGTAAAAAGTATATGCTTATAATGGTTGATGATTTTTCTAGATTTACTTTTATTGCTTTCTTGAGAGAAAAATTTGATGCTTTTGTGTTCTTCAAGTCAGTTTGCCAAAGGATTCAGAATGAGAAAGGATATGCAATAACTCGTGTTAGGAGTGATAGGGGAGGTGAGTTTGAACCTAGACCTTACATTGAGTATTGTGATAATCTTGGCATAAGTCATGAATTCTCTGCACCTAAAACACCTCAGCAGAATGGTGTAGTTGAAAGAAAGAATAGGACAATTGCAGAGATGGCACGTACTATGCTTCATGAAAGTAAGTTAGCTAAACATTTTTGGGCTGAAGCTGTTAGTACTGCTTGTCATGTTTTAAACAGGGTGTACCTTAGGCCTGGAACTGAAAAGACAGTACATGAATTGTGGTATGGAAGACGCCCAACATTAAACACTTTCGAGTCTTTGGGAGTAAATGTTATATCCTTAGAGATAGGGAGAATTTAGGAAAATTTGACTCTAGAAGTGATGAAGGATACTTTTTGGGATATGCAATAAATAGTAGGGTGTATAGGGTGTATAACCATCGCACTAAAGTTGTAATGGAGTCAATTAATGTTGTGATTGATGACTCAAGGCATAAGGAGATACATGATCAACCTGAGGAAGAAGAAGGTATAAATACCTTAGGGTTACCTGAGAGTGAACCTAGTGAGAGAGAGGTTGAGAAAGAAAGTGAAACTGAGGATGAAGGTGAGCATATAGGTGGTGATGAAATTGTTGATGATACACATGCACCTATAAAAAATCCTACACCACATGAGGAAGTCCCAATGTCTGGCAGTTCTAGGATTCGAAGTAGTCATCTATTGACTAATGTGATAGGGCCATGGGAGGAGAGAAATACTAGGAGTAGAGTCTGGGATAACATAGGACACTCATGTCATATGGCTCAATTTGAACCTAAAAATGTTGATGAAGCTCTTCAAAGTTCTGATTGGCTTATAGCAATGAAAGAAGAGTTGAATCAATTCGTGAAAAATGATGTTTGGGAGTTAGTGCCTCAACCTAAGGATATGAAAATCATAAGAACTAAATGAATTTTTAAAAACAAACTTGATAAGAATGGGCTTGTAATGAGAAATAAAGCCAGGTTAGTTACACAAGGATACACTCAAGTTGAAGGAATTGATTTTGATGAAATTTTTGCACCAGTTGCTAGACTTGAGTCTATTCGTCTTCTTCTTGCTCTTGCATGTCACTTTAAATTTAAATTATTTCAAATGGATGTTAAAAGTACTTTTCTAAATGGTATTTTGCAAAAAGAAGTGTATGTAACTCAACCTAAAGGTTTTGTTGATCCACATAATCCTGATCATATTTTTCATTTGAAAAAGGCTCTTTATGGTTTGAAACAAGCTCCTAGAGCATGGTATGAAAAATTAATTTCTTATTTGTTGCATAAGGGCTTTAGGAGAGGGGGAGCTGATAAAACTTTGTTCATAATCAGGAAAGGGAAAAATTTGCTTGTTGCTCAAATCTATGTGGATGATATTATTTTTGGTTATACTTCTGATAACCTTATTCATGAATTTGCTAAAGATATGGGTAATACTTTTGAGATGAGCATGGTTGGTGAACTAATATTTTTTCTTGGACTCCAGGTGAAGCAATTTGATGATGGGATTTTTATATCTCAAACTAAGTATGCAAAGGAGTTAGTCAAGAAATTTGGTTTGGAAGGTTCCAAACATGTGCAAACTCCTATGAGTACTTCTTCCAAGTTGGAAAAGAACTCTGACTCTAAGAGAGTTGATCCTTCAATATATAGGAGTATAATTAGCAGCCTGTTGTATTTGACAACAAGTAGGCCTGACATTACATTTAGTGTAGGAGTATGTGCTAGGTATC
The DNA here is from genome assembly GCA_026545225.1 of Cornus controversa. NCBI lineage: Eukaryota > Viridiplantae > Streptophyta > Magnoliopsida > Cornales > Cornaceae > Cornus > Cornus controversa. Next base: position 4,490,723 of record CM048849.1, read on the forward strand.
AAGCTGATCCTAGAGAACAACATCTCATTGCAATCAAGCGCATTATTCAATATGTCAATAGCTCTTTGAATTATGAATTGTGTTTTTCTGTATAGTCTAATTCTGAGATTGCAGGTTACACTGATGCTGATTGGGCTGGTAACAAGGATGATAGGAAAAGTACTTCAGGTGGTTGTTTCTATGTTGGTACTAATCTTGTTTCATGGTACAACAAGAAGCAAAATTGTGTTTCCTTGTCATCATGTGAAGCTGAATATATTGCTGCTGGAAGTTGTTGCACATAACTACTTTGGATGAAGCAGATGCTACTGGATTATGGAATTAAACAAGGTACAATGTCTATCTTTTGTGATAACAATAGTACAATTAATATCTCAAAGAATCTAGTTTTGCATTCTAGGATAAAACACATTGACATTCGACATCATTTTATTAGGGAACTAGTTGAACAAAATATCGTGTCTTTGGAGAAAGTGCATACTGATAATAATTTGTCTGACATTCTCACAAAGCCTTTAGATACTTCTAGGTTTCATCGCCTTAGGAAATCTATAGGCATTTGTTGTCTTGATTAGATTGTATAGCATTGACATAATCTAGAAAGGAACTTCATATTCATCTTATGAGTCTAGATTATGTATTGAACCTTGTAGTTTTAAGTTTTTTTATTGAGAAGTTAAGCAAACCATGTTAGAATGAGTATATTTGAACACAAGAAAATTAGTGACACATAGATTACATGTGTATAACATACTATGGCTAAGAGTTGAAAATTTGGTTTTGCTTACTTATTTCGTTAAGTAGATGAATCATGATGAGTACATTTACTAGATTATTTTTATGTCATTGTTTTGGTCAAAGATAGTGTTGACGTGATAGAGCATTATCTTGGGAATTGAATGTTCAATATTGTGCTAAAGACCAAAAAGAGTGATGAGTGAAAAAAAAAATATATATCAACAGTTGGAAAAGAAAAGAATAAAAAAAAAATGAAAAATTACTGTTGAGCATATTCTTATGGAAAAGGCTACCTTCGGGATTTGTTCGAAGCTACCACTACAACATAAATCTCCAATGAGATATCTTTTGAAAAGAGTTATTTTGAGGAAATAGCTGGCTACCCGTAAGAGTGAAAGCCACCGAATATGTATGTGCGAGGAACAATAAAAGAAAATTTGAAAGTCTGTGCACATGTTGATTGTTTGATTTCTGAGTGAGTGTAATGTCATTGAAATATTGTCTGGAAATCTGAACATTTGGCAAAAGAAATATTTTGGCTTATGGAAATTTATGGTGATTTTACTACACTTACTAAGTGTGTGAAACTAATTGATTAAGCTTTGGTTTTAGTTCGTTGTGTTCATAGAGTCTTGTGGAGTCAATATTTTCTACTGTTTACATATATAAGTTCTATATGCTTGCTTGCTTCCTCCTTATTATTTTTTTATTTCTTTTGCGTCCCTTGTTAATTTGTGACAAAAAGGGGAAGAGATTTGGGAAGTTTATTGGAGAGACTTTGTAACTTTCAGGGGGAGAGTTGTCTAGTCATTTATCATTAAGGGGGAGATAAATTATTTGAGAAAAAGCATTACAAAGCATTGACATTACATGTTTTGTTTTATTCTTGCTTATGGTTATGCTTATTTATCTTTATTAAGCTTTCACGAAGGTATCTTTGAGTGTTGTTTTACAGAGTATCGTGGTTCATCATATTTCCTGAATATAGGTGTTCTTCACATTTGCCACAAGCTTAAGATCAGAGTGACTGCTCCGTTTGGTTCAGATATGTTTTTATTTTTGACAACATCGTAATTTATCTTTTCTGCTACGGGGTAGATTACATATTGTCTAGGTTGGTTTTGTCACGAAATTGTCAAAGGGGGAGATTGTGAGATATATAATTGTAATTGGCAAATTTCGGTGTCAAAACTTGTTGATTGAGTTGTAATTTTTGTTTGATCTTGTGTCTCGATCTTCGGAGCTGAACTGAAGGAGTCTCGATACCGTGGATTTGATAAGGAAATCACTTAGAACAGGTATGTGAGTGAGGACACTATGTTTTGAAGTTTGGTGGGCTTAGGACTTGGAACATATGCTTTAAATGCTAAATTGAATTTTTGCTAAGTCCCACCGGTCCCCAAATATGAGGACCGGTCCAACTTCTCTCGGGACTTTCAAAATTCAACATATCTGAAAAGTCCCACCAGTCCCCAAATATTAGGACTGGTCTGACTTTTCTCAGGACTTGAAAATTTTCAAGTGTCTGCAAAAGTCCCACCGGTCCCCAATTTTTAGGACAGGTCCGACTTGGCTGACATGCTCGAAAATTTCCTTTTTGATCCGAATTGATTTCTTAGTCAACCAAAACTTCTCTAAAACTTTCCTTAGGTGTTTTAAACTTATTTTCCAAGTAGACTAAGGATTCTAAACCTTATAAATACCTCTTTATGCTTCAATCAAAAAGAGGGAGATGAGGAACTCAATGATTTAATATTCAGAGCCTGGAATATATTTTTGAGAGCAAAAAGAGGAATTTATGAGAGAAAATTTTTATTGATTTTTATTTTTGAGAGCACACACACACGGAGTGTTTAAGTTGTGATGTTCTTCTCCATCTGATCAACGGAATCTTCAAGACATCATCAGTCTACAAAGGTTGATTAAGAGCAGCAGAGGTGGTTCCTTCAAACTACAAGATTTTATCTGAAGAGGAAGAGAAACGATCACTACGAAGGGAACAAAATACTTGCTGAGTATTGTTGTTCCTTCAGCTACCTTTCTGTAAGGATTGTGACGTTAGCCAGAAGTCTACAACAGTTGGACATGTTGTCGCAATCATAAGCCTGAGGTGTTCCGCATCAGATCCTTAACAGTGTGAAGAGGGGTGTGAGTCTGGGACAGAGTTTGATGTACTTTGCTTCGAGATAGTGGATTAGTTTCTCTGGGGTTTCTGCCTCACCCCCGTGGTTTTTCCCATCTTGGGTTTCCACGTAAAATTCCTGGTGTCATCTCTAACTTTTTCTTACTTGCTTTATTTATTTTGTGATTATTTTGGATGCTTAATTGATAATAATTGTGGGTAATTAATCAATCATAAAAATTGGGCAAGATGACCTATTCACCCCCCTCTAGTCTAAGGATTAACATCTCACTCTAAATTAACTAAACTGCTGCCGCACCGCGCAACTCACATATGTTTAACATTAATTTTTTGAAATGGCAGCAAACATAAGAGGTTTCTTAAGATAAGGCAACGTCAGTTAAAACCACGCCAGTTAGAGATGTTATCACATCAATCATTTCACAAATGGTTTAATGAATGTGTAAGTGTTTTGCTTTTGCATATGTATAGTGTGTTATACATTTATGAGAAATCACCTTATGATAAACTTACATCTTTATGAATACAGCTTCGAAATAATGAGGATCCAGTTCCCAATGAGCTTAGGTGGCTAGCACAGGGTCCTAACCCTGTCGCAAAATGATTAAAGGCATTTGTGATCAATGGTTTGAAGTTTCATGTTAGAGATCTTGAAAGACGGAGGAAGACTCAAAACAATAGAGTTGTTCTAAAGGCAGTGACATCTAGTTATGCAAGAGCCACTGATCGAAATCCTGTTACAGGAGATATTCAGTATTATGGTGTACTGACTGGTATCATTGAGTTGGACAAAGAAAGGTGGTATTGTTCAAGTGTAATTGCTTTGATGTCTTGTCGAAGGGTAGAGGAATAAAGGAAGATAATTTTTGATTTAAGCTTGTTAATTTCTCGCGATCGTTGGGATCTAATGAACCTTTCATTCTAGCATCACAGGCTGAACAAGTACTTATGTTGAAAACCCCATTGACAATGAGTGGCAAGTGGTTATTGGCACAAACTGCGAGACTTTTATGATATGGTTGAGCATGATGTGGAGACTTATTGATTTGAGGAGCCATTTAATGTTCCACATATAGATAATAACTTGGATGTATCTGATGATGATAGTTTGTGGGCAAGAGATGACGTGCTTGGAACAATGATAGACCACTCTTTGTTAGTAAATGAGGAAAAAGAAGATGATGATGCTGATGAAGATGATAGTTAGATGATTATATATCAACGACTCACTAGAACAATAGTTTTTTTTTCAATCTATTTTTCAGATGTGAAGTAATGTCTATTACTCAGTTTAGTTCTTCATTTTGTATGTCACTTGGCTGGTATTCAAATGTCATATATCTTAAGGGCATGGTTTTAGCTACTGATGTTCTTTTATCTCCCTGTGAGGTAATTGAAATTTTGATAATGTATCTAAAAATATTTTTTGCTGCTTATTTTTGCTGTTGATGTATTTGAAAATTTGATAATATAATTGACATTAGTGTTGTATCAACTTACTCAATTGAAACTTTCCCAAATAATTAAAATTTCTAATTTGTATTTTTGTGCTTGTCTAAGAAGGATAAATAACAATTTCATAATGAGACGAAAGGTTGGTTGTCACGCCCCGGAACCCGGACCGCCCAAAACTCCCCCAGACCGAGCCGAATCCAAGGTCGCAAACTCGTTCACTCAACCCCGTGAACAACCTTAACCACACTCCTGTGATAGTATCAAGCTATGATACCATCCTGTCACGCCCCAATTCCCGACTCCCGAAAAATCGGAGGTGAACCTATTCATTAAGCCCCAATGAACCTCCTCATATTTTTCGATTACCGCGGAAGCTAATCATACGCATGTAATTTTCTATGCGTGTACTCATCACTATCCATCCCAGAGGGCCACACATCGGTCTATGTATCCATGACATTCCATTTCCACTCTTAGATCTTGAAAAATCATAAAATTCAACCTTTTAAAGGTTTACAGGACTTTGAGTGTAAGGACCAAAATTTTTTTGACCGGTTCCGGGTGAATTTTGACCGGATTAAATTTTTTTTCGGATTAATTAAAATTCAGAAAAGTGTGGATATAGAGATTTCTAGACAAGTGGAAGGTGTGTATATGTATATATATATATATATATATATATATAGCGCCTATATTTATATTAAATTATAAATATATGGTGGGTCTATATGTGATTATGGATAAATATGGAGGGGCCTTTGTCTTTATATATGTAAGTGTGGGAAAATACATGAAATACATGTATTTTGTGTAGGGTGTAGTATATTATATATGTATATGATATATATGTAATATGTGGACCAAAATGAAGAGAAAAGAGAGACCACATGTGGGTCAGCCGAGAAAAGAGAAAAAGAAGAAAGAAAAGAAAAGAAAAGAAGAAAAGAAAAAGAAAAGAAAAGAAAAAGGAAAAAGGGAAAGAAGAAGAAATCGGGGAGAGAGAAGCCGAGGAAGGAGATCAGGGAAGGAGAGAGAGAAGCCGCGACAGCGGCAGGTGGGATCGGTCCCAGCGGCCCTAGCAGCGGCGGCGGGGGCCGTCTCCGGTAGAGGTGTCGCTGATGGGTTCCTCCGGCAGTGGAGCTTGCGGGTTGGAGGAGGTGCGCGCGGACTGGGTTCGCTGGTTCGGTGGAGGAGACCGACGGCGGTCCGGCAGCTCGTGGTCCCGTTCGGCAGTAGCTGTTCCGGCGTGGTTGTGGCTGGGCATAGCGGGGTTCGGCTGTGATGTTCGAACGGTTGGTCCGTAGCGGCGTGACCGAAGGTGGACGGTGGGTTTCGGTGGTGTTTGGCTGGGTTCATGGCTGGGCTTTCTTGGGCCGGCCTTGGGTGAGGGTGTTGATGCCATGGTGGTGCCCGACTGTTTGGTCCAGTTTTTGGGGTTATTTCAGTTAGGTTTTTGAATGGATTCCACGGAATGATGAAGCTGGTCGATAGTGGAACTTCGGGTTCAGTTTGGACAGCCTGTTTGGTGGCTGGGTTCAATGGTGTTTGGTGAGATTGGCTGGAACAACTATGATGTTTCTGCAGTGGAGTTGGTTGGCCATGTATGGGGCTATTTTTGGTTTGGGAGGGTTGCGACTCCCATGGAGGTTCGGCCATGGTGATGGGTTGGCTTGCTTGCGGTTTAGACTGATGGCCACAATTGTGGCTATGGCTGGGTGCAACCATGGGTCGTTGGTGTTGGTTAGGCTGCCAGTTGCACATCTACTTAGATTTGTATTCATGAGTGGGGCATGATTTGTGTGGTTTTGTGGAATTTAAGAATGGAGCTTGGATGTGGGATCATTGAAATTGGACCTTGATATTGGGCTTGTATAATTGGACCTTGAAATTGGTTCCGATTGGATTATGTTTGGACTACTTTGATGGGATTGATTGTTCGTGTGGACTTCAACTCAGGACCGGACCGGACATGGAAAAAGGACCGCTTTGCAAGCGCGAACTTGACGAGACGGGACCTAAGGCAAGTTGATTCTTGCCTCTATCTCTTACGTATATTTTATTTACATTGAGTAATTTACATATGTCTTAATTTGATCATATGTGGTATGTGTATATACATGTATATATAGGTGCTTATATATATGTGGGTATAGGTGGATGTTGTACATACACGGGATGTGAGAGGATATATATATATGTGTGTATATATATGTGAGTTTGGGAGCAATAACATGTTAAATTTATCGCCTATTTGCATTGTGATATGCATGTATGTATAGATTAAAGTCTATGAAAAGTATGCTAAATAATATCTGTTTAGCTACGTGTTGTCTTGTATGCATATGTGGTTCTTATGCATGATGTTCAGTGTATATAGATATGTGATTACATATATGGTTGTAGTGATAGAAATGCATGCTAAGTATTAATGTAACTTTTGGCGGCCATTTGCAAAGCATGACTATGATATGCTAGGTGTCTATATGTTCTTATTACATATGTGGTTGATGTAATATATATGTGTTTATATATTGTGATTGGAATGCATGTTAGCTACTTGTAGTGAATATATGCATTGAATGAGAGCATGATCATATTTATGCTAGTATACGTGCATATAGGACTTATATGCAGGATTGGACATATATGTGTTTATATGTGGGAATGGGGATATGAGATGCATGCTTACTTTATTCATATATTGAATGTGTGCGTTGGTTATAGCATGATAAAAATGTGCTAAGGTTGAGGTGTTTTGCATATGTGAGGTGTTATGCAAGTCTTGGAACATGTATGTGCTATATGTGTTGAAATGTGATGAAAAGCATGCTAAATACTTCTTTTTAGTGTTCATAAGTATGGGTTGAAGCATGAAAGTATTATGCTGTGTATATGTGCATTCATATTGCATGTATAGGAGGGAAATGACACATACGTGGTTATATGTGGGTTTAGGTAGAAAGAAATGTATGCTATGTACTCATATACTAGCTGGTGCATTGGGATAGCATAAAATAAAATGCTGGAGTACGTATGCATCCACATTGCATATATGGGAGGTTGCGGAAAAATTAACGCAAAAAGAGGTGCACGGGACTTCGAAGAGGTCCAATCGTGTCACGAGAAGTGGTATAACTATCCACTACGTATGGCCCTCGGAGTGGACCCGCCATACGAAGGCTTTATGCCTAGAATCGGAGTGTGTCCAACATTAGTGAGTTTCGGAGTTGCCCCCTCATAATTTGGCAAACCAATATATTGCCATCGGAGTGTGTCCAATAAGTATGGCCCTCGGAGTGGACCTGCCATGCTCAGGCTTAATGCCTGGAATTCGAAGTATGTCTAACGAATGTGAGTCTCGTTGTTGTCCCCTCACATAATGGCAATCCTATACATTGCCAGGGTAGTATGACCTTTCAGAGTGGTCCAGGTCATAGGATGGTCATCGGAGTTGTCCTAGGTCACATGATCCTCGGAGCGGGCCAATCATGTGGGGTATCGGATGAGGGCCGAGAGTGAGAGTATACGCAAGCCTAGATGCTTGTATTATGTATCGGATTATGACCGTGGAAGGTGAAAATACCTTTATGCTTATGTGTTTAACTGTTAAGCATGTTTTTCTGTTTAAATGCATCTATATTGCATTTGAGATGTGCTACTTGACGAGTAAGAGATGTGGTAGTTGATTTACATCGTTTATGTAAATGTGTTGACATATATGTTCTATATACATATTGATGCTGAATGTTTACTGCTTTCAAGCATGTTGAAAATGATTTCTAAAATCATGTGTAGTGGATTTTGTATGTTCATATGTGCTAGAGTAGCCATATACATCATTGGTTTATGCATGCTAGGTGGGGCATGGTCTTAAATATTGTGATATATTTAAGTGCATGTATATTTTTGAGAATATGTGAGGATCGACCTGCTGCAGTGGTGATAGTATGGTTCTACATACCTTGTTGGGCCTTTGAGCTCACCCCCTCCCAAGTTTTGCAGGTATTGCTGATTTTGGAGTTAGTTAGGGGACTGACAGCACCGGTTGCAGAGGTAGTGTTTAGATTTCTTAGAATCTGATGTATGTCCAGGATAGTGGATAGATAGATGCTTTATATTTGGATTAAATGTATAAAGCGATTATGTTGATTCAGTTCCTTTAGTTGTATTTTATTCATGTGATCTATGTATATAATACGGACATTCAAGGACTGAGACATGTATATTTTTTATTATATTATGCATGTTGTAGAAATACTGGGGGGACACGTGCCCAGAAGTATAACACATACATGCATTTTGGACATATATGAATCAAGCATCAATATTCATGCTTCACAATGCATTATATAGTTATAAAGGAATCTAGCATGCATTTCATCTCCACAAAACTACACATAACACATAGATGTATAACACATGCATATAACCTCTCATATGCACATAACTTCCAAAATTCGCAAACTTTACTCATGATACACTCAATGCATAATTTTAGCATATAGAACTAACATGCATTTAACCATCACATATTCCACATATAATCACATATATGACCCAAGATTACACATTTGCACATAAACTTCAAATTGAGCACATAACACATGTATACCCAATTTCTTCCATTCACACACTTTAACCCACATGCTAAAACCAACACAAGGAACACCAAATGTGCAAAGATAGGATTCAAGAGAAGGAGAAAATATGACTTCCCACCCCTCTCACTCTCCTAAAATATGTGATATGCAACCTACACCTCTCCTCTTCACCCGAAACCCTAGAATCGACAATTAGAAGAGAAGAATAACCCCTACCTCAAAAATGAAGACCTTCCAACACTTTCCAAAAACCCCAACAATGACCACCTTGCTGGATCGTGACTTTGTTCAGTTCAAACCGAAGGCCTAGCCATCCCCTACATATCTCCCTTCTTCGGCGAAACCCGAATCGCACCCGAATGGCTCCAAAATGTAGAAAGAAGGTAGAGATATGAAGATGGAGTCTTTTAGAGAGAGAAAGAGGCGTGAGATCTGCAGAAATATCTCTGCCACTGATATTTAAAGTCCTTAGGCCGTAAAAAGACCAAAATGCCCCTCGGCCACTTAACGTACCTTCCCGGGCTCTGATTTCGATTTTAAAAACTCCTACGGCCTCAAAATCACTTCTTCTACTCTCTAAATATTTCATCGAAGTCATTATCAAAAATAAATATTTTTAGAAATTTTTCGGATTCCCGGGACCACTTAAGTCGCATCCCGGGCCTCACTTTGACCAAAAAGTCAAACTTTTCTAAATGTCCCAAAAACTTCCAAAAATCTTAAATTAACCTTTCAAACATTTTTTCCACTCTCAAAACATCCATAACATCATTTGAAATGCATTTATAGCGAAAATGATGAAAAATTGGCAAATCGGCCAAAATTGGTCACGGTCTCTACATTGGTGAGATTCAAGAAGTGTACGAAGACAATCCTGAAAATTCATATTTAGAATCTAATGGATCACAAGAAGTGAATGACATTGAGAATAGTGAATCATCCCTCCCAGCTACAAAGAAAAGACGGGGCCCCACACGTTGCAAGGATCTCATGGAAAAAATAACCCCAGTACCATTAAGGTTTGTTTACCTTGTATTTAAGTGCACACACAAACACACTCATATGTGCATATCTAAAATAATTTTAATTTCATTATTTTAACACAATTATTAATTTTGTTTAGTGTCAACGAGTTGGGCCAACCGATAGGAGATGATGGTACCAAATATGCTAACTTCTTGGGGACAATTGCCCGCAATGGTAGGAGAGCTCCTTTGTGCTACAAAAATTAGTGTGAGATAGCTCGTCGGCTTAAAGAGGACATGTGGAACATAGTAATGGTAAAACTATTTACCATTATGTTGCATACTTGTTTATAATTTTTTGGATCAAAATCAAAAAACATTTTTTTTTTTTGGTAGTTAGAGAAAATGGCACTAGACTATAGAAGAGTGAAAATCCAAATAATTGACATTTACATTATTTAGCTTGCATTCATACTTTCTAGATAATGATAAAGCACCCTATTTTATATTGTACAACATTAATATCCACATTTACAGGGCAAGTTTGAGGTGGGGATTATTATAAAAAAAGTGGACATTAACCTCTATTGGAACAAAATGGAGGGGGTTTAAGTGTGACCTAAAAAGTAAGTACTACAGTATTTGGGATACAGATGTGGAAAGATTGGCACACCCACCACCTCTAGTTGAGAAGGACCATTGGGAATTTTTAGTGAAGCATTGGAGTACAAATAAGGCGAAGGTAATTATCAGTTTACCAATTTGTTTAAATGATTGTTCCTACTGCTGGCGAATATTATTTCTTTGGTTGTTGTTATGTCTTCAATAATTATTAATGTTAGTATCACCATGAAAGGCGTTGTGATCCTGCTCCCATGCCCAAATCAATCAAGATATATTGAGTTCTTAATTATCATAAATCTATTTAGATTTACTTCTTAATCAGCAAAGGAGAGATCATTGTTTCGCACCAAAATTGATTGTTTCATTTCCTTTTCTTTTTTTTTTCTCTATTTGCAGGAGTAGAGCCAAAAAAAATAAAGAAACTCGCATGAAGCAAAAGATGCTTCCTACTACAGGGACAAAGAGCTTTGCACGTGTTTCTACTGAGGTTAAGCATAGTTTTGGCAATCTAAAATATTTTAATTCTCATGTAGTTAATTTATTATAAATGTTAGTGGTAAATAATAACACGATTTGTATGCTTCTCTTTTAGATTGAGGCAAAAGAAGGTAGAAAGCCATCTCGTGCAGAATTATTTTGTCGTACACACGTACACAAGGATGGCTTGGCTACTGATGCTGAAGCTGCCGATTTGATTGTAAGTTTTCAAAACTGCGCTCTTGTGTACTTTTAAAAACATGTTCTTATTTATTATCTTAAGGTATAATTAATCTCTCATTTCAACCACTAAGGCCTATTACATTTAGCATATGATATCTAATTTTTCTTTTTAGGTATTTGTTAAATATATAGTTGGACATAATCCTTTTTAGCTTGTTTGATTATTTTTTCTTTGTGTAGATGAAAATAAAGGACCTTTCAAAAGCTGGCTATGATAATGGTGAATCGTCTAATGATTTATTCTCCCAATTGACGAGAGAAGAGAGAAGGGGTCGTGTGCGGATGTACGGCTTGGGGCCTACGCCAAGCGATATTTGGGGGCCATCCCCTACTAGAGCTGAGCTCATTAGGAAAGCCAAACAATCTGAGGAAGAGGCACATGCTGCACGTGTAGAGTTGCAGGATACAATTTCAAGCATGCAAGCTAAGTATGATGAGAAATTGGAAAGTTTACAACAGAAAGTGGATATACTAATGAGCTTGCATCAAAAAAATTCTAGTGGACAGGAAAGTTTATTCTAAAAGTTCTACTGATTGTTTTAAGAGGTACTATTCAGACTTTATTTTCTCAATATTGAATAGGAGAATTATGGAGTAGTTTGTTTCAATATAGCCTTCTAGAACTATGTTATGGTTATTCTAAAAGGCCTAGCTTATATATATGCTTAATTTTCGTAAACTAAGTTTATTCTAAAATGCCTTCTAGTGATTGATTCATAAGGTAGTTGTCTAGACTTTATCATCTCAATATTAATCAAATAGGAGAACTAAAAGCGCCTTATATAATCATATTATTAAAGGCGGTTTTGAACCGATATAACTAAACAAATATTTGAAGACACTGCCTCACCACCTTTAATTATCTAAATTTTGAGCGTGCGAATTGTTTCACGCAACATACCCACAATAAAGTAGATTATGTTAAAAAAAAAATTCTATCACCTATACGTGTTCTCAATCAGTCCATTTCCCCTCTTGATAGAACCCTAATTTTCTCTCTGGTTCAAGTCCACCAACCCTAACCGTAGGGCTTCCCTCTCACTTGATTCCCCCATTCCATCTCTAATTTCATTTCTTTGGTTCTGGTTGCTAATTGTTACCTCTCACTCCAACCTAGGGCTTACCTCTCACGATAACAATCGACTACCATCTAACAACCACCAGTGATGACTTGCAAGAGTTTGCTACCCTTAGCTGTGCCTTCGACGAATTCAACACCACTCTCAAAACTGGGCATAGTCAGGTAGACCACCTCTCTCTCTCTCTCTCTCATCACCATTGAAGCATTCATCTTCTCTATTTGAACCTTCAGTAACAATAAGCGGGAACATTTGGCGGTAACATATTTTTGGTTTATATTTTTCTTTATTTCCTAGATATTTTCTTATTCCTTATTTCCCTCTCATTATGTTCAATTGGTCTCTCTCTCATTACATTTAAACCATGTTCAATTTTTTTCATCGATTTTCTCTCAACAGTTTGTTATTTCCTCATTACGCTCAAGTCGATCATCATACAGGTTGGTGTAAACAACTGGTGTATTTGGATAGTTCACTTAACGATTTCTTGTTATTGTAGATTATTTGTTACTGTTGGATGTCTTCCATTGCCGGTGATTGGGATTTTGAATTTGAGTGTTTGTTGAATTGTTTCACATTGTTGCAAGTTGGGTTTTTTATGTGGATTGAGTGTGAGTGTGTTGTTGGATGCTTAGAATTGTAAATTTGGTGTGTATTGAGTATATTTATTGGCTATAAGGGCTTCTTTGGATTTTCAAATTGTTTCATTTTTGGGAATTTTTTGTGTATTGAGTGTGAATGTGTTGCTGGATGATTAGAATTAAAAATTTGGTGTGTATTGAGTGTGTTTATTGGTTATTAGGGCTTCTTTGAAATTTCAAATTGTTTCATATTGGGGATTTTTTGTGTATTAAGTGTGTTTGATGCTGGATGCTTAAAATTGCAAATTTTGTGTGTATTGAGTATGTTTATTGGCTATTATGGCTTCTTTATAATGTTGCTATAAACCATCCTACCAATGTAGCCATAACCAGCAGCTTGTGTAGAGTCACGTATCTAGGGAGCATGTGGATAGCCTGAAGGCACCATAAGGTTGTGGCCCATCCCACCAATTTAACCATAATCAGTAGCTTGTGAAGATTTGATCATCAATATAGCATTTGGACCTAAAGGCTCCATAATGTTGTAGCCCATCCCATCAGTGTGTTTCACTCCCCAACTACTACTAGTACCACCACTAGAACTTCTGTAATGTCAGTTCCTCCTTTGCTTATGCAAATGGATAGGTCCATACCCACCGGAATTAGTACTATTAAAGCCTTACCTCCCATACATGATAGACCTGATTGGAGGTTGCCCCATTGGTGTAGAAACAACACCAATAGTACTTGGACCACTCTGAGGATCAGTTACACTGTAGTTTGCAGTATAGTCTACAGTACCAATATTGCTGCCTTGAACACTAATTGAAGGAGTATGCCTGCTCGCTTGTCCTATGTAGGCACTTAAGTTAGTTAAGTAACCAACAAACGATTGTGGGTAAGTTTCAACAGTTGTTTGCTACTGCTACTGCTGTTGCAAAAATTAATTACCATCATAGAGTGTCTTTTTTAGTTTACTATAAATTATTTTTATAATAATCTATTTTGGTTCAGACAAGAGCCTTATCCCTTTGGGAGAACATTAATCATTTTGTGACTGTATCATCTCCATCAAGTCCTAGAAATGTTTGGAATGACTGAACCTAATGTAGGGTGTAATCTGGGTTGGACTGACTGAACCTAAGGTCGGGTGCGAGTTACCGTCTTGCACATGTGCAAGTAGACAGATTAAACAAAATGCAGACATGAAGATTTGAATCCAAGACCTCTCAGAGTCTAATATTATGTTTAGACCAAATCATATAAGCACTCTATCCAACCCATAACGCTAAGTTATTCAGGAGAGACTCCAATAATGCATATCAAACTCTCAACCCATCAACAGAAGTAAAGCACAAGTAGCCAGACTAAACATCAAGTGTGACCATTTATCTAGTTTATTTTATTTATTTTAATTTAAAATATGGTTAGGAAAGTACAAGTGTACAACTATGACTGGTACATCAAATTTTATTTAAGTGATTACTTTGGTTGAAATATGCTTAGTGAACCACCTTTGGGTCCATTTAATGTTTTGATGTTCAAATATTTTAGTATGTCTATATTTTACAAGCCTTTTGGATTCATGTGTAAATTTTTGTCTAATGTTATTGACATTTTTTTTTATTAAGACACTTTTAGTTTTTATATTGACATAAGCATTGAGTTCAAACAATATAATCTTTGGTATCAATATGTCTTATGTCCTTTAATTGTTTGGTAACAAGGTAGCTAAATAACATTTTTGGATCAAAGAAAGGTTCATGCTGTTTTGAAGCATGAGTTACACTACTTTTTTTTTCCTTCTATTTTGGTCCTAGATAATACTGATATGTAATTTCAAGTTTATGCCATTGGATTTTCATATTATCTTTTCTAATATGCTTCTATTATGTTTAAGCCACACAAGAATGGTTTTGAATGATTGGTGATTATACACACATATATATATGCAAAATTGTTCCATTCTTGGAATCTTTGGCCTTCACTCATTATGGAAAAATTCTACAGGGAGAAAAGATAAATCTAGGGAAGACTTTTATAGTATATTGTGATTGTTCTCATACTCGATTATATGTCTACTAAAATATGCAAAGTGCTTATTTAATTGTATCTATCTATTTAGATGTGCAAATATTATGATTTCTTTTTAATTTTTTACTATGGTATTAATTTGGAAAATTAAGTGTTATTGATGAGGATTATTCTTCTTATCATAGGAAACCCAACGAACTACTGTGTTTTCTATATAGAAATGTATTGATTTTATTTTATTTTTATTTTGTTTTATACATTGGAGGCCTTGTGCTGCTACCTTCTATAAATTCTACCTATTTTATTGGCAGACTTCTTGAAAGTAGAGTTGATTTATCATGTCTCTGTTACTGGAAGATTTCATTAGGTTACTCAATCTGATATCATGATTAATTATAAATGTTAGTGGTAAATAATGACACAATTTGTATGCTTCTCTTCTAGATTGAGGTAAAAGAAGGTAGCAAGTCATCTCGTGTAGATTTATTTTGTCATACACATACACAAGGATGGCATGACTACTGAAGATGCTACTGTCGAGATGATTGTAAGTTATTCAAAACTACTTGTTAATTTAGATTTAAATGGATTACCTCGACTTTGAGCAAATTCAATATAGATTATCATTGAAGAACTTTGTTATGTCCATGACCAAATTAAAGTGCAGCTTACCTATTATAAGTTTCTTTCTCCAATAAATATCATATGATTTTGAAGTAATTATTTGCTTTTGGATTATATATATGTTTGAACATATTTTATGCTCAGTTCTTTAGGGTTTGATAGAATTGAATGGAAAAAGTAGTACTAGTCTAGTCCCATTTTATTACTTCCTTTGATCTCTTTTTTTTTTTTAAAAAAAGATTAGTGTGCTACATTCAATCAACAAAGCCATTACAGATTGACTTGGGGCATAACCCAAAGGGGCAAACAAAGGTGGAAGCCCCACTGCCACTAAAGCAACAAATACCAAAGAAACCATCTACAATCAAAACAGTAACACTGAAGTACAGAGGCTAACCAATCATATAAGCACCCCATAACATAGGGCCTCCTGTCATCAGCACCTGACCTGTTCACAAACCATTCAACAAAGATCCCTCTCCATCCACAATAGTAGAGAATCCCCAAATTAAAGCCAATTGTCCACCTGACCCAACCATAAACAGTGAGCAAACCAGAATGCCAATAACTTTGATAATGAATCTTGACAGCCGGATATATATAACTATCCTTCCAAATAAAAAACCACACTAGCCATCTACCCATGTAAAGACCACCCACCACAAGGTCCTTTCACCACTCATAAAGGAGAGATTTAGTCTTAGCTTCTTGACAACCTTCCCACCCATGCCACATAGAAACCCCAGCTGGAGTAACAAGATAGCATGAACAACAATAATCCTGCCAACCCCACACCAAGCAACAACATCTACACACAAAGCACCGATAACCTGCCAACCCAACACAAACTAGCAACAACTACACACAACGCAATACCACTGCACCGCAAGAACAAACCAACCATACAATCTCCTCACAGCATAAAGACTCTTGGCATTAACACCCATCCTGTTTAGAAACCAACCAACAAAGATAACTCTCCAACCACAATAGGAGAGAACCCTCGAATTAAAGCCGACTATCCACCTACCCAAACCAGAAAATAGCAAGTATATCTTTATAGCCACACATAAATTTCTATCCTTAAAAATAAAATACCACATCAACAGCAAAAGATAGTAAACTTAAAATCATCAAACATAGTGGATACATTAATATCCACCACAAAGACCTGTCATCAAATACAAGAGCAAGGCTTAGCCTTGAGAATTTGACAACCAACCCAACCATTCCACACAAAATCCCAGAAGGGACAGCAAAAAGCAATAACAATAATAATCCTGCCAACACACCACCAAGTAGCCACACCTACTATAAAGCGATCCTATTTTCACATACATGCTTAAAAATAGAATCAGGAAGCATACATTCCTGCTGGAACCATGTATTAACTATAGACCTCTCAAAGCTCTCAAGTGAAAAAAGCTTAAATCTGATTGTTTGGATAACAACTTTAGTAATTCTTTCACAGTCTCTATACTCCTCACAAAAGACTCTTTTGTTCCTTTCCTTCCAAATTTCATACACAACAGCAGCAAAGGCTATTCTGTTAGTAATGGAGACTAAAGATTTGCCTTTAAGAGTCACATAAGCCCAATTAATAATAGCATTCCAATCCTGACTAGGCCATTGCATAGCACATTGCACCACCACAGACCCCTATATTCTTCTTGTAAAGCTACAATCAAAGAATAAATGGTCACTGTCCTCAGTTCTACTTCTGCAGAACACACAGCATCCTGTTTGCATTATACTAACCTGCAGCATTCTTTGTTGAGTCCATAATCTATTCCGCACAACTAGCCATAATAACACTGAATTTTTAGGTATAGCCCCAGGAAACTAGACCACATCCTTCCAGTTTAAAATCATCTGCATCCTCCTAAAAAATTTCCAAGCAGTTTTAATAGAGTATGTCCCCTTACCAGGAACCCAAATAATTTTATCAACGTGACTAGGATCAGGTTTAAAATTTCCAGGTATACTATCTCTTAAATTCATCCACTTTAATGTATTAATAGAAGGCCACCTCCGCCCATTGCCTTGAATAACAGAAGCCACTCTAGCATCACGCCCCAGCCCTGAATCACTAATAATTCTATTATCATATTGTAAATATATAGGACAAGTTGGAAGCCAGTAATCATACCACAGTGAGCTTAACATCCCATCCCCAACTTCTATATGGATAGCCTTCCTAATAGATTCCCTCAGCTTCAAGATTTTTCTCAAGGTCCAAGAACATTCAGAAGGCACTTTCAAATTCCAGAAAGAACCTTGTTTAATCAAATGCCTTTGAATCCAATCAACCCATATAGAATCAGTATGAAACTGAACCACCTTCCATAAATGCTTAGACATAGCTGCTGCATTCCAAACTGTCAAGTCTTTTACCCCAAGCCCCCTTTAGAAATAGGCACACATATATTCTCCCAAGAGACTTTGTTTCCTCCCTCACTAAGAGTAGAGCCCTTCCATAAGAATTTCCTTAATACAGCTGAAATTTTGTTCATAATAGCCTTAGGTAAGAGAAAAGCGGATGCCCAATACACTTGCACCGAAAACAACACTCTTTTTATCAATTTTAATCTACCAGCATATGACAGATACCTACTAGTCCAAGACTTAATTCTAGCTGTGATTCTTCCCACCAATTCATTACAATATTCACTCTTCATTTTAGATGAAAGCAAAGGAACTCTTAGGTATCTCACTGGAAGTTCTCCCACATTAAAACTCAGGGTAGCTTTTAGCTTCTCCATTAAATCTACACTCACCACAGAAGAAAACATAACACTCTTCACATGATTAGCCACCAGAAACAACACCAAACTCAGCTAAAGTATCCTTTATAATTCCAGCAACTTCCCTTGATCTCTTGGCTTGAATTTGAATTGGAAGAATAAATAACATTTTAATTCGGTTTGGTTATGGGTTGATTAATTGGTCCAATATCCTAAAATTCAATCTCTTCAAAGCAAACATCATATTATAACAAATGCATGAATCTCAAAGGAGGATGTTTCAGTCATATTTTTCTCTCAAATTCCTAGTGAATGACCCAACTTGTTGGCAAGAACACACTATAAATCATTTATCTTGTTCCCAAGTTATTTCCACTACCTTTAGTTGTGTCAATGAAAAATATTATTGAAACTGAAGTTGTACATCATGGTGAACAAATGCAACATATTTTAACACACATTGCCTAGAAGAAACAATATTTTTTTTTTATTATAAGAACACAAGGAAATGCATGGTACTTGATTGATTTATGAATAGGTTAAATTCCTAAACAAATGGGTTTTTTAGGGTTAAGAAAAAAATTCAAGAAAATAAAAATAAAAAATAAAAATCAATACCGGCATTTATATCGCTAATAATTGTGTAAAAAAAGAAATCATTACCAATGGTTTAAACATGCTAGTAAAACGTTAAACTATCACCAACATTCATAAAACACCAATAATTGTTAAAATTATGACAATTATTTTAGCCTACACCAGCGTTTAGAACTATCGCTAAAGAAAACTTTTACCAGCGGTCAATATATGCCCACTGGTAATTGATTTATCCCAGCGTTTATATATGATCGTTGGTAAAGGCCTTGCGATGCAGGAAATACCAGCGGACATCTATGACCGCTGGTAGACTCTGGTAAATGAATTATCAGTGTTTTTCATGACTTTTACTGGCAGTTTTGCCCGTTGGTGGAAAACATAATTGTTGTAGTGTAATTTCTTTTTTGATAACTACATGATCACACACGTGTCCCCACCAAGACTTCGATTTGCACTCTTGCCATTGGGTACGCAGGAGACACCACTCAAGCTGAAAGTTGTCCATGGGCTAAAGGTGTAGTTCACGCTGGATATTTTCTCCAAGTGATGCATGATCTTAAACTTTGAGAATGATTCTTTGGTGAATCTTGTAGTGGAACTAACTTGTACGGGTGCTTGGCATTTTGACACAATATTTGATGACTCGTCTATCTTTATGTTGTTATTCATCTTCAAGTGTTATATGGAGCATGAATTGGAAATCAATATTGGTGAAAAAATAGTTCCCTTGACACCTCTCTTCTCCTAGTTGCCTGACCTTTCCAATCTCTATTGTGTGCATATGTTTTGGTATTGAACTTTCAAACACAATTTCTGATAGTAGTGAACAAATTAAGTAAATTGAATTTAGAACTCACCCCCCTCCTAACCTATTTTACTTTTCAATAAAAAAAGTATCTTTTTTTATTTCAAAGCTAAAGTTGGAAGTTATCGTATGATCACAGTCCTCCCAGTAAACTGTACATATTACTTTTGCTCTGTTGAACAAGCTTAAGGCAAAGTCTCTATCGAACTTAATCCCAAATTACTCTTCGTGGAAGCAACAGAAACCCCAATTTCTCCACCTCGAAGCAATCTCTGAGCCTCCTCAGTTTGCAACTCATCTCCTTGATTTAGTAAGATTCCTATCTTTGTGTTATTACTCTAACTCATCTCATCTCATGCATGCTTCCTTGCCCATGATCAATCTATTCAATCAACCTGAACCAAGCTAGCTTTCTCAAACTTCTATTCCTTAATCTTGTTTCTTTCTCACATACCAAATTCGTTATGTTATATATATATACCTTGCACATTGTTTGTCCATGGTTAGATGTGGGGGATCGGAGTCTGAACAACCTTTGTTGAGGGGGACCTTGTTTATTTTTGTACAAGTCAAATTTACTTTAAAGTGTGATTCATCTCTCTCTCATATTTTGTTTGGAGGTTATTTTTTTGTTTCCAGTATCTATTACCATTAACTTCTTCATGTAGATTTAGTAGGTCCTTTAGCTTTTATTGGAACATATTTATTAATTTTGCTGTCTCCTAGATGATTTTGCGTGTATCAGATATGTGAAAAACTTAAGCTTATATTTTGTTTCGATACTATTTCTTGTAACCAGATTACTTTTATTTTATAGATTTTGGTTCAATAGGTTTCATTTTTTGCTTGAAATGTAGTACATCCTTCTTATTTT
Source organism: Cornus controversa (assembly GCA_026545225.1). Taxonomy (NCBI): domain Eukaryota; kingdom Viridiplantae; phylum Streptophyta; class Magnoliopsida; order Cornales; family Cornaceae; genus Cornus; species Cornus controversa. The sequence goes on from CM048849.1 coordinate 4,511,307, forward strand.
TCTACATACAGTTTTTATGAATCTGATAATTTTTAGTTCTATTCTTGGGATTGCAGTAATTATATGCACTTTTTGCTTCAGTTGTTCCCGACAGATCATAAGCTGAACTTTTTGGTTACCTCATATTCTTCTGTTCATTTTGTACGATAATTATTTTTTTATTAAAATGTTAGAAAATGCAGAACTCTTAGCAATTTAGCATGAGAGATGAATTATGTTGAAAATCTAAAAAAGAAAAGAAAATTGGATATATTAGAACTCTTTTGAAGAGAATGCTTATATGCCTTATGCACCATTAGATATATCAAGCCTTGAATGTGAAATTGTTGATGATGGCGAACATCATGTACGAGTTGATTGTGAGGGCATAACATTGTAGAATATTTTCAAATGGGTATTTGGTTACTTGGTTATATTTTTTGGTTTGTATTTGGTTACTTGTAGAATATTTTTTGATGAAACTGAATGGTTGTGATTATGTACCTATCTAAATTTGCGATAAATTCCTTCTTAAACTGGTAATCTGTTGTTTCTGGTGCTCTTTTTGTAAATCAATAGTGGTGCCTCCAATATAAAGTGAGTTATTACTCATTTGATAAGATTACAGGTCGTCTAAAGATTTTTACTATGTCTGAACATCCTGAAGTAAGTATTAACCTTACTTAATGTTGTTTTATCTTAAATTGATTGTTTTGATTTAAGTATCAACTTTAAACATGTGCATTTTTAATGTTCTTCTTCTTTTAATGCATGTACTTGAATGAAGTCATCTAGACAGTGTGAGACACAAATTCTGCCTGCTCTCATATTACATGATATGTTAACTAAAATCCAACTACTCGAAAGGTTATGATCGACAAAGAGTAGGGATTCTTGGATGTCCCAAGGATAATAATCTTTAAACATGTTAAATCATGTTAAATGAATTTTGCTTGAATTCATTTCTACTAATTCTTTAAAGTAAATAGTATAACACTCTTAAGCAAGTTAAAGTAACAATAAAAAGAATAAAAATGGTAAAATTCATTATTTTAAGGCAATTTTGAAAACATGCAAAGCAGCAAAAAATTATATATGTTTAATAACCTCAATACAGTCTTGCCACTCCTTTTGTTGGGTTTTATGGAACGCGAGAACCCCCACTTCTTCATATTTTGGGTTGATGGATCGGTAATCTAAGCCTGATCCTTGTCAAACTCCTCACGTGAACTCTCGATGACAAAAGAAGAAGGAGAAGAATAGTCTGAACTGATCAAATCCTTAGGCACTTCTTCTTCAAACTGACTTGCCATTACACCCTACACAATATCAACAATAAATTAAAACAATCAACCATTTCATATTCTTATCATGATGTAGTAAAAAAATTATTGCTTTGAAGCTAGATACGTTATTAATAAAAGGAACTAAACTATCCAAACTAGAACCAAGTAAGATAATCAATTGGAAGTAGTCAATAATAAACTACTTTAATATTTAGAAAAGTACTTTAGTGCTTAATTGTTACTAACAGTGCATAATTGTTACTTTAATACTTAGAAAAGTACTTTAGTGCTTAGAAAAGGAAAAAAAATTAACATTATTTTATGCACACACTCAAATCTAATTAGAACAAGACATTAAATGATACAATTCAAATCAAACTGAAAGCTTGCATCCAGAAAATTGGAATTAAATTTCATTTCATTATCTATTGATAATTTTGTGCCTTCTCTGTTGTACTTGCTCCATTGACCCTCTCTCTTTAAATCTCAAGATAATGAACCAGCGCAGCAGTAGCAGTAGTAGTAGCAGTAGCCTTCTCTCCTGTTGTACTTGCTCCATTGCTCCATTTTGCTTCGATTGCCTCTAAACTACGTCTTCAAGTTCAGTGTTTTGCTTAAGTTCATTTATGGCTAGAATGTCTTTTAAATGTTTACTGTATCTAAAAATATTTGTTAATGGTTGTAATTTTTAAGCATGCTGAATGTGCTAGCTTTGAATCCACAAATTAAATATTGATAAGCACATACTTTTGGGTTGGGATAAAAGTTATTCAAACTGTGTTTTTGGGTTGACATTCATTTGAATGTGTTAGCTTCGGATGCAAATTGGATGTTGGTATTGTATGGCATCATAGGTTTTTGGATTGAGTTTCACAGGTTTTTGGAATGAGCTATTAGAAAAAGGAATTTTCAAAAAAAAATAAAAAACCTTATAAGGCGGGTAATGGCCGCCCTTAATAGTTATCTTTTAAGGCGGGCCAAAGCCACCCTTAATATTATCTGGGTTAGCTTCTAAGGCGGGCCAAAGGCGCCCTTAATATCATTTGGTTTATCTTCTAAGGCAGGCCAAAGCCACCCTTAATATTATCTGGGTTAGCTTCTAAGGCGGGCCAAAGGAGCCCTTAATATCATTTGGTTTATCTTCTAAGGCAGGCCAAAGCTACCCTTAAAAACATTTGGTTTAGCTTTTAAGGCAGCTACAAGCCGCCCTTAATATTAGCTTTTAAGGCAAGCACGGGCCGTCCTAAATAAGTGAGATTTTAAGGCGGAAATTAACCGCCCTTAATAATTAAGATTCTAAGGCAATAATTGACCGCCCTAAATAATTACACTTCTATGACGTGTAATGACCGCCTTGAATAATGCAACTTTTAAGACACTAAATAACTGCCTTGAAAAATTATTTTAAAGGCGTTTTTGAAATTATTAAAGACAGTTTTTGAATGTCGTTAAAAAGTTTCCGCATGCCTTTAAAAAAACTTAGTAATCATAACACCTTAATAGAGGACAGGCCATGGAGCGCCTTAAAAAGTCATTTAAGGCAGTTTTGGCCCATCGTAAAAGACTAATTTTCTTGTTGTGGATCTTGTGGACAGGTTTTGATTTGCATATCAATATTTTGTTTGAATTATAATTACATGACCAATATTTTGGGATTGTAGAGAAATTTTTGAAGTTATTGAAAAAGAAAGGAATCAAATCGAACATATGAAAAATCAAAAGCTTTTCCAGCAAACAGGTAATGCATATTTTTATCTTGTTATATTAATTATTGATAATGTTTCTAGATATATTTGTATGTAAGATGACTTACATTCAGCTTTTAACTATATATATAGATGTTTGATTATTACTGCCATAATTATTGGTAAAAGATTAGGATAAATTTTGAAAAAATAATACTTCGGACGAACAAAGAAAGATAATGAAGTGGTCATAACAAATTAGTAATGGTGTTTAATCATGTTTCTATAATCTAAATGAATGTTGCATAAGGAAATGAGATAGCATTTTTTATCATTCCATACTAGAGGATGTGCTTCTGTAAAAACTCCAGGTTTTCGCTGAATTATGTGGTTTAATTCAAAATGTTCAATAATGAGTTGCATTTATACTAGGAATTCCAGGATTAACTAGACAGATTAAAAAAAAAGTAAAACTAGCCAAATTGGTGTGGAAGCTCTCAAGTCTCACCTCTGAGAATAGAGATTCAATCTGATTTTAATATTTCCTGTCAAAGTGGTGGCTGCAGAAACTCATAATTGGAATATGAAATTAATTGAATGCAAAATCTCTTCCAAGACTCAATTATTTCATATGTGGGGCACATTTGGAAAAAGGAAGAAATGATAAACCTTTCAAATGAAAAGATGTTAATGCTCTGTCCATAATGTCAAAAGCCATTGCTGGGTACTATGAATTCAGTAATACATGATAAAGTTGATCATGTTAGTCTTCAGATGTGGTGAACACTCCCAAGTTCTAATATTGTTTGTTGTAAACTGAATTGGAAAATCCATACATATGCAAAAAACACACTGACCAAATAGAATTTTTATAAACATACCTACAAAAGTTATTATTAAACTCAAAATAAAGTAAAAGAAATTGAAGAGATACAACCTCTCCTATGCTATTCAGTATCCCGGTTTGAACTAGAAAAATCCCACTTTGCTTTGGTCTTCCACTCTTTCCACCTCATGTCTCTTAATAGGCCAGCCTAACAGTATGGAGCATAGGTGTGAGGGTGGTGTTGGGAATATATGCGAAAAAATAATTAAAAAATAAAAGAATCTCAGGAATTGATTCATCATTGTGAGCCTTTCCCATTTCATGTTTGAATGATGGATTTTAGAAAAGGAAATGGTGGGATCTGCTATCATAGTGTTTGACATTCAAAAGCAGCTTCTGGGGAGAATGCATGAGTTCTAATAATACCAATCATAGGTACTCAACCTTATATAAAATTTCTCATTCATTAGCAAAGTATTATTTGATGTTGCTCTTAAGTCTCATTTTTCCTTGAAAGCATATGCTGTTGGGATAGACAAATTGAACTACAACTTTTCAGGAGCCCATTTCTTCTTTAGAATCATGAAGCAGACCTAGCCTAACAGGTTCCAATTCTTGTCAAATGCTTGGAATAAGGCATTAAGTATATTTTTTTAGTCAGTTTCCTTTACTTTGTTCATGTTTGCTTGTCTTTACTAACTAACTATAAATACTTCAATTTATCACTTTAAGTGAAGACACTATGAATTAATTTTGAATCGATCAATTCCTTTAATTTCTTGATTTTCTTTAAATTTTATAAAGTAAATTTGATTGGGTTTTTTTTGTAATGAAATGAGCGTAGAAACCAAGTAAAGTCCACAAGTGTTTGAAAAGATATATGTATTATTTTGTTTTGAGGGTTTCTAATTCTTCAAATGCTCAAGTATCCCCACATCAAGTTTCTAGTCATGGCAGTTCATCTACAGTTTGTACTTTAATTTTTTATATGTTAAATTCATTTTCATTATTTTTTTTATTATTAAGTGCACTTAATGAATTGTTAAAAAATGCAGGGTAATTCAAATCAGATGGGCAAAAGTCAAAGTTGAAGATATGCTTATTAAAGAGAAAAAAACTTTGAAGATGAACTTACCGTGTTTCTTAAATTTCCTTTATCGCATCTATGTTTAACTCCTTTGTCAATGTGAAAACTTTTTTTGGCACTCTAGTATGATGTAAACTCTTTATTTTGTTTTTTTGGTTCCATATATATATATTAGTACTTAAAATATTTTAAACTTGAGAATTAGATGTTGTTGCAATTGAGTTTTAAATTTGAAACAACTCTCTTATTTAAATCAGTAGGTTAGTTGCTCTTAGATGTTTGTTATTATTTATTTTTTTGAGTTGTATTAGGTTTCTTGGGTTTGTATTTCTCATAATGTTAGGAACCTTGTTATAGCTATGGTGGACTCTAGGATTCATAGAAAATACTCACTTGATAATTTTTTATAATTGTTTGATTTATGAACAGGTTGAATTCCAAAACAAATAGGTTTCTTTAGGGGTAAGAAAATTTTAAAAAAAAAATTAGTACCAGCGTTTATAAACATTGCTAATAATCTTGTAGAAATTCCATTTCCAGCGTTTTAAAAATGCAGGTAAAAATTTAAACTATCACCAGCATTTAGAAAACGTCGGTAAATATTGAAAGTATAACGATTATTTCAGTCTACACCGGTATTTAGAACCGCCGCTAAAGTAAATTATTACCAGCGTTTTGTACACAATTGCTGGTAATTGTTTTATACCAGCGTACATAATAAAACGCTGGTAATGGTCTTGAGACGCAGGAAACACCAGCGGAGTTTTGAGGCGTTGGGAGGCTACTGGTAATAGAATTACCAGCATTTTTCCTCACTTTCACCGGCGTTTCCGCACACTGGTGAAAACCAAAAATGTTGTAGTGGTAGAATTTGTACAACGGCTATACGCATGCTGGACTCAACGTACAGCATATCAGGTCCATACATGCATGATATTTGCGCTTAATCCACACGATATTGAACTCAACATACGATATCTGAACATGTTTGATATTTTGAAATGTAGACAAGACTTAGTATCGATATCTGAGCATGCTTGATATTTTGGAACGTGGACAAGACCTAGTATTTGTGAGATCGCTCTTAACACATACGATATCTGAACATGCTTGATATTTTGAAACGTGGACAAGACTTAGTATTTGTGAGAAATAAATAAATAAAAGATTCATAATATATATTGTTATATATATTTTGAAATATTTCAAATATACATTATTTTGTGCATCTCCTTGGCAGCGGAGAAGTGAAGCCTGTGGACCTTGAAGTTGATGATCCATACACTTTGCGTTATAGGTCAAGAAAGCCATTCCTACAATCTGGGCAAATTGATTTGGTCTGAGTATATTTAGCAGCATATGGTGTGCTTGTTTGTATGACCAACATGACATAGTTTTCTAAGACGCAGCAAAATTTAAAGATTTTTTATTTATCAAGTTTGACTAACACCTTATGAGGACTCAGCTTGTCACTATTAATAAACAATACTTTAAGAATTTTATTACTTTGTAACCATTTTTATGTTAAGCTGGATCTTGATTACGACTTTGGGTCAGACTTTCAAACCTGAAATTAAAAAAATTGAGGCGGCTCAATTCTAGCACACACAAAACTTGAATGTGGCCCACCCAACTGAACTACAACAATCAGTAAGTCGAGGCTTGTTAAATTAAAACAAACAAATGTCTTGTTGAGCTTAAGCCTAATTAAAACCCATTTGAATAAAAAAATTCAATTGCTCAAAACCCTTAATCATATGCTCAATTCTAGCTTCCACGTAAGTTGAATAAGCTCCAAAGAAAATGGCTATGATGAGGGCACTCTAGCTCGTTTGAGCTTGCATTCTCATCCGTTAGATCTAATGAGTGATAGCTACAACAATCAGTGAGTCAAGCTCGGTTCCAGTTCAACTGCAACACTAAAGGGCACAAATTAAAGCCTCTCCAACCAAAGAAAAATGTAAATTAATTAAATAAATTACCAAAAGAAATGAAATTACATAAGTAATTCGTTGAATTCTCTGAACATGTGTAAAGTATGTGGAACAATAAAATTATATTATTAATTAATACTCCAATTCTTTAATCAAAGGAGAATTAAAACAAGATACGTACATACTACAAAACAAAAGAGACTCAAATCAAAGTCCCAGACCTACGAGTTTTTGAAATTGTCGTCATCATCCATCAGACAGCCAATATCTTGCGCAAACCATCATACGTCACGCCGTCCTTCTCATCACCACCGCCCAATTTGATCATGGCCTTGATATCATCATCAGAGGCTTCAAAACCAGCCCAACTCAGGTAATTCTTCAGGTCTTCATAGCCCACCTTTCCATCCCCATCTCTGTCCATAACCCTAAACACATCCTCCATCACACCACCACCTCCTTTGTTTCTCTCTCCACCACCATTTCTCTCCCTACTTTTCTTCATCAACAACACCCTCTCGAACTCATCGTACTCTACGTACCCGTCCTTGTTCAAGTCCGCCACCGACATCATCGACCCGATCACGTCCTCACCGGAGTCGCCGCCGCCTGGAATTCCCTCGTAGAACGTCCGGAGATCCTCGCGGCTGATCCTCCCGTCGTGGTCGGCGTCGAGCACGTCGAACGCCGGACGGAAATCTTTCTTCCCGACGGTGTCAGAATACCGCCGCAGACCACTCCCGGTAGGGCACATTGTGTTTGTTTTTGAATGACTGACTAATTAATGAGAGAATAAGAGTTAATATATCTCTGTATATATATATATATATATATCTATATTTGAATTCAAATTGAAGGCTTATAGAATTTGGGAACGAGAGGGCATAGCATATATATAGAGAGAGACAGAACTTGGGGGACAAGATACTTGCTATTTGGCTATGGGAGGAGGTTCTTGTATTCTCTCGCGTTTGCAATTTTTGTTGACGTATGGGATGACGTCATGGGAGATATAAATTGATGGTCGTGGTTGAAAGTTCTTTGAAGGAAAGAGCCGGGCTTGTAGTTGTGGACCCATCACAGAGTCAGACTGCTGCTGAACGGTAGGTTTTGTTTTGTAGTTGCGATGGTGAAATAATAGAATCTTTCAAATGGAATTGAAACCCACTTCACTCTACTACTCCAGCAGTATTTGTGATGCACAATGCTTATTTTTATCATCACTTGCAACTCGCCATAGCTTTTTAATGAGTAGCGTACAACACTTATACATCCAAAAACGTGTGTCTTGTTATAAATATAATGAAATATAAAAAATGAGAATAGAACATAATATAAAATTATCTTTATACCCTCAAAATAATTTAGCAAAAAAAAAATGTGAAAATATATCTGTAAATGCAAAAATTTACTTTATAGTATAGTGATGAACACCAGCAAATTATTTAAGTGGAAGCTCACACCCTACCCCTTTTCCTGGGCAAGGCATGTGAATTTATATTCAATTATACGAACGTAACATAGATTTTTATCTCATAATCGTGGGATTTGGATTACAGTGATTTTGACTAAGTTAGTCTATGACTTTCAACCATTCGGACTGCCTTGTCAAATGCTAGGTGTTCTTCACTTATTACGCTTGTGCCCTCCATGTGGTTTATTCCTATTGGTGGAATTTTTCCCTCCACACTTTGCCCCAAACTCTTTTTATTTTATGTGTAGAGAGTTTGAAAAGAATTTCTCCTGCGGCGACAGTTATATCTTCTGAACCAAATAGACGGTTGCCCTTGGAAAGTGTGAAGACGTGATGTCGTGCCATCAAATGACATCCTTTTGAGTCGCATATAGTTATGACTCACGTCGTGGGTCACTTTAAAGATCTGATACATTAAGGCGCATGGAAGCGCATGATAACCACTAATGGCGCGTGGTGATGCGGTGGCGGATTTGCGAAGATCCAGCACTTTACCACTACAACAAATTTTGCTTTTTGCCACGAAATTTTTAGGGACAAAGCCAAATTTGTGGCAAAAGATGGTCATTTGCGACAAATTATGAATTTGTCGCCAAATTTTAATTTTTTTGCAACAAACTTCTAAATTTGTCGGCAATATTTTATTTCTTGCAACAAAATATAAGTTTGTCCCAAAATGTACCGTTTTAGATGACAACAAATTATTTGTTGCAAAATTTCGTCGCAAAAAAATTGTATTTAGGAACAATAATTTTTTTTGTTGCATAAGTTATACTTTAGGAACAAAAACTTTGTCGCAAAAAGATTAGCTTTAGGGACAAAAAAACTTTGTCTCAAATTCTTGAGTTTTTGCGACAAAATTTTGGTTTGTCGCCAATGTGATATTTGTGCGACGAAAACACAGTTTGTTGCAAAAAAAGTTGCGCTTTTAGGGACAAACTATTTGTCGCAAAATAATGAATTTTAGGGACAAAATATGTTTGTCGCAAATTCTTTAGTTTTTGCTACAAATCTTGGATTTGTCGCCAATGCAATATTTTATGCAACAAAAACAGGCTTTGTTGCAAAAAAAAAAAAAAAAAAAAAATATATATATATATATATATATATATATATATCTTTTCAGGGACAAAATACTTTGTCCCAAATTCTTTAGTTTTTGGGACAAATTTGTGTTTGTCATTGAATGTTTAGTTTTTTGAGATTGCGAATGTTGATTTATACTAATTACTATAATTTAATGCCTTAGACAACAAAAAATTATTATTTTTAATAAAATTTATAAATTTAGTATTAAAAAATTATTTTTTAAAAATTATATATATATATTTTTTAGCATAATAAGTGTCTGTCAACTGTAGATAAGTAAATAATAACTTTACAACTACATTTATAAGTAATTGAAATAATTAAACTTTACAAACTCTACAAATATTATATTTTTCAATTAACTAAAAATTTGTAAATGATAAATTATAACGACCAATGGTATATATATATATATATATATATATTAATAAAAATGACGTCAAGGCCTTGCTCACTTAGTTTAGTGACATAAGCTACTACCGATATCAAATTTATTGAGATTTGCGGAACCAATATAATACATGTATATATATATTAATGAAAATTAGTTTTTTAGAGATTGATTAAGGTGTCTATCAAGTACTATTTCGTATAGTCTCAATATGAAATAGAGTTAATTCACACCACAGAACATTATAAATTAAGTTGAAAAACAGTCATACGTAGTTGTAATAAGTTCTCCATTAAGGTACCTATACATTCTTTGATCCAAGTTATGTTTCAACTAATAATTCTCCCTCAAATGCTATTGTTGACCCAAAGGTTTCAATCTATAGTTAATTTAATGATTTTGATAATAACAACCTATTAATGTGAAATAATTAACAATTTATTTAATTGTTGTTATTCACAGATATATCATATTGATAGAAGCACTCAAAGGCTCATGTAGACTATTGGATGATGATTATGTAGAACAAAGGTTCAACACATGGGTAATATAGGTAGGCGTGTGCTAGGACATGAATTATAAAGTTGTAAATGTATCTTGTACATTGAAAGATCATGTCTATGACACTTTTAATTGTATTGGGGCCAAAATATCACACATGGACCCTGGGATAACTTGACCCTTGAACTCATAATGAAATATCTCTTAAGGGCAAAATGGTCTCTTGAATTTTAGACAACCACCCTTCAACTTAGATGAAATATCTCTTAATGGTAAAATAGTCTTTTGACTATAATATAGTCAATATGTGCTATACAAACTCATATTTTTATAATGCAAGTGACTAAGACATCAAGGAGATGTCTCCATTAGATGTGTACAAAAAATCCGTGAATCCGATCTAATCCAATCTGATCTATGTAAATCAGATCGAATTAGATGACTAACGGATCGGTAGCAAATTTAGAAAATAAGAATCCGTAAGCCACTGATTAGATTACAATCCGTGGCAATCCGTTACAATTTATAATATTTATTATATATATATATATATAATAATATCTTATAACTTTTAATAATATTATTATAATATCTTATATCTTTTAGGCTAAAAATTGTTATTGGGGCCTAGTTAAAAAATAATTATATTGGGTTATTTAGATTAAGTTTAATCCGTCAATCCGATCCGATCCAATCCGTTGTTTCACGGATCGGATTGAGTCTTTCTCACAGATCGGATCAGATTGCATATTTATTAATCTGTAGACCGTGGATCGGATTAGGATTATACCCAATCCATAGACCGCGAATCGGATGAGGATTATTTCTAATCCGATCCGTGGTCACCCCTAGTCTCCATGGTCTAAGGACTTAGAATTTCAAATACATTATAATGACATACACTTATTATTATAGACATGAGTCTTATCCATAGCAAGTGGCCTGGAGCAACTGTAATATATTTTAAGAAAGGCAAGATGCCTTATTGTGCATATAGCCTTATCCTTTGCCTCGTTTGGAAATAAATATATAGAGTAGCATCTTGTGACTTTGGGATAGACTCTTATGGTTCTAGAATTTCAAATGACCAAAAGTGAGAAAACTCAAGGCCAATGAAATAGTTGTCTTTCACTTTCAGATAGACGTCTATGTCTTCACACATAATGCAACATATTTATGTATATATATAAATCATAAAATTATTTTACGAATTGTTCAATTATATATTAATTAATCACCTTGAATCAGTATTGATCAAGATCGAGATGATTTTTAGTGAAATTAATTACTTATTACTAAGTTGATATATACAATGATTGATTCTAAATCTTATAACATTATAATTACTATTACATGTAAGTAAAATTATGTTGTTTTGGTCACATAACCTTCTTCATCATCAATTTCTTAGTATATAAAAAAATTGATAAAAATACCTATTGCCATTGATGTGAGATGATTTTAGAAGAATTAATTAGTTAAAAAAAAAGTTCTAAGAGACCTAAAAAAAAAATTATTATAAGAGACCCGATACCTCTGTCGTCAACAAAAAATAAAAATAAAAAGTTCAAGTTCAAGTGATATCTCATCAACTTAATTTGTCCGAGTTAAAATTAATAAATTATTATTAATAGAGCAATTGTAGATCTTAAAAAAAGAAGATGATAATTTAATAATAATAAATATAAAAATAACAATTTGTTAGTATATAAATAGATGAAATTATTTTTATTAAATTTGTAATAACTAAATATTTTGTCCCAAAAACCTAAAAATTTTACATTCCCGCCCCTTAAGCCCTGTACCGCGCGCTGAATTTATTGGGAAAAGGACATCAAAGGCTGTCGTTTTCTTGTTGCAAGCTTTCGTTTTGTATTTCTTCCCTTCTCTCTATCTCAATCGCTAAACCCAACCATTTGCTCTCTTCGTATTTTGATCTTGACAGAACTCAAACCCTTGTTTCCACTATGGAATCGACACTTCTCAATATCCCTTGCCTCCCTACGTTTCAATCTTTAAAACCCTAGACTAACGACAGAAGACGATTCAGCTACTTCGACGACCGGAATTGTTTAAGCTCACAACCGTGATCAGCTAAGTTTTCATCACCATAGACCACCGAAGTTGCTGCTAGGTTTGAATTTTGTAAGTAAAAAAATCAGTATGTTCTATTTCTTGAGGGTTTTATGTTTGAATCATATGTTTTTATGGAACTTCTCATTCATCATAACAAAGCGTCTATCTACGTTTCCCCCAGACCCAACTCATCATAGCTTACATATTTCTCTCTCTCGCATCTCCATATGTGTGTAGATTTTGTAATGCCAAAACCTTATGTTATGTGTAAATATTTGAAATTTTAAAGAAATTGGGAATTTTTTGTTTTGGAAGGTAGGGTTTTCTTGTAAGGAAGAGAACCCTCCTTTTGTAGTAGTATATTATTATCAATTTGATTGCATTCTCAATTTAAGTTGAAGTGGAACTTCTTTTGAATTTCCTCAAATGTGTCAATTGTTGTTGAAGTTTAATCAAGGAAGACTAAGAAAATCAGCAGGCAAAAATCAATTTGTTTTGTAATTGGTGATGCATTATAGTGATTATTTTTCTGGGTCTCTATTCAAATTGTCTAGTAATAGTTTTACACTTCCTTCAGTTTACAGATAGATGATTCCAGTCATTCGTGTTGGTATTGCATCAGAAAAAATATGCATCAGAAAAAATATGCCTTGAATAACTACTGTTGGTTTTCAAAATGAAGAAATAAAAAAATAAAAGTTTCATTCCCTGCCTATTGTTTGTACCCATGTTATACCCACTTATGGAGTTCACTAATTGCATTATTTCAGGTTAGAGGTGACTAGCTATGGGGAACATATACATACACTAATGACTTGGACCTTGTTGCTGGTATGAACTATTAGGATTAAGAGTTTATAGTTTGTGTTGAGTCCATGATTTATTGTTCCATAAGAGACTTTAACTATATTTTGTACAAATAAACTACACATGCATTAATCATTAAGGACATGCACTTGTTACATTTTGGTTGTGTAACAACATTCTGTCTAGATACTGTTAATAGGTAAAGTAGGTTTTAATTAAGAGTTGGTTGTATCATCGGACTTTGACTCAACACTTTGGACCTTGATGGTGCCGTTAATTCTTCATACTTTTTGAATCTTCAAATTCAAGACCCCAAAACACTTGTTATGTTCTTTTCATTTTAAAACTATTAGATACTAAACTTTTGTCACATACTAAACTTTTGTCACAGCCTAAATGGAGGAAATTTGTGGCTAGAGCATGGTTTTTATATATATATATATATTGTGTTATGGAAGGCAAACTATGAAATTGATTTGTATGATGCAAGTGGCTTCCTCTTTTTCTTGCATACTGATTTGAGCTAGTATTTTCTTTCTTCTAATCAATTTTAATTTTGATAGTCATGTGGTTCGTTTGGGCATGGCAGAGAGTATCTAATCAATTTTAATTTTGATAGTCCTGTGGTTTGTTTGGGCATGGCAGAGAGTATCGTGGCAGTGAATTGGAAGATAAAATGGTAAGCTTTGTTGAAAGTTGTTTTCCTTTTTATGCTTGTCCATCTTTTTCTTGCATACTGGTTTGAGTTAGTATTTTTTTTTTCTAATTAATTTTTGTAGTTCTGTTGTTTGTTTAGGCATGGCAGAGAGTATAAATAATCTATTTTTGGCTGCAATGATGGCTGATGTTAAAATTTAGCTACTTCTTCTGGAATGCTTTATAATTCTTCTTTCCGATATAGAATATAGTTTGATATGGTTGATTTTGATAGTTAGCTATATCTATTTTTTTTTTTCATTTTTCACATTATTAGCCACAATGAAGGCAGATATTTGTGGATCTTTTTTGTTGTTATTAATACTATTATGTGCTTGAATATTTATCAGGATACACCTTGGATGAAGAAGTGATAGGAGCTGAAAAGGAAAGTATAAAAATTGGGTAGAGAATGGTAGGATGTTGGAAAAAAAAGGAAGTGAGATGATATGTAAGAGGTCTATGAAAATATTTTTGAAAAATGGAAAAAGAAAAGTGAAGAAAAGAGAAAGAAAGAGGGGACATGAGATGGAAACTAATAATGCAAAAAAAAAAAAAAAAAGACCAAAAAGTAAAAGGAAAAAAATGTAGGGGAGCCAAGATGAAAAAAATAAAGAAAATACATTATTGAGATTTTATAAATAAAAAAAACTTAGGAATGGATGGGGGAAAATAATGTCCTGAAAACCTCTTACTCTGTTGAAAAAGTCAAACCACATTTCAACTGTTCAAGACACTTTCTCTGCTTATTGTTAGTCCATTAGGTAATAATAAATCTGCTTCTCTCTCCCCCTCCCTCTCTCTCACTCTCTCTTTCACACACACACTGAATCAAATGTGTGCTGAAGCTCTCTCCCTCCTGGCTTGAAAGTGTGTATTTGTGTAATTGTTAGGCACTAAGTTCTATCTTGCATGTTCATTTTCTTATGAAATAAATTAAATAAATTTGCATGTGATTCAAAATAATTTTGTGACATGTATCTTTTGTGGAACTCTTAAGAAAGCATTGTTACAAAAATTAACAAGGAAGTTGGCTGTTGGAGTGAATTTTACATTATCCTTTCACTGGTTGTGTTTACTCAATCCAGTTGCATTGTGTATAGTCAATCCAGTTGCATTTGTGGTGGATTTCATACAATTCCTATGTTTTAACAGTAATATTTCTAATTTTTTCTTCTACTTTCATTCCATTTGCATTTGTTCTGCACTTAGTTCTAGAACATTGGTATCTCCTTAGTTTTATTTTCCAACTTGCATTTTATAAATAAATGGTAGATATACCTTAGAAAACATGAATCAATTAGAGTGATTTTTCATTTATAATAGTTTAACTGGTTGTCCTCTGGGTTGCTGTCCTGTTTTTTTTTGCTCTACAAAAGATTTTGTCTATTTCTTTTTATGAGGGAATATATGCAATAGTTTAGATCATTGTGGGTAAGTGAAAATAAGAATGTTTTCTCATCATTTTTATAAAAAATGCTTTGTCGTAACTATTTTACTTTTTTTCCATTGTAGACACATAATGCTAACAACCAATCATGGCTCAATGCTTCACCAAGTCTCCCTTCTACTGAAAATGTTTAAAGGGTAGATTGTGAGTTACTCCATTATCATGATTTTTTCTTAGTTTATAATGAGATATTTCCAACGACTCCATTTCTCTTTCTAATTCCATTATACTATAAATATTATTTGTTTACTTGCAGCTCGACCTTTGAAATAAGTTGGACGATAATTTTTTTTTGCTTCGTGACACTTAAGGTAAATATTCTAATATCTAATGAGTTTAATTGAAATAGAAATTAGATCTAAGACTCGCATCTAAGCTGCAAATTTTATTTCTTTATTTTAATTTATTCCCTCTCCTATTGCTGATTTGGTGGATTGAATAAAGAGGATCTTGGTCATTATTGTTTAATTAATATGGATTCTAAAAATTTGTAATTTTACTATTCAAAAGTATTGCATTGATTCAGATAATGTAAATGAACTAATCCCTATAGGATTATAGAAAGTATAAAAATCCTGAACAACTGTGTAATATGGTATTTGTGTGTTTCCTATATAAGTTGGGCCCAAGGCCAATTAATATTATAAAATGAAGACCTAACCCACTTAATTAAAATTTTTAATCAAGACAAGTATGTCATAAATAACATTTCTGTTTTCTCTAGACCAATCATGCTCACATCTCTCAACTCACAACCCGATGCTCACACTCTACCCATAAAACAATGTTCCAAAGACTATACTGATCACCCGATTCCATTCTTTTCAATCACATGTATTATGAATTACTTCCAATTTTAATTTGCCTCTTGAGAATTCTAGGTTGCAGCTTTTTCTACCATTATTATTTTATGAGAAATCGGATTTTATTATATACTTCTAAGTGCTTTATGCATATTGTGAAGTGAATACAATTTTAAATGTTAGGAAATATCTACTAGATTTAATACTTGAATTTGCATCATTACACTTGTCAGGTTTGTGTCATGTATATGGGTGGGAAAGTGTTATTTAAGGGTTATACAAATGCTTCTAAATTGTTCTCAACCTTTCTCTTCAAATTAATGCTATATTTGAATATGAACACTTCTAAAATTGGAGGACACGGCTATACCTACGTTGTGCCTTTAACCTTTCTCTTGTGTCACCATAAAAGAATCACTCCACAGTGTGCTTTGTCCATTAAAAAGAAAAAAAATTGTTATTTTTGTATTACAAATTTGGAATTACAATCATTTTCTTAAGTGTGTTTATACTACTAAGAATTGCTTGTTTCAATACTGGAATACTATAATTTAATAATTTTAAATGTAAATTTTTCTTGACAATAAATGTTTAAGAATTGCTTGTTTCAATTTGAGTTCTTTGTTAGTTTTCTTCCATTTGGTTTTTAGCTGTAAGTTAAATAATGATTTTTCTTTTTTTGGTAGTGATTAATTTAAGAGTACTTGTTCAACCTGTGATAGGAAAAAATCAATGGATCGGAATTGGATTCAAAATAGAAATAAGTGCTCCACTGAGTACATACAAGGGGTGAAAAGTTTTATGAACTTGGCACAAAATCATATGGATTCACTGGGGCAAACTCGTTGTCCATGTCGTAATTGTTCTAATGTCTTGTTTCAACTTTTAGACAATGTGGAAGAGCACCTATTTGTTTATGGCTTTGACAGAACCTACATAAAATGGGTACATCATGGCGAGAATATGTTGGATGATGAGGTGGACTTGTATGACAATGATGATTATACAACAAATAATGAAGCGGAGGAACCTGATTTTATGCAGCATATATTGGAAGATGTACACGCAGGAACATATATGCGTGATTATTGGGGGGAAGCATGTGACAACAATAGTTCATACGTTCCAGAAGGTCAAACATCTAGTAGTCCTGATTCAAATAAATTTGCAAGATTATTAAGAGACATGCAATGTGAACTTTATCCCGGATGTAAGAATCTTTCAAAGTTGTCTTTCTTGATTAAATTGCTTCATATAAAGGTACTAAATGGTTGGACAATTAAATCTTTCGATATGGTGCTTCAGTTGTTCAAGGATGCACTTCCAGATGATAAGACACTGCCAAAGTCTCACTATGGGGCTAGAAAAATAATGCGGGAGTTAGGCCTTGGATACAAGTCAATACATGCATGTAAAAATGATTGTATGTTATTTTGGAAGGATCACAAAGAAGATAAACATTGCTTGGTTTGTGGGGAAACCAGATATAAGTTTGAGGAAGATCAAGGAAAGAAGAAAAAGATTCCTCAAAAGGTCTTGCGGTACTTTCCACTCAGACCAAGACTGCAAAGATTATTTATGTGTAGAAAAACAGCCACCGATATGGTGTGGCACAAAGCGAAGCGTGTTGATGACGGTATACTGAGGCATCCGGCAGATTCTGAAGCTTGGAAGGATTTTGACAAGCAACACGATTGGTTTTCCAAGGATCCTCGAAATGTTCGTCTTGCATTAGCAACTGATGGGTTCAATCCGTTTGGAAATATGTCCAATTCCTATAGTATGTGGCCTGTAGTTTTGATGGTGTACAATTTACCACCTTGGATGTGCATGAAAGATCCTTTTTTCATGATGTCGTTACTCATCCCTGGACCAAGATCACCTGGAAATGAGATAGATGTCTATTTACTGCCTCTTATTGATGAACTAAAGGAGTTGTGGGAAGAAGGGGTAGATACATTTGATGCTTCAAAAAAACAGATTTTTCGAATGCACACAGCATTATTATGGACAATAAATGACTTCCCTGCATTTGCTATGTTGTCTGGCTGGATGACAAAAGGGAAAATGGCATGTCCAGTTTGTAATAAGGAAACAAGTTTTTTTTCACTAAAGAATGGAAAGAAGATCTGTTACATGTGCCATCGCCGCTTCTTACCAAGTGATCATAGTTGGCGAAAAAATAAGCAAGCATTTGATGGAAAGCAAGAGCACAGACAAAAGCCTAATGAACTATCTGGTGATGATTTATTGGAACAATTAAACAAAGTCAATGTTGTGTCATTTGGTAAAGGACCTAATAGCCTAAAGAGGAAGCGTCATGATTATGAACTCAACTGGACAAAGAAGAGCATTTTCTTTGAATTGCCTTACTGGAGAACACTTAAATTACGACACAATTTAGATGTCATGCACATTGAGAAGAATATATGTGACAGTGTGATTGGAACATTGTTGGATATAGACGGGAAAACAAAAGACACCATCAAGGCCCGCCTAGATCTGAAGGAAATGGGTATTAAGAAGGAATTACATCTAATTCAAGATGGAGACAAATTCACAATGCCACATGCATGCTACCAGATATCATCAACTGACAAAAAGGGATTTTATGAATGGTTGAAATCTATTAAGTTCCCAGATGGGTATGCATCAAATATCTCTCGTTGCGTGAATGTTAGAGATCGCAAGCTATCGGGAATGAAAAGCCATGATTGTCATGTTCTTTTACAACGTCTTCTCCCTATAGGAATACGCGGGTACCTTCGCAAGGATGTGTGCACTGCCTTAACTGAGCTTAGTTTCTTTTTCAAGAAATTATGTTCAAGGACATTGGAGTTGGATGATTTAAAGCAAATGGAAAAAGACATCGTCATTATACTATGCAAGATGGAACGAATATTCCCCCCCGCCTTCTTTGACATAATGGTCCACTTAACAATCCACCTTCCTCGTGAGGCGATCCTTGCTGGACCAGTACCGTTTCGGTGGATGTATCCAATAGAAAGGTGATATTTTTTTTTTGATAAGGTTAGTAGAACCACACACGCACACTGCCTCTACTGAGGCTTGAACCTAGACCTCCCTTTGAGAAGCCAGGGCCTTTATGCCACTAGACCAATTGGTCTTTGGCAATAGAAATGTGATGTTGTCTTACTTATAATTTTATATTCATATATAGTTGCAATCATTATAGTGATTTGCATGTATCTGTGTATTGACAAAAAAATATATTAAAATTTTATAGGTTCTTATACACTTTAAAGAAAACTGTTCGGAATACTGCCAGACCGGAGGGATCGATTGCTGAGGCATATGTTGATAAAGAATGCCTAACTTTTTGCTCTATGTATCTTGAAGGCGTTGAGACAAGATTCAATAGAGATGAACGAAATGACGATGGCAGTCAAGGGAATAAGCGGGAGGGTCTTTATGTTTTCAGACAAGATGTACGTACGTTGGGAGCCTCAACCTATTATCAGATGCCTTTGACTGATCTTGATAAGGCTCAAATGTACATCTTGAATAATTGCGATGAAGTATTGCCTTATGTGAAGTACGTAAATACTATAACAATATTTTAAATTCATGTGTAGTGTTATTGTAGTCATTTTATTTTTTAAGTTCTAATTTTATGTACTTTATGTGAAGTGAGCACATACAACATATCAAGAGCCATGGCTTTACTAATGTGCAAGAGAGACATGAACAACAATTTCCTCGATGGTTTGAGCACCGTGTAAGTGTTTCATAGGGTTCAAAAATTATTATTTTACTTTTTTATTAATTTTAATATAATTTTGTCAATAGATGAAACAATTGCATGAGCAGAAGGCTCCAGAAGCTACGGACCAACTATATTTCTTAGCTTGTGGTCCTGATTCACTAGTGACCCGACATTCAGGATGCATTGTTAATGGTATTAGGTTTCACACAACCGACCGCGACAAGCGTCGTAGAACACAAAACAGTGGGGTGGTTGTGAAAGGAGAACATGATTCCAAAGAAATCGATTTCTATGGTATTCTTGTAGATGTTATGGTGTTCAAATATTTGGGAGGAAACAAAGTCTACCTCTTCAAGTGTGATTGGTGGAATGTTGGCAACCAAAGAATGGGGATACATTCAGATGGTAACATCACGAGAGTAAATCTTTCTAGTAGGTGGTACAAGGATGATCCTTATGCATTAGCATGTCAAGCTGAGCAAGTATTTTATATGAAAGACCCTAAGTTCGGTAATAATTGGCATGTTGTGCAAAGGGTAGCACCTAGGAATTTGTATCAAGTTGCAGAGATGTCATTGGTAGATGACGATGATGATTCATATGAAGTTGAAGATTCAGGATACATTGACACAACAGTCCAATATGATGATCTAGAGTTGGACCCATTGCACAGGGAAGATGTTGAGCCAACATACATTGACGCAACTGATGTTTTGCCAAACAACGCAACTGTTGACCATATAAATGATGATTTCATTAATGATGATGAGAGTGAGGATGAAGATGATACATTGATTGATTATTGTGATGATGAGGAAGATGTGGAGTTACTATCCTTTGAAAATGATGAGGAAGATGAAGAATTGTTATTCACTGATAATGAAAGTGATATGGATTGAGGTATAAAGGCTATTTTAATTCATGTTTTGGTTGTGCTTTCTTTTGTCATTTAAATGTTTATATTAAATGAAAGGGGTCATTCAAATTCAAGGGGACAACTAAATTTGTTACTTTATATAATTATCTACTTTATGCTAATGCATTAATATTTTCTTGGAGAAATTATCTTTATTGTGGAGTTGTAAACCATTTAGAGTGTTGAGCAAAGCTTAGACAATAATAAAATTTTTACAAACCAGTGACTAATATTATTTTATACTTCACATGATTTATTATCTTTCTAGTATCGACTTGATCCCTCTCAACCTGATGATGAATTACTGTATCATAGTTTTTTTATTTTATTTTATTTGTACCCTAATGCCATTATAAGTCAAGTTGCATTGTGTCTTTCTTTATATCTCTACTCTTAATATTGTCTTTTGTGATGCTTCTCTGTGCAGGTGTCTAATGAATGGCCTGGCTTGCCTACTGGTGTAAAATCTGATCCATCTAATATAGAGCTTTTGGAACATTTAGTAGCAAAATGGAAATCTTCCTGGTGAGCTCACTCCCAATTCTTAGATTTTTGTATATGGTTTTTCACTATCAGTAGTGGCCACTAGGCCTTATCTATGGGGGCCACAAATGAAAGCTGGGGGCATTTTTACAATTAGTGAAGATTTTACACATAATAATACAAATATATGGTAGTGGCCACCAATGGGGCTTATCTAGTTCGGTCCCTGAATGCTTTTCAGTAATTTTATATGTGCTTGGCATGAGCTATTGTAGGGGCTAATGCATATTTTAAATCAAGTTATGCTAATGAGTGTTTTACTCTTTTTTATGATCTTAGGTTGATTTAGGTATGTTTTATGAGTTAATTTCTAACCTTGAAGCAAAAAAACTAAAAACAAACCATTAGTGCGCACATAGACACACATTATAAGGAAAAATGGTCAATAAGAAAAAATACAGTGCACACACAGGCACAGATCATTTTAGCTTTATCTTTTGAATTATTGAAACTCCTTTTCATAATAGTGATAGAGTTCTAAACATAAATTCATTTGAGACATATCAAACACTAAGACAAGAAGGATAATACGAATCAAATAAATATAAAGAGGTTTAAACTTGTTATTTGAACAAGACACTAGCCAATGTAATCTACATAAAATGTACAATTCTAAAATTACTACAAAATAAACATAGTTACTTAGCTAGGGCTATATCAAGCCACTAGGAGTGAAGTTAGCTTCTCATAGGAATGGTTGAAGCCTCCCTTCCCTCCTTAGCTTCTCTCCCTCTCAATACATTTTAGTGCTGGAGCTACTGGAATTCCAGTAACTCCCTATGTCGCTCAATATGCCTAGATGTGTACGAATATGAATGTATATGTCTTCCCCAGCCTTATGTCTGAATCATTTTTTTATATAACCCCACATCAGTCTCATCTCTGTCCTCATCCTCGGATAAGTTGCTCTGGAACTTGCTAAGCTCAGCCATCACACATGATTGGAAAATGTCACTTGTTTCTCTCCATCAAACTCCTCACTCGCTACAATACATGAACAAACTAAGTCAAATAAAGAGGCTTTTGCTTTGCACACAAATTAAGTCAAATAAAGAGCCAACATGAATTTAGAAACCACCAAAAAACTAATCAAATAAACAAAACATATCAAGTTTAGAAGGCATGGGAAGATCATATCTCAAAACCCTTTCATCAATACTTCCTCTTATCCTTCAGTTTCATTCTTGTGTCTAAAGTTCTTTCTTTTCCCAGTTTTTTCCTCAATGGTATTCTCAAGAGAAGCATAATTATCTGTTGAACTTTCTAGATGTACAATCTGAAACAGTTGCTCATCAAAGGTTCATTCAGCAACAAATCAACAGAAACTAGTTGCTATTATATTTATCAAATTCAATTAGTATTTTAGCAAAATTCATTTGAAAAAACATTCTAAATCAACAACCATTTCTGAGAGGAAAAAAGAGAGAAATCCTTGAAAGAAATCTGTAAGATGCTATAAAATACTTAATTTGAAACTTCATAGACCCGGAAATGTTTAGGAGTTGAAATTACTAGTACTACTCTAGTAGCAGCAAAACCAAACCACACCCTAAGAGTGTAAGCAATTAACAGCTTAAATTTGATAAGCTAAGCCAAGTTCATCCTAAGAGTAAAGTCAACATGTTCCAGGACTAAAGAAGTTACCAAATATAATCCTTCCATTGGAGCATGGACAGCTACTTTCAGTAATGCCACCAATAACCAAAAGGCATCTTTTTCACTCATATAAAGAAGCAACAAACCAGCTACAAATCCCATGCCCTGTAATAATTAATTAAAATATAAATATAGTATCCCATAAAGAGCAAATGGAACAGTAATGGGATATATAAGATATAAAACTTGAACATATCCAACATCTCTAACGTAAACAGGGTATGCCTTTAAAACATTGTACAGGGACCGTTGACCAGGTCCATGTCTCTGCTGAAAAAAAACATGTGAAGGAAAGGTACGAGATATGTCCCGAATTATATCCAGTTCAAAAGCCGACATCTCATAAATTACCAGTTGCTGCAGTAGCCGAACAGTTCCATTAGTATACTAATGATTCAAAATAGATAATTGAAGAGGGAATAAGCATTCGGAAGGGAAATGCACATAAAATAATCAAGGACTATGATAAATGAAGGAAGTATAACAGCTTCACGCATTTTATGCACATCCCAACCCTCTTATGAATTAACTTAGATCACACCCTAACCAACTTCACTAACTTTTCAGATTTCACCCTTTAAAACCCCCAACCTCCTTAAAAAGAAAGAAAATAAAAGAATTAAGAAAAATAACTCATTAGATTAAAACTAACAAAATGATCTCTCCATGTTCAAAGTTTGACAAGTCCATAATTGAATTTGGTATTACCTTACTGCATAGATCTTTTAATGAAATCATAGCCAATTAATTTGATAGCAGCATTATGGGCTAAATTTCTCATGAATTTACTTAATACGCTAATATGTAACCTAAGTTACTTAATATGCTAATGGCAAAGAGCAATCAAACTGAAGGTGTAAGAATTCATAGCAATACCTTTGCAAGATTATTAGTTTTCCCATAATATAACTGCTGCCTAGTTCATATGCTAACAAAAACACACAAAGAAAAAAAAATTAAACCTAATATCCACTGTCACGTTAGCAAGCCAAGACTCTTTTGTACAACTAATATCTACTTCAAATTGACACATACCTCAAAAGCTTAACTAAGAAACCAAATTAAACCTCAAAATAATGAATACACCATTCAATTACAAAGCTATTAAAAAAATGATTTAGAAGATAGATAGAAAAACACGTGCAGGTGTATTTCATTATACAACCAAACAAAGAAATCACTAGAAAATTCACACCTGATCACTTAATGAAACACAGAGAGCTTCGGAAACTCAATCAATCACCTAATCCAGAAGTCGATTGATGCCTTCTTAATCAATCACCTAATCTAGAAGTCGAATCGAGCTCCAACCTCAAGTGTTTGAGCTCGGCTTGGTTAGGCTCGACAGCTTTTCAAGCTTGGCTCGAAACTCGTATAGAGATACAGATATTACACACACAAAACACACACATGCACAGATCTATCATACACATATTACACACACGCATATGCAGAATGCACATATCTGTCTAAAACTAATTTTCCATCAAAAAAAATTTCATACAAAATTATAAAAAGTTGTGAATTGGGACTTAGGATGTAGAGAGAGGAGTGTGGGCCGTGTGGCTAGGGTTGAGAGTAATTGAGTGGTTAAAGAATATATATAGATGGGCTTTCAGAAGGCTTAGGTTTGAGCTATGTTAATTCTCTTGGACTTCGTCCATTTTATTTTTAAAAAGTTTGGTAATGCATTTTATTGATTTG
This sequence comes from Cornus controversa, assembly GCA_026545225.1. Taxonomy (NCBI): domain Eukaryota; kingdom Viridiplantae; phylum Streptophyta; class Magnoliopsida; order Cornales; family Cornaceae; genus Cornus; species Cornus controversa. The sequence continues at coordinate 4,535,937 of CM048849.1, forward strand.
GTTGGGCTAGGCTGGGCTAAATTATAGGTGTGGTAGCAGACTCATTTCCAGCAGTTTTTAAAAACCGCCAATAATAAGTGATGATTTCTAGCTAAGGGCTAGAGCTTATTGGGGTTAATGCTAAAGCTATTCCGGTAGTTTTGAAAAATCACCGGTAATGACCTTGATGATTTCTAGTGGTCTTAAAAAAATTGTGGCTAAGCCAATTGTTTCTAAGAAAGCGCCGATGCTGCCATGGTGAGATAGGTTGGATGAGGTTGGTTGTATGTGGGTTGTGCCATTGGTGACAGCCATGGTCTTTGACAGTGGGTTCACGGCTGCTTGGGTAGAAGATATATATATATATATATATATATATATTCTCTCTCTCCCAATTTCTTTCTCACCATCTCTCTCTCTCTTTCTCTTCCCACCCTCGGCAGTGACTCCTCCACTCTTCTCACTTCCTTTTTTCTTGTTTCTTTTCTTTTCTTTTTCTTTTTCCACTTCTCACAGCACACACATATCTCTCAGTTCTTTCTTTTTCCCCACCAATTATTCTTTCTCACCACCCACTCTCTCTCTTCTTTGTGAATGGCTTTTGCTGATTTCATGAATTGGTTGGCACAACAATGGTGCTCGACTGACTAGATTAGGCTCGGTGGGTTAGGTTAGGTGCTAGGTGATGTCGCGCACTTGGGTAATGGAAGAAGGTAGGTGAGGTAGGCTGGCTTGGTTAACAGTTGGCTGTGGGTGGCAGCAGGTGATGATTTCTGGCTAGGGCTAAAGCTTATTGGGGCAAGGGCTAAAGCTATTTCAGTGGTTTTGAAAAACCGCCAGTAATGACCTTGATGCTTTCTAGCGGTCTTAAAAAATTGTGGCTAAGCCAATTGTTTCTAAAAAAGCGCCGGTGCTGCCATGGTGAGATGGGTTTGGATGAGGTTGGTTGTATGTGGGTTGTGCCATTGGTGACAGCCATGGTCTTTGACAGTGGGTTCACGGCTTCTTGGGTAGAACATATATATATATATATATTCTCTCTCTCCCAATTTATTTCTCACCATCTCTCTCTCTCTCTCTTCCCACCCTCGGCAGTGACTCCTCCACTCTTCTCTTCTCACTTTCTTTTTTCTTATTTCTTTTCTTTTGTTTTTCTTTTTCCACTTCTCACAGCACACACATATCTCTCATTTCTTTCTTTTTCCCCACCAATTTTTCTTTCTCACCACCCACTCTCTCTCTTCATTGTGAATGGCTTTTGCTGATGGTGAGGATTTGTATTTGGTGCTTCATGAATTGGATGGCACAGCAATGGTGCTCGGCTGACTAGATTAGGCTTGGTGGGTTAGGTTAGGTGCTAGGTGATGTGGCACACTTGGGTAATGGAAGAAGGTAGGTGAGGTAGGCTGGCTTGGTTGATAGTTGGTCGTGGGTGGCAGCAGGTGGTTGTGTGGATGTGTCTGGCGGTGGATTGTGTGGTGGTGTTTTGTGATGTTGCAGGCTGTTTGGATGGTGGTGAAGCTGCCATTTGGCTTGTGGTTGATTAATATTGGGTTTTGTTTGGCTAAGGTGAGGTGGTCTAAGTTTGTGTTGGCTTTAGGTGCTGCTAGTGGTTGCTTCGTGAGGTTCACAGTTAAGGTAGTGTTTGGCAGCTTAGGTGAAGGTTGGTTGGTGATGAATGGAATGAAGTTGTGTGCATGGATGGAATGTGCTGTTTTGCATTACATGGGCTAAATGGTGTTGAGTTAGGTAATGGGTTTGCTGCATTGGTTGGTGGTTAAGTAGCCATGGTTCATAGCTGGGCAGTGGGTGTGGTATTGGTGTTGAGCTCAGTTGCCATGAGTTTGTGGGTTTGGCTGATAGGTGAAAATGCTTGGGTCATCAATGGTGGGATAGGTTTGATTAATGCATGGGTTGGATATGATAGTGGGTTTGTGGATGGATGAATGGGCTGAAGTAAAATGAAAATGGGTTTCGGATGTGGGCTTGGGCAGTGTGCTGCCATGTGTGTGCATGTGTATATGTATATAATATATAAATATTTATATAGAATATATAAGAGTATATTATATATATACACAATTGAAATTATCTACGATCCGGAACTCTTGACTGTATCCTTGGACAGATGAACATTTGGACACCAATTTGAATTTTCATTTCACGGAGGCATATATTTGATTAAGTTTCTTTACTATTCTTCTTGAGCCAATCTTCCAACTCCATTTATATGTGTTATAATAGTTGGATCGTTTTAGCTTTATCTTTCGAATTATTGAAACACCTTTTCATAATCGTATATATATGATGATTATCATTATAGAAATAATATGTTTATATGCAACTGAACTAATCATATTTTTTTCTCCTTTTTTTGCAGGTTGCATGTGGTCGGGATTAGCTTTTTGGATCTCCGTTTTGTTGTCGACTCATTGCCTATCTTTTTTTTTGTTCTTTTGTATATGGGTTTAGGTTAAAATCACTTTTGCACCTTTTGTTTTATATGGGATTAGATTTACTCTCCTATCTTCTTATTGTTGTATATAATTAAATCATTCTCTGTGTATGAATCTACTTTTGATCCTTTATTTAGAATATGTTTGGACCTTTGGATATATATGATAGAATATTTTAGTTTTTAATTTGTAAAATATTAGTTTGGATAATTTGTGACTGATGCTTTATAGAATTTGTAAAATTTTAGGTTTGATTGCAATGTTTGATATGCGTTACAGGAAACAATTTTGTCTGTAAAAAATATTGGTGACAAACAACATTTGTTGCTAAATAATTACATTTGTAACAAAGTTAGTTTTGTCTCAAATTATTTTGTTTTTAGGGACAACACATTTTTTTGTTGCAAATTGTTTTATTTTTAGGGACAAATCTAATTTTGTTGCAAATTGTTTATTTTTTAGGGACAAAGTTTATTTTGTTGCAAATTATTTTATTTTTAGGGACAAAGTCTATTTTGTTGTGAATTGTTTAATATTTAGGGACAAATCTAATTTTGTTGCAAATTGTTTATTTTTTAGGGACAAAGTTTATTTTGTTGCAAATTATTTTATTTTTAGGGACAAAGTCTATTTTGTTGTGAATTGTTTAATATTTAGCGACAAATCTAATTTTGTTGCAAATTGTTTATTTTTTAGAGACAAAGTCTATTTTGTTGCCAATTGTTTTAGATTTAGTTACAAACCTAATTTTGTCGCAAATTGTTCAACATTTTAGGGACAAAATGACATTGGTCGCAAATTATTTATCTTTAGTGACAAATCTGTTTTTTGTCGCAGATTGCTATGTATTTAGCAACAAAAGTCCTTAGGATTGGGTTGCTAAAGGCGACAAATTTTTGGAGAAATAGTGACAAGTAATTTGTCGCTATTTGTGACATCTTTAGGGACAAGTGTGTTTTTGTTGCAAAATATGACATTTTTTGCGACAAAAGTTTTTTGTCGCATAAAACCTTTTGTGACGGGCTTTAGGGGACAACCTCGCGACAAAAGTTTTTTGTCCCTAAAAGTTTTTTGCGACAAATTTTGTATGTTTAGCGACAAAAATTTTTGTTGCAAAACAACAAATTTCTTGTAGTGTACCTTTGCTTCTTACTTTGCTACTTCTGTGTAAAGGAAAGAAGGAACTCAAAATCCCTACTCAGGCTTCGCTTTGCCATTCCTTAGAGGTCAGTTCCATTCTCTCTCCTAATTTTTGCTTGTTTATCCTTTTTCTTTGCACTTCCCCATGGGTTGATCGAAGGGAGTTAGGATTGTTGATAGTTTCGAGGATGAGGAGGCTACTTAAAGTTCTGATGCAACTGTTAGTGGTGAGGGTGTCGATTTTGGGTTTATTGATCCAGAGGAAGCTGACCCCTCTAATTCAATTAGGGTTACACCGAATCTTCAGAGAGTTAGAAAGGATTATGAAATCATTGCCAACATTTCCCTTAGGCTTTACCCTTTAGATTCTAATTTTTGATCTGGTGATGGGATCAATGATGGTGAGATGTTGTTTTCAATAAAATATCTCGCCACTTTTTCCACCTAGTCCTTTGCCACATGATTCTTGCCCCACTTCAAGTCAACCCTAATTTCTTTAGGGTTATCTCCAATGTGTTGGCGATTAACTAGACTAGGTCTTTGGAGCTAGGTTTTGATGATTTACTATCCTGTTACCAAGTTTGTGTGATGAAGAATAAAAAGTGCAGATACTATTTTTACCCTCGATCTAAAAGATCCCTATGTCTGGGTCATCCCACGTCTGACAAGGATGGGAAAGAGCAGCTAGTTGTTGTGGGTGGTAACTGGAAAGTAGCTAGTTGTTGGAGGTGTAGGTACACCCACTTTTGATCTCACCCTGAATTTTTATTGCAATTTTACAGTTTGTTAAGTTCTTTTATTTTCTAAAATTTACTTTTATTTTAGTGTAGGCTAAGACTCACTTCCCCGTTCGGAGGTTTGTGGTTGGCTGAAGACACTTGAAGATAATGTGTAGAGTGATACTCCTCAATCAAAGACACTTCTGAGTCCTGAAAATCTTAGAGCTATTGCCAAAAGTGCTTTAGAGATTAAAGAAATGAAGTTGCCAGCTACTATACGTCGAAAAGGGAAGAAGCTGACTGATGAAAAGAGGGCTGTAGCAATCTTACTGAAGGAAAAACACACTTAGGATGAGCTGACAAAGAGAAAGTCCCCCTCGGCCCCCTCGGCTATTGAGTCTGATTAGAGTGGCCATGCTCAAAAGACCCAGAGGTCTTCAGATGCTCCATCATCTTTTCCCAATCAGCAGTTAATTGTTTCTGCTACTGCCAGTGCTGTTCCTCCTCCAGTGGCAGAGGAAAGATCGGTTGAACCTGGGTCTGGCGATTCTTATATTGTCCCATCGATTATTTCTACTGCTAACTAGATTCCCCGGATGGTCAAAGTTGATGGGTCGTTGCTCTCTATTGAAGACTATTCTCAATGATCCGACCTCACTTAGGGCTTCCATTGGTGGGGATATGGCTCCCATGTGAGGCACAAAGGATGAAAGAAGCTTCAATCTCTTATTTGGTGGAGTCTTGTCTTGACATAGCTATGAAGGTATGTAAATTTTCCTTTAATGTCTGTGTTCTTCTTATCCATATAGTAACTTTGTTTGGTTTCTTTTGGTATAACCTTTTTGGGGTGGGGGCTATATGCCGATCGGTTGAGCAGACGGCTCTGAAGGTGAAAAGAACCTTAATTGAGAAGAAGAAAGCGGAGACTGAGATGAAGGCCGCTCTAGCTGGGATGAAGGCCGCCTAGGAGGTTGTAAATGTTGAGCGCTCAAAGTGCAGTGAAGACTCTTTGTCCTGAAGAGCTAAAGCAATTGGAACGTCGGGTTGTTTTAACACTATGTCACTTGGAAATGATATTTCCACCTTCCTTCTTCACCATAATGGTACACTTACCTATTCACTTAGCTTATGAGGCAAGGATTACAGGACCAGTGCAATACCATTGGATGTATCCAATAGAGAGGTCTAGATTTTTTATTATTTTTATTTATAGTTTTTGTTTCTTTTCCAAAAATACTGATATTATTAGTTTTCATTCTCTATAATTTGGTACCTTTTGACTTTGAAAAATTATGTACCAAAATAGAAGTCATCTAGAGGGTTCAATAGCAGAAGGGTATTTAGCTGAAGAATGCTTGACTTTTTGTTCACGCTACTTAACAAATATTGAAGCAAGATTCGATAAGCCCCAAAGAAATTACAATAATGTGTATGATGGAGAGGAAATGAATATTTTTGGTCCACAAGGTCGTGCCTTGGGAAAACAAGAGTTGATTGATTTAGATGAGATGACTTGGGTGTAAGCTCATCGATATGTTTTGTTCAATTATGATGGAGCAAAACCATTCATTGAGTAAGATCAATTTCCCAATATATTACATGGTTATTTGTGTGAATTTCTATTATCGAGATAATATGTTGTGAGATATATAATTGTAATTGGCAAATTTCGGTGTCAAAACTTGTTGATCAAGTTGTAATTTTTGTTTGATCTTGTGTCTCGATCTTCGGAGCTGAACGGAAGGTGTCTTGATACCGTGGATTTGATGAGGACATCACTTAGAACAGGTATGTGAGTGAGGACACTATGTTTTGAAGTTTGGTGGGCTTAGGACTTGGAATATATGCTTTAAATGCTAAATTGATTTTTGCTAAGTCCCACCAGTCCCCAAATATGAGGACCGGTCCAACTTCTCTCGGAACTTTCAAAATTCAACATGTCTGAAAAGTCCCACTGGTCCCCAAATATTAGGATCGGTCCAACTTTTCTCAGGACTTGGAAATTTCCAAGTGTCTGCAAAAGTCCCACCGGTTCTCAATTTTTAGGACCGGTCCGACTTGGCTGACATGCGCGAAAATTTCCTTTTTGATCCGAATTGATTTCCTAGTCAACCAAAACTTCTCTAAAACTTTCCTTAGGTATTTTAAACTTGTTTTCCAAGAAGACTAAGGATTCTAAACCTTATAAATACCTCTTTATGCTTCAATCAAAAAGAGGGAGATGAGGAACTCATTGATTTAATATTCAGAGTCAGGAATATATTTTTGAGAGCTAAAAGAGGAATTTATGAGAGAAAATTTTCATTGATTTTTATTTTTGAGAGCACACACACACGGAGTGCTTAAGTTGTGATGTTCTTCTTCATCTGATCAACGGAATCTTCAAGACATCATCAGTCTACAAAGGTTGATCAAGAGCAGCAGAGGTGGTTCCTTCAAACTACAAGATTTTATCTGAAGAGGAAGAGAAACGATCACTATGCAGGGAACAAAATACTTGCTGAGTATTGTTGTTCTTTCAATTACCTTTCTGTAAGGATTGTGACGTTAGCCGAAAGTCTGCAGCAGTTGGACATATTGTCGCAATCATAAGCCTGAGGTGTTCCGCATCAGATCCTTGACAGAGTGAAGAGGGGTGTGAGTCTGGGACAGAGTCTGATGTACTTTGCTTCGAGATAGTAGATTGGTTTCTCTAGGGTTTCTGCCTCACCGCTGTGGTTTTTCCCATCTTGGGTTTCCACGTAAAATTCCTAGTGTCATCTCTAAGTTTTCCTTACTTGCTTTATTTATTTTGTGATTGGTTTGGATGCTTAATTGATAATAATTGTGGGTAATTAATCAATCATAAAAATTGGGCAAGATGACCTATTCACCCCCTCTAGGTCTAAGGATTAGCATCTCACTCTAAATTAACTAAACTGCTTCCGCACCGCACAACTCACATTTAGTATCAAAGCGGGTTGCTCAATTCTGAGTTAGATTTTTTTTTGGTTAATTTAGTTGTGAATTTCATGATGTCTCATGTTGTGTCTGTTGATGATGAAATTATTTTACCCCAATTTTCTGATTCTATAACTGGCATGCATCCTGAGTGGTCTAAGTTGAAAAGGGACTATGAAAATTTGTTGGAGAAATTGAAACTTGCTGAACTTGATAGAGATATTTATAAATTGGAAGTTTTTGTTACCAATAAAAATTTAGAAGAACTTAGACATGAAAAGATGAATCTTTTTGGTAAATTTGAATTTCTGGAACAGGAAGTTAAACAGATTAAAGGGTTTAATAATTCACTTGAGCATAAGATTGATAACTTGAATTGTGAACTTGTTAAATCTAATCAGTCTTTCCAGAAATTTAATTCTGACACTTGCAAATTTGGTAAGTTGGATTTTTCTAAAAACTTGAGTAACAAAGAAGAATTGGTTTCAACTTCAAAGGAATTTTTATTTTTAAAATCAAAAGATATTTTTGTGAAAGTTGATACTAAGCCTTCTATTATTACTCATGCTCTAAAACTTGCTCCAACATGTCATTTTTGTGGAGAAATAGGTCATATTAAATACAAGTGTCAGAAGAGAAAAGTTGAACTCAAAAAGCATAAAAACTTAAACAGTTCAAGAGTTCTACTGAATGAGATGAAAGAACTTGAAAAGAAGCAACAGGAATTGAAAGAAAAATTTGATAAATTGAATTGCTTTAATTCTGTTCTAGGCAATAAGAAGAAAAAGCCCATTGAGACTGATAATTCTAATTCTAAAACAGTTAGGAAATCATTTGATAAAAAATCTGAAACTATTTGGGTGAAAAAGAATAATCTGAAATGTTTTGTCACGCACACTGCACTTAGAGCACTTGGTCCTACAGGTTGGTACTTTGATAGTGGTTGCTCTAGGCACATGACTGGGGATAGAACATTGTTTACCACTTTTAAGGATTATACTGGTGGGTCTGTTACATTTGGTGATGGCAATGCATCTAAAGTAAGTGGTAAAGGTAGAATTAATTTTTCTACTTTTGGTGAATTGAAAAATGTTCTATATGTTAAAGGTTTAGCTGCAAACTTGTTGAGTATCAGTCAAATATGTGATAGTGATTTTTAAGTTAATTTTACTCAACATGGATGTTTGTAACTAATGAGCAGGGTGATTGTATTTTGAAAGGATCTAGAACTCTTGAAAATTGTTATGTAATATTTTCAGATCCTTCACATATGTATTTTTCTGCTGTGATTGATGAAGCTATTTTGTGGCATAGGAGACTTGGTCATATGAATTACAATGATTTGGTAAGTTTGTCTAATTATGAACGAGTTTGAAGTTTGCCTAAATTGAAAAGACCAACAGATGAGGTACGCGGACCATGTCAATTAGGTAAGCAAACTAGAGTGTCACACAAGAGACTTAAGCATCAAGTCACTTCAAGACCATTAGAACTGATCCATATGGATTTAATGGGTCCAGTAAGAACTCAAAGCATAAGTGGTAAAAAGTATATGCTTATAATGGTTGATGATTTTTCTAGATTTACTTTTATTGCTTTCTTGAGAGAAAAATTTGATGCTTTTGTGTTCTTCAAGTCAGTTTGCCAAAGGATTCAGAATGAGAAAGGATATGCAATAACTCGTGTTAGGAGTGATAGGGGAGGTGAGTTTGAACCTAGACCTTACATTGAGTATTGTGATAATCTTGGCATAAGTCATGAATTCTCTGCACCTAAAACACCTCAGCAGAATGGTGTAGTTGAAAGAAAGAATAGGACAATTGCAGAGATGGCACGTACTATGCTTTATGAAAGTAAGTTAGCTAAACATTTTTGGGCTGAAGCTGTTAGTACTGCTTGTCATGTTTTAAACAGGGTGTACCTTAGGCCTGGAACTGAAAAGATAGTATATGAATTGTGGTATGGAAGACGCCCAACATTAAACACTTTCGAGTCTTTGGGAGTAAATGTTATATCCTTAGAGATAGGGAGAATTTAGAAAAATTTGACTCTAGAAGTGATGAAGGATACTTTTTGGGATATGCAATAAATAGTAGGGCGTATAGGGTGTATAACCATCGCACTAAAGTTGTAATGGAGTCAATTAATGTTGTGATTGATGACTCAAGGCCTAAGGAGATACATGATCAACCTGAGGAAGAAGAAGGTATAAATACCTTAGGGTTACCTGAGAGTGAACCTAGTGAGAGAGAGGTTGAGAAAGAAAGTGAAACTGAGGATGAAGGTGAGCATATAGGTGGTGATGAAATTGTTGATGATACACATGCACCTATAAAAAATCCTACACCACATGAGGAAGTCCCAATGTCTGGCAGTTCTAGGATTCGAAGTAGTCATCTATTGACTAATGTGATAGGGCCATGGGAGGAGAGAAATACTAGGAATAGAGTCTGGGATAACATAGGACACTCATATCATATGGCTCAATTTGAACCTAAAAATGTTGATGAAGCTCTTTAAAGTTCTGATTGGCTTATAGCAATGCAAGAAGAGTTGAATCAATTCGTGAAAAATGATGTTTGGGAGTTAGTGCCTCAACCTAAGGATATGAAAATCATAAGAACTAAATGGATTTTTAAAAACAAACTTGATAAGAATGGGCTTGTAATGAGAAATAAAGCCAGGTTAGTTACACAAGGATACACTCAAGTTGAAGGAATTGATTTTGATGAAACTTTTGCACCAGTTGCTAGACTTGAGTCTATTCGTCTTCTTCTTGCTCTTGCATGTCACTTTAAATTTAAATTATTTCAAATGGATGTTAAAAGTACTTTTCTAAATGGTATTTTGCAAGAAGAAGTGTATGTAGCTCAACCTAAAGGTTTTGTTGATCCACATAATCCTGATCATATTTTTCATTTGAAAAAGGCTCTTTATGGTTTGAAACAAGCTCCTAGAGCATGGTATGAAAAATTAATTTCTTATTTGTTGCATAAGGGCTTTAGGAGAGGGGGAGCTGATAAAACTTTGTTCATAATCAGGAAAGGGAAAAATTTGCTTGTTGCTCAAATCTATGTGGATGATATTATTTTTGGTTATACTTCTGATAACCTTATTCATGAATTTGCTAAAGATATGGGTAATACTTTTGAGATGAGCATGGTTGGTGAACTAATATTTTTTCTTGGACTCCAGGTGAAGCAATTTGATGATGGGATTTTTATATCTCAAACTAAGTATGCAAAGGAGTTAGTCAAGAAATTTGGTTTGGAAGGTTCCAAACATGTGCAAACTCCTATGAGTACTTCTTCCAAGTTGGAAAAGAACTCTGACTCTAAGAGAGTTGATCCTTCAATATATAGGAGTATAATTAGCAGCCTGTTGTATTTGACAGCAAGTAGGCCTGACATTACATTTAGTGTAGGAGTATGTGCTAGGTATCAAGCTGATCCTAGAGAACAACATCTCATTGCAATCAAGCGCATTATTCAATATGTCAATAGCTCTTTGAATTATGAATTGTGTTTTTCTGTATAGTCTAATTCTGAGATTGCAGGTTACGCTGATGCTGATTGGGCTGGTAACAAGGATGATAGGAAAAGTACTTCAGGTGGTTGTTTCTATGTTGGTACTAATCTTGTTTCATGGTACAACAAGAAGCAAAATTGTGTTTCCTTGTCATCATGTGAAGCTGAATATATTGCTGCTGGAAGTTGTTGCACATAACTACTTTGGATGAAGCAGATGCTACTGGATTATGGAATTGAACAAGGTACAATGTCTATCTTTTGTGATAACAATAGTACAATTAATATCTCAAAGAATCTAGTTTTGCATTCTAGGATAAAACACATTGACATTCGACATCATTTTATTAGGGAACTAGTTGAACAAAATATCGTGTCTTTGGAGAAAGTGCATACTGATAATAATTTGTCTGACATTCTCACAAAGCCTTTAGATACTTCTAGGTTTCATCGCCTTAGGAAATCTATAGGCATTTGTTGTCTTGATTAGATTGCATAGCATTGACATAATCTAGAAAGGAACTTCATATTCATCTTATGAGTCTAGATTATGTATTGAACCTTGTAGTTTTAAGTTTTTTTATTGAGAAGTTAAGCAAACCATGTTAGAATGAGTATATTTGAACACAAGAAAATTAGTGACACATAGATTACATGTGTATAACATACTATGGCTAAGAGTTGAAAATTTGGTTTTGCTTACTTATTTCGTTAAGTAGATGAATCATGATGAGTACATTTACTAGATTATTTTTATGTCATTGTTTTGGTCAAAGATAGCGTTGACGTGATAGAGCATTATCTTGGGAATTGAATGTTCAATATTGTGCTAAAGACCAAAAAGAGTGATGAGTGAAAAAAAATATATATATCAACAGCTGGAAAAGAAAAGAATAAAAAAAAAATGAAAAATTGCTGTTGAGCATATTCTTATGGAAAAGGCTACCTTCGGGATTTGTTCGAAGCTACCACTACAACATAAATCTCCAATGAGATATCTTTTGAAAAGAGTTATTTTGAGGAAATAGCTGGCTACCCGTAAGAGTGAAAGCCACCGAATATGTATGTGCGAGGAACAATAAAAGAAAATTTGAAAGTCTGTGCACATGTTGATTGTTTGATTTCTGAGTGAGTGTAATGTCATTGAAATATTGTCTGAAAATCTGAACATTTGGCAAAAGAAATATTTTGGCTTATGGAAATTTATGGTGATTTTACTACACTTACTAAGTGTGTGAAACTAATTGATTAAGTTTTGGTTTTAGTTCGTTGTGTTCATAGAGTCTTGTGGAGTCAATATTTTCTACTGTTTACATATATAAGTTCTATATGCTTGCTTGCTTCCTCCTTATTATTTTTTTATTTCTTTTGCGTCCCTTGTCAATTTGTGACAAAAAGGGGAAGAGATTTGGGAAGTTTATTGGAGAGACTTTGTAACACTCAGAGGGAGAGATTTGTCTAGTCATTTATCATTAAGGGGGAGATAAATTATTTGAGAAAAAGCATTACAAAGCATTGACATTACATGTTTTGTTTTATTCTTGCTTATGGTTATGCTTATTTATCTTTATTAAGCTTTCACGAAGGTATCTTTGAGTGTTGTTTTGCAGAGTATCGTGGTTCATCATATTTCCTGAATATAGGTGTTCTTCACATTTGCCACAAGCTTAAGATCAGAGTGACTGCTCAGTTTGGTTCAGATATGTTTTTATTTTTGACAACATCGTAATTTATCTTTTCTGCTACGGGGTAGATTACATATTGTCTAGGTTGGTTTTGTCACGAAATTGTCAAAGGGGGAGATTGTGAGATATATAATTGTAATTGGCAAATTTCGGTGTCAAAACTTGTTGATTGAGTTGTAATTTTTGTTTGATCTTGTGTCTCGATCTTCGGAGCTGAACTGAAGGAGTCTCGATACCGTGGATTTGATAAGGAAATCACTTAGAACAGGTATGTGAGTGAGGACACTATGTTTTGAAGTTTGGTGGGCTTAGGACTTGGAACATATGCTTTAAATGCTAAATTGAATTTTTGCTAAGTCCCACCGGTCCCCAAATATGAGGACCGGTCCAACTTCTCTCGGGACTTTCAAAATTCAACATGTCTGAAAAGTCCCACCAGTCCCCAAATATTAGGACTGGTCTGACTTTTCTTAGGACTTGGAAATTTCCAAGTGTCTGCAAAAGTCCCACCGGTCCCCAATTTTTAGGACAGGTCCGACTTGGCTGACATGCGCGAAAATTTCCTTTTTGATCCGAATTGATTTCTTAGTCAACCAAACTTCTCTAAAACTTTCCTTCGGTGTTTTAAACTTATTTTCCAAGTAGACTAAGGATTCTAAACCTTATAAATACCTCTTTATGCTTCAATCAAAAAGAGGGAGATGAGGAACTCAATGATTTAATATTCAGAGCCTGGAATATATTTTTGAGAGCAAAAAGAGGAATTTATGAGAGAAAATTTTTATTGATTTTTATTTTTGAGAGCACACACACACGGAGTGTTTAAGTTGTGATGTTCTTCTCCATCTGATCAACGGAATCTTCAAGACATCATCAGTCTACAAAGGTTGATCAAGAGCAGCAGAGGTGGTTCCTTCAAACTACAAGATTTTATCTGAAGAGGAAGAGAAATGATCACTACGAAGGGAACAAAATACTTGCTGAGTATTGTTGTTCCTTCAGCTACTTTTCTGTAAGGGTTGTGACGTTAGCCAGAAGTCTGCAACAGTTGGACATGTTGTCGCAATCATAAGCCTGAGGTGTTCCGCATCAGATCCTTGACAGAGTGAAGAGGGGTGTGAGTCTGGGACAGAGTCTGATGTACTTTGCTTCGAGATAGTGGATTGGTTTCTCTGGGGTTTCTGCCTCACCCCCGTGGTTTTTCCCATCTTGGGTTTCCACGTAAAATTTCTGGTGTCATCTCTAACTTTTTCTTACTTGCTTTATTTGTTTTGTGATTATTTTGGATGCTTAATTGATAATAATTGTGGGTAATTAATCAATCATAAAAATTGGGCAAGATGACCTATTCACCCCCCTCTAGGTCTAAGGATTAGCATCTCACTCTAAATTAACTAAACTGCTGCCGCACCGCGCAACTCACATATGTTTACCATTAATTTTTTGAAATGACAGCAAACATAAGAGGTTTCTTAAGATAAGGCAACGTCAGTTAAAACCACGCCAGTTAGAGATGTTATCACATCAATCATTTCACAAATGGTTTAATGAATGTGTAAGTGTTTTGCTTTTGCATATGTATAGTGTGTTATACATTTATGAGGAATCACCTAATGATAAACTTACATCTTTATGAATACAGCTTCGAAATAATGAGGATCCAGTTCCCAATGAGCTTAGGTGGCTAGCACAGGGTCCTAACCCTGTCGCAAAATGATTAAAGGCATTTGTGATCAATGATTTGAAGTTTCATGTTAGAGATCTTGAAAGACGGAGGAAGACTCAAAACAATAGAGTTGTTCTAAAGGCAGTGACATCTAGTTATGCAAGAGCCACTAATCGAAATCCTGTTACAGGAGATATTCAGTATTATGGTGTACTGACTGGTATCATTGAGTTGGACAAAGAAATGTGGTATTGTTCAAGTGTAATTGCTTTGATGTCTTGTCGAAGGGTAGAGGAATAAAGGAAGATAATTTTTGATTTAAGCTTGTTAATTTCTCGCGATCGTTGGGATCTGATGAACCTTTCATTCTAGCATCACAGGCTAAACAAGTACTTATGTTGAAAACCCCATTGACAATGAGTGGCAAGTGGTTATTGGCACAAACTGCGAGACTTTTATGATATGCTTGAGCATGATGTGGAGACTTATTGATTTGAGGAGCCATTTAATGTTCCACATATAGATAATAACTTGGATGTATCTGATGATGATAGTTTGTGGGCAAGAGATGACGTGCTTGGAATAATGATAGACCACTCTTTGTTAGTAAATGAGGAAAAAGAAGATGATGATGCTGATGAAGATGATAGTTAGATGATTATATATCAACGACTCACTAGAACAATAGTTCACTCAACCCCGTGAACAACCTTAACCACACTCCTGTGATAGTATCAAGCTATGATACCATCCTGTCACGCCCCAATTCCCGACTCCCGAAAAATCGGAGGTGAACCTATTCATTAAGCCCCAATGAACCTCCTCATATTTTTCGATTACCGCGGAAGCTAATCATACGCATGTAATTTTCTATGCGTGTACTCATCACTATCCATCCCAGAGGGCCACACATCGGTCTATGTATCCATGACATTCCATTTCCACTCTTAGATCTTGAAAAATCATAAAATTCAACCTTTTAAAGGTTTACAGGACTTTGAGTGTAAGGACCGAAATTTTTTTGACCGATTCTGGGTGAATTTTGACCGGATTAAATTTTTTTTCGGATTAATTAAAATTCAGAAAAGTGTGGATATAGAGATTTCTAGACAAGTGGAAGGTGTGTATATGTATATATATATCTATATATATATATATATATATGGTGGGTCTATATGTGATTTTGGATAAATATGGAGGGGCCTTTGTCTTTATATATGTAAGTGTGGGAAAATACATGGAATACATGTATTTTGTGTAGGGTGTAGTATATTATATATGTATATGATATATATGTAATATGTGGACCAAAATGAAGAGAAAAGAGAGACCACATGTGGGTCAGCCGAGAAAAGAGAAAAAGAAGAAAGAAAAGAAAAGAAAAGAAGAAAAGAAAAAGAAAAGAAAAGAAAAAGGAAAAAGGGAAAGAAGAAGAAATCGGGGAGAGAGAGAGAAGCTGAGGAAGGAGATCGGGGAAGGAGAGAGAGAGACCGCGACGACGGCAGGTGGGATCGGTCCCAGCGGCCCTAGCAGCGGCGGCGGGGGCCGTCTCCGGTAGAGGTGTCGCTGATGGGTTCCTCCGGCAGTGGAGCTTGCGGGTTGGAGGAGGTGCGCGCGGACTGGGTTCGCTGGTTCGGTGGAGGAGACCAACGGCGGTCCGGCAGCTCATGGTCCCGTTCGACAGTAGTTGTTCCGGCGTGGTTGTGGCTGGGCATAGCGGGGTTCGGCTGTGATGTTTGGATGGTTGGTCCGTAGCGGCGTGACCGAAGGTGGACGGTGGGTTTCGGTGGTGTTTGGCTGGGTTCACGGCTGGGCTTTCTTGGGCCGGCCTTGGGTGAGGGTGTTGATGCCATGGTGGTGCCCGACGGGGCTGTGTTTGGTCCGATTTTTGGGGTTATTTCAGTTAGGTTTTTGAATGGATTCCACGGAATGATGAAGCTGGTCGATAGTGGAACTTCGGGTTCGGTTTGGACAGCCTGTTTGGTGGCTGGGTTCAATGGTGTTCGGTGAGATTGGCTGGAACAACTATGATGTTTCGGCAGTGGAGTTGGTTGGCCATGTATGGGGCTATTTTTGGTTTGGGGGTGTTGCGACTCCCATGGAGGTTCGGCCATGGTGATGGGTTGGCTTGCTTGCGGTTTAGACTGATGGCCACAATTGTGGCTATGGCTGGGTGCAACCATGGGTCGTTGGTGTTGGTTAGGCTGCCAGTTGCACATTTACTTAGATTTGTATTCATGAGTGGGGCATGATTTGTGTGGTTTTGTGGAATTTAAGAATGGAGCTTGGATGTGGGATCATTGAAATTGGACCTTGATATTGGGCTTGTATAATTGGACCTTGAAATTGGTTTCGATTGGATTATGTTTGGACTACTTTGATGGGATTGATTGTTCGTGTGGACTTCAACTCAGGACCGGACCGGACATGGAAAAAGGACCGCTTTGCAAGCGCGGACTTGACGAGACGGGACCTAAGGCAAGTTGATTCTTGCCTCTATCTCTTACGTATATTTTATTTACGTTGAGTAATTTACATATGTCTTAATTTGATCATATGTGGTATGTGTATATACATGTATATATAGGTGCTTATATATATGTGGGTATAGGTGGATGTTGTACATACACGGGATGTGAGAGGATATATATATATGTGTGTATATATATGTGGGTTTGGGAGCAATAACATGTTAAATTTATCGCCTATTTGCATTGTGATATGCATGTATGTATAGATTAAAGTCTATGAAAAGTATGCTAAATAATATCTGTTTAGCTACGTGTTGTCTTGTATGCATATGTGGTTCTTATGCATGATGTTCAGTGTATATAGATATGTGATTACATATATGGTTGCAGTGATAGAAATGCATGCTAAGTATTAATGTAACTTTTGGCGGCCATTTGCAAAGCATGACTATGATATGCTAGGTGTCTATATGTTCTTATTACATATGTGGTTGATGTAATATATATGTGTTTATATATTGTGATTGGAATGCATGTTAGCTACTTGTAGTGAATATATGCATTGAATGAGAGCATGATCGTATTTATGCTAGTATACGTGCATATAGGACTTATATGCAGGATTGGACATATATGTGTTTATATGTGGGAATGTGGATATGAGATGCATGCTTACTTTATTCATATATCGAATGTGTGCGTTGGTTATAGCATGATAAAAATGTGCTAAGGTTGAGGTGTTTTGCATATGTGAGGTGTTATGCAAGTCTTGGAACATGTATGTGCTATATGTGTTGAAATGTGATGAAAAGCATGCTAAATACTTCTTTTTAGTGTTCATAAGCATGGGTTGAAGCATGAAAGTATTATACTGTGTATATGTGCATTCATTTTGCATGTATAGGAGGGAAATGACATATACGTGGTTATATGTGGGTTTAGGTAGAAAGAAATGTATGCTATGTACTCATATACTAGCTGGTGCATTGGGATAGCATAAAATAAAATGCTGGAGTACGTATGCATCCACATTGCATATATGGGAGGTTGCGAGAAAATTAACGCAAAAAGAGGTGCACGGGACTTCGAAGAGGTCCAACCGTGTCACGAGAAGTGGTATAACTATCCACTACGTATGGCCCTCGGAGTGGACCCGCCATACGAAGGCTTTATGCCTAGAATCGGAGTGTGTCCAACATTAGTGAGTTTCGGAGTTGCCCCCTCATAATTTGGCAAACCAATATATTGCCATCGGAGTGTGTCCAATAAGTATGGCCCTCGGAGTGGACCTGCCATGCTCAGGCTTAATGCCTGGAATTCGGAGTATGTCTAACGAATGTGAGCCTCGTTGTTGTCCCCTCACATAATGGCAATCCTATACATTGCCAGGGTAGTATGACCTTTCGGAGTGGTCCAGGTCATAGGATGGTCATCGGAGTTGTCCTAGGTCACATGATCCTCGGAGCGGGCCAATCATGTGGGGTATCGGATGAGGGCCGAGAGTGAGAGTATACGCAAGCCTAGATGCTTGTATTATGTATCGGATTATGACCGTGGAAGGTGAAAATACCTTTATGCTTATGTGTTTAACTGTTAAGCATGTTTTTCTGTTTAAATGCATCTATATTGCATTTGAGATGTGCTACTTGACAAATAGGAGATGTGGTAGTTGATTTACATCGTTTATGTAAATGTGTTAACATATATGTTCTATATACATATTGATGCTGAATGTTTACTGCTTTCAAGCATGTTGAAAATGATTTCTAAAATCATGTGTAGTGGATTTTGTATGTTCATATGTGCTAGAGTAGCCATATACATCATTGGTTTATGCATGATAGGTGGGGTATGGTCTTAAATATTGTGATATATTTAAGTGCATGTATATTTTTGAGAATATGTGAGGATCGACCTGCTGCAGCGGTGATAGTATGGTTCTACATACCTTGTTGGGACTTTGAGCTCACCCCTTCCTAAGTTTTGCAGGTATTGCTGATTTTGGAGTTAGTTAGGGGACTGACAGCACCGGTTGCAGAGGTAGTGTTTAGATTTCTTAGAATCTGATGTATGTCCAGGATAGTGGATAGATAGATGCTTTATATTTGGATTAAATGTATAAAGCGATTATGTTAATTCAGTTCCTTTAGTTGTATTTTATTCATGTGATCTATGTATATAATACGGACATTCAAGGACTGAGACATGTATATTTTTTTATTATATTATGCATGTTGTAGAAATACTGGGGGGACACGTGCCCAGAAGTATAACACATACATGCATTTTGGACATATATGAATCAAGCATCAATATTCATGCTTCACAATGCATTATCTAGTTATAAAGGAATCTAACATGCATTTCATCTCCACAAAACTACACATAAGACAGATGTATAACACATGCATATAACCTCTCATATGCACATAACTTCCAAAATTCGCAAACTTTACTCATGATACACTCAATGCATAATTTTAGCATATAGAACTAACATGCATTTAACCATCACATATTCCACATATAATCACATATATGACCCAAGATTACACATTTGCACATAAACTTCAAATTGAGCACATAACACATGTATACCCAATTTCTTCCATTCACACACTTTAACCCACATGCTAAAACCAACACAAGGAACACCAAATGTGCAAAGATAGGATTCAAGAGAAGGAGAAAATATGACTTCCCACCCCTCTCACTCTCCTAAAGTATGTGATACGCAACCTACACCTCTCTTCTTCACCCGAAACCCTAGAATCGACAATTAGAAGAGAAGAATAACCCCTACCTCAAAAATGAAGACCTTCCAACACTTTCCAAAAACCCCAACAATGACCACCTTGCTGGATCGTGACTTTGTTCAGTTCAAACCGAAGGCCTAGCCATCCCCTACGTATCTCCCTTCTTCGGCGAAACCCGAATCGCACCCGAATGGCTCCAAAATGTAGAGAGAAGGTAGAGATATGAAGATGGAGTCTTTTAGAGAGAGAAAGAGGCGTGAGATCTGCAGAAATATCTCTGCCAATGATATTTAAAGTCCTTAGGCCGCAAAAAGACCAAAATGCCCCTCGGCCACTTAACGTACCTTCCCGGGCTCTGATTTCGATTTTAAAAACTCCTACGGCCTCGAAATCACTTCTTCTACTCTCTAAATATTTCATCTAAGTCATTATCAAAAATAAATATTTTTAGAAATTTTTTGGATTCCCGGGACCACTTAAGTCGCATCCCGGGCCTCACTTTGACCAAAAAGTCAAACTTTTCTAAATGTCCCAAAAACTTCCAAAAACCTTAAATTAACCTTTCAAACATTTTTTCCACTCTCAAAACATCCATAGCATCATCTGAAACGCATTTATAGCGAAAATGATGAAAAATTGGCAAATCGGCCAAAATTGGTCACGGTCTCTACATTGGTGAGATTCAAGAAGTGTACGAAGACAATCCTGAAAATTCATATTTAGAATCTAATGGATCACAAGAAGTGAATGACATTGAGAATAGTGAATCATCCCTCCCAGCTACAAAGAAAAGACGGGGCCCCACACGTTGCAAGGATCTCATGGAAAAAATAACCCCAGTACCATTAAGGTTTGTTTACCTTGTATTTAAGTGCACACACAAACACACTCATATGTGCATATCTAAAATAATTTTAATTTCATTATTTTAACACAATTATTAATTTTGTTTAGTGTCAACGAGTTGGGCCAACCGATAGGAGATGATGGTACCAAATATGCTAACTTCTTGGGAACAATTGCCCGCAATGGTAGGAGAGCTCCTTTGTGCTACAAAAATTAGTGTGAGATACCTCGTCGGCTTAAAGAGGACATGTGGAACATAGTAATGGTAAAACTATTTACCATTATGTTGCGTACTTGTTTATAATTTTTTGGATCAAAATCAAAAAACATTTTTTTTTTTTTGTAGTTAGAGAAAATGGCACTAGACTATAGAAGAGTGAAAATCCAAATAATTGACATTTACATTATTTAGCTTGCATTCATACTTTCTAGATAATAATAAAGCACCCTATTTTATATTGTACAACATTAATATCCACATTTACAGGGCAAGTTTGAGGTGGGGATTATTATAAAAAAAGTGGACATTAACCTCTATTGGAACAAAATGGAGGGGGTTTAAGTGTGACCTAAAAAGTAAGTACTACAGTATTTGGGATACAGATGTGGAAAGATTGGCACACCCACCACCTCTAGTTGAGAAGGACCATTGGAAATTTTTAGTGAAGCATTGGAGTACAAATAAGGCGAAGGTAATTATCAGTTTACCAATTTGTTTAAATGATTGTTCCTATTGCTGGCGAATATTATTTCTTTGGTTGTTGTTATGTCTTCAATAATTATTAATGTTAGTATCACCATGAAAGGCGTTGTGATCCTTCTCCCATGCCCAAATCAATCAAGATATATTGAGTTCTTAATTATCATAAATCTATTTAGATTTACTTCTTAATCAGCAAAGGAGAGATCATTGTTTCGCACCAAAATTGATTGTTTCATTTCCTTTTTTTTTTTTTTCTCTATTTACAGGAGTAAAGCCAAAAAAAATAAAGAAACTCGCATGAAGCAAAAGATGCTTCCTACTACAGGGACAAAGAGCTTTGCACGTGTTTCTACTGAGGTTAAGCATAGTTTTGGCAATCTAAAATATTTTAATTCTCATGTAGTTAATTTATTATAAATGTTAGTGGTAAATAATAACACGATTTGTATGCTTCTCTTTTAGATTGAGGCAAAAGAAGGTAGAAAGCCATCTCGTGCAGAATTATTTTGTCGTACACACGTACACAAGGATGGCATGGCTACTGATGCTGAAGCTGCCGATTTGATTGTAAGTTTTCAAAACTGCGCTCTTGTGTACTTTTAAAAACATGTTCTTATTTATTATCTTAAGGTATAATTAATCTCTCATTTCAACCACTAAGGCCTATTACATTTAGCATATGATATCTAATTTTTCTTTTTAGATATTTGTTAAATATATAGTTGGACATAATCCTTTTTAGCTTGTTTGATTATTTTTTCTTTGTGTAGATGAAAATAAAGGACCTTTTAAAAGCTGGCTATGATAATGGTGAATCGTCTAATGATTTATTCTCCCAATTGACGAGAGAAGAGAGAAGGGGTCGTGTGCGGATGTACGGCTTGGGGCCTACGCCAAGCGATATTTGGGGGCCATCCCCTACTAGAGCTGAGCTCATTAGGAAAGCCAAACAATCTAAGGAAGAGGCACATGCTGCACGTGTAGAGTTGCAGGATACAATTTCAAGCATGCAAGCTAAGTATGATGAGAAATTGGAAAGTTTACAACAGAAAGTGGATATACTAATGAGCTTGCATCAAAAAAATTCTAGTGGACAGGAAAGTTTATTCTAAAAGTTCTACTGATTGTTTTAAGAGGTACTATTCAGACTTTATTTTCTCAATATTGAATAGGAGAATTATGGAGTAGTTTGTTTCAATATAGCCTTCTAGAACTATGTTATGGTTATTCTAAAAGGCCTAGCTTATATATATGCTTAATTTTCGTAAACTAAGTTTATTCTAAAATGCCTTCTAGTGATTGATTCATAAGGTAGTTGTCTAGACTTTATCATCTCAATATTAATCAAATAGGAGAACTAAAAGCGCCTTATATAATCATATTATTAAAGGCGGTTTTGAACCGATATAACTAAACAAATATTTGAAGACACTGCCTCACCAGCTTTAATTATCTAAATTTTGTGCGTACGAATTGTTTCACGCAACATACCCACAATAAAGTAGATTATGTTAAAAAAAAAAATTCTATCACCTATACGTGTTCTCAATCAGTCCATTTCCCCTCTTGATAGAACCCTAATTTTCTCTCTGGTTCAAGTCCACCAACCCTAACCGCAGGGCTTCCCTCTCACTTGATTCCCCCATTCCATCTCTAATTTCATTTCTTTGGTTCTGGTTGCTAATTGTTACCTCTCACTCCAACCTAGGGCTTACCTTTCACGATAACAATCGACTACCATCTAACAACCACCAGTGATGACTTGCAAGAGTTTGCTACCCTCAGCTGTGCCTTCGACGAATTCAACACCACTCTCAAAACTGGGCATAGTCAGGTAGACCACCTCTCTCTCTCTCTCTCTCATCACCATTGAAGCATTCATCTTTTCTATTTGAACCTTCAGTAACAATAAGAGGGAACATTTGGCGGTAACATATTTTTGGTTTATATTTTTCTTTATTTCCTAGATATTTTCTTATTCCTTATTTCCCTCTCATTATGTTCTATTGGTCTCTCTCTCATTACATTTAAACCATGTTCAATTTTTTTCATCGATTTTCTCTCAACAGTTTGTTATTTCCTCATTACGCTCAAGTCGATCATCATACAGGTTGGTGTAAACAACTGGTGTATTTGGATAGTTCACTTAACGATTTCTTGTTATTGTAGATTATTTGTTACTGTTGGATGTCTTCCATTGCCAGTGATTGGGATTTTGAATTTGAGTGTTTGTTGAATTGTTTCACATTGTTGCAAGTTGGGTTTTTTATGTGGATTGAGTGTGAGTGTGTTGTTGGATGCTTAGAATTGTAAATTTGGTGTGTATTGAGTATATTTATTGGCTATAAGGGCTTCTTTGGATTTTCAAATTGTTTCATTTTTGGGAATTTTTTGTGTATTGAGTGTGAATGTGTTGCTGGATGATTAGAATTAAAAATTTGGTGTGTATTGAGTGTGTTTATTGGTTATTAGGGCTTCTTTGAAATTTCAAATTGTTTCATATTGGGGATTTTTTGTGTATTAAGTGTGTTTGATGCTGGATGCTTAAAATTGTAAATTTTGTGTGTATTGAGTATGTTTATTGGCTATTATGGCTTCTTTATAATGTTGCTATAAACCATCCTACCAATGTAGCCATAACCAGCAGCTTGTATAGAGTCACGTATCTAGGGAGCATGTGGATAGCTTGAAGGCACCATAAGGTTGTGGCCCATCCCACCAATTTAACCATAATCAGTAGCTTGTGAAGATTTGATCATCAATATAGCATTTGGACCTAAAGGCTCCATAATGTTGTAGCCCATCCCATCAGTGTGTTTCACTCCCCAACTACTACTAGTACCACCACTAGAACTTCTGTAATGTCAGTTCCTCCTTTGCTTATGCAAATGGATAGGTCCATACCCACCGAAATTAGTACTATTAAAGCCTTACCTCCCATACATGATAGACCTGATTGGAGGTTGCCCCATTGGTGTAGAAACAACACCAATAGTACTTGGACCACTCTGAGGACCAGTTACACTGTAGTTTGCAGTATAGTCTACAGTACCAATATTGCTGCCTTGAACACCAATTGAAGGAGTATGCCTGCTCGCTTGTCCTATGTAGGCACTTAAGTTAGTTAAGTAACCAACAAACGATTGTGGGTAAGTTTCAACAGTTGTTTGCTACTGCTACTGCTGTTGCAAAAATTAATTACCATCATAGAGTGTCTTTTTTAGTTTACTATAAATTATTTTTATAATAATCTATTTTGGTTCAGACAAGAGCCTTATCCCTTTGGGAGAACATTAATCATTTTGTGACTGTATCATCTCCATCAAGTCCTAGAAATGTTTGGAATGACTGAACCTAATGTAGGGTGTAATCTGGGTTGGACTGACTGAACCTAAGGTCGGGTGCGAGTTACCGTCTTGCACATGTGCAAGTAGACAGATTAAACAAAATGCAGACATGAAGATTTGAATCCAAGACCTCTCAGAGTCTAATATTATGTTTAGACCAAATCATATAAGCACTCTATCCAACCCATAACGCTAAGTTATTCAGGAGAGACTCCAATAATGCATATCAAACTCTCAACCCATCAACAGAAGTAAAGCACAAGTAGCCAGACTAAACATCAAGTGTGACCATTTATCTAGTTTATTTTATTTATTTTAATTTAAAATATGGTTAGGAAAGTACAAGTGTACAACTATGACTGGTACATCAAATTTTATTTAAGTGATTACTTTGGTTGAAATATGCTTAGTGAACCACCTTTGGGTCCATTTAATGTTTTGATGTTCAAATATTTTAGTATGTCTATATTTTACAAGCCTTTTGGATTCATGTGTAAATTTTTGTCTAATGTTATTGACATTTTTTTTTATTAAGACACTTTTAGTTTTTATATTGACATAAGCATTGAGTTCAAACAATATAATCTTTGGTATCAATATGTCTTATGTCCTTTAATTGTTTGGTAGCAAGGTAGCTAAATAACATTTTTGGATCAAAGAAAGGTTCATGCTGTTTTGAAGCATGAGTTACACTACTTTTTTTTTCCTTCTATTTTGGTCCTAGATAATACTGATATGTAATTTCAAGTTTATGCCATTGGATTTTCATATTATCTTTTCTAATATGCTTCTATTATGTTTAAGCCACACAAGAATGGTTTTGAATGATTGGTGATTATACACATATATATATGCAAAATTGTTCCATTCTTGGAATCTTTGGCCTTCACTCATTATGGAAAAATTCTACAGGGAGAAAAGATAAATCTAGGGAAGACTTTTATATTATATTGTGATTGTTTTCATACTCGATTATATGTCTAGTAAAATATGCAAAGTGCTTATTTAATTGTATCTATCTATTTAGATGTGCAAATATTATGATTTCTTTTTAATTTTTTACTATGGTATTAATTTGGAAAATTAAGTGTTATTGATGAGGATTATTCTTCTTATCATAGGAAACCCAACGAACTACTGTGTTTTCTATATAGAAATGTATTGATTTTATTTTATTTTTATTTTGTTTTATACATTGGAGACCTTGTGCTGCTACCTTCTATAAATTCTACCTATTTTATTGGCAAACTTCTTGAAAGTAGAGTTGATTTATCATGTCTCTGTTACTGGAAGATTTCATTAGGTTACTCAATCTGATATCATGATTAATTATAAATGTTAGTGGTAAATAATGACACAATTTGTATGCTTCTCTTCTAGATTGAGGTAAAAGAAGGTAGCAAGTCATCTCGTGTAGATTTATTTTGTCATACACATACACAAGGATGGCATGACTACTGAAGATGCTACTGTCGAGATGATTGTAAGTTATTCAAAACTACTTGTTAATTTAGATTTAAATGGATTACCTCGACTTTGAGCAAATTCAATATAGATTATCATTGAAGAACTTCGTTATGTCCATGACCAAATTAAAGTGCAGCTTACCTATTATAAGTTTCTTTCTCCAATAAATATCATATGATTTTGAAGTAATTATCTGCTTTTGGATTATATATATGTTTGAACATATTTTATGCTCAGTTCTTTTGGGTTTGATAGAATTGAATGGAAAAAGTAGTACTAGTCTGGTCCCATTTTATTACTTCCTTTGATCTCTTTTTTTTTTTTTTTAAAGATTAGTGTGCTACATTCAATCAACAAAGCCATTACAGATTGACTTGGGGCATAACCCAAAGGGGCAAACAAAGGTGGAAGCCCCACTGCCACTAAAGCAACAAATACCAAAGAAACCATCTACAATCAAAACAGTAACACTGAAGTACAGAGGCTAACCAATCATATAAGCACCCCATAACATAGGGCCTCCTGTCATCAGCACCTGACCTGTTCACAAACCATTCAACAAAGATCCCTCTCCATCCACAATAGTAGAGAATCCCCAAATTAAAGCCAATTGTCCACCTGACCCAGCCATAAACAGTGAGCAAACCAGAATGCCAATAACTTTGATAATGAATCTTGACAGCCGGATATATATAACTATCCTTCCAAATAAAAAACCACACCAGCCATCTACCCATGTAAAGACCACCCACCACAAGGTCCTTCCACCACTCATAAAGGAGAGATTTAGTCTTAGCTTCTTGACAACCTTCCCACCCATGCCACATAGAAACCCCAGCTGGAGTAACAAGATAGCATGAACAACAATAATCCTGCCAACCCCACACCAAGCAACAACATCTACACACAAAGCACCGATAACCTGCCAACCCAACACAAACTAGCAACAACTACACACAACGCAATACCACTGCACCGCAAGAACGAACCAACCATACAATCTCCTCACAGCATAAAGACTCTTGGCATTAACACCCATCCTGTTTAGAAACCAACCAACAAAGATAACTCTCCAACCACAATAGGAGAGAACCCTCGAATTAAAGCCGACTATCCACCTACCCAAACCAGAAAATAGCAAGTATATCTTTATAGCCACACATAAATTTCTATCCTTAAAAATAAAATACCACATCAACAGCAAAAGATAGTAAACTTAAAATCATCAAACATAGTGGATACATTAATATCCACCACAAAGACCTGTCATCAAATACAAGAGCAAGGCTTAGCCTTGAGAATTTGACAACCAACCCAACCATTCCACACAAAATCCCAGAAGGGACAGCAAAAAGCAATAACAATAATAATCTTGCCAACACACCACCAAGTAGCCACACCTACTATAAAGCGATCCTATTTTCACATACATGCTTAAAAATAGAATCAGGAAGCATACATTCCTGCTGGAACCATGTATTAACTATAGACCTCTCAAAGCTCTCAAGTGAAAAAAGCTTAAATCTGATTGTTTGGATAACAACTTTAGTAATTCTTTCACAGTCTCTATACTCCTCACAAAAGACTCTTTTGTTCCTTTCCTTCCAAATTTCATACACAACAGCAGCAAAGGCTATTCTGTTAGTAATGGAGACTAAAGATTTGCCTTTAAGAGTCACACAAGCCCAATTAATAATAGCATTCCAATCCTGACTAGGCCATTGCATAGCACATTTCACCACCACAGACCCCTATATTCTTCTTGTAAAGCTACAATCAAAGAATAAATGATCACTGTCCTCAGTTCTACTTCTGCAGAACACACAGCATCCTGTTTGCATTATACTAACCTGCAGCATTCTTTGTTGAGTCCATAATATATTCTGCACAACTAGCCATAATAACACTGAATGTTTAGGTATAGCCCCAGGAAACTAGACCACATCCTTCCAGTTTAAAATCATCTGCATCCTCCTAAAAAATTCCCAAGCAGTTTTAATAGAGTATGTCCCCTTACCAGGAACCCAAACAATTTTATCAACGTGACTAGGATCAGGTTTAAAATTTCCAGGTATACTATCTCTTAAATTCATCCACTTTAATGTATTAGTAGAAGGCCACCTCTGCCCATTGCCTTGAATAACAGAAGCCACTCTAGCATCACGCCCCAGCCCTGAATCACTAATAATTCTATTATCATATTGTAAATATATAGGACAAGTTGGAAGCCAGTAATCATACCACAGTGAGCTTAACATCCCATCCCCAACTTCTATATGGATAGCCTTCCTAATAGATTCCCTCAGCTTCAAGATTTTTCTCAAGGTCCAAGAACATTCAGAAGGCACTTTCAAATTCCAGAAAGAACCTTGTTTAATCAAATGCCTTTGAATCCAATCAACCCATATAGAATCAGTATGAAACTGAACCACCTTCCATAAATGCTTAGACATAGCTGCTGCATTCCAAACTGTCAAGTCTTTTACCCCAAGCCCCCTTTAGAAATAGGCACACATATATTCTCCCAAGAGACTTTGTTTCCTCCCTCACTAAGAGTAGAGCCCTTCCATAAGAATTTCCTTAATACAGCTGAAATTTTGTTCATAATAGCCTTAGGTAAGAGAAAAGCGGATGCCCAATACACTTGCACCGAAAACAACACTCTTTTTATCAATTTTAATCTACCAGCATATGACAGATACCTACTAGTCCAAGACTTAATTCTAGCTGTGATTCTTCCCACCAATTCATTACAATATTCACTCTTCATTTTAGATGAAAGCAAAGGAACTCTTAGGTATCTCACTGGAAGTTCTCCCACATTAAAACTCAGGGTAGCTTTTAGCTCCTCCATTAAATTTGAACTCACCACAGAAGAAAACATAACACTCTTCACATTATTAGCCACCAGAAACAGCACCAAACTCAGCTAAAGTATCCTTTATAATTCCAGCAACTTCCCTTGATCTCTTGGCTTGAATTTGAATTGGAAGAATAAATAACATTTTAATTCGGTTTGGTTATGGGTTGATTAATTGGTCCAATATCCTAAAATTCAATCTCTTCAAAGCAAACATCATATTATAACAAATGCATGAATCTCAAAGGAGGATGTTTCAGTCATATTTTTCTCTCAAATTCCTAGTGAATGACCCAACTTGTTGGCAAGAACACACTATAAATCATTTATCTTGTTCCCAAGTTATTTCCACTACCTTTAGTTGTGTCAATGAAAAATATTATTGAAACTGAAGTTGTACATCATGGTGAACAAATGCAACATATTTTAACACACATTGCCTAGAAGAAACAATATTTTTTTTATTATAAGAACACAAGGAAATGCATGGTACTTGATTGATTTATGAATAGGTTAAATTCCTAAACAAATGGGTTTTTTAGGGTTAAGAAAAAAATTCAACAAAATAAAAATAAAAAATAAAAATCAATACCGGCATTTATATCGCTAATAATTGTGTAAAAAAAGAAATCATTACCAATGGTTTAAACATGCTAGTAAAACGTTAAACTATCACCAACATTCATAAAACACCAATAATTGTTAAAATTATGACAATTATTTTAGCCTACACCAGCGTTTAGAACTATCGCTAAAGAAAACTTTTACCAGCGGTCAATATATGCCCACTGGTAATTGATTTATCCCAGCGTTTATATATGATCGTTGGTAAAGGCCTTGCGATGCAGGAAATACCAGCGGACATCTATGACCGCTAGTAGACGCTGGTAAATGAATTATCAGTGTTTTTCATGACTTTTACTGGCAGTTTTTCCCGTTGGTGGAAAACATAATTGTTGTAGTGTAATTTCTTTTTTGATAACTACATGATCACACACGTGTCCCCACCAAGACTTCGATTTGCACTCTTGCCGTTGGGTACGCAGGAGACACCACTCAAGCTGAAAGTTGTCCATGGGCTAAAGGTGTAGTTCACGCTGGATATTTTCTCCAAGTGATGCATGATCTTAAACTCTGAGAATGATTCTTTGGTGAATCTTGTAGTGGAACTAACTTGTGCGAGTGCTTGGCATTTTGACACAATATTTGATGACTCGTCTATCTTTATGTTGTTATTCATCTTCAAGTGTTATATGGAGCATGAATTGGAAATCAATATTGGTGAAAAAATAGTTCCCTTGACACCTCTCTTCTCCTAGTTGCCTGACCTTTCCAATCTCTATTGTGTGCATATGTTTTGGTATTGAACTTTCAAACACAATTTCTGATAGTAGTGAACAAATTAAGTAAATTGAATTTAGAACTCACCCCCCTCCTAACCTATTTTACTTTTCAATAAAAAAAGTATCTTTTTTTATTTCAAAGCTAAAGTTGGAAGTTATCGTATGATCACAGTCCTCCCAGTAAACTGTACATATTACTTTTGCTCAGTTGAACAAGCTTAAGGCAAAGTCTCTATCGAACTTAATCCCAAATTACTCTTCGTGGAAGCAACAGAAACCCCAATTTCTCCACCTCGAAGCAATCTCTGAGCCTCCTCAGTTTGCAACTCATCTCATTGATTTAGTAAGATTCCTATCTTTGTGTTATTACTCTAACTCATCTCATCTCATGCATGCTTCCTTGCCCATGATCAATCTATTCAATCAACCTGAACCAAGCTAGCTTTCTCAAACTTCTATTCCTTAATCTTGTTTCTTTCTCACATACCAGATTCGTTATGTTATATATATATACCTTGCACATTGTTTGTCCATGGTTAGATGTGGGGGATCGGAGTCTGAACAGCCTTTGTTGAGGGGGACCTTGTTTATTTTTGTACAAGTCAAATTTGCTTTAAAGTGTGTTTCATCTCTCTCTCATATTTTGTTTGGAGGTTATTTTTTTGTTTCCAGTATCTATTACCATTAACTTCTTCATGTAGATTTAGTAGGTCCTTTAGCTTTTATTGGAACATATTTATTAATTTTGCTGTCTCCTAGATGATTTTGCGTGTATCAGATATGTGAAAAACTTAAGCTTATATTTTGTTTCGATACTATTTCTTGTAACCAGATTGCTTTTATTTGATAGATTTTGGTTCAATAGGTTTCATTTTTTGCTTGAAATGTAGTACATCCTTCTTATTTTTCTACATACAGTTTTTATGAATCTGATAATTTTTAGTTCTATTCTTGGGATTGCAGTAATTATATGCACTTTTTGCTTCAGTTGTTCCCGACAGATCATAAGCTGAACTTTTTGGTTACCTCATATTCTTCTGTTCATTTTGTACGATAATTATTTTTTTATTAAAATGTTAGAAAATGCAGAACTCTTAGCAATTTAGCATGAGAGATGAATTATGTTGAAAATCTAAAAAAGAAAAGAAAATTGGATATATTAGAACTCTTTTGAAGAGAATGCTTATATGGCTTATGCACCATTAGATATATCAAGCCTTGAATGTGAAATTGTTGATGATGGCGAACATCATGTACGAGTTGATTGTGAGGGCATAACATTGTAGAATATTTTCAAATGGGTATTTGGTTACTTGGTTATATTTTTTGGTTTGTATTTGGTTACTTGTAGAATATTTTTTGATGAAACTGAATGGTTGTGATTATGTACCTATCTAAATTTGCGATAAATTCCTTCTTAAACTGGTAATCTGTTGTTTCTGGTGCTCTTTTTGTAAATCAATAGTGGTGCCTCCAATATAAACTGAATTGTTACTCATTTGATAAGATTACAGGTCGTCTAAAGATTTTTACTATGTCTGAACATTCTGAAGTAAGTATTAACCTTACTTAATGTTGTTTTATCTTAAATTGATTGTTTTGATTTAAGTATCAACTTTAAACATGTGCATTTTTAATGTTCTTCTTCTTTTAATGCATGTACTTGAATGAAGTCATCTAGACAGTGTGAGACACAAATTCTGCCTGCTCTCATATTACATGATATGTTAACTAAAATCCAACTACTCGAAAGGTTATGATCGACAAAGAGTAGGGATTCTTGGATGTCCCAAGGATAATAATCTTTAAACATGTTAAATCATGTTAAATGAATTTTGCTTGAATTCATTTCTACTAATTCTTTAAAGTAAATAGTATAACACTCTTAAGCAAGTTAAAGTAACAATAAAAAGAATAAAAATGGTTAAAATTCATTATTTTAAGGCAATTTTGAAAACATGCAAAGCAGCAAAAAATTATATATGTTTAATAACCTCAATACAGTCTTGCCACTCCTTTTGTTGGGTTTTATGGAACGCGAGAACCCCCACTTCTTCATATTTTGGGTTGATGGATCGGTAATCTAAGCCTGATCCTTGTCAAACTCCTCACGTGAACTCTCGATGACAAAAGAAGAAGGAGAAGAATAGTCTGAACTGATCGAATCCTTAGGCACTTCTTCTTCAAACTGACTTGCCATTACACCCTACACAATATCAACAATAAATTAAAACAATCAACCATTTCATATTCTTATCATGATGTAGTAAAAAAATTATTGCTTTGAAGCTAGATACGTTATTAATAAAAGGAACTAAAATATCCAAACTAGAACCAAGTAAGATAATCAATTGGAAGTAATCAATAATAAACTACTTTAATATTTAGAAAAGTACTTTAGTGCTTAATTGTTACTAACAGTGCATAATTGTTACTTTAATACTTAGAAAAGTACTTTAGTGCTTAGAAAAGGAAAAAAAATTAACATTATTTTATGCACACACTCAAATCTAATTAGAACAAGACATTAAATGATACAATTCAAATCAAACTGAAAGCTTGCATCCAGAAAATTGGAATTAAATTTCATTTCATTATATATTGATAATTTTGTGCCTTCTCTGTTGTACTTGCTCCATTGACCCTCTCTCTTTAAATCTCAAGATAATGAACCAGCGCAGCAGTAGCAGTAGTAGTAGCAGTAGCCTTCTCTCTTGTTGTACTTGCTCCATTGCTCCATTTTGCTTCGATTGCCTCTAAACTACGTCTTCAAGTTCAGTGTTTTGCTTAAGTTCATTTATGGCTAGAATGTCTTTTAAATGTTTACTGTATCTAAAAAAATTTGTTAATGGTTGTAATTTTTAAGCATGCTGAATGTGCTAGCTTTGAATCCACAAATTAGATATTGATAAGCACATACTTTTGGGTTGGGATAAAAGTTATTCAAACTGTGTTTTTGGGTTGACATTCATTTGAATGTGTTAGCTTCGGATGCAAATTGGATGTTGGTATTGTATGGCATCATAGGTTTTTGGATTGAGTTTCACAGGTTTTTGGAATGAGGTATTAGAAAAAGGAATTTTTCAAAAAAAAAAAAAAAACCATATAAGGCGGGTAATGGCCGCCTTTAATAGTTATCTTTTAAGGCGGGCCTGATGTGGTCGGAACTAAATTATATTGTAAGCTTAATTTTGCCCTTTTTATCAAAATATAATTTAACCACTCGCAAGAGCACGAATCTTTGTAGATAAGGTTCTATATAGAGGGTATCGATCCCACGAGGACTAGTCGTTAATTGTCATAAAGAAAGATTAATTCTACTTTAATTCTAAAAATAGGTTTTTGGTTTTGTGTTTAAAACTATTGCGTAAATGAAATGACGATAAAATTAAAGAGTAAAGTTGGGAGAGAGAACTAGGGTTGGTTTCCACCACTAGCCATTCACATGTTCATAAGTGTAGCAAGCATGGGATTCATTAATTAAATACCTAACAATGTCATTAGGCTTGTGACCTCAATGACATATCAAAAGATCAATGTGTGTGCTAACCTATCATAATCCATCTTCAACAAGCATAGCTCTTCAACCTAACTAACTACCTAATTACTCTACTCTCTACGTAAACACTACATGCATCCAAACTACCTTGTCTTGGCATGGTCTATACAAACTAGCATCACACATTCATTTAAACACCATTATCTAGCCATCATTTGCACTTCTTGTGGAATATGCAAATGTTGTGCATTCAAGTGACGAAACCTACTCTAAGACAAGAATAAATTCCATATCAAATGAATATATATAAGAAATGTATTTGTGTACATAATCACTAGGCTAAATAATCAACATTTAATTACAAATCCCCAAGAGCTACAAAGATGAACAAGTTTACATGGCTAGGGGTTGAAACCAACACCCTAGTAGAAGAGTTAGTTGCTCATGGTTGCCTTGCACCCTTCCATTGATGAAGAGAATGAAGCTTCTTGGTCTGGTTCAACCTTTCTCTTCCTCTCCCGAAGGTCTCTCCTCAAGTCTTCTGATGTGTATGTTGAGAGATATGAGATATGTGGCTTTTGGTGCTTTTTGTATGCTTTTTGGCTCCTTTGGGCCCACCATATATATATATATCATTATATATATCTCTTGTATCAAGAAGGCCCCCAAAAGTCTTGTTCAAGTCAGACAATCCCCCTAAGTCGTGCAAAAAGGGGGATTTTGTTGCAAGTGGGAGAGCAGGTGAGCAAGTGGCCAAGTGGGCTCTGCAGCATTTCGATTGATCGAAATTACATTTCGATTGATCGAGATTTCGATCAATCGAAATGAGATTTTGATCAATCGAAATCTCGATTGATCGAAATCCACATCTCGATTGATCGAGATGCCTTGGCAACATTTTCTGATTTCATCTCTTGACTGCAGAAAGCTTCCAACTTTGCTCCATTTACTCCAATACCTGCAAAACATCAAAAACACAAAAATACCGTAAACATATCTCGGTAAACACAAAAACGGAACTAACATATGCAATAAAGATGGTTCAAATGCATAGAATTGAACACTTATCACACCCCCAAACTTACATATTGCTAGTCCCTTAGCAATACAATATTACAAAAATGAAATCAACTATCTTATACAAAAGTTTAATCATGCTCAGTCATCAACTAGATAAAGGGCGCTCATCCATTCATTTCACAATTTGCAAATGCAACAAGTATTACAGAACTATGTGGTCATTAGCAAAAATGGACTTTCACAAGCTATAAATGAACGACAGTCCCCACATACTGGCCAGCCCGAACAACTATAACAGTTCCAACCCCAAAATCCTCTTTGAAAAGTGAACATGCATTCTAACGTGTGGCTTTTGTCATATTTGGAGAAGAAAACGAACAAATCTGTTTTTAAGAGAAAAACTCATTGAAAATGCTCAACACGGCTGTTTCATTATCACAAAACATTCATGATTGCTCATGTGGGGATGACCGTGCAATGCTTAGCTCTTTTTGCTTTCTTGTAAGCCCATGTAGCGGCATTGGGCCAATGACTCCCAAACCAATTGGTTTTAGGGCATTAGGTGAAGAAGCACCCCTCGGACTTAACAACCGAGCTTACAAGGCGATGAGCGTAAGCAAGCCACCCGCTTATTACTGCTCAACCTTACACACTTTTACACGAATATTTCCTGCTTTGAGGCATAGAAATCCGGTTTATTTAGTGAGAAGGCTTATTGCATATTTTTCTCTTTTTTTTTTTTTTTTACAACAACCGGAAGAACTTATTCTCTAAGTTGTTCAGATAAAAACAGAAATTTCAAAAATTCTCCCTCAGATTTATACCCCACAATTTAAAATGCATGTGTGCGAATTTGTGCGGTTAAGGACAAATTTAGGGCAAGAACTGTACGTGCTCGAATTTGGACAATAATGTAGACCGTTCTAGCTTACTATCAAGCTTGCAAAAGTGCGGGTATTTACAATGCTACAGTTCTTAACTACCTGCTGCATTTACCTCGGACATTCATTCGAATGACTTCCTTTAAAAAGCAATACATCATGGCAAGCATCCAAAAATATCGAGAAGAAGAAAAGAAAGAAAAAAAAAAACTGCTCTACAATGACACTCAAAATAATAACCGAACATTGCATGCGTATGCAAGTGGTATAGCATACCGCACCCCCAAACTTATATGCAACATTGTCCTCAATGTTTGGACAAGAAGAGCAAGGAAAGAAGTTACCGGGATGGCAGAATGCGAGAAAAATGGAATTCCACAGCAGCGGTCATCCTGTAAATAAGAAAAATCTGCACAGAATACCAACTGGATACCACGAGCATTACAAGGAACAAAAAGTAGATAAATAGAACATAATGAAATAATTATGCACAAACAGACAATGCCAATATCACTGTAAATCTAATGGTCTGAACTGGCGTTTCCCGATTGTCTAAGAGGTCTATGCGATAAGATATTGACTATCCAGGCGCGCTAACGTATAGCACGCAAAGGGGCTGCCTTTCTTTATTACCGCCATACTGTGTTGAAGCAATCTCAACAGTATTGGGAATTGAAACCAGGCGGTAATAAACGGAAATCATTAACTGAATCGCATATAACAATTAGACAAGTGGTACTACATACATAGTCAAAGTATAGAGAACAGATAGCTTGACGGAAAGCAAAAAAATAAATAAATAAATAAAAACGGTAAAGATAACACATGGCATAAAAGAAAATATAAATGTATTCCATATAACTGAAAATGAGTTTGAGTACAAAGTGTACCTGCAGGTGGAATACTCAAAAAGAGACTAAACATGGCCAACATGGCCTATCAAAAATAAAGAAAGAAAAATACAGAAAGAAAGCAGAAAAGATGAATGAAATGCAGCTACTCGAGGGCGGGTGGTGGTGATGGTGGCTCGGTGGGAGCAGAAGTGGAGGTGGAGGCTCGACCTGCGAACAGGAACTGCAGATCCTGTCGGAAGGCTCGGAACTCATCTAAAATCGCTCTCTGGCCTTGTACCAGAGAAGAAATGTCCGTCCGAATACCTGCCAGCTGACTCTGCGTCACCTGGACGTGCTCGTCAAAACCCTGCTGGAGCCGCTCTACGTCAGCTGCCAGGCAGGAATAGCCTGTCGCTAAGATATCATGCCGCTCTGCAGCGACATCCATCTCCTCCTCCTCCATCTCCTCGTCCTCTGTCTCAACCCCTGCTGGCTCTCCCTCATCCATCTCCACCGGGGCATCCATATCTACATCGTTTGGTGGATCACCCTGATGGTCCTGTCGCTCTAAGTGTCGCCTCACCCGATCCCACTGAGTAGATGTGAAGCGGGTGGGCGGTGCCAACTGAATGTCAGTCCGACTGACCGGTATACTGGCACTGCTGAGAAAAGTGGCGATCAGGAATGGAAAGGGAAGCCGCCAACTCGCTGCTCTACTCTTTCTCTTGTTGACGAGGCCATCCCAAACTTTGTGCATCTGCCCCCAGATAAGTGATGGGACAGAAAACCAAGCGCCCGTATGGAAAGCATAGAGGCAATGGAGGAGGTCACCCCTGCGCTCGGCCACGTGCTGCAACGGACACGCGTTCTTGAGGAGAACGGTGTCCAAGAACCAATATCTGCTCGGGCACATCGACTTGGACGTGCAGTTGTGGTTGGGCGTGGTAAACGCCCCGCCACACATGTCCATCACTATCGAGAATAGCGTGGTGTCTGCTGGGAGTGCGGCACTATAGAGTGGTTGACCGTCCGGGCCAACCATGTCCGGCGGCTGCTGGTGAGGGATGCCGAGCATATGAGCAATCCGGCTCGGCGTAATCGTGATCGTGACAGTGGCCACGGTAGTCTCGAGTGTATCTGGCGCTGTGCAAGAGTAGGTCATATGCTCGTAAAAGACCTGCACTAGGCGCTCGTGTGCCACCTCGGTGGGAGGCACACATAGCCGGTCGAGGCGACGCCTCCTGAGCTCGGCAACCGTCCACTCGGTGTCGGGACCTCTCTCGAACTCGGCTAAGTCGAAAACCTACTCCGGGCTGAACTTCCGAGACCGGAAGGCTCGCCCAGGCACGGCACGAACAGCACCGGCGGCGTTCTTCACTCTCGCCATGGTCTCGGGACAGTCTGCACTGGATTCCAAAAAGGTACGTAAATAAAAGATGAATAAGAAGAAAGTTAAACAACTACTAAACTAAAAGAATCAAAATAAGAATGAAGTCCTAGTCCAAGGTACTGACAAAAGTGCAAAAAGTTGCACTCGATGATGCAATGTGAACGGGCGCAACCGAAACGAAGGTGCCACAGTTACACATCGTACACTAAGCGTTTGAAACGAAGAAAATGCCAAATCCCACTCCTACATGAATTCCTACCCCCCCCCCGAAACCCACGAAAAACTCGATTCGGATATCGCAATCGCAACCATCTACCCCAAAATTAGCTAACTATGTTTAGTCTGCCGTAAGACTATCAAAATGGCGAGAGAGTAAACAAAAAGTAGCCATGCATCACTTACCTCGCGAGGAAGAAGATGAACGGCTCAACCGAAGAAAACTCCACTCGCAGCCGCGAAGAGAAGATCGCGCAGGTGCTAGCGGCGGCGACGGATTGCGTCGGATGGCGGCGGATGATCGGGAATGGCAGATCGAGTGCTCGGGAATGCTTGGAGAAGGCTTGGATCGCACGGAGGAAGAGAAGAAGTCGGATGGTCTTTTAAAATGGGAGGGAAGCCCAACAGTTTAAATAGATTTTCGGCTCACATGCAGGCTCCGCGTGCATTTCGATTGATCGAAATGTGCACTTCGATCAATCGAAATCTCGATTGATCGAAATCTTGCTTCGATCAATCGAAACCAGCTTCGATGGATTGAGATTGTCTTTTCGCTCAATCAAAAATTCCTCCGCTGAATCACATATTGACTTCGATCAATCGAACTAGACTCTCGATCAATCGAAATTTTCGATCGATCGAAGACCTATCGAAGTGCAATCGAAGAATACCACCTCTCGGGACTTTAGACTTGGTACATCTCTACAAGCTTTCGATCAATCGAACTAGAATCTCGATCAATCGAATTTTTCGATTGATCGAAATCTTGGTTTCGATCAATCGAAATGCTCAAAAATAGCCAGTGCAAAGGATGCTACAGGGACTTGGATATTTGGGAATTAGATACTACACTGCTTAGATACAAACCTACCTTGGATTAAAGGGACATCATGGAAGCTTGACAGCTACCATGGCCTTGCCACCTTACACGTCTATGGCGCGACGTCCGGATCGACTCACGAGTCAAAATACACGGGATCCGTCAAAGTGACGACATCCACGTTTTCGGTGGTGACTTGGTCATCCACACACACTTTTAAGCGCTGCCCGTTTACTTTGAACATCGAGCCATCTTTCAAGTCCTTCAATTCCACCGCTCCGTGGGGAGCGACAGAATTAACCAAAAATGGACCATCCCAACGGGAGCGAAGTTTTTCGGGAAATAAATGGAGGCGTGAGTTGTACAACCAAACTTTTTGGCCCGGCGAAAATGTTTTGACTCGAATATTACGATCATGAAAGGCTTTGGACTTTGCCTTATAGATTTTCGCATTCTCATACGCGTCATGTCGCAATTCTTCCAATTCATTTAATTGAAGCTTTCGATTAGAACCGGCCTTTTTCATGTCAAAATTGAAGGTCTTGGTGGCCCACATAGCTTTATGCTCCAATTCAACCGGAAGGTGGCACGCTTTGCCATAAACTAACCGATAAGGTGACATTCTGATGGGAGTTTTATATGCGGTTCGGTATACCCATAATGCATCATTTAGTTGCAATGACCAATCCTTCCGGTCGGGTCGAACAGTTTTCTGAAGAATGTTCTTAATCTCCCTATTGGATACTTCTACTTGGCCACTAGTTTGAGGATGGTAGGGGGTGGCTACTTTGTGCGTGACGGAGTATTTGAGAAGCAAGGTTCGAAGGAACCGATTATAGAAATGCTTACCTCCGTCACTGATGATGGCCCGAGGCGTACCAAACCGGCTAAAAATGTTAGCTTGAATGAATTTAACCACGACTGCGTGATCGTTGGTTTTGGTAGCAACGGCTTCTATCCACTTAGATACGTAGTCCACCGCCACAAGTATGTACTCATGACCAGTAGAGGGTGGAAATGGTCCCATGAAGTCAATGCCCCACACATCAAATATTTCAATGACAAGAATAGGGTTAAGAGGCATCATGTCCTTCTGAGACATCGCGCCAAGGCGCTGACATCGCTCACACGAGCGGCAGAATGAATATGCATCCCGATGAAGTGTCGGCCAGAAAAATCCGCTTTGA
Source organism: Cornus controversa (assembly GCA_026545225.1). Taxonomy (NCBI): domain Eukaryota; kingdom Viridiplantae; phylum Streptophyta; class Magnoliopsida; order Cornales; family Cornaceae; genus Cornus; species Cornus controversa. Next base: position 4,575,688 of record CM048849.1, read on the forward strand.
AGAATTTTTGCTGCTGTTTTCTTAGCACTAAAGTGTCCCCCACAAGCGAGTGTATGACAAAATTTAAGAATGCTTTGGAATTCACTGTTGGGTACACACTTACGAATTATTTGATCGGGGCAGTATTTGAACAATTGAGGATCATCCCAATAATTTGATCGGGATTGGGAGAGAAAACGATCCTTCTCTTGTTTGGTCCAAGAAGATGGTATTTTACCGGTTGCCAAGTAATTAACCACATCCGCATACCAAGGGATACTCTCTTGAGAGATGACAAAGAGTTGTTCATCCGGGAAGGATTCACAAACTGGAATGGAATTATGAAGGGATTCAATAAGAATTCTAGAAAGGTGGTCAGCTACCACATTTTCTGTTCCCTTTTTGTCTCTAATCTCAAAATTGAACTCTTGCAACAAGAGTATCCATCGGATCAACCTAGGCTTGGTGTCCTTTTTCGCCAAAAGATGCCGGAGGGCAGCATGGTCCGAATAGACAATGACCTTTGAACCTAATAAATAAGCTCGAAATTTGTCTAATGCAAATACTATCGCAAGCAATTCCTTTTCCGTTGTGGTATAATTGATTTGAGTCTCGGAAAGGGTTTTACTTGCGTAATAGATGACATGTGGCAGTTTGTCTACTCGTTGCCCTAAGACCGCACCCATGGCATAGTCGGATGCATCACACATAATCTCAAATGGGAGAGCCCAATTTGGAGGGATTAGAATTGGAGCGGTTGTAAGCATGGCGCGAAGTTTTTCAAAAGCGTCAAGGCACGCTTCATCAAAGGTAAAGCAAGACTCTTTTTCAAGAAGGCGACACAAAGGCCGAGAGATCTTGCTAAAGTCTTTGATGAAACGGCGATAAAAGCCCGCATGCCCAAGGAATGAACGAATCTCTCTCACCGTGGATGGTGGAGGAAGTTTGGAAATGAGCTCAACCTTGGCTTTATCAACCTCTATTCCTCGCTTAGACACAATATGCCCTAGGACAATACCCTCTTGAACCATAAAATGACTCTTTTCCCAACTAAGAATTAGGTTGGTTTCTTGACATCGTTTGAGAACACAAGCTAGATTTTGGAGGCATGATTCATATGAAGGCCCAAAAACGGAAAAATCATCCATGAACACTTCTAAGAATTTTTCCACCATGTCCGAGAAGATAGACATCATACACCATTGAAAAGTTGTCGGTGCATTGCACAACCCAAAGGGCATGCGTCTATAAGCAAATGTGCCGAAGGGACATGTAAAGGTGGTTTTCTCTTGGTCCCTCGGGTCTATAGCAACCTGATTATAGCCGGAATATCCATCCAAAAAGCAATAAAAGCTTTGCCCGGCCAATCTCTCCAATATTTGATCAATGAATGGGAGGGGGAAGTGATCTTTCCGAGTGGCTGAATTTAATTTCCTATAATCAATGCACACTCTCCATCCTGTGGTGGTGCGTTGGGGAACTAATCCTTATCATTAGGTTGCACCGTAATACCAGACTTCTTTGGAACCACTTGAGTGGGACTAACCCACTTGCTATCAGAGATGGGGTATATGATCCCCGCATCTAGTAACTTCACCACCTCCTTCATTACAACGTCCTTCATGTTTGGATTCAATCGACGTTGTGCCTCCCTTGAGGTCTTTGCATCCTCTTCCAAGTGTATGCGATGCATACAAACAGAAGGGTCTATTCCCTTAAGATCTACCACACTCCATCCTATTGCTTCTTTGTGCTCTTTGAGCACCTTTATGAGTTCCAATTCTTGATCATTTGTGAGATTGGAAGCAATAATGACTGGAAGGGTCTCATTTGCGCCCAAGAAAACATACTTGAGTGTAGCTGGAAGAGGCTTGAGCTCAAGTTGTGGTGGGGAAATTAAAGAAGGAGTTTGGGGAGTTTTGGACAAAGGGGGCAAGGGTTCTCTCGGAACTCTCCACTTAGGCAAATCCATGACAGTATTAACATCGAGCATGGAGTTGACTTCACATATGGATTGCTCAATGTCAACATCATCATAGTTAAAATGATTTAGGCATGCCTCTAAAGGGTCCGTGGAAAGAATAGAAGGAAGTGCTTCTTGAACAAGGTCGTCCACAACATCGACACAAAAGCACTCACTTTCATCGTCGGGTGTGTGGTGGGAAGCATTGAAGATGTTCAAGCGGACTTTCATATTCCCAAAAGAGATGTCCATCACTCCAGTACGGCAATTAATGCAAGCGTTTGCCGTGGCCAAGAATGGACGACCTAGAATGATAGGGATATGGTGATTCGGATTTTGAACTGGTTCCGTGTCAAGGACTATGAAGTCCACCGGAAAATAGAATTTGTCCACTTGAATAATGACATCCTCAATGATGCCACGTGGTTGCTTCACCGAACGGTCGGCAAGTTGCAACACAACCGTGGTATGCTTAAGTTCCCCCAAACCTAGTTGTTCGTAAACTGAGAATGGAAGCAAATTGACACTAGCCCCTAGATCAAGAAGTGCTTTTTCAAAAGATTGATTTCCGATGGTGCACGAAATGGTCGGAGCACCCGGATCTTTGAATTTAGGAGGGGCTTGGTGTTGAAAAATGGAGCTTATGTGCTCAGTTAAGAGGACTTTCTTAGGAACTTTATTCCTAGATTTGCGCTTTTGAGTGCATAAGTCCTTCAAGAATTTCGCATAGGAGGGAATTTGTCGAATAGCATCAAGGAGAGGGAGATTGATCTTTACTTGTTTGAAGATCTCCATCATGTCTTGGATTTTCTCTCCTTGCTTCCCGAAATGAGAAGGTTCCTTCAATCGTTGAGGAAAAGGAACCAGAGGTTCATAAGAGGTGTCAAGATTTGGAATTGATGATGACACAACTTCACTTGCCTTTCTTTTTGGATTAAAAGGGGTATTTTGCAAATTTGGATTTGACGGAAACAATTTTGGATTTAATTGGGATTCTTTTGGATTTTTAGGTTGCTCTTGTAATTCCTTTCTCTCTTCCTCTCCTACCTTGGAGTTAATGATTTTACCACTCCTCAAGGTTGTGATTGATTGAACTTGCTCTGGAGGAGCACTACAATTTGAAGATGATGGATCTTCAATCAAATGGATACCTTTGGGATTCGCCACCGGTTGACTCGGCAACTTACCTTCCTCCCTTCTATTTAAGGCATTAGCTAGTTGCCCGATTTGAGCTTCTAACCTAGCCATAGATTGAGCGTTGGCTTCAAGCTTAGCGATTGATTGAGAGTGAGTTTGCAATAAGCGGGTGTTGGCCTCAAGATTGCTTATCACTCGTTCTTCAAAGCTTTGGCTTCTTGGAGGAGGTGGTGGTTGTTGGTAATTTGATCTTTGATTGTAAGGTTGAGGGTTTGGCCTATAATGAGGCTGTTGAGATTGGGAATTAAAAGAACTTTGCCCTTGGAAAGAGGGACTTGATTCTTGATTCTTCCATGAAAAAGCCGGATGGTTCTTGTAACCAGGATTGTACGTGTTCGAATATGGATCATTCATTTGTTTAGCATACAAGGCATTCGCTTGCTCTTGAGCATAATCGGGGGATTGCCCGGCAATAGGACAATCTCGCACAAAATGCGAAGTGCTATAGCAAAACGAACACCCCTCCTGATTTTGGACAGATTGGTTAGGAATAGGCAGCCCATTTTTCGGGACAAGGCTTCTACTTGCATGGCTACCTCATCTACCCGTGAAATCTCATGCACTCCTCTACAAGGTTGGGTGGCCTTCCCTTTCCTAGTGGAGGAGCGTTGAGCTGAATTGTTGCTTAGGGTTTGAAAAAGTTTCCATGCCTCATCGGGGCTTTTCAAAAGGTACCCACCCCCACACGCGGAGTCTATCATTTGTCTATGTTGCTCACTCACCCCATCATAAAAACTTTGCACTAGCTGCCATTTTTGGGACAGCATGATGCAGACAAGATTTTAAGAGATCTTTTAACCTCTCCCACGTCTCATGGAATTGTTCTTGGTCAATTTGGGTGAATCCGGTGATTGCTCGCCGAATATCACTTGTCTTACCCATTGGGAAGTATTTTTTTAAGAACTCTATTTGCATTTCCGCCCAAGAATGGATTGAGTTGGGTTCTAGGGAATTAAACCAACTTCTAGCCTTATCTTTTAGGGAAAATGGAAACATACGTAGCTTTAGATCATCCTCCGTAAAGTGTGGTACACAAATGGTGGAACACACGAAAAAGAAGTAATCTAAGTGCCGGTATGGATCCTCATTAGGAAGACCGTGAAAGCTGTTAAGAAGGTTGAGGGTGGAGGACTTTATTTCAAATTGATTTGCCGCTACATCGGGAAATTGAATACACGAAGGTACTTCAAATGTAGTCGGAAGGTAAAAGTCCATAAGCAACTCTCCTTGAGGAGGTGGTGGTGGAGGTGGTTGTTCATGATTAAAAGGAGGTAGACCGGGAGGTTGTCTCTCATTTGGTTCCATGTTTTCAGTTCTAGGCAAAATAGGGTCCCTAGAGGTTCCTCTACGTTGTCTAAGTGTTCGTTCAAGTTCACTATTACAAGGAAGCAAAGGAAGTGACAATCACCGTCTACCTAGCATGCATTAACAATTGAACAGCACCTCTACACACAAAGTAACAATAATATATACAAAAGAATGTGAATGATTCAAACCACCAATTTTTGAAGTTATACTCACAAAGGGGTCCAATTTGAATTCTTCTAGATGCCCGCAATGTGGTATACCTAAAATCAAGAAGTTTGAGATATAATAACAAGATATATACAAAAAGAATGAAAGAATTTCTAGCCTAAGAATTAAACCAGATTTAATCTTCCAATGGCGACAATTAAACCGTAGTCCCCGGCAACGGCGCCAAAATTTTGATGTGGTCGGAACTAAATTATATTGTAAGCTTAATTTTGCCCTTTTTATCAAAATATAATTTAGCCACTCGCAAGAGCACGAATCTTTGTAGATAAGGTTCTATATAGAGGGTATCGATCCCACGAGGACTAGTAGTTAATTGTCATAAAGAAAGATTAATTCTACTTTAATTCTAAAAACAGGTTTTTGATTTTGTGTTTAAAACTATTGCGTAAATGAAATGACGATAAAATTAAAGAGTAAAGTTGGGAGAGAGAACTAGGGTTGGTTTCCACCACTAGCCATTCACATGTTCATAAGTGTAGCAAGCATGGGATTCATTAATTAAATGCCTAACAATGTCATTAGGCTTGTGACCTCAATGACATATCAAAAGATCAATGTGTGTGCTAACCTATCATAATCCATCTTCAACAAGCATAGCTCTTCAACCTAACTAACTACCTAATTACTCTACTCTCTACGTAAACACTACATGCATCCAAACTACCTTGTCTTGGCATGGTCTATACAAACTAGCATCACACATTCATTTAAACACCATTATCTAGCCATCATTTGCACTTCTTGTGGAATATGCAAATGTTGTGCATTCAAGTGACGAAACCTACTCTAAGACAAGAATAAATTCCATATCAAATGAATATATATAAGAAATGTATTTGTGTACATAATCACTAGGCTAAATAATCAACATTTAATTACAAATCCCCAAGAGCTACAAAGATGAACAAGTTTACATGGCTAGGGGTTGAAACCAACACCCTAGTAGAAGAGTTAGTTGCTCATGGTTGCCTTGCACCCTTCCATTGATGAAGAGAATGAAGCTTCTTGGTCTGGTTCAGCCTTTCTCTTCCTCTCCCGAAGGTCTCTCCTCAAGTCTTCTGATGTGTATGTTGAGAGATATGAGATATGTGGCTTTTGGTGCTTTTTGTATGCTTTTTGGCTCCTTTGGGCCCACCATATATATATATATATCATTATATATATCTCTTGTATCAAGAAGGCCCCCAAAAGTCTTGTTCAAGTCAGACAATCCCCCTAAGTCGTGCAAAAAGGGGGATTTTGTTGCAAGTGGGAGAGCAGGTGAGCAAGTGGCCAAGTGGCTCTGCAGCATTTCGATTGATCGAAATTGCATTTCGATTGATCGAGATTTCGATCAATCGAAATGAGATTTTGATCAATCGAAATCTCGATTGATCGAAATCCACATCTCGATTGATCGAGATGCCTTGGCAACATTTTCTGATTTCATCTCTTGACTGCAGAAAGCTTCCAACTTTGCTCCATTTACTCCAATACCTGCAAAATATCAAAAACACAAAAATACCGTAAACATATCTCGGTAAACGCAAAAACGGAACTAACATATGCAATAAAGATGGTTCAAATGCATAGAATTGAACACTTATCAGGGCCAAAGCCACCCTTAATATTATCTGGGTTAGCTTCTAAGGCGGGCCAAAGGCGCCCTTAATATCATTTGGTTTATCTTCTAAGGCAGGCCAAAGCTGCCCTTAAAAACATTTGGTTTAGCTTTTAAGGCAGCTACAAGCCGCCCTTAATATTAGCTTTTAAGGCAAGCACGGGCCGTCCTAAATAAGTGAGATTTTAAGGCAAAAATTAACCGCCCTTCATAATTAAGATTCTAAGGCAATAATTGACCGCCCTAAATAATTACACTTCTATGACGTGTAATGACCGCCTTGAATAATGCAACTTTTAAGACACTAAATAACTGCCTTGAAAAATTATTTTAAAGGCGTTTTTTGAAATTATTAAAGGCAGTTTTTGAATGTCGTTAAAAAGTTTCCGCATGCCTTTAAAAAAACTTAGTAATCATAACACCTTAATAGAGGACAGGCCATGGAGCGCCTTAAAAAGCCATTTAAGGCAGTTTTGGCCCGTCGTAAAAGACTAATTTTCTTGTAGTGGATCTTGTGGACAGGTTTTGATTTGCATATCAATATTTTGTTTGAATTATAATTACATGACCAATATTTTGGGATTGTAGAGAAATTTTTGAAGTTATTGAAAAAGAAAGGAATCAAATCGAACATATGAAAAATCAAAAGCTTTTCCAGCAAACAGGTAATGCATATTTTTATCTTGTTATATTAATTATTGATAATGTTTCTAGATATATTTGTATGCAAGATGACTTACATTCAGCTTTTAACTATATATATAGATGTTTGATTATTACTGCCATAATTATTGGTAAAAGATTAGGATAAATTTTGAAAAAATAATACTTCGGACGAACAAAGAAAGATAATGAAGTGGTCATAACAAATTAGTAATGGTGTTTAATCATGTTTCTATAATCTAAATGAATGTTGCATAAGGAAATGAGATAGCATTTTTTATCATTCCATACTAGAGGATGTGTTTCTGTAAAAACTCCAGGTTTTCGCTGAATTATGTGGTTTAATTCAAAATGTTAACAACGAGTTGCATTAATACTAGAAATTCCAGGATTAACTAGACAGATCAAAAAAACGTAAAACAACTAGCCAAATTGGTGTGGAAGCTCTCAAGTCTCACCTCTGAGAATAGAGATTCAATCTGATTTTAATATTTCCTGTCAAAGTGGTGGCTGCAGAAACTCATAATTGGAATATGAAATTAATTGAATGCAAAATCTCTTCCAAGACTCAATTATTTCATATGTGGGGCACATTTGGAAAAAGGAAGAAATGATAAACCTTTCAAATGAAAAGATGTTAATGCTCTGTCCATAATGTCAAAAGCCATTGCTGGGTACTATGAATTCAGTAATACATGATAAAGTTGATCATGTTAGTCTTCAGATGTGGTGAACACTCCCAAGTTCTAATATTGTTTGTTGTAAACTGAATTGGAAAATCCATACATATGCAAAAAACACACTGACCAAATAGAATTTTTATAAACATACCTACAGAAGCTATTAATAAACTCAAAATAAAGTAAAAGAAATTGAAGAGATACAACCTCTCCTATGCTATTCAGTATCCCCGTTTGAACTAGAAAAATCCCACTTTGCTTTGGTCTTCCACTCTTTCCACCTCATGTCTCTTAATAGGCCAGCCTAACAGTATGGAGCATAGGTGTGAGGGTGGTGTTGGGAATATATGCAAAAAAATAATTAAAAAATAAAAGAATCTCAGGAATTGATTCATCATTGTGAGCCTTTCCCATTTCATGTTTGAATGATGGATTTTAGAAAAGGAAATGGTGGGATCTGCTATCATAGTGTTTGACATTCAAAAGCAGCTTCTGGGGAGAATGCATGAGTTCTAATAATACCAATCATAGGTACTCAACCTTTATATAAAATTTCTCATTCATTAGCAAAGTATTATTTGATGTTGCTCTTAAGTCTCATTTTTCCTTGAAAGCATATGCTGTTGGGATAGACAAATTGAACTACAACTTTTCAGGAGCCCATTTCTTCTTTAGAATCATGAAGCAGACCTAGCCTAACAGGTTCCAATTCTTGTCAAATGCTTGGAATAAGGCATTAAGTATATTTTTTTAGTCAGTTTCCTTTACTTTGTTCATGTTTGCTTGTCTTTACTAACTAACTATAAATACTTCAATTTATCACTTTAAGTGAAGACACTATGAATTAATTTTGAATCGATCAATTCCTTTAATTTCTTGATTTTCTTTAAATTTTATAAAGTAAATTTGATTGGGTTTTTTTTGTAATGAAATGAGCGTAGAAACCAAGTAAAGTCTACAAGTGTTTGAAAAGATATATGTATTATTTTGTTTTGAGGGTTTCTAATTCTTCAAATGCTCAAGTATCCCCACATCAAGTTTCTAGTCATGGCAGTTCATCTACAGTTTGTACTTTAATTTTTTATATGTTAAATTCATTTTCATTATTTTTTTTATTATTAAGTGCACTTAATGAATTGTTAAAAAATGCAGGGTAATTCAAATCAGATGGGCAAAAGTCAAAGTTGAAGATATGCTTATTAAAGAGAAAAAAAGTTTGAAGATGAACTTACCGTGTTTCTTAAATTTCCTTTATCGCATCTATGTTTAACTCCTTTGTCAATGTGAAAACTTTTCTTGGCACTCTAGTATGATGTAAACTCTTTATTTTGTTTTTTTGGTTCCATATATATATATTAGTACTTAAAATATTTTAAACTTGAGAATTAGATGTTGTTGCAATTGAGTTTTAAATTTGAAACAACTCTCTTATTTAAATCAGTAGGTTAGTTGCTCTTAGATGTTTGTTATTATTTATTTTTTTGAGTTGTATTAGGTTTCTTGGGTTTGTATTTCTCATAATGTTAGGAACCTTGTTATAGCTATGGTGGACTCTAGGATTCATAGAAAATACTCACTTGATAATTTTTTATAATTGTTTGATTTATGAACAGGTTAAATTCCAAAACAAATAGGTTTCTTTAGGGGTAAGAAAATTTTAAAAAAAAAATTAGTACCAGCGTTTATAAACATTGCTAATAATCTTGTAGAAATTCCATTTCCAGCGTTTTAAAAATGCAGGTAAAAATTTTAACTCTCACCAGCATTTAGAAAACGTCGATAAATATTGAAAGTATAACGATTATTTTAGTCTACACCGGTATTTAGAACCGCCGCTAAAGTAAATTATTACCAGCGTTTTGTACACAATTGCTGGTAATTGTTTTATACCAGCGTACATAATAAAACGCTGGTAATGGTCTTGCGACGCAGGAAACACCAGCGGAGTTTTGAGGCATTGGGAGGCTACTGGTAATAGAATTACCAGCATTTTTCCTCACTTTCACCGGCGTTTCCGCACGCTGGTGAAAACCAAAAATGTTGTAGTGGTAGAATTTGTACAACGGCTATACGCACGCTGGACTCAACGTACAGCATATCAGGTCCATACATGCATGATATTTGCGCTTAATCCACACGATATTGAACTCAACATACGATATCTGAACATGTTTGATATTTTGAAATGTAGACAAGACTTAGTATTGATATCTGAGCATGCTTGATATTTTGGAACGTGGACAAGACCTAGTATTTGTGAGATTGCACTTAACACATATGATATCTGAACATGATTGATATTTTGATACGTAGACAAGACTTAGTATTTGTGAGAAATAAATAAATAAAAAATTCATAATATATATATTGTTATATATATTTTGAAATATTTCAAATACACATCATTTTGTGCATCTCCATGACAGTGGAGAAGAGAAGCCTGTGCACCTTGAAGTTGATGATCTATACACTTTGCGTTACAGGTTAAGAAAGCCACTCCTACAATCTGGGCAAATTGATTTGGTCTGAATATATTTAGCAGCATATGGTATGCTAGTTTGTATGACCAACATGACATAGTTTTCTAAGACCCGGCAAAATCTAAAGATTTTTTATTTGTCAAGTTTGACTAACACCTTATGAGGACTCAGCTTGTCACTCTTAATAAACAATACTTTAAGAATTTTATTACTTTGTAACCATTTTTATGTTAAGCTGGATCTTGATTACGACTTTGGGTCAGACTTTCAAACCTGAAATTAAAAAAATTGAGGAGGCTCAATTCTAGCACACACAAAACTTGAATGTGGCCCACCCAACTGAACTACAACAATCAGTAAGTCGAGGCTTGTTAAATTAAAACAAACAAATGTCTTGTTGAGCTTAAGCCTAATTAAAACCCATTTGAATAAAAAAATTCAATTGCTCAAAACCCTTAATCATATGCTCAATTCTAGCTGCCACGTAAGTTGAATAAGCTCCAAAGAAAATGGCTATGATGAGGGCATTCTCGTTTGAGCTTGCATTTTCATCCGTTAGATCTAATGAGTGATAGCTACAACAATCAGTGAGTCAAGCTCGGTTCCAGTTCAACTGCAACACTAAGGGCACAAATTAAAGCTTCACCAACCAAAGAAAAATGTGAATTAATTAAATAAATAACCAAAAGAAATGAAATTACATAAGTAATTCGTTGAATTCTCTGAACATGTGTAAAGTATGTGGAACAATAAAATTATATTATTAATTAATACTCCAATTCTTTAATCAAAGGAGAATTAAAACAAGATACGTACATACTACAAAACAAAAGAGACTCAAATCAAAGTCCTAGACCTACGAGTTTTTGAAATTGTCGTCATCATCCATCAGACAGCCAATATCTTGAGCAAACCATCATACGTCACGCCGTCCTTCTCATCACCACCGCCCAATTTGATCATGGCCTTGATATCATCATCAGAGGCTTCAAAACCAGCCCAACTCAGGTAATTCTTCAGGTCTTCATAGCCCACCTTTCCATCCCCATCTCTGTCCATAACCCTAAACACATCCTCCATCACACCACCGCCACCACCACCTCCTTTGTTTCTCTCTCCACCACCATTTCTCTCTCTACTTTTCTTCATCAACAACACCCTCTCGAACTCATCGTACTCTACGTACCCGTCCTTGTTCAAGTCCGCCACCGACATCATCGACCCGATCACGTCCTCACCGGAGTCGCCGCCGCCTGGAATTCCCTCGTAGAACGTCAGGAGATCCTCGCGGCTGATCCTCCCGTCGTGGTCGGCGTCGAGCACGTCGAACGCCGGACGGAAATCTTTCTTCCCGACGGTGTCAGAATACCGCCGCAGACCACTCCCGGTAGGGCACATTGTGTTTGTTTTTGAATGACTGACTAATTAATGAGAGAATAAGAGTTAATATATCTCTGTATATATATATATATCTCTATATTTGAATTCAAATTGAAGGCTTATAGAATTTGGGAACGAGAGGGCATAGCATATATATAGAGAGAGACAGAAGTTGGGGGACAAGATACTTGCTATTTGGCTATGGGAGGAGGTACTTGTATTCTCTCGCGTTTGCAATTTTTGTTGACGTATGGGATGACGTCATGGGAGATATAAATTGATGGTCGTGGTTGAAAGTTCTTTGAAGGAAAGAGCCGGGCTTGTAGTTGTGGACCCATCACAGAGTCAGACTGCTGCTGAACGGTAGGTTTTGTTTTGTAGTTGCGATGGTGAAATAATAGAATCTTTCAAATGGAATTGAAACCCACTTCACTCTACAACTCCAGCAGTATTTGTGATGCACAATGCTTATTTTTATCATCACTTGTAACTCGCCATAGCTTTTTAATGAGTAGCGTACAAAACTTATACATCCAAAAACGTGTGTCTTGTTATAAATATAATGAAATATAAAAAATGAGAATAGAACATAATATCAAATTACCTTTATACCCTCAAAATAATTTAGCAAAAAAAAAAATGTGAAAATATATCTGTAAATGCAAAAATTTACTTTATAGTATAGTGATGGACACCAGCAAATTATTTAAGTGGAAGCTCACATCCTACCCATTTTCCTGGGCAAGGCATGTGAATTTATATTCAATTATACGAACGTAACATAGATTTTTATCCCATAATCGTGGGATTTGGATTACAGTGATTTTGACTAAGTTAGTCTATGACTTTCCAACCATTCGGACTGCCTTGTCAAATGCTAGGTGTTCTTCACTTATTACGCTTGTGCCCTCCATGTGGTTTATTCCTATTGGTGGAATTTTTTCCTCCACACTTTGCCCCAAACTCTTTTTATTTTCTGTGTAGAGAGTTTGAAAAGAATTTCTCCTGCGGCGACAGTTATATCTTCTGAACCAAATAGACGGTTGCCCTTGGAAAGTGTGAATACGTGATGTCGTGCCATCAAATGACATCCTTTTGAGTCACATATAGTTATGACTCACGTCGTGGGTCACTTTAAAGATCTGATACATTAAGGCGCATGATAACCACTGATGGCGCGTGGTGATGCGGTGGCGGATTTGCGAAGATCCAGCACTTTACCTTTGCTTCTTACTTTGCTACTTCTGTGTAAAGGAAAGAAGGAACTCAAAATCCCTACTCAGGCTTCGCTTTGCCATTCCTTAGAGGTCAGTTCCATTCTCTCTCCTAATTTTTGCTTGTTTATCCCTTTTCTTTGCACTTCCCCGTGGGTTGATCGAAGGGAGTTAGGATTGTTGATAGTTTCGAGGATGAGGAGGCTACTTAAAGTTCTGATGCAACTGTTAGTGGTGAGGGTGTCGATTTTGGGTATATTGATCCAGAGGAAGCTGACCCCTCTAATTCAATTAGGGTTACACCGAATCTTCAGAGAGTTAGAAAGGATTATGAAATCATTGCCAACATTTCCCTTAGGCTTTACCCTTTAGATTCTAATTTTTGATCTGGTGATGGGATCAATGATGGTGAGATGTTGTTTTCAATAAAACATCTCGCCACTTTTTCCACCTAGTCCTTTGCCACATGATTCTTGCCCCACTTCAAGTCAACCCTAATTTCTTTAGGGTTATCTCCAATGTGTTGGCGATTAACTAGACTAGGTCTTTGGAGCTAGGTTTTGATGATTTACTATCCTGTTACCAAGTTTGTGTGATGAAGAATAAAAAGTGCAGATACTATTTTTACCCTCGATCTAAAAGATCCCTATGTCTGGGTCATCCCACGTCTGACAAGGATAGGAAAGAGCAGCTAGTTGTTGTGGGTGGTAATTGGAAAGTAGTTAGTTGTTGGAGGTGTAGGTACACCCACTTTTGATCTCACCCTGAATTTTTATTGCAATTTTACAGTTTGTTAAGTTCTTCTATTTTCTAAAATTTACTCTTATTTTAGTGTAGGCTAAGACTCACTTCCCCGTTCGGAGGTTTGTGGTTGGCTGAAGACACTTGAAGATATTGTGTAGAGTGATACTCCTCAATCAAAGACACTTCTGAGTCCTGAAAATCTTAGAGCTATTGCCAAAAGTGCTTTAGAGATTAAAGAAATGAAGTTGCCAGCTACTATACGTCGAAAAGGGAAGAAGCTGACTGATGAAGAGAGGGCTGTAGCAATCTTACTGAAGGAAAAACACACTTAGGATGAGCTGACAAAGAGAAAGTCCCCCTCGACCCCCTCGGCTATTGAGTCTGATTAGAGTGGCCATGCTCAAAAGACCCAGAGGTCTTCAGATGCTCCATCATCTTTTCCCAATCAGCAGTTAATTGTTTCTGCTACTGCCAGTGCTGTTCCTCCTCCAGTGGCAGAGGAAAGATCGGTTGAACCTGGGTCTGGCGATTCTTATATTGTCCCATCGATTATTTCTACTGCTAACTAGATTCCCGGATGGTCAAAGCTGATAGGTCGTTGCTCTCTAGTGAAGACTATTCTCAATGATCCGACCTCACTTAGGGCTTCCATTGGTGGGGATATGGCTCCCATGTGAGGCACAAAGGATGAAAGAAACTTCAATCTCTTATTTGGTGGAGTCTTGTCCTGACATAGCTATGAAGGTATGCAAATTTTCCTTTAATGTCTGTGTTCTTCTTATCTATACATTAACTTTGTTTGGTTTCTTTTGGCAGAACCTTTTTGGGGTGGTGGCTATATGCCGATCGGTTGAGCAGACGGCTCTAAAGGTGAAAAGAACCTTAATTGAGAAGAAGAAGGCGGAGACTGAGATAAAGGCCGCTCTAGCTGGGATGAAGGCCGCCCAGGAGGTTGTAAATGCTGAGCGCTCAAACTGCAGTGAAGACTCTCTGTCCTGAAGAGCTAAAGCAATTGGAACGTCGGATTGTTTTAACACTATGTCACTTGGAAATGATATTTCCACCTTCCTTCTTCACCATAATGGCACACTTACCTATTCACTTAGCTTATGAGGCAAGGATTGTAGGACCAGCGTAATACCATTGGATGTATCCAATAGAGAGGTCTAGATTTTTTATTATTTTTATTTGTAGTTTATGTTTCTTTTCCAAAAATACTGATATTATTAGTTTTCATTCTCTATAATTAGGTACCTTTTGACTTTGAAAAATTATGTACGAAATAGAAGTCATCCAGAGGGTTCAATTGCAAAAGGGTATTTAGTTGAAAAATGCTTGACTTTTTGTTCATGCTACTTAACAAATATTGAAACAAGATTCGATAAGCCCCAAATAAATTACAATAATGTGTTTGATGGAGAGGAAATAAATATTTTTGGTCCACAAGGTCGTGCCTTGGGAAAACAAGAGTTGATTGATTTAGATGAGATGACTTGGGTGTAAGTTCATCGATATGTTTTGTTCAATTATGATGGAGCAAAACCATTCATTGAGTAAGATAAATTTCTCAATATATTACATGGTTATTTGTGTGAATTGCTATTATCGGGATAATATGTTTAACATTAATTTTTTGCAATGGCAGCAAACATAAGAGGTTTCTTAAGATAAGGCAACGTCACTTAAAACCACGCCAGTTAGAGATGTTATCACATCAATCATTTCACAAATGGTTTAATGAATGTGTAAGTGTTTTGCTTTTGCATATGTAGAGTGTGTTATACATTTATGAGAGTTCACCTTATGATAAACTTACATCTTTATGAATATAGCTGCGAAATAAAGAGGATCCAGTTCCCAATGAGCTTAGGTGGCTAGCACAGGGTCCTAACCTTATCGCAAAATGATTAAAGGCATTTGTGATCAATGGTTTGAAGTTTCATGTTAGAGATCTTGAAAGATGGAGGAAGACTCGAAACAGTGGAGTTGTTCTAAAGGTAGTGACATCTAGTTATGCAAGAGCCACTGATCGAAATCCTGTTACAGGAGATATTCAGTATTATGGTGTACTGACTGATATCATTGAGTTGGACTATAGTGAACAAAGAAAGGTGGTATTGTTCAAGTGTAATTGGTTTGATGTCTTGTCGAAGGGTAGAGGAATAAAGGAAGATGATTTTTGATTTAAGCTTGTTAATTCCTCGCGATCGTTGGGATCTGATGAACCTTTCATTCTAGCATCACAGGCTGAACAAGTACTTATGTTGAAGACCCCATTGACAATGAGTGGCAAGTGGTTATTGGCACAAATCATGAGACTTTTATGATATGCTTGAGCATGATGTGGAGACTTATTGATTTGATGAGCCATTTAATGCTCCACATATAGATAATAACTTGGATGTATCTGATGATGATAGTTTGTGGGCCAGAGATGACGTGCTTAGAACAATGATAGACTGCTCTTTGTTAGTAAATAAGGAAAAAGAAGATGATGATGCTGATGAAGATGATAGTTAGATGATTATATATCAACGACTCACTAGAACAATAGTTTTTTTTTTCAATCTATTTTTCAGATGTGAAGTAATGTCTATTACTCAGTTTAGTTCTTCATTTTGTATGTCACTTGGCTGGTGTTCAAATGTCATATATCTTAAGGGCATGGTTTTAGCTACTGATGTTCTTTTATCTCCTTGTGAGGCAATTGAAAATTTGATAATGTATCCAAAAATAATTTTTGCTGCTTATTTTTGCTGTTGATGTATTTGAAATTTTGATAATATAATTGACATTAGTGTTGTATCAACTTACTAAATTGAAAATTTTCCAACTAATTGATATTTCTAATTTGTATTTTTGTGCTTGTCTAAGAAGGATAAATAACAATTTCATAATGAGACGAAAGGTTGGTTGTCATGCCCCGGAACCCGGACCGCCCGAAACTCCCCCAAACCGACCCAAATCCCAGGTTGCGAAGTCGTTCACTCAACCCCGTGAACAACCTTAACCACTCTCCTGTGATAGTATCAAGCTATGATACCATCCTGTCGCGCCCCAATTCCCGACTCTCGGAAAAATTGGAGGTGAACCCATTCATTAAGCCCCAATGAACCTCCTCATATTTCTCGATTACCGCAGAAACTAATCATACGCATGTAATTATCTATGCGTGTACTCATCACTATCCATCCCAAAGGGCCACACATCGGTCTATGTATCCATGACATTCCATTTCCACTCTTAGATCATGAAAAATCATAAAATTCCACCTTTTTAAGGTTTACAGGACTTTGAGGCGCCTCAAACTCCATTTTGAGCCACCTGGAACTTACAGAGAGTTTGTGTTATCAAAAATAGCTCTTTGAGGCACCTCAAACTACACTTTGAGTCACCTCAAAGATTTCCAGGCACCTCAAAGTTCACTTTGAGTCGTCTTAAACTGCACCTGACTTGGATTTTTGACAACATTCCTTAACCTAACTTCAAATGCTAATATCTCACAATCCGTAAGTTCGTTTGTCTTGAAATTTTACATGGATCATTCTCAACATATCTAATTTCTAACCCAATTTGAATCATCTAAAAATACCAACTACAACTCAAGTTATACTCAAATTAGTGGGTGTTGGTCAGATTACCCACTCTTGTACTAAAACATGCATATCTTTCTCAATTTAAATCCAAACAAGGTCCATGACCTATCGAATCGAAGGTAACACAATTCTCTTTCTATACACATATATTTCATTCACTCCTCAAAATTAAAATGGACACTTTTGGGCATATGTCCCCCCAATGGCTACTCTAATGCCTCAATGGCCATCAAGTATATTCACATAACATGCATTTCATACTTGAAATGTAATTCCATCTATTTTTCTTACCATCCTCACTCCACAAATCATGCATACATACTTTCCATACTCTATTTGCTCATGATTAATCATACAAAAAATCATAACTAAAGAGGAAAATGGTCCTATGGTGCCATACATCTCCAACACACACTTTTCTCAAAAGGTACATATCATTCATTCAAACCACATATCCATACATTAACATCATTTATTATGCATACAAGGTCCAAATGAATATACAAGTTACATATAACGTGAATGTAACTATAACCCAACATAATCCACATGCCACATGCCGGCATGGATAGCCAAATATACAAGTGTCCAAAATATAGCAAAATATAACTAGAAATCTTCTTGGACATTCAAATCCCATCCATCGTCGGCACCTTATCTGTAAAAAAGTTTAGAATAAAGGGGTGAGCACTACTGCGACTTAGTAGAGGCTCCCCAACCCTTCTAAGTGCCGACCCGACATGACTTACATGAATGCATGTCACTACATTACATGTATCATCCAACATATACCATGTTCATTCACAGTACAATGCATATATATAAGAATGCATTAACACCTATCATGCTTCATAATTTAAATTAAAAGCATTATCACACATTTGTTTCTCTCTCGGACTCAACCTGATACCCTAGCATGATCCTTGACCAACCATACGACCTGGGCCATTTCCCACACAAATTTCAGAATTTACATCACCGAGAACATCGGTCCTGCCAGGTAATGAAACTGTTTCAGTATGCACCACCGAGAACATCGGTCCTACCAGGTGATTAGATCATTTCAATACACACCACCGAGAACATCGGTCCTACCAGGTGATGAGATCATTTCAATACACACCACCGAGAACATCGGTCCTACCAGGTGATGAGATCATTTTTAGAATGCACCACTGAGAACATCGGTCCTACCAAGTGATGAGATATTTTTTTGAATGCACCACTAAGAACATCGGTCCTACCAAGTGATGAGATATCATCGGACCACACCATTGAGAATATCGGTCCTACCAAGTGATGAGCCCCTTTCAAGATTTTCACCAAAAACTCCTACTTTCGAGGTGATTAGACCACTTTTTTCCGTTTCTTCACAACAGACACATACATGCATTTCGGACATATATGAATCAAGCATCAATATTCATGCTTCATAATGCATTATCTAGTTATAAAGGAATCTATCATGCATTTCATCTCCACAAAACTACACATAACACATAGATGTATAACACATGCATATAACCTCTCATATGCACACAACTTCCAAAATTCGCATACTTTACTCATGATACACTCAATGCATAATTTTAGCATATAGAACTAACATGCATTTAACCATCACATATTCCACATATAATCACATATATGACCCAAGATTACACATTTGCACATAAACTCCAAATTGAGCACATAACATCTGTATACCCAATTTCTTCTATTCACACACTTTAACCCACATGCTAAAACCAACACAAGGAACACCAAATATGCAAAGATAGGATTCAAGAGAAGGAGAAAATATGACTTCCCACCCCTCTCACTCTCCTAAAGCATGTGATACGCAACCTACACCTCTCCTCTTCACCCGAAACCCTAGAATTGACAATTAGAAGAGAAGAAGAACCCCTACCTCGAAAATGAAGACCTTCCAACACTTTCCAAAAACCCCAGCAATGCCCACCTTGCTGGATCCTGACTTTGTTCGGTTCAAACCGAAGGCCTAGCCGTCCCCTTCGTATCTCCCTTCTTCGGCGAAACCCGAATCACACCCAAATGGCTCCAAAATGTAGAGAGAAGGTAGAGCTATGAAGATGGAGTCTTTTAGAGAGATAAAGAGGTGTTAGATCTGCATAAATATCTCTGCCATTGATATTTAAAGTCCCTAGGCTGCAAAAAGACCAATATGCCCCTCGTCCACTTAACGTACCTTCCCGGGCTCTGTTTTTGATTTTAAAAACTCCTACGCCCTCAAAATCACTTCTTCTACTCTCTAAACATTTCATCTAAGCCATTATCAAAAATAAATATTTTTGAAAATTTTTTGGATTCCCGGGCCCACTTAAGTCTCATTCCGGGCCTCGGTTTGACCAAAAAGTCAAACTTCTCTAAATATCCCAAAAACTTTCAAAAACTTCAAATTAACCTTTCAAACATGTTTTTCACTCTCAAAACATCCATATCATCATCTAAAACGCATTTATAGCGAAAATGATGAAAAATTGGCAAACTGGCCAAAATTTGTCACGGTCTCTACATTAGTGAGATTCAAGAAGTGTACGAAGACAATCCTAAAAATTGATATTTAGAATCTAATGGATCACAAGAAGTGAATGACATTGAGAATAGTGAATCATCCCTCCAAGCTACAAAGAAAAGACGGGGCCCCACACGTTGCAAGGATCTCATGGAAAAAATAACCCCAGTACAATTAAGGTTTGTTTACCTTGTATTTAAGTGCACACACAAGCACACTCATATGTGCATATCTGAAATAATTTTAATTTTATTATTTTAACACAATTATTAATTTTGTTTAGTGTCAACGAGTTGGGCTAACCGATAGGAGATGATGGTACCAAATATGCTAACTTCTTGGGGACAATTGCCCGCAATGGTAGGAGAGCTCCTTTGTGCTACAAAAATTGGTGTGAGATACCTCGTCGGCTTAAAGAGGACATGTGGAACATAGTAATGGTAAAACTATTTACCATTATGTTGCATACTTGTTTACAATTTTTTGGATCAAAGTCAAAAAACATTTTTTTTTGTAGTTAGAGAAAATGGCACTAGACTATAAAAGAGTGAAAATCCAAATAATTGACATTTACATTATTTAGCTTGCATTCATACTTTCTAGAAAATGATAAAGCACCCTATTTTATATTGTACAACATTAATATCCACATTTACAGGGCAAGTTTGAGGTTGGGATTATTATAAAAAAGTGGACATTAACCTCTATCAGAACAAAATGGAGGGGGTTTAAGTGTGACCTAAAAAGTAAGTACTACAGTATTTGGGATACAGATGCGGAAAGATTGGCACACCCACCACCTCTAGTTGAGAAGGACCATTGGGAATTTTTAGTGAAGCATTGGAGTACAGATAAGGCGAAGGTAATTATCAGTTTACCAATTTGTTTAAATGATTGTTCCTACTGCTGGCGAATATTATTTCTTTGGTTGTTGTTATGTCTTCAATAATTATTAATGTTAGTATCACCATGAAAGGCGTTGTGATCCTTCTCCCATGCCCAAATCAATCAAGATATCTTGAGTTCTTAATTATCATAAATCTATTTAGATTTACTTCTTAATCAGCAAAGGAGAGATCATTGTTTTGCACCAAAATTGATTGTTTCATTTCCTTTTTTTTTCTTCTCTATTTGCAGGAGTAGTGCCAAAAAAATAAAGAAACTCGCGGGAAGCAAAAGATGCTTCCTACTACGGGGACAAAGAGCTTTGCACGTGTTTCTACTGAGGTTAAGCATAGTTTTGGCAATCTAAAATATTTTAATTCCCATGTAGTTAATTTATTATAAATGTTAGTGGTAAATAATAACACGATTTGTATGCTTCTCTTCTAGATTGAGGCAAAAGAAGGTAGAAAGCCATCTCGTGCAGAATTATTTTGTCGTACACAGGTACACAAGGATGGCACGACTACTGATGCTGAAGCTGCCGATTTGATTATAAGTTTTCAAAACTACGCTCTTGTGTACTTTTAAAAACATGTTCTTATTTATTATCTGAAGGTATAATTAATCTCTCATTTCAACCACTAAGGCCTATTACATTTAGCATATGATATTGATTCGTGTGTGAGTGTGACTCAAAAAGTATATCAATTAAAAATTACCACACTTCGCAATAGAACGAATTCCTTGCAGAATAGGGCTATCGAAAGGAATGGGTATCGTACCTCAGGGATTATGTTCTGACGAGTTGGAATACGGAATTAACTCTAATTAAATTTATAAGAAAAGAATTCTGATTTTTTAAACTAAACTAATTAAAAAGATAAAATAAAATAAATCAAAGTAAACAAAATAGTGAAGATAATAGGAGAGAAACCTAGGGTGTTTGACATCACCACTAACTCCACAATCAATGGTTAAATGAATCAACTATAGGGGAATTACATCATGCATAAGTGGTGTCGGTGGCTACAAGCTCACCTTCATCCGTCAAGAAGATAACATATGATTAAGGCTAAGGCATGGCCCATCTGCCTAACTACTCTAATCTAGGGTGCAGTATGGTTCATCTTCTCTAGGCATAATCCATCAAAGCTCATAACAATATATTCAGTGATTACCATTGTGTAATAATCTCTCTCATGATCACAGAAAACAAGAGGGATTGAGTTCAATAACAACAACTAAATATCTAAGACAAGATAAGAAATCATTGAGATTGAATTTATAAGACTTTTATTGCTCAATTCCTTAATAAGAATCCTCACAATTACACAATCTATGCATGTATATAAAGGTCCCCAATAATTAAAACAATCAAACCATTGATGCTTTGTTAGGGCTACATCAAAACCCTAGTGGATGAACTAGCCGCTTATGGTAGAAGAAGAAGCTTCAACTGTTGAGGAAGAAGACATCATCTTTCTGAATTACGCGTATGACTTCGTTCTCCAATGGCTCTGCAAATATGTTTCTGTTCTCTGCAGCCCTCTCAGACTCTCCAATCTCTGTGTGTAAGCTCCCTCAATTCAGCCTCCCAGTCCTCACTTTATTCCCCAAGAGAATACACCAAAGTCCTAATCCAATTAGGAATAAATTAGGGTTTCCTGCAGCACTAATCAGGTGGGTTTTTCCTGCTGACTTCGGCCCGACTTTTGACCCACTAGAAGTCCGTTTTACGGAATTTTCGTGAAATACAAAAGTGTGCAGAATCAAATTTCGTTCAATCACACAAGAAAATAATGTCGATTTGAGGCTCGAAAATAAGACTTCTGGTCCGTTTTCCAAAACGGGATTAAGACTGTATTATGCGCAGATTTGGGCTTCAGGCCCGAAACCTTCTTAAGCAGTTGTAATTCTCTTGGACCTCTTTCTTGGGCTGATTTGAATTGAAATAAATGGTTGAGTGAATCTCCTTGATGTAGGCTTCATCTCACCATCTTGGATGTCTTCTTTAAAAATCCAAAAGCACAGTTTTAACTGAAATAATCATTAAGGCCCTGAAAATACAGAAAACACTAAAACAAAGTAAAATCACAAAATAATCTATCACTAAGAGAATAAAATACATAAGTTAAGAGGCTAGAATGCGTAACATTCAACGCCTATCACACCCCCAAACTTACATATTGCTAGTCCCTTAGCAATAGAATAAAACAAAACTAAAACAAAAAAAACTACTAAACACTAACTAAACTACCCAACTCCACTTTCGTGGGAGAAACGATTGCATTTAGCATATGCAACAAGCCTTTAAACCCCTAGGTTCCCCCTAGTGGACGAGTATAGTCTCGTGAGGGTTTCCAGAAATGTTACCCACAAACATTCAAAATTCTGTTTCAACATTAATTCAAGAAGAAGATTACAATACATAGTTACAAACTTGCATTCAAGAATAATTCCAAACTTTCAAATTCTATAATTCAAAGCAATGGTCCTCATGCATAATTCACATCAACATATCTCAAAATAATCAACTCTAGCTCCCTTGTATAAAGTGAACTAGCAGTCATCTCATGTAGTATAACCAAGCTCTGAATATATTAAGGCACATACCCTTTCAACTCACTAGCTCCCCTTATTGAACTCATACTTCCCAACATGAATACATGACTTTTCAATTTTTTTTCTTATCATTCTTTTTTTCATTGCTTTATTGGTTGTGCAATGTCTTGATCTATTAAGCTTTCTGAAAGATCCATGTAGCAAGCTTTCAGTCAGTGACTCCCAAACCAGATGGCTTTAGGGCACTAGGCTTTAAGATACCCCGAAGACCTAATTACTCGAATCAGTCAGGCTACAAATCAAGACAACCAATGCTCATCTTTTCTCACCTTTTCACTTTTGACGCGAACACTCCGTGCTTCCTGAGGCATAGAGGCCCGGTTACTCATGAAAAGGATCAAATTGATTGCTTATTCATCATTTTTTTCTTTTCTTTTTTTTCTTTCTCTTTTTTTTTCATTGAAGTCAAGTAAAACACATTATCGGTACTCATTCTCAAGAGATACTAATTAATATCAAGCACATGTAACTCAATAACTCAGAACCATAGTTTATACCCCATAAGATTATGCTAGTGTGTCTGTGCATGTAAGGAAACTAAAATTAATCACTTCAAAACATGTTATTGCAAACCATGATTAAAACCACATAATTCAAACCATAGTTTTCAAAGATTTAAAACATACTCAAAAATTGCAAGTTATGTACCTACATAAGGTATTAATCCTTTGAATGATGTCAAAACATTCTATCTAAAAATAAAACAAAATAAAATAAAGAAACAAACTAAGAAAATAAAATAAAATAAAATCCTAATACAAAAAGAATTTCACACAAATTTTCCCCCATATTGCAATAAAGCACACAAATAGGCATCGCCTCACCCCCAAACTTAAATTGTACATTGTCCTCAATGTACTATCAATCAAAGCAAAGAGAAGAGTAAGAACGATATTACCGGGATCATGGAGTAGTGGAAAGAAAATAGAGTACATCACGAGTACGAAGGCAATGCAAGCACACCCCCAAACTTGGATGTTAAAACCTGTCAAAACAAACCACTATACCCCAAAGATTAAGTGAAAATAGTATGGGTGAAAATAAATATGAAAGAGAAAAATCCTAAAAAAAAAAATTTTGTTTGTTTTGCATTTTTCCATTTTTTTATTTTATTTTTTATTTTAATAATAAAAATCTAACTACAAAAAGAAAAATAAAGAGAAAAATAAAAGCTAAAAATAAAATAAAATACAAAAGATGGTTACCTTCCTGTCAAGGATGTGGTGGTGACTGAGCATCTGAATCCAAGTTTGCTTGGCGCATCAGTGCACGCATCATCCTCCTCATCTCTAGTTGCTCTTGGCGAGTGTCACGAAAGTGATCCGCCATCTCTGCTCTCATTGCACCAAACTGTGTGGAGACCTCTGTCTGTAAGGTGCCAAACTGGGCTGTCAACCCAGCAATCTGCCCTTCTAAATATTGATAATCATGGCCACCAGCCTGTGCATGCACTTCCTCTTCCTCTGCCTCCATCTCCTCTGGATCGTCCACCGGTGGTGGTATATCTACATGCTCTCCTCCCTGGGCCAACCGAGATACCTCACCAGGCGCCGCTATGACTCTCTGGTGCATATGAGATCGACTCAGGTTCCAGTCATGCGTGCTATAATGAAGATCACGTGGAAAGGCAAGCTCGTCCTCATGGACTGCATACCCCTGTGACACAAGCAACTGATGAATAATGGTAGGGAATGGAAACTCCCAGTCACTTGCACTGTCTGGTGCCTTGGCCACAACTTTGGAATAGAATTTCTCCATCTGGCCCCAGACAATCTGTGGGAATGACAGCCAATGCCCAAAATGTATAGCATATAAGGCTCTGAGGAACTCTTGACGTCTTTCGGTTTTATGTCCAATTGGACATACATTCTTGAGTAGCACAGCGTCAAGGAACCATAAATGATTTGGCATTGAAGACTTTGAAGCTGCATTCCTTTTCGGCCCGGAAAATTGGTTGGCACACAATCGTGCAACCACATTGCCCACCGACAACTCGTCGGGTAAAGGAGTATAGATATGAGATAAATCAGTTGGGCATTCATGAGGACAACCCATGGCAATGGCAATGGATGACATATCCACTCGAACTATTGTTCCATCTACGGAAGAAGTAAGCACATCCCGCTCATCAGGTTTCGGCATTAAGTTCTGATAAAATACCTTGACAAGCCTCGGGTAAATGGTAGATGAGAGTGGAACAAAAATGGATGCCGACCGACGACGACGGATGTCGGAAATCCCCCACCATGTCTCGGGAAACATACCATAAAATTCGGCTATGTCAAACGTTGTTTCAAAATTCAACGCCCTTGGATGCCATCTCTCTTGAATACCGTCTCGGCGAGATCGTGAAGAACCTGTGGTCGGATCATGCCTCGCTCGGCGAGGATTACGTGAACTTGAAGCATCTTGGTGACTTGCTCTCTTTGGTGCCATAGAAATAGATAAAGTGCGGTTGAGGAATTAAATCGAACACTTGGTGTGCACAATTCTTTTGTATCCTTCAACCTCCTTTTTTCGGTGATTTTTCCACCCAAATCGAACAAGTAATTGCACCATATTGATCCCCCAAACTTGGTCTTCAAAAGCCCTCAAAAATATTTGAACAATTTCTTCAAGGAAAAACTTCACTTACTTTGATGTTTAACTTGAAAAAGTGTGAGCTTCCTTTGAGAACTAGTGATTTTTGATCCAATTTGATGTTGAAGTTGATGTTGATCAATGTTGAATTCTTGTATAATAATCACTAATTGAAGAAATTAGTTTTCCGGATGATGTAGGACTTGAATTGGAGTTCAAAGAGGCTTAGGATGCAAGTAGTAGCAACATAGGAAGATAAGGAAGCTTTAAATACCAAGAAAATTCGGGCAGCCCACATTTTAGCCTTGGGCGATCGATCCCCCCAAGGATGGGCGATCGATCGCCCACCTGAAGGTGCTGCTCCTCATGGAAAATCATGGGGCGATCGATCCCCCTCAAATGGGGCGATCGATCCCCCTCCTGGATGCCTTTTGGACCCTCCATCGCCCAAGGTCGACCGAACCTTGATAATTTTGAGTCTCCATCGCCCAAGGTCGACCGAGAGCACGATTTTTCACCCGTCTTGAGTCCAAATACCTCGGTACACCTCTTGGCATCCTCCGGAAGCAACTTATACATCAAAAACTCAAAGAAAAAACATTAAAACGCAACTAGAATTGAAGAAAAACCTAAGAAAACTAAAACTAAAAATTAAAATTAAAGAAACTAAAAGAAATAAAGTATAGAAATACATACAAAACCTACCATTTAACGTCCGTAGGAGACTCTCCGAAGGGATTAAGTCGGATAGACGGGATCCGTCAAGTCGACGGACTACACGTCTCTTCTTGGCACACATCCTTCCACACAATGTTTCAACCTTTGGCCATTAACCTTCATCAACGTATTATCTCGAAAGCTTCGAATTTCCACGGCACCATGAGGAAAAACCGAAATCACTTGGAATGGTCCATCCCACCTTGAACGCAATTTTTCGGGAAACAACCGAAGCTTGGAATTGAAGAGCCATACTCTATCACCTGGAGAGAAGGACTTTCGTGAGATATGTCGATCATGAAATGCTTTCGTCCTCTCTTTGTAAATTCGTGAACTTTCATAAGCATCACGTCTAAACTCTTCTAATTCATTCAATTGCAACCTCCTTTCTTCCCCAGCTCTTTTTGCATCGAAATTGAATTTTCGAATTGCCCAAAGTGCATTGTGCTCGATCTCTACTGGAAGATGACATGCTTTCCCATACACCAACCGATATGGTGACATACCGATAGGGGTCTTATAAGCAGTCTGATACGCCCATAGTGCTTCGCTCAGTCGCAATGACCAATCTCTTCTATCCGGTCTCACTGTCTTCTCGAGAACATGCTTAATTTCTCGATTGGACAGCTCTACTTGCCCACTTGTCTGAGGATGGTAAGGCGTCGCCACCTTATGTGTCACTGAATATTTAACAAGCAATCCTCTCAAGAATTTATTACAAAAGTGAGTACCACCATCACTGATCAAGGCTCGAGGAATTCCAAATCGACTCAGAATATTCTCATGCATGAATTTGATTACCACCTTGTGATCATTGGTTCGAGTTGCAATGGCCTCCACCCACTTGGAGACATAATCCACTCCAACCAGAATATATTCGTAGCCAAAAGAAGGTGGAAAGGGTCCCATAAAATCAATTCCCCAAACATCAAAAATCTCCACCACCAGAATGGGGCTCATTGGCATCATATCACGCCTCGACATTGAACCCAATCTTTGACACCGATCACAAGTCTTACAGAAAACATATGCATCGTGAAACAGAGAAGGCCAAAAGAAACCACATTGAAGTACCTTTGCTGCTGTCTTTCTTGCACTGAAGTGGCCTCCACATGCCAATGAATGGCAAAACTTGAGAATATCTTGAAACTCATGGTCTGGGACACATCGCCGAATAATCTGATCTGGACAATATTTAAATAACTCTGGATCCTCCCAAAAGTAATGATGAACTTTAGAGAAGAATCGATCACGTTCTCGCTTGGTCCAGTCTCTTGGCACTTTTCCCGTGGCTAAATAGTTCACAATATCTGCATACCATGGTGTGGAGTTGTCGGACACTCCAAACAATTGCTCCCTCTGAAGTGTTTTGGAAAGTGTAGTGCATACAGAAGTTATCACCATGGTAGAAATTTGATCTTCAAACACCTTCTTCTCCTTCTATTTTTCTTGCACCCTTATTTCATCTGTAGATTCAATCACATCTTCAGAGTCCATGAAGAAAACATCAGTCTGATCTGGAGGATTCTCAACAGCATTGAAAATATTAAGTTTAACCTTCATGTTGCCAAAGGCAATATCCATGATCCCCGACCTACAATTTATGCAAGCATCAGCAGTAGCTAAGAAAGGTCGACCAAGGATCACATGAATGTGCCTCTTCGGATTGTGAACCGGCTCAGTGTCAAGTACAATGAAATCAACAGGAAAGTAGAACTTGTCCACTTTAATGAGCACATCTTCTATGATTCCTCAGGGTTGCTTTGTTGATCTGTCTGCAAATTGTAATACCACCGAGGTAGGCTTCAATTCTCCCAAGCCCAATTGTAAGTAAACTGAATAAGGTAGCAAATTCACACTTGCACCCAAATCAAGAAGAGCTTTATCCACATGGTGCTCCCCAATAATGCATGAGATAGTTGGAGCACCAGGATCTTTGTACTTGGGAGGAGTACACTGCTGAATTATTGAACTTACTTGTTGTGGCAGCATTACTTTCTTTGGCACATGACTTTTAGAACGCCTTTTCTGAGTGCACAAGTCCTTCAAAAATTTTGCATAAGGAGGAATTTGCTTGATGGCATCAAGGAGTGGTAAATTAATCTTCACTTGGCGAAACACCTCCATCATGTCATGCAGCTTGTCCCCTTGCTTCCCCAACTTGGATGCTTCAAGAAAACATTGTGGGAAAGGAGCCTTGGGCTCATAAGGAATTTCAGCACTTGGACTTGTGGTCACTTTTTCTTCTTCTTTCTTTTCACCCACCTTATTGTCAATTATTTTCCCACTTCTCAAAGTGGTAATGGCTTGAACTTGCTCATGGTGTGGGTTACTTGTGGAAGCTTGCATCCCTCTTGGATTAGCAATTGGTTGACTAGGGAGCTTCCCTTCTTCTCTTCTACTCAATGAAGTAGCAAGCTGTCCAAACTGAGATTCCAGTTTGGCAATGGATTGAGAATGCGAGTGCACTAGCTGAACTGTAGATTGTACTGTTGCTGCAGTAGCTTGCACTGTCTCTATGAGAGAATCAAGCTTGTCAAATTTATACAAGGTAAGAGTCAGCTTGTCTTCAATAGCAGAAATTCTTTGGGCCATAGGACTTTGTGTTTGATATTGCTGTTGAGGCACAAAAGTCCTAGGTTGATATGATGGTTGCATTGCTGCCCCTTGGTTACTGTAAGAAAAACCAGGATGATTCCTCCATGTGGGATTGTAAGTATTACCTCGTGGAGGATTCATTGGTCCAGTGAAAGTAGCTTGAACTTGCTCATGTTGAATATCAGAAAATTGCCCTATTGAAGGACAATTGCTCACGTTATGCATAGGACTAGAGCAAAATTCACAAGGGCCTAGCAATGTAGGATTTGAAGCAGAAGGAGTTTGATTGGCAGCCATAATTGCTGCTACCTTCTGTGCAATTAAATCAATATTAGTTGGCATAGCTTCTGAAGCACCAACCTCAAAAATCCCATCAGTCTTCCTGGTAGTGGCAGGTCTGCTAGAACGAGTAGAGGACACATGTTGTAGAGAGTTGTCACTAAGATTTTCAAATAAGGTCCATGCCTCTTCTTCACTCTTCAACATAAAAGTACCTCCACATGACGCATCAACCATCTGTCTGTTGGCTTCTGTGAGCCCTTCATGAAAACTCTGCACTAGTTGCCACTTAGGAACTTGATGATGGGGACACTTCCTAAGAAGGTCCTTGAATCTTTCCCATGTCTCATAAAATTGTTCCCCCTCATGTTGGGAGAAACCAGTGATAGCACGTCTGAACTGATTGGTCTTCCCTATCGAAAAATACTTCTTGAGAAACTCATGTTGCATCTGAGTCCAAGTCGGGATAGAAGCAGCCGGTAGAGAGTTGAACCAATACTTTGCTTTTTCTTTCAGAGAGAATGGAAAAAGTCTCATTCTGAAAGCATCTTCAGAGAAGTTGTGAATTTTTGTAGTTGAGCACACTTCAATGAAGTCATCCAGATGCTTGTAAGGGTCTTCTTGAGTCAGCCCAAAATAAGATGGTAGCATCTGAATAATGCTGGACTTGATCTCATAATTCTGTGCTGTGACATTGGGCAATTGAAAACCTGCTGGCGAGGTATATGTCTCAGGAACATAGTAGTCCCTAAGTAATCTAGCTCTTTCTCCATCAGCATTAGAAACAAGGTTGTTATTCCTCTCTTCTGCCATGTCTTCAATTAATTCTTCCTCTTGCGCATTGGTGTCAACAGGGATGTTCCTCTGTTGTCTAAGAGTACGTTCAGGCTCAGGATCAAGAGGTATCATAGGATCAGCCACAGAACGACGACCTTGTATATATTTACCGAAAGCACCTGAAAAGAAAACAAAAATAAAATTAAAAATAAAATATAAAAATTTCCTAAACTAAAAATCCAATTAAAACTAATTCTGTAAAATCCAATCAATCAAATAGATAATCCCCGGCAACGGCGCCAAAAATTGATTCGTGTGTGAGTGTGACTCAAAAAGTATATCAATTAAAAATTACCACACTTCGCAATAGAACGAATTCCTTGCAGAATAGGGCTATCGAAAGGAATGGGTATCGTACCTCAGGGATTATGTTCTGACGAGTTGGAATACGGAATTAACTCTAATTAAATTTATAAGAAAAGAATTCTGATTTTTTAAACTAAACTAATTAAAAAGATAAAATAAAATAAATCAAAGTAAACAAAATAGTGAAGATAATAGGAGAGAAACCTAGGGTGTTTGACTTCACCACTAACTCCACAATCAATGGTTAATTGAATCAACTATAGGGGAATTACATCATGCATAAGTGGTGTCGGTGGCTACAAGCTCACCTTCATCCGTCAAGAAGATAACATATGATTAAGGCTAAGCCATGGACTATCTTCGATTGGCATGGGCCATCTGCCTAACTACTCTAATCTAGGGTGCAGTATGGTTCATCTTCTCTAGGCATAATCCATCAAAGCTCATAACAATATATTCAGTGATTACCATTGTGTAATAATCTCTCTCATGATCACAGAAAACAAGAGGGATTGAGTTCAATAACAACAACTAAATATCTAAGACAAGATAAGAAATCATTGAGATTGAATTTACAAGACTTTTATTGCTCAATTCCTTAATAAGAATCCTCACAATTACACAATCTATGCATGTATATAAAGGTCCCCAATAATTAAAACAATCAAACCATTGATACTTTGTTAGGGCTACATCAAAACCCTAGTGGATGAACTAGCGGCTCATGGTAGAAGAAGAAGCTTCAACTGTTGAGGAAGAAGACATCATCTTTCTGAATTACACGTATGACTTCGTTCTCCAATGGCTCTGCAAATATGTTTCTGTTCTCTGCAGCCCTCTCAGACTCTCCAATCTCTGTGTGTAATCTCCCTCAATTCAGCCTCCAAGTCCTCACTTTATTCCCCAAGAGAATACACCAAAGTCCTAATCCAATTAGGAATAAATTAGGGTTTCCCGCAGCACTAATCAGGTGGGTTTTTCTTGCTGACTTCGGCCCGACTTTTGACCCACTAGAAGTCCGTTTTACGGAATTTTCGTGAAATACAAAAGTGTGCAGAATCAAATTTCGTTCAACTCCACGAGAAAATAATGTCGATTTGAGGCTCGGAAATAAGACTTCTGGTCCGTTTTCCAAAACGGGATTAAGACTGTATTATGCGCAGATTTGGGCTTCAGGCCCGAAACCTTCTTAAGCAGTTGTAATTCTCTTGGACCTCTTTCTTGGGCTGATTTGAGTTGAAATAAATGGTTGAGTGAATCTCCTTGATGTAGGCTTCATCTCACCATCTTGGATGTCTTCTTTAAAAACCCAAAAGCACGGTTTTAACTGAAATAATCATTAAGGCCCTGAAAATACAGAAAACACTAAAACAAAGTAAAATCACAAAATAATCTATCACTAAGAGAATAAAATACATAAGTTAAGAGGCTAGAATGCGTAACATTCAACGCCTATCAGATATCTAATTTTTCACTTTAGATATTTGTTAAATATATAATTGGACATAATCCTTTTTAGCTTGTTTGATTATTTTTTCTCTGTGCAGATGAAAATAAAGGACCTTTCAGAAGCTGGCTATGATAATGGTGAATCGTCTAATGATTTATTCTCCCAATTGACGAGAGAAGAGAGAAGGGGTCGTGTGCGGATGTACGGCTTAGGGCTTATGCTAAGCGATATTTGGGGGCCATCCCCTACTAGAGCTGAGCTCATTAGGAAAGCCAAACAATCTGAGGAAGAGGCACATGCTGCACGTGTAGAGTTGCAGGATACAATTTCAAGCATGCAAGCTAAGTGTGATGAGAAATTGGAAAGTTTACAACAGAAAGTGGATATACTAATGAGCTTGCATCAAAAAAATTCTAGTGGACAGGTAAGTTTATTCTAAAAGTTCTACTGATTGTTTTAAAATGTACTATTCAGACTTTATTTTCTCAATATTGAATAGGAGAATTATGGAGTAGCTTGTTTCAATGTAGCCTTCTAGAACTAAGTCATAGTTATTATAAAAGGCCTAGCTTATATATATGCTTAATTTTCGTAAACTAAGTTTATTCTAAAATGCCTTCTAGTGATTGATTTATAAGGTAGTTGTCTAGACTTTATCATCTCAATATTAATCAAATAGGAGAACTAAAATACTGTTGCCTTAATTTAAAGGATAAGTGTTGGAAAATTAGGTTTAAGAGCATAAGCAAGCTAGATCTTATGGACAGGTTTTGATTTGCATATCAATATTTTGTTTGAATTATAATTACATGACCAATATTTTGGGATTGTAGAGAAATTTTTGAAGTTATTGAAAAAGAAAGGAATCAAATCGAACATATGAAAAATCAAAAGCTTTTCCAGCAAATAGGGAATGCATATTTTTATCTTGTTATATTAATTATTGATAATGTTTCTAGATATATTTGTATGTAAGATAACTTACATTCAGCTTTTAACTATATATATAGATGTTTGATTATTACTACCATAATTATTGGTAAAAGATTAGGATAAATTTTGGAAAAATAATACTTCGGACGAAGAAAGAAAGATAATGAAGTGGTTATAACAAATCAGTAATGGTGCTTAATCATGTTTCTATAATTTAAATGAATGTTGCATAAGGAAATGAGATAGCATTTTTTATCATTCCATACTAGAGGATGTGTTTCTGTAAAAACTCCAGGTTTTCGCTGAATTAAGTGGTTTAATTCAAAATGTTCAATAACGAGTTGCATTTACACTAGAAATTCTAGGATTAACTAGACAGATTCAAAAAAATGTAAAACAACTAGCCAAATTGGTGTGGAAGCTCTCAAGTCTCACCTCTGAGAATAGAGATTCAATCTGATTTTAATATTTCCTGTCAAAGTGGTGGCTGCAGAAACTCATAATTGGAATATGAAATTAATTGAATGCAAAATCTCTTCCAAGACTCAATTATTTCATATGTGGGGTACATTTGGAAAAAAGATGAAATGATAAACTTTTCAAAGGAAAAGATGTTAATGCTTTGTCCATAATGTCAAAAGCCATTGCTGGGTACTATGAATTCAGTAATACATGATAAAGTTGATCATGTTAGTCTTCAGATGTGGTGAACACTCCCAAGTTCTAATATTGTTTGTTGTAAACTGAATTGGAAAATCCATACATATGCATAAAACACACTGACCAAATAGAATTTTTATAAACATACCTACAGAAGCTATTAATAAACTCAAAATAAAGTAAAAGAAATTGAAGAGATACAACCTCTCCTATGCTATTCAGTATCCCGGTTTGAACTAGAAAAATTCCACTTTGCTTTGGTCTTCCACTCTTTCCACCTCATGTCTCTTAATAGGCCAAATTAACAGTATGGAGCATAGGTCTGAGGGTGGTGTTGGGAATATATGCAAAAAAATAATTAAAAAATAAAAGAATCACGAGAATTGATTCATCATTGTGAGCCTTTCCCATTTCATGTTTGAATGATGGATTTTAGAAAAGGAAATGGTGGGATCTGCTATCATAGTGTTTGACATTCAAAAGCAGCTTCTGGGGAGAATGCATGAGTTCTAATAATACCAATCATAGGTACTCAACCTTTATATAAAATTTCTCATTCATTAGCAAAGTATTATTTGATGTTGCTCTTAAGTCTCATTTTTCCTTGAAAGCATATGCTGTTGGGATAGAAAAATTGAACTACAACTTTTCAGGAGCCCATTTCTTCTTTAGAATCATGAAGCAGACCTAGCCTAACAGGTTCCAATTCTTGTCAAATGCTTGGAATAAGGCATTAAGTATATTTTTTAAGTCAGTTTCCTTTACTTTGTTCATGTTTGCTTGTCTTTACTAACTAACTATAAATACTTCAATTTATCACTTTAAGTGAAGACACTATGAATTAATTTTGAATCGATCAATTCCTTTAATTTCTTGATTTTCTTTAAATTTTATAAAGTAAATTTGATTGGGTTTTTTTTTGTAATGAAATGAGCGTAGAAACTCAGTAAAGTCCACAAGTGTTTGAAAAGATATATGTATTATGTTGTGTTGAAGGTTTCTAATGCTTCAAATACTTAAGTATCCCCACATCAAGTTTCTAGTCATGGCAGTTCATCTACAGTTTGTACTTTAATTTTTTATATGTTAAATTCATTTTCATTATTTTTTTATTATTATGTGCGCTTAATGAATTGTTAAAAAATGCAGGGTAATTCAAATCAGATGGGCAAAAGTCAAAGTTGAAGATATGCTTATTAAAGAGAAAAAAAGTTTGAAGATGAACTTACCGTGTTCTTAAATTTCCTTTATCGCATCTATATTTAACTCCTATGTCAATGTGGAAACTTCTTTTGGCACTCTAGTATGATGTAAACTCTTTATTTTGTTTTTTTGGTTGTATATATATATATATATATATTAGTACTTAAAATATTTTAAACTTGAGAATTAGATGTTGTTGCAATTGAGTTTTAAATTTGAAACAACTCTCTTATTTAAATAAGTAGGTTAGTTGCTCTTGGATGTTTGTTATTATTTATTTTTTTGAGTTGTATTAGGTTTCTTGGGTTTGTATTTCTCATAATGTTAGTAACCTTGTTATAGCTATGGTGGACTCTAGGATTCATAGAAAATACTCACTTGATAATTTTTTATAATTGTTTGATTTATGAACATGTTAAATTCCAAAACAAATAGGTTTCTTTAGGGGTAAGAAAATTAAAAAAAAAAAATTAGTACCAGCGTTTATAAACACTGCTAATAATCTTGTAGAAATTCCATTTCTAGCGTTTTAAAAATGCGGGTAAAAATTTAAACTATCACCAGCATTTAGAAAACATCGGTAAATATTGGAAGTATAACGATTATTTCAGTCTACACCGGCATTTAGAACCGCCGCTAAAGTAAACTATTACCAGCGTTTTGTATACAATCACTGGTAATTGTTTTATACCAGCGTACATAATAAAACGCTGGTAATGGTCTTGCGACGCAGGAAACACCAGCGGAGTTTTGAGACGTTGGGAGGCTGCTGGTAACAGAATTACCAGCATTTTTCCTCACTTTCACCAACGTTTCCGCACGCTGGTGAAAACCAAAAATGTTGTAGTGGTAGAATTTGTACAACGGCAATACGCACGTTGGACTCGACGTACAGCATATCAGGTCTATACATGCATGATATTTGCGCTTAATCCACACGATATTGAACTCAACATACGATATCTGAACATGTTTGATATTTTAAAACGTGGACAAGACTTAGTATTGATATCTGAGCATGTTTGATATTTTGGATCGTGGACTAGACCTAGTATTTGTGAGATCGCTCTTAACACATATGATATTTGAACATGCTTGATATTTTGAAACGTGGACAAGACTTAGTATTTGTGGGAAATAAATAGATAAAAGATTCATAATATATATTGTTATATATATTTTGAAATATTTCAAATATACATTCTTTTGTGCATCTCCTTGGCAGCGGAGAAGAGAAGCCTGTGGACCTTGAAGTTGATGATCCATACACTTTGCGTTACAGGTCAAGAAAACCATTCCTACAATCTGGGCAAATTGATTTGGTTCGAGTATATTTAGCAGCATATGGTGTGCTTGTTTGTATGACCAACATGACA
This sequence comes from Cornus controversa, assembly GCA_026545225.1. Classification (NCBI taxonomy): domain Eukaryota; kingdom Viridiplantae; phylum Streptophyta; class Magnoliopsida; order Cornales; family Cornaceae; genus Cornus; species Cornus controversa. Next base: position 4,611,702 of record CM048849.1, read on the forward strand.
TAGTTTTCTAAGACCCAGCAAAATTTAAAGATTTTTTATTTATCAAGTTTGACTAACACCTTATGAGGACTCTGCTTGTCACTCTTAATAAACAATACTTTTAAGAATTTTTTTACTTTGTAACTGATGATGCAAAAATCCACCCCGATCTGGTCTAATGCCAACCTGTGAAAAAGATAAAAGAAGAGTAATCGAAAGGGCACCGGCGCAGTGCCGGCCGACTACGCTCCGACGATCAAGTTAGAAATCGAAAGGATTTCTCAAGCTGTAAAGGAACTCTCAGGGGTCTTAATTGCATACCTGGTATGTGGATCGTCTCTGTATTTATGGCAGTCCAGTGAGGCTGTTTCCTAGTGAGAGATTGACTCTTAGAGATAGGACATCCTGGTTAAAATAGACTTCCTACCCACGTCACTTCGAACTCATCCTTCACGTTACATGTTTCATAATTTTAGTCAAATACTCTATCAGATGCCCCCTGTTCATAAGATTCGAGTGTTGGGCCTTATGAACACTTCGGACTGCTCATTAGAATTCGTCTCTGGCCTATAATAAATACTTTTTTCCTCCTTTTTTTTTCCTTTTTCCTTTTCTTTTCCTTTTTTTCTTTTCTTTCTTTTTCCTTTTCTTTTTCTCCAGTGCGGCACGCACCGAATGGGCCCGGTCGCACCCGACCGAGGCAGGCCAGGCAGCCGGGCCAGGTAGCGCCTGCCCGAGGCAGGCTAAGCCGCCCTGCCAGGTAGCGCCCGGCCAGGCGGCGTCCAGCCAGGTGGGCCCGTCCATTCTCGGTGACTTGACAATGTATCGTCCACGCTCTGCGTTGGCTCCCTTTGCGACCGTTTGTCTGTCTTGTGAACGTTACAAAAAGAAATGCCTTTTGTGCTTAAGGACCGTTGGGAAAGAGACGTTGGTGGGTTTACAACGGTTGGCTCCCATTGCTATATAAGCAATCCTACCTTCATTTACTCCTCACTCCAACATATCTTATCACCAGCTCTCTTCTCACGACTTGTCTCTCTGATCTATGCCCTGCACTATTCTACCTTCTCTTTCGATGTTTATACATCGTTGATCATAACTTCAACAAGCCAAACCCAGAGCTCTTTGCACCCGATTCTCCCCTTGTTCAAGTATTCGATTTTCTTCATTCCACAATGGCAGACTACAACGAATGCCAAGATATCAGCTCCACAATGACAGATGCCGATGTTGAAGAGCTAGCTGCCTCATTCTTTTTTCCAAACGGGGTTGTAGCCAGAGCTCCTTTGCCCGCGGAGAGGGCTTTTTCCATCCGTACCGGAGAAACGTGCTTCTATGAGGGCCACTTTCTTTCGGGCCTACGCTTCCCCATCCCAGACTTTGCAAAAGAGCTGCTCCGATATATCAACCTATGTCATTCCCAGCTTACGCCTAATTTTTGGTGCATTATTATGGCCACCTTGGTCCTTTGGAGGTCCAGCAAGCTCACCCCTCAACCAACTATCAACAAGTTCCTTTCTTGTTATACTATTTTAAAAAGTAAGGACTGGCGTCATATTTAAGGCCGGTCTCGCGGTCCGGGGAGTCTTCCCAAAGGATTGGTGATTCTCGACAACAGTCAATGGATAAAGAACTGGAAGGAACGATTCTTTTTCGTCTCGGGAGACTGGGAGCTTTCTTCTTACTGCATTCCCCGCACTTGGACCGACGGGGTCGTAAGTGGTGAGCTTTTTTCTACCCTTTCTTTTTAGGCCATTTTCCTCTTTCTTACGTATGCTTACACAAAGTGATGTATTTTAACAAACCAGCTGTCAGAGTAGAGCCCGAGGTGAGTCAAGAAGAGGAAGACATGCTAGACTACATTTATGATCTCGGGATGAGGGATGAAGTGGTCTTGACCTCCGACGCGGGATTGAGTACACTAGGTTACCCCCCTCGCATGTTTGTGGATAGGCGAGGTATACTTTTATATTTCTTACTCTTCATTCCCTTTTCTTTCTGGATTTGAGAAATATAAACTTTATCATAAATACCATGCAGGATCTCGGAGAAAGCCCGATCAAGACATTTGCATGTTGGCAAAAGGGAAAGGTGTCGCGGGATCCTCATCCCCTGCTCAAAAAAGATGACGCCAACCCGTTCTTAGGAGCACTGGTGCACCTACGAGTGGGGGCTTATCCTCTCCCCCTTCTATTGGGAATTCTCCCCTCGCAGCCACCATGAGTACTCCGGCTCCTGGTCCCAACCCTGTTGTGATACCTTATCCTCCTCTGTTCACGGGTGGTAGTCTGGTCGACCTAGGCACCTTTGGGGTGCCGTCGACTCAACTTTTTGGTGGAGGCAGCTCGCATGTATCGTTCTCCCCAGTCACCAGGCACACCGGGTTATTAACCCCGTCGGCCGGCCATACTGGTTCGTTGCTGGGTGACACATCATTTGCCATAAAAAAGGTTGGGGAGTTTGCTCTCCCTCGTGATCTGGAAAAGGTGGACGCTCTTGATGCCATTTCCTCCACCGGATATTTACTGGCCAATATGGCTTAGGTATGCCCCTGGCCTCCTTATCATGCTTGGGTGAAATTCTAATATCTCTCCTTCTTAACCGTGTGTTTCCCTTGTGTATTTAATAGGGCCTGACGATTGCCCACGGTCTCTCCAATCATCTCCTATGTGCAGAGGAGGAGCTGGGGAAACAAAGAGTAGCTTTTGCCACGGAACGCGCTTCCTTTGCCAGTGAACGCACCAACTTTAACTCCCAGCTTGAGACCCTTCGCGCTTCTCATAGCGAGGAAATAAACATCCTCAACTCCCAGCTCAGCCATGAACGGGAAGAGAAAGAACTGGCCGTGGAGGATTTCAAGGAGTCGCCTGATTTTGACAGGGCCCTTAACCAGTCATACATTGATGGTTTTGAGTATTTTTGCGAAGTGGTGCAGGGTCAATGGCCTGACATGAATTTCTCTGGTCTGCAACTTGGAGATCCCGACCCTTGAGCTGGGGTCTTTTTTCTTTTGGTATCTATGTAATGCTCCTCTATGTAGAGGCTCCATGTACCTTTTCTATTGTTTAATTAATGAAGGATCGTATATTTTATTGAACATGGGTCATTGTGTAGAGGTTACTTCTACAATCTTTGGATTTTTGGTTCATTCTGCTTGAAGAGATCCTCCGTGGGGTGTGTCCCCGTAAGGTTTTGCCCCCGTAGGGTTTTGCTTTTTCTCGGGGTTTATTCACCCCGCCTTTTTCTTCAAAGCCCTCCGTAGAGGTGTGCCCCCGTAGGGTTCTGCCCCCGTAGGGTTTTGTCTTTTCTCAGAATTTATTCATCCCGCCTTTTTCTTCAAAGGCCCTCCGTAGAGGTGTGCCCCCGTAAGGTTTTGTCTTTTCTCGGGATTTATTCATCCCGCTTTTTTCTTCAAAGGCCCTTTGTAGAGGTGTGCCCCTGTAGGGTTTTGCAGTAACAGTTTTTAGGGAATAACACGTTTTATTTCATAATAAAAACTTACAAGAGACCAACTCGAACTGGACAGGAATCTTATCCCGAGGTCTTGGGCATTAGCGCTGACCTCTAAAATGACACTTAAAGTCTAGCATCACAGCCAATTTTTACAATAATACTTGCTTAAAGCAAATGCAAGCTAAAACCTAAAGAGGATGGGGTAAAAAATTAACAAGTCGGGGAAAAATCTTACTGATAGAACTTCCTTAAATGCTCGGCGTTCCAAGGATGGGCCAGCTGCCTTCCTTCTAATGTTTCCAGCCAGTAAGTGCCTCGCCTTTGAGTCCTAATCACTCTGTACGGGCCCTCCCAGTTAGGGGCCAGCTTTCCCGTGCCGTGAGGTTTGGTGGCTTGAGTGACCTCTCGCAAGACTAGATCACCAGGCTGAAAACTCCTATGCTTGACCCTGGTGTTATAATATCGGGACATAGTCTGTTGATATGCGGCCATTCGTACCTGCGCCTGCTCCCTATTCTCATCGATGAAATCGACACTGGCCCTTAGTTCCCTCTCGTTGTGAACTGGATCATAATGCTTGGCACGATGGTTCACCACCGTCCCCATTTTGACAGGCAGAACCGCCTCGCTTCCGAAAGCTAAGAAGTAGGGTGTCTCTCCTGTGGGGATTCTAGCGGTGGTCCTGTAGGCCCACAGAATGCTTGGCAGCAGCTCTGGCCATGCTCCTTTGGAGTCATCCAGGCGCTTCTTAATCATTTTAAATATAGTTCTGTTGGCTACCTCAGCCTACCTATTGGCCTACGGGTGGCTTGGTGAGGAGTACTGGTGGTTTATGCCATGCTCTGTGCAAAAATCTTAGAACCGTCGGTTCTCAAACTGCTTTGCGTTATCCATAATTATAACCTTCGGGACACCAAACCTGTATATGATTGACTTCCACACGAAACTGATGACGTTCCTTTCCCCTATTGTAGCTAGGGGCTCGACCTCCACCCATTTAGTGAAGTAGTCAACTGCTACAATTGCGAATTTCGTCTGCCCCTTTCCCATGGGTAGAGGACCAACAAAATCTATTCCTCATTGGGCAAAAGGCCACGGGGCCATTATTGGTGTCAGTTTTTCTAGAGGCTGCCTCGGGATGTTGGCGAAGCGTTGTCACTTTTCGCACCTCTTAACAAAGTTCATTGCATCCTGCTACATAGAAGGCCAGTAGTACCCCTACCTAATGGCTTTGTGAGCCAAGGACCTGCCTCCTGCATGATTTCCACACTCCCCTTTATGTATTTCCCTTATAACACTCTGCGCTTCCTCTGCTGACACGCATCGTAGGTAGGGTAAGGAAACTCCCCTTTTATAGAGGATTCCATCGATCAGGGTGTACCTAGATGCCCTGACCCTAGTTCTGTGTGCTTCTGCTTTATCCGACGGTAGCTCACCATTGCTTATGTATTTGACTATTGGGTCCGCCCATTCCATGCCCTGTGTGACTTGGTTTACTTCACTCGACGTTGCTACTGTTATACTCGGGTGGTCCATGCGCTTTACAAGCACCCCTCCTTGGGCGGCCTCTTGTGCCGTAGCCAATTGAGCAAGAGCATCGGCATTGGAGTTTTCACTATGGGGGATCCGCGTGATTGAAAACCTCTAAAAACGGGTAACCAGCTCTTGTACTTTTTGCAAGTAAGATTTCATCCTTACTCCCTTTACCTCATATTCCAAACTGACTTGCCGGGCAATTAACTGGGAGTCGGTATGAGCTTTCAGTTGTCTAACCTTGAGGTTATCAGCTAGCTTTAACCCCGCAATTAAAGCCTCATATTCAACTTCATTGTTTGTTGCTTTGAATCCGAATTGTAGGGCGTATTTGAATGTTTCTCCTGCTGGAGATCTAATTAGTATCCCTGCTCCGCTGTCTTGTGTGTTGGATGACCCATCGACAAACAATTGCCATGTGCACCCAGGGTCCATTAGGTCCTCCCTTTCTTGTTGGACTGTATTTTCTGCTTCTTCTCACTGAACTTGTTCATCTTCCTGGGGGTGTGTAAATTCTGCTATGAAATTTGCCAGCACTTGTCCTTTGATTGCTGTCCTAGGCTTGTATCGGATGTCAAATTCTCCTAGCTCCATGGACCACTTCACCAGTCGCCCCGAGGTTTCAGGCTTGAAGAGGACTTGCCAGAGTGGTTGATCGGTTAACACTACAATGGTGTGCGCTTGGAAATATGGCCTGAGTTTCCTAGCTGTAGTGACCAAGGCAAATGCCAATTTTTCTATGGAGGGGTACCTTTCTTCTGCCCCCCGGAGAACCCTGCTGGTATAATAAACTGGCCTTTGCACTCCTTCTTCTTCTCGCATCAGCGCGGAACTGACTGCTGCAGGAAAGACAGCCAAGTATAAGTACAACTCCTCTCCTACGCGCGCGCATGACAGCAGTGGGGGCAAACTCAGGTACTATTTTAGCTCATTTAAGGCCTGCTCACATTCTGGAGTCCACTCAAAGGCCCACTTGAGGACTTGAAAGAACGGGAGGCACCTGTCTGTAGCGCGGGAAATCAACCGGCTTAGCGCTGCCACTTTACCTGTTAGCTTTTGGACTTCTTTAATAATTTTGGGCGATCTTGTATCCAGGATGGCTTGCACCTTCTGTGGGTTGGCCTCTATTCCCCTCTTACTGACCAGATATCCCAAGAACTTCCCGAAAGATACTCCAAAAGCACACTTACTTGGATTGGGCTTCATCCTGTATTTTTGAAGGACATCAAAGGTTTCTTGTAAATCAACCAAATGGTTGGCAGCCTCCTGACTTTTGACAAGCATATCATCGACATACACCTCCATGTTTCTACCAATTTGCTCTTTGAACATTCTATTTACCAGCCTTTGATAGGTTGCGCCGGCATTCTTTAGGACGAATGACATTACCGTGTAGCAGTACAATCCCCTTTCTGTTATAAAAGATGTCCTTTCCTAGTCTAACGGCCACATCGAAATTTGATTATATCCTGAGTAGGCATCCATAAAGCTGAGCTGTTTGTACCCTGCCGTCCCTTCCACGAGCATGTCAATCCGGGGAAGGGGGAAGCTGTCTTTCGGACAAGCTTTGTTCAGGTCGATAAAGTCAACACACATGCGCCACTTCCCATTAGATTTTTTAACCAGCACTACGTTTGCCAACCAGTCTAGGTAATTGGTTTCCCGCACAAAGTTGGCCTTCAATAACTTCTCTACCTCCTCAGAAATTGCCGCGTTTCTTTCTGGGGCAAAAATTCTCTGCTTTTGTCTCACTGGCTTGGCGATGGGGTCGATATTCAGTCGATGCACGACAATGATCGAATCATCCTTGGCATATCCTCATGGGACCATGCGAACACATCCTCATTCGCTCTAAGGAATCGCACCATCTCCTCCCGGGAGGTGGGTGAGAGTGATGATCCCAAGCTTACTTTTTCCCCGTGCCTTGTTCATTTAAGTTGATATCAATTAATTCTTCCATCGGCTCTACATGACGGACCTCTTCTTTTTCCTCCATCTCCTGTCCCTCAATGTTTAGGATTTTTGTCATCTTCCTCTCCCTTAGGGAGGTGGCATAACATTCTCTGGCAGTGATCTGATCTCCTCTCAGTTCCCCAACACCATGCTCCGTGGGGAACCGAACGAGGAGGTGGTAGGTGGAGGTCACAGCTCTCATAGCATTCAACGTGGCCCTTCCTAGAATGATATTATATGTGGTTGGGCAATCCACCACAAAGAAAGTCACCATCTTGGTGACTTGTCTGGGGCTCGAACCAGCTGTAACCGGGAGGTCAATTGTGCCCAAGGGGAGGAGTTTCTCTCCGGAGAAGCCCACAAGTGGCGACTGAGTGGTCTTGAGTTTGTTTCTTCCAATCTTCATCTGATCAAATGCATCTACAAATAGGATATCTGTGGAGCTACCGTTGTCGATTGACACCCGCCTAATTGTGAAGTTGGCGATGATCAATGTGACGACGAGGGCATCATCATGGGGTTGCTGAACTTTTTTGGCGTCATCCTCTGAAAAAGTTATGACCTGGTCACTCAACCGAGGGCACTTGGCGGGTGATTGGCTCACCTCACCGACTTTAGAGAAATTCCTGGCTTTCCAAGCATGTGCTTTGCGAGCGGCATTAGATTCCCCGCCCCCCGCTACTCCTCCTGAGATGACTCTAATTTCCCCTACTGGAGGGTCTTTGCGAGCCGTACCCTCATTTATATCCTGCGTCTGATTTTGCGTTCTCTGCCCCCCACCGGCCACAAACCTCCGCAATTGGCCCATTTGAATTAAATTCTCAATCTGCCTTTTCAAATCCATGCATTCATTGGTATCATGGCCATGATCACGATGGAACCTACAATACTTGTCACGAGATCTCCTGGTTGGATCAGTTCTCAACTTCGAAGGCCACGACACAGTCGGGTCGTCTTAGATGTGGAGGAGGATCTGGCTTACAGGAGCATTCAACGGGGTGAAACTGAACCCCCTTTTACGGCGCACAGTCCTATCACCCCTCTTCCTGTCCACTTTCTTGTCGCTATCACCTTTTTCCCTTCGGGCATCAAGGGCATCCTCGGCATTCATGTATTTCTGGGCTTTCACAAGTAATTCGGACATGCTTTCAGGGGGATGCTTAGAGACAGAGTATAGGAACTTAGATGGTAATAGCCCTCCCATGAATGCTATAACGGCCACCTTGTCATCTAAGGCATCTACTTGTAACATTTCTCTGTTAAATCGATTGATATAGTCCTGCAACGATTCTCCTTTAGCTTACCTTACATTCAGGAGATAGGTAGCGGGTTTCCTATGTCTCCGGGCAGCATTGAAATTGCCCACAAATAGTTGGCTCAGCTCGTTGAAGGAACGGACAGTTGATGGCTTTAGACTATTGAACCAGGACCTGGCGGAGTCCTTCAATGTAGTGGGAAAGGCTCTACACATGATCTCGTCAGGTATCGCCTGAAGATGCATTAAGGCCTTGTAAGTTTCCAGGTGATCTAGCGGGTCCTTAGTCCCGTCAAAGCTTTTCACTGTGGGCATCTTGAACCTGGGGGGCAGGGGACAGTTCATTACCCTTGCAGAGAAAGGGAGGTTGGTTTGCTGGACCAAATCCTCTATCGTGACAGGACCTTTTCCTCTTATGGCGTGGGCCATGCTTTCTACCCTGGCTCTTAGGTCTTGTATCTCCATATCGTGGTAAGCAAGGGATGCTGAATCCCCATGGGGTTGGCTCCTCTCAGGAGGGACCAAACGGCTCTGATTCGCCCCACCTCTTACGTGACTCTGAGTCGCGTCCTCCAGTGGTACTTCACTTTCTCTCCGAACGCCATCCTCCTCGGGATCAACAGTCCTTACGTAACTTGGTGACGGCATCGGCGCCACAGGGGGGAGGCATTGCAGAATCGCCGCATTTTGCTGGAGCAATTGGACCAGACTTTGATTTAAGTTCTGGAACTGGTGCGCCAACGCTGCGACACGCCCCTGGTCATTTGGGACTTCGGGGTGTGTCCCCAGGAAGTCCGCCTGTTCAGGGGGCTGCGTACCTCCATGTCCTGCGGGCGGATCGGCTGCCGGGTCCTGTGTGTTTGGGGGATCGGTACCGATGGGAAGATCCTGCGCGACCGGGGGGTCGCCTTGGCCAGGTAGGTCATGTACCAGAGGACCTTGGCCAACAGGGGGATCCTGCACAGCCGTGGTCTCCAATCCAGATCGAAGGTGCATCATGCTTCGTGTATGCTTCGGATAGGATAGATTGTGGGTTCAATCCCCACAGACGGCACCAACTGATGATGCAAAAATCCACCCCGATCTGGTCCAATGCCAACTTGTGAAAAAGACAAAAGAAGAGTAATCGAAAGGGCACCGGCGCAGTGCCGGCCGACTACGCTCCGACGATCAAGTCAGAAATCGAAAGGATTTCTCAAGCTGTAAAGGAACTCTCAGGGGTCTTAATCGCGTACCTGGTATGTGGATCGTCTCTGTATTTATAACAGTACAGTGAGGCTGTTTCCTAGTGAGAGATTGACTCTTAGAGATAGGAAGTCCTGGTTAAAATAGACTTCCTATCCACGTCACTTCGAACTCATCCTTCACGTTACATGTTTCATAATTCTAGTCAAATACTCTATCAGTAACCATTTTTATGTTAAGCTGGATCTTGATTACGACTTTGGGTCAGACTTTCAAACCTAGCTTCTGAAATTAAAAAAATTGAAGAGGCTCAATTCTAGCACACACAAAACTTGAATGTGGCCCACCCAACTGAACTACAACAATCAGTCAGTCGAGGCTTGTTAAATTAAAACAAACAAATCTCTTGTTGAGCTTAAGACTAATTAAAACTCATTTGAATAAAAAAATTCAATTGCTCAAAACCCTTAATCATACGCTCAATTCTAGCTTCCACGTAAGTTGAATAAGGTCCAAAGAAAATGGCTAGGCTGAGGGCACTCTAGCTCGTTTGAGCTTGCATTCTCATCCGTTAGATCTAATGAGTGATAGCTACAACAATCAGTGAGTCAAGCTCGGTTCCAGTTCAACTGCAACACTAAAGGGCACAAATTAAAGCCTCACCAAGCAAAGAAAAATGTAAATTAATTAAATAAATAACCAAAAGAAATGAAATTACATAAGTAATTCGTTGAATTCTCTGAACATGTGTAAAGTATGTGGAACAATAAAATTATATTATTAATTAATACTCCAATTCTTTAATCAAAGGAGAATTAAAACAAGATACGTACATACTACAAAACAAAAGAGACTCAAATCAAAGTCCTAGACCTACGAGTTTTTGAAATTGTCGTCATCATCCATCAGACAGCCAATATCTTGCGCAAACCATCATACGTCACGCCGTCCTTCTCATCACCACCGCCCAATTTGATCATGGCCTTGATATCATCATCAGAGGCTTCAAAACCAGCCCAACTCAGGTAACTCTTCAGGTCTTCATGGCCCACCTTTCCATCCCCATCTCTGTCCATAACCCTAAACACATCCTCCATCACACCACCACCACCTCCTCTGTTTCTCTCTCCACCACTATTTCTCTCCCTACCTTTCTTCGTCAACAACACCCTCTCGAACTCATCGTACTCTACGTAACCGTCCTTGTTCGAGTCCGCCACCGACATCATCGACCCAATCACGTCCTCACCAGAGTCGGCTCTGCCTGGAATTCCTTCGTAGAACGTCCGGAGATCCTCGCGGCTGATCCTCCCGTCGTGGTCGGCGTCGAGCACGTCGAACGCCGGACGGAAATCTTTCTTCCCGGCGGTGTCAGAATACCGCCGCAGACCACTCCCGGTAGGGCACATTTGTGTTTGTTTTTGAATGACTGACTAATTAATGAGAGAATAAGAGTTAATATATCTCTGTATATATATATATATATATATATATCTATATTTGAATTCAAATTGAAGGCTTATAGAATTTGGGAACGAGAGGGCATAGCATATATATAGAGAGAGACAGAACTTGGGGGACAAGATACTTGCTATTTGGCTATGGGAGGAGGTTCTTGTATTCTCTCACGTTAGAAATTTTTGTCGACGTATGGGATGACGTCATGGGAGATATAAATTGACTGTCGTGGTTGAAAGTTCTTTGAAGGAAAGAGCCGGGCTTGTAGTTGTGGACCCATCACAGAGTCAGACTGCTGCTGAACGGTAGGTTTTGTTTTGTAGTTGCGATGGTGAAATAATAGGATCTTTCAAATGGAATTGAAACCGACTTCACTCTACAACTCCAGCAGTATTTGTGATGCACAATGCTTCTATTTATCATCACTTGCAACTCGCCATAGCTTTTCAATGAGTAGCGTACAAAACATATTATAAATCCAAAAACGTGTGTCTTGTTATAAATATAATGAAATATAAAAAATGAGAATTAATGGGAATAGGACATAATAAAATATATATATATAGAAATGAAGAGTTCACTTTTCTCTCACGTTCTATTCTCTTTCGAAAATGAAGAGTTCACTTTTCTCTCACATTCTATTCTCTTTCGAACTCTCCACTTATATTATGTTCTATTCCCATTAATTCTCATTTTTTATATTTCATTATATTTATAACAAGAAACACGTTTTTGGATGTATAACATGTTTTGTATGCTACTCATTAAAAAGCTATAGCGAGTTGCAAGTGATGATAAAAAGAAGCGATATATGGTAAAGTGCATAAAATATCTATGTAGTTTAAAAAATGTGCAAAAAAAACACCCTTCATGTTCACCTTCCATCCATCTGTTTGTATTTTGTGTAAAATAACCTTTTTGACAAGTAAAATTACCTTTATACCCTCAAAATAATTTAGCACAAAAAATGTGAAAATATATTTATAAATGCAAAAATTTACTTTATAGTATAGTGATGGATACTAGCAAATTGTTTAAGTGGAAGCTCACACCCTACCCCTTTTCCTAGGCAAGGCATGTGAATTTATATTCAATTATACGAACGTAACATAATTTTTTATCCCATAATCGTGGGATTTGGATTACAGTGATTTTGACTAAGTTAGTCCATGACTTTCCAACCATTTGGACTGCCTTGTCAAATGCCATGTGTTCTTCACTTATTACGCTTGTACCCTCCATGTGGTTTATTCCTATTGGTGAAATTTTTCCCTCCACACTTTGCCCCAAATTCTTTTTATTTTCTGTGTACAGAGTTTGAAAAGAATTTCTCCAACGGCGATAGTTATATCTTCTGAATCAAATAGACGGTTGCCCTTGGAAAGTGTGAACGCACATAGTTACGACTCACGTCGTGGGTCACTTTAAAGATCTGATACATTAAGGCGCATAGAAGCGCATGATAACCACTAATGGCATGTGGTGACGCGGTGGCGGATCTGCGAAGATCCAGCACTTTACCTTTGCTTCTTACTTTGCTACTTCTGTGTAAAGGAAAGAAGGAACTCAAAAACCCCACTCAGGCTTCGCTTTGCCATTCCTTAGAGGTCTGTTCCATTCTCTCTCCTAGTTTTTGCTTGTTTATCCCTTTTCTTTGCACATCCTTATGGGTCGATTGAAGGGAGTTAGGATAATTGATAGTTTCAAGGATGAGGAGGCTACTTGAAGTTCTGATGCAACTGTTAGTGGTGAGGATGTCAATTCTGGGTATATTGATCTAGAGGAAGCTGACCCCTCTAATTCAATTAGGGTTACACCGAATCTTCAGAGAGTTAGAAAGGATTATGAAATCATTGCCAACATTTCCCTTAGGCTTTACCCTTTAGATTCTAATATTTGATTTGGTGATGGGATCAATGATGGTGAGATGTTGTTTTCAATAAAACATCTCGCCACTTTCTCCACCTAGTCCTTTGCCACATGAATCTTGCCCCAGTTCAAGTCAACCCTAATTTCTTTAGGGTCATCTCCAATGTGTTGGCGATTAACTAGACCAGGTCTTTGGAGCTAGGTTTTGATGATTTACTATCCTGTTACCAAGTTTGTGCGACGAAGAATAAAAAATGCAGATACAATTTTTACCCTCGACCTAGAAGATCCTTATGTCTGGGTCATCCCACGTCTGACAAGGATGGGAAAGAGCAGCTAGTTGTTATGGGTGGTAACTAGAAAGTAGCTAGTTGTTGTAGGTGTAGGTACACCCACTTTTGATCTCACCCTGAATTTTTATTGCAATTTCACAGTTTGTTAAGTTCTTCTATTTTCTAAAATTTACTCTTATTTTAGTGTAGGCTAAGACTCACTTCCCCGTTCGGAGGTTTGTGGTTGGCTGAAGACACTTGAAGATAATGTGTAGAGTGATACTCCTCAATCAAAGACACTTCTGAGTCTTGAAAATCTTAGAGCTATTGCCAAAAGTGCTTTAGAGATTAAAGAAATGAAGTTGCCAGCTACTATACATCGAAAAGGGAAGAGGCTGACTGATGAAGAGAGGGCTGTAGCAATCTTACTAAAGGAAAAACACACTCAAGATGAGCTGACAAAGAAAAAGTCCCCCTTGGCCCCCTCGGCTATTGAGTCTGATTAGAGTGGCCATGCTCAAAAGACCCAGAGGTCTTTAGATGCTCCATCATCTTTTGCCAATTAGCAGTTAATTGTTTCTTCTACTGCCAGTGCTGTTCCTCCTCCAGTGGCAGCGGAAAGATCGGTCGAACCTGGGTCTGGCGATTCTTATATTGTCCCATCGATTATTTCTACTACTAACTGGATTCCCCGAATGGTCAAAGCTGATGGGTCGTTGCTCTCTATTGAAGACTATTCTCAATGATCCGACCTCAATTAGGGCTTCCATTGGTGGGGATATGGCTCCCATGTGAGGCACAAAGGATGAAGGAAGCTTCAATCTCTTATTTGGCGGAGTCTTGTCCTGACATAGCTATGAAGGTTGCAAATTTTCCTTTAGTGTCTGCGTTCTTCTTATCCATACATTAACTTTGTTTGGTTTCTTTTGGCAGAACCTTTTTGGGGTGGTGGCTATATGCCGATCAGTTGAGTAGACAGGTCTGAAGGTGAAAAGAACTTTAATTGAGAGGAAGAGGCAGAGACTGAGATGAAGGCCACTCTAGCTGGGATGAAGGCCGCCCAGGAGGTTGTAAATGCTGAGCCCTCAAAGTGCAGTGCTTTGGTGGCAAATCTGGAATGGAATAAGGCTCTCCGTGCCTCACTTCAATAAGAGAAGGAGAAGGCTGAAATGGGGAAAGCTACAGTGGAGTCAAAAGTTGGCAAATCTGAGCTTATAATCACTTCTTTACTCGGTTGGGTCAGCCACCTCGAGGATGGATCTAGAGCACTTTATAAGAGCCTGATTAGAACAGTTCAAATTCGGAATGCGAAGGCATATAGAATTGGTTTTGAGGATGCCACACTTATCCTTAAACAATGCTCTTACGTAAGGGTCCTGATTAATATGATAGGGAGATAGGGATTCTGAACGAGGACTACCAAGACCCTTGATGTGGCTAAACTCGGATTATATCGTAAGCTTAATTTTGCCATTTTTATCAAAATATAATTTAACTACTCGCAAGAGCACGAATCTTTGTAGATATGGTTCTATATAGAGGGTATCGATCCCACGAGGACTAGTCGCAATTGTCTTAAAGAAAGATTAATTCCACTTTAATCCTAAAAATAGGTTTTTGAATTTTTGTTTATAAACTATTGCATGAATGTAATGACAATAAAATTAAAGAGTAAAGGATGGGAGAGAGAACTAGGGTTGGTTTCCACCCCTAACCATTCAGATGTTTATAAGTGTAGCAAGCATGGGATTCATTAATTAAATGCCTAACAATGTCATTAGGCTTGTGACCTCAATGACATATCAAAAGATCAATGTGTTTGTCCACCTATCATAATCCATCTTCAACAAGCATAGCTCTTCAACCTAACTAACTATCTAATTACCCTACTCTCTAAGTGAACCTACATGCATCCAAGCTACCTTATCTTGGCATGGTTTATACAAACAAACACAACACATTCATTTAAACACCATTATTTAGCCATCATTTGCAGTTCTTGTGGAATATGAAAATGTTGTGCATTCACATGAAGATTATACTCTAAGACAAGAATAAAACCAAAATCATATGAATATATAAAAGAAATGTATTAGTGTATATGATTACTAGGCTAAATAATCAACATTTAATTACAAATCCCAAGTGCTACAAAGATGAACAAGTTTACATGGCTAGGGGTTGAAACCAACACCCTAGTAGAAGAGTTAGTTGCTCATGGTTGCCTTGCATTCTTCCATTGATGAAGAAAGTGAAGCTTCTTGGTTTGGTTCAGCTTCTCCTCTTCCTCTCCCGAATGTCTCTCCTTGGATGGTCTGATGTGTGTTGAGAGATATGAGATATGTGACTTTTTGGTGCTTTTAGGCTTCCTTTTTCAACCTTGGGGCCCACCATATATATATATATATCCCTTGTATCAAGAAGGTCCCCAAGGGTCTTGTTCAAGTCAGACAATCCCCCTAAGTCGTGCAAAAAGGGAGATTTTGTTGCAAGTGGGAGAGCAGGTGAGCAAGTGGGCAAGTGGCTTCTGCAGAATCTCGATCAATCGAGATTGGATCTCGATTGATCGAGATTTCGATCAATCAAAATGAGATCTCGATTGATCGAGATCAACATCTCGATTGATCGAGATGCCTTTGGCTGCATTTCTGATTTTTGTTCTTCAACTGCAAATAGCCTCAAATTTTGCTCCTTTCACTACAAGACCTGCAATACATCAAAAACACAAAAATACCGTAAACATATCTCGGTAATCATAAAAACGGAACTAACATATGCAATAAAGAGGGTTCAAATGCATGGAATTGAACACTTATGACACCCCTAAACTTACATATTGCTAGTCCCTTAGCAATGTAATATTACAAAAAATAAAATTAACTGTCTTATACAAAAGTTTAATCATGCTTAGTCATCAACTAGATAAAGGGTGATCATCCGTTTATTTCACATTTGGCAAATGCAACAAGTATTACAGAACTATGCGGTCATTAGCAAAAATGGACTTTCACAAGCTACAAATAAACGACGGTCCCCACATAATGGCCAGCCCGAGCAAACATACCAATTCCGACCCCAAAATCCTCTTTGAAAAGTGAACATGCATTCTAACGCGTGGCTTTTGTCATATTTGGAGAAGAAAAAGAACAAATCTATTTTTAAGAGAAAAACTCATTGCAAACGCTTGACACAGCTGTTCATTATCACAAAACATTCATGATTGCTCATGTGCGGATGACCGTGCAGTGCTTTGCTTTCTTGTAAGCCCATGTAGCGGCATTGGGCCAATGACTCCCAAACCAATTGGCTTTAGGGCATTAGGTGAAGAAGCACCCCTCGGACTTAATAACCGAGCTTACAAGGCGATGAACTTAAGCAAGCCACCCACTTATTATTGCTCAACCTTGCACACTTATACGCGAATACTCCCTGCTTTGAGGCACATAAATCCGGTTTATTGAGTGAGAAGGCTTATTGCATTTATTTTATAATTTTTTTTTACAACAACCGAAAGAACTTATTCTCTAAGTTGTTTAGATAAAAACAAAAATTTACAAAATTCTCCATCAGACTTATACCCCACAATTTAAAATACATGTGTGCGAATTTGTGCGGTTAAGGACAAATTTAGGGCAAGAACTATACGTGCTCATATTTGGACAAAAATGTAAACCATTCTAGCCTACTATATAGCTCGCAAAAGTGCGGGTATTTACAATGTTAAAGTTCTTAACTACCTGCTGCATTTACCTCGGACATTTATTCGAATGAACTTCCTTTAAAAAGCAAGACATCATAGCAAGCATGCAAAACTATCAAGAAAACTGCTCTACAATGACACTCAATACTAAGACTGAACATTGCATGCATATGCAAGTGGTATAGCATACCGCACCCCCAAACTTATATGCAACATTGTCCTCAATGTTTGAACAAGAAGAACAAGGAAAGAAATTACCGAGATTGCAGAATGCGACAAAAATGGTATTCCACAGTGGCGGTCATCCTACAAATAAGAAAAACCTGCACAGAACACCAACTGGATACCACGAGCATTAAAAGGAACAAAAAGTATATGAAAAGAGCATAATAAAATAATTATGCATGAATGGACAATGTCAAGATCACTGTATATCTAAGGGTCTGAACTGGTGTTTCCCAATTGTCTAAGAGGTCTATGCGATAAGATATTGACTATCCAGGCACGCTAACGTATAGCATGCAAAGGGGCTGCCTTTCTTTATTACCACCATACTGCGTTGAAGCAATCTCAACAGTATTGGGAATTTAAACCAGGCGGTAATAAACGGAAATCATCAACTGAATCACATATAACAATTAGGCAAGTGGTACTACATACATAGTCAAAGTATAGAGAACAGATATATTGACAGAAAGCAAAAATAAAGACAGGAAAGATAACACATGGTATAACAGAAAAGATAAATGTATTCCATAAATATGAAAATGAGTTTAGTACAAAGTGTACATGCATCTGGAATACTCATAAAAAATTAAAAATGAAAGAAAACATGGCCAACATGGCCTATCAACCATAAAGAAAGAAAAATACATAAATTAAAGCATAAAGGACAAATAAAAGCAGCTACTCGAGGGCGGGTGGTGGTGGTGGTGGCCCGGTGGGAGTAGAGGTGGAGGTGGAAGCTCGTCCGAAAAGCAGGAACTGCAGGTCCTGCCAGAAGGCGCAGAACTCGTCTAAAATAGCCCTCTGACCCTGTGCCAGAGATGAAATGTCCGTCCGAATGCCTGCCAGTTGACTCTGCGTCACCTGGACATGCTCGTCAAAACCCTGCTGGAGCCGCTCTACGTCAGCCGCCAGGCAGGAGTAGCCTGTCGCTAGGATGTCATGCTGCTCTGAAGCAATATCCATCTCCTCCTCCTCCATCTCCTCATCATCGGACCCATCACCTGCAGGCTCTCCCTCATCCATCTCCACCGGGGCATCCATATCTACATCGTCTGGTGGATTGCCCTGGTAGTCCTGTCGCTCTAAGTGTCGCCTCACCTGCTCCCACTGAGTAGATGTGAAGTGGGTGGGCGGTGCCAACTGAACGTCAGTATCACTAACTGGTATACTGGCACGACTGAGAAAAACGGTGACGAGGAAAGGAAAGGGAAGCCGCCAACTCGCTGCTCGCCGCATCCTCTTGTTGACGAGGCCGTCCCAAATCTTGAACATCTGCCCCCATACCAGCGACAGAACAGAAAACCACGTGCCCATGTGGAAAGCATAGAGGCAACGGAGGAGGTTGCCCCTGCGCTCTGCCACGTGCTGCAGGGGACACGCGTTCTTGATGAGAACGGTGTCCAGGAACCATAATCTGCTCAGGCACATCGATTTGGACGTGCAATTGTGACTGGGCGTGGTAAACGCCCCACCACACATGTCCATCACGATGGAAAAGAGTGTCGAGTCAGCTGGAAGGGCGGCCCTGTAAAGCGGTCGACCGTCCTGGTCAACCATATCTAGCGGCTGCTGGTGAGGGATGCTGAGCATCTGCGTAATTCAGCTCGACATAATAGTAATCATCGTGGTGCCCACGACCGTCTCTAATGTGTCCGGCGCTGTGCAGGAGTAAGTCATGCGCTCATAGAAGACCTGCACTAAGCGCTCGTGTGCCACATCAGTGGGAGGCACACACAATCTATCGAGGCGACGCCTCCTGAGCTCGGCGACAGTCCATGCACTGTCGGGACACGTCTCGAACTCTCTCAAGTCAAAAATCTGCTCTGGGTGAAACTTTTGAGACTGGAAGGCTCGCCCGGGCACGTCTCGAACAGAACCGGGGGCATTCTTCACCCTCGCCATGATCTCGGAGCAGTCTGCACTTTATTCCAAAAATTATGTAAATAAAAGATAAAATAAGAGGAATACTAAACTAAGAATAAACTAAAAGAAAGAAAAATGAAAATGAGGTCCTAGTCCATGGTGCTGACACAAGTATTCAAAAGAATTCGATCTCAAAGAGGCAGCTTGAGCGGATGCAACCAAAATGATGGGTCGTGGTTGCAAACCGTATAATAAGCATTCGAAGCAAAAAGAGTGTAATATCTCACCCATACAAGCATTCCTACCCCCCGAAACTCGCAAAATCTCATTACGAATATCGCAAATGCACCCATCCAACCCAACATCAACTGTCTATGTTTATTACGCCATAAAACTATCAAAAATAGCGAGAAAGTACACAAAATGTAGCCATGCATTACTTACCTCAAGGTGAAGATGATGAATGGCACACAAAGATGAGAACCCAACTCGCAGCCGCGAAGAGAAGAGCGTGCGAGTGCTAGCGGCGATCTCGGACTACAGCGAACGGCGGTGGATGGTCGGGGATGGAAGATCAAATGCGCGACAGTGCTCGGAGAAAGCCTTGGATCGCTCGGAGAGGAGAAGAAGTCGGATGGTCTTTTGAAATGAGAGGGAAGCCCAACGGTTTAAATACTAATTTGGCTCACGTGCAGGCATCGCGTGCATCTCGATCGATCAAAATCCCACTTCGATCAATCGAGATTTCGATCGATCGAAATCCCACTTCGATCAATCGAGATCAGCTTCGCTCAATCGAGATCTGCTTCGATGAATCGAGATTTTTCCTTTAATCAATTGAGAATTTACTTCGATCAATCGAAATTTCAATCGATCGAGGACCTATCGAAGTGCTATCGAAGAATACTACCTCTCGGGACTTTGGATTTGGCAACTCTCTGCAATATCTCGATCAGTCGAGACTAAAATCTCTATCAATCAAAATCTCGATTGATCGAGATCTAAGCTTCGATCAATCGAGATGCTCAAAAATAGTCAGCTTGAGCTCTGCTTCATGGACTTGGATTTTTGGGACTTAGATACAAAATTGCTTAGATACAAAACCTACTTGGGATTAAAAGGGACATCATGGAAGCATGATAGCTACCATGGCTACGCCACCTTACACGTCTATGGCATGAAATCCGGATTGGTTCACGAGTCAAAATATACGGGATCCGTCAAAGTGACGACATCCACGTATTCGGTAGTGACTTGGTCATCCACGCACACTTTTAAGCGCTGCCCGTTTACTTTGAACAATGAGCCATCTTTCAAGTCCTTCAATTCTACCGCTCTGTGGGGAGCGATGGAATTAACCAAAAATGGACCATCCCAACGGGAGCGGAGTTTTCCGGGAAACAAATGGAGGCGTGAATTATACAACCATACTTTTTGGCCCGGAGAAAATGTTTTGACTCGAATGTTACGATCATGAAAGGCTTTGGACTTTGCCTTATAAATTTTAGCATTCTTATATGCATCATGTCGCAATTCTTCTAATTCATTTAATTGAAGCTTTCGATTAGATCCGGCCTTTTGCATGTCAAAATTGAAAGTTTTAGTGGCTCACATAGCTTTATGCTCCAATTCAACCGGAAGATGGCACGCTTTACCATAAACCAACCGGTAAGGTGACATTCCAATGGGAGTTTTATACGCGGTTCGGTATGCCCATAATGCATCGTTTAGTCGCAATGACCAATCTTTCCGATCAGGCCGAACAGTCTTCTCAAGAATGTTCTTAATCTCCCTATTAGATACCTCTACTTGGCCACTAGTTTGAGGATGGTACGGGGTGGCTACTTTGTGTGTGACGGAGTATTTGGTAAGCAAGGTTCGAAGGAACCGGTTACAGAAATGTTTACCTCCGTCACTGATGATGGCCCGAGGCGTACCAAACCGGCTAAAAATATTAGCTTGAATGAACTTAACCACGACTGCGTGATCATTGGTTTTGGTAGCAACGGCCTCTATCCACTTAGATACGTAGTCCACCGCCACAAGTATGTACTCATGACCAGTAGAGGGTGGAAATGGTCCCATGAAGTCAATGCCCCACACATCAAATATCTCAATAATAAGAATAGGGTTAAGAAGCATCATGTCCTTCTGAGACATCGCGCCGAGGCGCCGACATCGCTCACAAGAGCGGCAGAATGAATATGCATCCCGATTAAGTGTTGGCCAGAAGAATCCGCATTGAAGAATTTTTACTACGATTTTCTTAGCACTAAAGTGTCCCCCACAAGCGAGTGTATGGCAAAATTTGAGAATGCTTTGGAATTCACTGTTGGGTACACACTTACGAATTATTTGATCGGCGCAATATTTGAACAATTGAGGATCGTCCCAATAATATGATCGTGATTGGGAGAGAAAACAATCCTTCTCTTATTTGGTCCAAGAAGATGGTATTTTACCGGTTGCCAAGTAATTAACCACATCTGCATACCAAGGGATACTCTCTTGAGAAATGACAAAGAGTTGTTCATCCGGGAAGGATTCACAAATTGGAATGGAATTATGGAGGGATTCAACAAGAATTCTAGAAAGGTGGTCAACCACCACATTTTCAGTTCCCTTTTTGTCTCCAATCTCAAAATTGAACTCTTGCAACAAGAGTATCCATCGGATCAACCTAGGCTTGGTGTCCTTTTTGGCCAAAAGATGCCGGAGGGGCAGCATGGTCCGAATAGACAATGACCTTTGAACCTAATAAATAAGCTCAAAACTTGTCTAATGCAAATACTACCGCAAGCAACTCCTTTTCCATTGTGGTATAATTGATTTGAGCCTCGGAAAGGGTTTTACTTGCGTAGTAGATGACATGTGGCAGTTTGTCCACTCGTTGCCTTAAGACCGCACCCATGGCATAATCGGATGCATCACACATGATCTCAAATGGGAGAGCCCAATTTGGAGGAATTAGAATTGGAGCGGTTGTAAGCATGGTGCGGAGTTTTTCAAAAGCGTTAAGGCACGCTTCATCAAAGGTAAAACAAGACTCTTTTTCAAGAAGGCGACACAAAGGCTGAGAGATCTTGCTAAAGTCTTTGATGAAACGGCGATAAAAGCCCGCATGCCCAAGGAATGAACGAATCTCTCTCACCGTTGATGGTGGAGGAAGTTTGGAAATGAGTTCAACCTTGGCTTTATCAACCTCTATTCCTCTCTTACACACAATGTGCCCTAGGACAATACCCTCTTGAACCATAAAATGACTCTTTTTCCAACTAAGAA
This sequence comes from Cornus controversa, assembly GCA_026545225.1. Taxonomy (NCBI): domain Eukaryota; kingdom Viridiplantae; phylum Streptophyta; class Magnoliopsida; order Cornales; family Cornaceae; genus Cornus; species Cornus controversa. The sequence continues at coordinate 4,633,732 of CM048849.1, forward strand.
TTAGGTTGGTCTCTCGACATCGTTTGAGAACACGGGATAGATTTTGGAGGCATGATTCAAATGAAGGCCCAAAAACGGAAAAATCATCCATGAACACTTCCAAGAATTTTTCCACCATGTTCGAGAAGATAGACATCATACACCGTCGAAAAGTTGCCGGTGCATTGCACAACCCAAAGGGCATGCGTCTATAAGCAAATGTGCCAAAGGGACATGTAAAGGTGGTTTTCTCTTGGTCCCTTGGGTCTATAGCAACCTGATTATAGCCGGAATATCCATCTAGAAAGCAATAAAAACTTTTCCCGGCTAATCTCTCTAATATTTGATCAATAAATGGGAGGGGGAAGTGATCTTTCCGAGTGGCTGAATTTAATTTTCTATAATCTATGCACACTCTCCAGCCCGTGGTGGTGCGTTGGGGAACTAATTCACCCTTATCATTTGGTTGCACCTGATGTGGTCGGAACTAAATTAATTATATTGTAAGCTTAATTTTGCCCTTTTTATCAAAATATAATTTAACCACTCGCAAGAGCACGAATCTTTGTAGATAAGGTTCTATATAGAGGGTATCGATCCCACGAGGACTAGTCGCAATTGTCTTAAAGGAAGATTAATTCTACTTTAATTCGAAAAATAGATTTTTGAATTTGTGTTTATAAACTATTGCATGAATGAAATGACAAGAAAAGTAAAGAGTTTAAAGTTGGGAGAGAGAACTAGGGTTGGTTTCCACCACTAGCCATTCACATGTTCATAAGTGTAGCAAGCATGGGATTCATTGATTAAATGCCTAACAATGTCATTAGGCTTGTGACCTCAATGACATATCAAAAGATCAATGTGTGTGCTAACCTATCATAATCCATCTTCAACAAGCATAGCTCTTCAACCTAATTAACTACCTAATTACTCTACTCTCTAAGTGAACACTACATGCATCCAAACTACCTTGTCTTGGCATGGTCTATACAAACTAACATCACACATTCATTTAAACACCATTATCTAGCCATCATTTGCACTTCTTGTGGAATATGCAAATGTTGTGCATTCAAGTGACAAAATCTACTCTAAGACAAGAATAAATTTCATATCAAATGAATATATATAAGAGATGTATTTGTGTACATAATCACTAGGCCAAATAATCAACATTTAATTACAAATCCCAAGAGCTACAAAGATGAACAAGTTTACATGGCTAGGGGTTGAAACCAACACCCTAGTAGAAGAGTTAGTTGCTCATGGTTGCCTTGCACCCTTCCATTGATGAAGAAAGTGAAGCTTCTTGGTCTGGTTCAGCTTCTCCTCTTCCTCTCCCGAAGGTCTCTCTTGAAGTATTCTGATCTGTGTTGGGAGATATATGAGATATGAGAGATATGGCTCTTTTTGTGTGCTTTTTGGCTTCCTTTTCAACCTTGGGCCCCACCATATATATATATATATCACTATATATATCTATTGGATTAATAAGGCCCCCAAGAGTCTTGTTCAAGTCAGACAATCCCCCTAAGTCGTGCAAAAAGGGGGATTTTGTTGCAAGTGGGAGAGCGGGTGAGCAAGTGGCCAAGTGGGTTCTGCAGAATCTCGATTGATCGAGATTGAGATCAATCGAAATGAGATCTCGATCAATCGAGATTTTGATTAATCGAGGTCAACATCTCGATTGATCGAGATGCCTTTGGCTGCATTTTCTAATTTCTTCTCTTGACTGCAGAAAGCTTCAAACTTTGCTCCATTTACTCCAATACCTGCAAAACATCAAAAACACAAAAATACTGTAAACATATCTCGGTAAACGCAAAAATGGAACTAACGTATGCAATATCTCGGTAAACGTATGCAGGTCCTGCCAGAGGGCTCGGAACTCGTCTAAAATCGCTCTCTGGCCTTGTGCCAGAGAAGAAATGTCAGTCCGAATGCCTACCAGCTGACTCTGCGTCACCTGGACATGCTCGTCAAAACCCTTCTGGAGCTGCTCTACGTCAGCCGCCAGGTAGGAATAGCCCGTCGCTAAAATATCATGCCGCTCTGCAGCCACATCCATCTCCTCCTCCTCCATCTCCTCGTCATCGGACTCACCCTCTGCTGGCTTGCCCTCATCCGTCTCCACCGGGGCATCCATATCTACATCGTCTGGTGGATCACCCTGGTGGTCCTGTCGCTCTAAGTGTCGCCTCACCCTCTCCCACTGAGTAGATGTGAAGCGGGTGGGCGGTGCCAACTGAATGTCAGTACGACTGACCGGTATATTGGCACTGCTGAGAAAAGCAGCGATCAGGAAAGGAAAGGGAAGCCGCCAACTCGCTGCTCTCTGCATCCTCTTGTTCACGAGGCCGTCCCAGACCTTGAACATCTGCCCCCAAATCAGCGACGGGATCAAAAGCCAAGTGCCCGTGTGGAAAGCATAGAGGCAACGGAGGAGGTCGGCCCTGCGCTCTGCCACGTGCTGCAGCGGACACGCGTTCTTGATGAGAACGGTGTCCAGGAACCAAAATCTGCTCGGGCACATCGATTTGGACGTGCAGTTGTGACTGGGCGTGGTAAACGCCCCGCCACACATGTCCATCACGATCGAGAACAGTGTCGTGTCTGCGGGGAGTGCGGCCCTGAAAAGTGGCTGACCGTCCGGGCCAACCATGTCCGGTGGCTGCTAGTGAGGGATGTCGAGCATCTGAGCAATCCGGCTTGGCGTAATCATGATCATGACAGTGCCCACAACTATCTCTAGTGTATCCGGCGCAGTGCAGGAGTAGGTCATGTGATCGTAAAAGACCTGCACTAAGCGCTCGTGTGCCATGTCGGTGGGAGGCACACATAGCCGGTCGAGGCGACGCCTCCTGAGCTCGGCAACCATCCACGCAGTGTCGGTATGCCTCTCGAATTCTGCTAAGTCAAAAATCTGCTCCGGGTGGAACTTTCGAGACCAGAAGACTCGCCCGGGCACGTCTCGAACAGAACCGGCAGCGTTCTTCACCCTCGCCATAGTCTCAAAACAGTCTGCACTTGATTCCAAAAATTACGTAAATAAAAGATAAATAAGAAGAAAACTAAACTAAGAATAAACTAAAAGAAGAAAAAATGAAAATGAGGTCCTAGTCCTTGGCACTGACAAGAATTCAAAAAGTCTCTCTTAAAGAAACGGTGCGAACTGATGCAACTGAAACGAAGGGTTGCGGTTGCAACCCGTAGACTAAGCATTTGAAACAGAGAGAATGAAAAATCTCAACCCTATATATACTCCTACCCCCTGAAACTTGCAAAATCTCATTACAAACACCGCAAATGCACCCATCCAACCCAATATCATCTAAATATGTTTATTACGCCGTAGAACTATCAAAAATGGTGAAAAAGTATATAAAAAGTGGCCATGCATCACTTACCTTAAGAGGAAGAAGATGAACGGCTCAAACAGAAGAAGACCCACTCGCAGCCGCGAAGAGAAGAGAGTGCGAGTGCTAGCGGCGGCTTCGTACTGTGTCGGATGGCGGCGGATGATCGGGAATGGTATATCGAGTGCTCGGGAGTGCTTGGAGAAGGTCTGGATCGCACGGAGGAGAGAAGGAAGTCGGATGGTTGTTTTGAAATGAGAGGGAAGCCCAACGGTTTAAATAAGCTTTCGGATCACGTGCAGGCATCGCGTGCATCTCGATTGATCGAGATGTGCATTTCGATCAATCGAGATTTTGATTGATCGAAATCTCACTTCGATCAATCGAAATCAGCATCGATCGATCGAAATTCTTTCCTCGATCAATCGAAAATTCCTTCACTGAATCGAGTTTTTACTTCGATCAATCGAACTTTTAATTCATTCAATCAAAATTTTATTTCGATCAATCGAAATTTTATTTTGATCAATCAAAATCTTCGATCGATCGAAGACCTATCGAAGTGCAATCGAAGAATACTACCTCTCGGGACTTTGGACTTGGCAAATTCTCTGTAATTTTTTGATCAATCGAAACTGAAATCTCGATCAATCGAAATCTCGATTGATCGAGATCCTGGTTTCGATCAATCGAGATGCACAAAAATAGTCAGCTTGAGTTATGTTTCAGGGACTTGGATATTTGGGAATTAGATACTACATTGCTTAGATACAAACCTACTTTAGATTAAAGGGACATCATGGAAGCATGATAGCTACCATGGCTTCGCCACCTTACACGTCTATGGCGCGACGTCCGGATCGGCTCACGAGTCAAAATACACGGGATCCGTCAAAGTGACGACATCCACGTATTCGGTGGTGACTTGGTCATCCACGCACACTTTTAAGCGCTGCCCATTTACTTTGAACAACGAGCCGTCTTTCAAGTCCTTCAATTCCATTGCTCCGTGGGGAGCGACAGAATTAACCCACGGAGGAAAGGGTTCTCTTGGAAATCTCCATTTGGGCAAATCCATGACAGTATTAACATCGAGCATGGAATTGACTTCACATATGGATTGCTCAATGTCAAAATCATCATAGTTGAAGTGATTTAGGCATGCCTCTAAAGGATCCTTGGAAAGAATAGAAGGAAGTGCTTCTTGAACAAGGTCTTCCACAACATCAACACAAAAGCACTCACTTTCATCGTCGGATGTGTGGTGGGAAGCATTGAAAATGTTCAAGCGGACTTTCATATTCCCAAAAGAGATGTCCATCACTCCGGTACGGCAATTAACGCAAGCGTTTGCCGTGGCCAAGAATGGACGACCTAGAATGATAGGAATATGACGATTCAGATTTTGGACCGATTCCGTGTCAAGGACTATGAAGTCCACCGGAAAATAGAATTTGTCCACTTGAATGATGACATCCTCAATGATGCCACGTGGTTGCTTCACCAAACGGTCGACGAGTTGCAACACAACCGTGGTATGCTTGAGTTCCCCCAAACCTAGTTGTTGGTAAACTGAGAATGGAAGCAAATTGACACTAGCCCCTAGATCAAGAAGTGCCTTTTCAAAAGATTGATTTTCGATGGTGCACGAAATGGTCAGAGCACCCGGATCTTTGAATTTAGGAGGGGCTTGGTGTTGGAAAATGGAGCTTATGTGCTCAGTTAAGAGGACTTTCTTAGGAACATCATTCCTAGATTTGCGCTTTTGAGTGCACAAGTCCTTCAAGAATTTTGCATAGGAGGGAATTTGTCGAATAGCATCAAGGAGAGGGAGATTGATCTTTACTTGCTTGAAGATCTCCATCATGTCTTGGATTTTCTCTCATTGCTTCCCGAAATGAGAAGGTTCCTTCAATCTTTGAGGAAAAGGAACCGGAGGTTCATAAGAGGTGTCAAGATTTGGAATCGATGACAACACAACTTCACTTGCCTTTCCTTTTGGATTTGAAGGGGTAATTTGCAAATTTGGATTTAACGGAAATAATTTTGGATTTAATTGGGATTTTTTTGGATTTTTAGGTTGCTCTTGGAATTCCTTTCTCTCTTCCTCCCCTACTTTGGAATTGATGATTTTACCACTCCTTAAGGTGGTGATTGATTGAACTTGCTCCGGAGGAGCATTACAAGTTGAAGATGATGGATCCTCAATCACATGGACACCTTTGGGATTCGCCACCGGTTGACTCGGCAACTTACCTTCCTCCCTTCTATTTAAGGCATTAGGTAGTTGCCCGATTTGAGCTTCTAACCTAGCCATAGATTGAGCATTGGCTTCAAGCTTAGAGATTGATTGAGAGTGAGTTTGCAATAAGCGGGTATTGGCCTCAAGATTGCTTATCACTCTTTCTTCAAAGCTTTGGCTTCTCGGAGGAGGTGGTGGTTGTTGGTAATTAGATTTTTGATTGTAAGGTTGAGGATTTGGCCTATAATGAGGCTGTTGAGATTGGGAATTGAAAGAATTTTGCCCTTCGAAAGAGGGACTTGATTCTTGAGGTTTCCATGAAAAAGTTGGATGGTACTTGTAACTAGGATTGTACGTGTTTGAATATGGATCATTCATTTGTTTAGAGTACAAGGCATTCGTTTGTTCTTGAGCATAATCGGGAGATTGCCCGGCAATAGGACAATCTCGCACAAAATGCGAAGTGCTATAGCAAAACAAACACCCTTCCTGATTTTGGACAGATTGGTTTGGAGTAGGCAGCCCATTTTTCATGATTAAATCCATTTTTCGGGATACGGCTTCTACTTGCATGGCAACCTCATCTACCCGTGAAATTTCATGCACTCCTTTACAAGGTTGGGTGGCCTTCCCTTTCCTAGTGGAGGAGCGTTGAGCTGAATTGTTGCTTAGGGTTTGAAGAAGTTTCCATGCCTCATTGGGGCTTTTCAAAAGGTACCCACCCCCACACGCGGAGTCTATCATTTGTCTATGTTGCTCACTCACCCCATCATAAAAGCTTTGCACTACCTGCCATTTTGGGATAGCATGATGCGGACAAGATTTTAACAGATCTTTTAACCTCTCCCACGTCTCATGGAATTGTTCTTGGTCAATTTGGGTGAATTCGGTGATTGCTCGCCGAATATCACTTGTCTTACCCATTGGGAAGTATTTTTTCAAGAACTCTATTTGCATCTCTGCCCAAGAATGGATTGAGTTAGGTTCTAAGGAGTTGAACCAACTTCTAGCTTTATCTTTTAGGGAGAAGGGGAACATACGCAGCTTTAGGTCATCCTCCGTAAAGTGTGGTACACGAATAGTGGAACACACGGAAAGGAAGTAATCTAAGTGCCGGTACGGATCCTCATTAGGGAGACCGTGGAAGCTATTAAGAAGATTGTTGGTGGAGGACTTTATTTCGAATTGAGTTGCCGCTACATCCGGAAATTGGATACATGAAGGTACTTCAAATGTAGTCAGAAGGTAAAAGTCCATAAGCAACTCTCCTTGAGGAGGTGGTGGTGGAGGTGGTTGTTCATGATTAAAAGGAGGTAGTCCGGGAGGTTGTCTCTCATTTGGATCCATGTTTTCAGTCCTAGGTAATATAGGGTCCCTAGAGGTTCCTCTACGTTGTCTAAGTGTTCGTTCAAGTTCAATGTTACACGGAAGCGAAGGAAGTGACAAGGACCGTCTACCTAGCATGCATTAACAATCGAACAACACCTCAATACACAAAGTAACAATAATCTATACAAAAAGAATGAATGAATTCAAACCACTAATTTTAGGCGTTATACTCACAAAGGGTTCCAAGTTTACTCCTTTTAGATGCCCGCCATGTGGTATATCTAAAATCAAGAAGTTTGAGCAATAAGAACAAAATATATACAAAAAGAATGAAAGAATTTCTAGCCTAAGAATTAAACCAGATTTAATCTTCCCATGGCGACAATTAAACCGTAGTCCCCGGCAACGGCGCTAAAATTTTGATGTGGTCGGAACTAAATTATATTGTAAGCTTAATTTTGCACTTTTTATCAAAATATAATTTAACCACTCGCAAGAGCATGAATCTTTGTAGATAAGGTTCTATATAGAGGGTATCGATCCCACGAGGACTAGTCGCAATTGTCTTAAAGGAAGATTAATTCTACTTTAATTCGAAAAATAGATTTTTGAATTTGTGTTTATAAACTATTGCATGAATGAAATGACAAGAAAAGTAAAGAGTTTAAAGTTGGGAGAGAGAACTAGGGTTGGTTTCCACCACTAGCCATTCACATGTTCATAAGTGTAGCAAGCATGGGATTCATTAATTAAATGCCTAACAATGTCATTAGGCTTGTGACCTCAATGACATATCAAAAGATCAATGTGTGTGCTAACCTATCATAATCCATCTTCAACAAGCATAGCTCTTCAACTTAATTAACTACCTAATTACTCTACTCTCTAAGTGAACACTACATGCATCCAAACTACCTTGTCTTGGCATGGTCTATACAAACTAACATCACACATTCATTTAAACACCATTATCTAGCCATCATTTGCACTTCTTGTGGAATATGCAAATGTTGTGCATTCAAGTGACAAAATCTACTCTTAGACAAGAATAAATTTCATATCAAATGAATATATATAAGAGATGTATTTGTGTACATAATCACTAGGCTAAATAATCAACATTTAATTACAAATCCCAAGAGCTACAAAGATGAACAAGTTTACATGGCTAGGGGTTGAAACCAACACCCTAGTAGAAGAGTTAGTTGCTCATGGTTGCCTTGCACCCTTCCATTGATGAAGAAAGTGAAGCTTCTTGGTCTGGTTCAGCTTCTCCTCTTCCTCTCCCGAAGGTCTCTCTTGAAGTATTCTGATCTGTGTTGAGAGATATATGAGATATGAGAGATATGGCTCTTTTTGTGTGCTTTTTGGCTTCTTTTTCAACCATGGGCCCCACCATATATATATATATCACTATATATATCTATTGCATTAATAAGGCCCCCAAGAGTCTTGTTCAAGTCAGACAATCCCCCTAAGTCGTGCAAAAAGGGGGATTTTATTGCAAGTGGGAGAGTAGGTGAGCAAGTGGCCAAGTGGGTTCTGCAGAATCTCGATTGATTTCGATCAATCAAAATGAGATCTCGATCAATCGAGATTTCAATTAATCGAGATCAACATCTTGATTGATCGAGATGCCTTTGGCTGCATTTTTTGATTTCTTCTCTTGACTGCAGAAAGCTTCAAACTTTGCTCCATTTACTCCAATACCTACAAAACATCAAAAACACAAAAATACCGTAAACATATCTCAGTAAACGCAAAAATGGAACTAACGTATGCAATAAAGAGGGTTCAAATGCATAGAATTGAACACTTATCAGCACCGTAATACCTGACTATTTTTGAAGATCCTGAGATGACCCATTCGAGCAATCCTGTTGGTGGTGTCTTGACTGGTAGTAGTTTGTTTTCGTCAACCCTAGATGCGAGTACTTAAAAAATTAAACTTTTGTAATTGATGTTCTCGTTGCTTCTAGCAATTTTGTAATGAATTTTATGAATTTATCAAAGGAAAAATCATGTTTTTTGGGATGAATTAGTGTATTGTTGTTTGCACTTTCTACTTGTTTGCAAACTTGGTTGCTACATGACAGACTATGAAATTTTCCTCTTTCTTTGGTGTTCGGCTTGGTCGTGCCTTAGCCAAAAAAAATTTGCTTTGGCGTTTGGCTTGCTATGCCTTAGCCAATTTTTTTTTTCTTCTTTGGCATTCGGTTGGTCATGCCGAAGGCAAATTTTCTTCTTTGGTGTTCGACTGGTTATGCCAAAGCCAAATTTTCTTCTTTGGTGTTCGGCTGGTTATGCCTTAGTCATTTTTTTTTCTTTGGCATTCGATTGGTCATTTCGAAGCCAAATTTTCTTCTTTAGAATTTGGCTGGTCATGCCGAAGCCAATTTTTCTTTCTTTGGCATTCGGTTGGCCATACCTTAGCGAAATTTTCTTTTCTTCTTCTTTGGCATTCGGTTGGTCATGTCGAAGTGATCAGAGTTAAATGTTATGCATTCTAGTCTCTTAATTTGCATATTTTATTATCTTAGTGATAAATTATTTTGTGATTTTACTTCGTTTTAGTGTTTTATGTATTTTCAGAACCTTAATGATTATTTCAGTTAAAACCATAATTTTGGGCTTTTGATGATGACATGCAAGAGGGTTAGATGAAGCCTACAATAAATGGATCCATTCAACTCTTTATTTCAACTCAAATCAGCCCAAGGAAGAGGTTTACGAGAATTACATCTACTTAAGAAGGTTACGGGCCTGAAGCCCAATTCTGCGCTTAATACAATTTTAATCCCATTTTAGAAAACAGACTAGAAGTATTATTTTTGAGCCTCAAATCGACTTAATTTTTACGTAACTCGAACGAAATTCGATTCTGCACACTTTTGTATGTCACAAAAATTTTATGAATCGGACTTCTTATGGATTAAAAGTTAGGCCGAACGTCAGCAGGAAAAACCCACTTGATTAGTGCTGTGGGAAAACCTAATTAATTCCTAATTGGATTAGGACTTAGGTGTATTCTCTTGGTGCATAAAATGGCGAATTGAAGGTTATTTGGGGAGAGCTTGGAGATCCTTTGGATACAATTGAAGACATACTTTGCAGATCTTTGGAGTGAAGAATCATTGGAGAACAAAGTTTTACGCATAATTCATGAAGATGATGCCTTCTTCCTCAACCGTTGAAGCTTCTTCTTCTACCATGAGTGACTAGTTCTTCTATTAGGGTTTTGATGTAGCCCTAACTAAGCATCAATGATTTGATTGTTTTAATTATTGGGGACCTTTATATGCATGCATAGATTGTGTAATTTAGAGGATTCTTATTACAGAATTGAACAATAAAAGTCTTATAAATTCAGTTTCAATGATTTCTTATCTTGTCTTAGATATTTAGTTGTTGTTATTAAACTCAATCTCTCTTATTTTTTGTGATTATGAGAGCGATTATTACACAATGGTAATCACTGAACATATCATTATACACTTTATGGAGTATGCCTAGAGAAGACGGACCATACTGCACCCTAGAGTAGAGTAGTTAGGTAGATGACTCATGCCAATCGAAGATAGTCCATGACTTAGCCTTAATCATATGTTATCTTCTTGATGGATGAAGGTGAGCTTGTAGCGACCGACATCACTTATGCATGATATAATTCCCTATAGTTAATTCAATTGACCATTGATTCTGGAGTTAGTGGTGAAATCAATTACCCTGGATTTATCTCATATTATCCACACTCTCTATTTTCTTTGCTTTATTTTATTTTGCTTTTTAATTAGTTTAAATATTAAAATCAGAATTCTTTTCTTTCTAAATTTAATTAGAATTAATTTTGTATTCTAACTCATTCAGACCATAATCCTTGAGGTTCGACACCCCTTTCGATAGCTCTATTCTACAACGAATTCGTTATATTGTGAAGTTTGGTAATTTTAATTGATACACTCAAAACACACGCATCACGAAGCCAATTTTTGTTCTTTGGTGTTCAACTGGTCATGCCGAAGGCAATTTTTTTTCTTTTTTGAACTCAATGCCGATTTAAAAGAACTATTTTAAGGAGAAAATGTGGCTCTAAGTATTCATTTCATGACTCATTGTTCAAAAGAAAACTTTCTAATCTGCCTTATGAATTTACACATAATATTTCTTCAAGTGCATTGCGTTCCAAGGCTTTCTAATTTCTACCCAATCCCCTCAAATTCTTTGAAGCTTGTAAGCACCTTTTTTGATCACCCTGATGATCTCGTACGGGCCTTCCTAATTTGCCTCTTGCTTTCCTGCATTGAGCTATTTGGTATTCTCTGACACCTTCCTCAGGACCTTGTCTCCAAGGTTGAAAGCTCTCTGCTTCCCCTTTTATTGTAGTGATTCCTTAGTGTCTGCTGGTGTGACACTATACGAATCTTAGCTCAATCTCTTCATTCTTCTACCAAATCTAGGTTCTGTCGAATAAGTTGTTTGTTCTCCTCTTCTTCAAATGCCTCAGAATTGAGGGTTGGTACCAATAATTCGGTTGGTATGACCGCCTCAGACCATAGGTAAGGCTGAATGGACTTTCGTCGGTCGGTCGTCTCAGAGTTGTTCGGTAGGCCCACAATACATTCGACAATTCTTCTAGCCATTGTCCTTTTCGATCTTCCAATTTATTTTTTATATTGGAAAAAATAGTTTTGTTTGTGATTTTGCTTGCCCGTTTCCTTGGGGGTATGATCTAGACGAGAAATTTTGATTTATTCCGTACTCTATGAGGAATTTTTGCGCAGATTCGTTGTCTAATTTTTTCCTGTTATCCATTATAATTTTGATTGGAAGTTCGAAGCAACAGATGATGTCATTCCAAATGAACTTCTTTACCTGGACATGGGTAATGGATGAGTAGGCTTCTGCTTCTACCCCCTTTGTGAAGTAGACTGTTGCTAATAGTATGAAACGTTTGTTCTGCACTATTAGAGGAAGTGGGCCCACTGAATCCATTCCCTATTGAGCAAATGGCCATGGGCTCGTCATCACATTCAAGTCTCCTAGTGGTTGGTGCAGAATGTTGGCATGGTGATGGCACTTATCATAACTTTTGGCGTGTTCGGCTGTGTCCCAAGCCATATATGGCCTAAAATATCCCTGGGTGAGAGCTTTATGGGCTAAGGACCTCCCTCTAGATTGATTGCCACACACTCCTTCATGTATTTCTTTCTAGATCTTGCTTGCCTCTGAGGTGGTCAGGCATTTTTAGTAGGGACCTGAGAATGACCTTTGGTATAAATGGCTGTCAATGACAACATACTTGGTCGCCTTCATCCTCAGCTTTCACGTTTTATCTTTCTGCTCCAGAAGGACTTCATTTTTGAGATAGGAAACTATAAGATCCATCCAGCTTGGTTCCCTAGAGGTGGCTAATCTCTCAGTGCTAGTATATATGCTCGGGCTATCTACTATATCCACCACCACCACTATGGTGAATGATTTATCCACGTGAGATGCCGAGCTGGCTAATTGGTTGGCTTCCTCGTTCTGCTCTCTAAGAATGTGGTGAAATTGAACCCGATCAAAATTACTAGCTTCTTTGCTCACCACTTGTCTATATGCATTCATTCTTTCCTCTTTTGAATGATATTCACCTGTTACTTGCTTCACAATTAATAATGAGTTGCTGAAAGCTATTAAATCTTTTACGTGCAACGCCTTTGCCAACTGCAGGCTTGCTATGAGTGCTTCATAGTTAGCTTTATTATTCGATGCTTCGAACTCAAGTTTGATAGCATAGTGAAACTTAGTCACTCCAAGATTTCTAATTTCGATCCTTATTCATGCCCCCATTTTTCCCGAGGATCTATCCATATACAATTCCCAACATGGAACAATTGGCTGTTCTTCTTTATCTTTGGGTTCAAATTCTAGTAGGAAGCCTGCTATGACTTGTCCCTTCTTTGACATACAGGGCTCGAACCTGATGTCAAAAGATTTGAGTTCCATAGTCCACTTCATGGTTCTTCTATATCCAGTTTGCTGAGGATCGCTTTCAAAGGCAACGTGGTAGGCACGATTATAGGGTGAGACTCAAAGTAGTGCCTTAACTTCTTCTTTGCATGCACTAGAGCTAAGATAATTTTTTTTGCTTTCTTATGCCTGTGCTCGGCGTCCGTCATAGTCTTGTTGGAATAAAACACTGGGAATTGCCTTTTCTCTTCTTCTCTAACTAAAGCCGCGTTGGTTGCCGACTGTGACACGACCAAGTAAAAGAAGAGTAGCTCTTGGTGAATAGGGATAGAGAGTATTGGTGGATTTCACATATACTCTTTTAACTTCTTGAGGGCTTCTTCCTATTCTGGACCCTATAGATGCCCTCATTTCTTTTGGATAACATCAAAGAATGACTTACACCTATCTGAGAGATGGGAGATGAACCTACTTAGGGCTGCAATTTATCCGATTAACACCTAAATTTCTCTGTGCATGTTGGGCTCTGCATTATGAACAAGTGCTAAAGCTTGCTCTAGATTTGCTTCAATCCCTATTCGACTGACTGTATACTCTAGAAATTGTCCTGATGAAACCTTGAATTTGCACTTAGGCGGGTTCAGCCCCATATTTTGACTTCTCAGGGTGTCAAAAATTTCTTCCAAGTCCACTAAGTGATCTTCCTTCCTCAAGCTTTTGATCACCATGTCGTCTATGAAAGCTTCGACCGTTCGGCCCATTTGCCTCTTGAAAACCTTTTTTTTTATCAAGTGTTAGTAGGTGGCTCCTACATTTTTTAACCCGAATGATATCACTTTGTAACAGTAAGTTCCTCCTTTAGTGAAGAAGGTCTACTCTTCATCTTTGGGATTCATTAGGATCTGGTTATACCCTGAGTACACGTCAAAAACATTAGCCATTCATACCCTACTATAGCATCTACCATTTGATCTATCCTTGATAGTGGGTAGCAATCCTTCAGCCAGGCCTTGTTCAGATTAGTGAAGTGAATACACACTAGCTATTTTTTATTTTTCTTTCTGACCACCACTACATTAGAGAGCCCATCTGGGTATCTTACCTCCCTGATAAATCCTGCCTCCAACAAACGGTTCATCTCCTATACTATTATCTTTTTTCTCTTCGGTGTGAACCTTCTTTGGTTTTGCTTCACTAGAGGAATCATTGGGTTAACGTTTAGGCTATGACTGACTTTGGCTGGATCTATCCCGGGCATATCTAGGTGACTCAAAGCGAATACATCTGAATTCTTCCTATGAAACTCAATTAGCTTCAACTTTTCCGTCGCGGATTGGAGTGATTTGATTTGAGTTATATGCCCCTCTCTTTAATCAAGTCATATGTTCTCCAGAGCTTCTATTGTCTATTCTTGTCTTTCCTCTTTTCCCATGTCTATGTGAGAGGGCGACTGAAGTTGCTATTGGGGATCCTTGTCAACGAGGGCCATCGTGTAACCTTTTTTGGCTGCTACTTGATCTTTGGGGATGTCAATAGTTCCTCTTCTATTCGGTGCTACGTACCTCATAACCTAGTGAAGGGTTGAAGAGACTCCTTTCATCCCATGGATCCACCCTTGTCCTATAATCAAATTTTAGGAGGATCGGACAACTACAATAACAAACTGCTCCTTCAGAGTTCTCTACGTTGCAATTACGGACAATGAGATCAAATCGATAGGGGTGAATCTTTTTTTGTTGAAACGCACCAGAGGGCTCTCGGCTGCTTTAACCTGCTCGTCGCTTATCGCCAGTTGCTCAAAAATCACATGGGTCATGATGTTAGTGCTTGATCTTGTGTCCATCAGAACTCTCTTAATGAGGTAGTTGCATACTAAGAGGCTAATTACGAGAGGATTTTCATGTGGAATTTATACTCTCATGAGATCTTAATTTCTAAAGATGATTTGGACCTCTGCCTTCTTTCTATCAACCAAATCTGCCTCGCCTACTTTCTAGAGTTTGTGTGCTTAACAAAAATGTGATCGAGTTGTTAATTTATCAATTTTCCTAATGTATCCATGGATTGTATTGATTGTTTGGACATGATTGGTGTTCTAACTCTCCCCCCTGGGCTCATATGCTGCCTGATCATTTCGTTGAGATGGTTCCTTCAGTATGTATTCTGACAGTTCTCCCTTGGCTATAATGACCTCTATCCGACCTCTGAGTTTGCGACATGTATTAGTGATGTGTCCATAATCCATATAAAGAGCGAATTGCCTGTTTTGGTCTCTTAGCCCTATTGGAATCTTCATAGGTAGGGGCATTCGGAATACTCCTCTATCTTTGTTCTCTTGATAGAGCCTTGCCAGAAAGCACTTCAGGGGGTTACCTTTTCTTTATACTTCTATTTTTTTACTAGTTGTTGCAATTTTGATGGGGTTCCTTTTTGGTTTTTGTTCTTTGATACTTTTTCCTTTGTCTGATGCTTACATTGACTAGTGATGTCCTCTGTTGGCATAATGCCTTATCTTCCTCTAGAATCAAGTAGCTTTATGCCTTGGCATTCAAATTGCCCATATTCTTCGGAGTCTTCCTGATCAGAGAAGTATGAAGCTTGGTCCCTAGTATTATAGCTATTTTGAGGGCTTCGACTACAATGACTTAATTATATCCATCTATTAGGGACATCTCTACATTGAACCTGGTTAAGAATACTTTCAAAGTTTCTCCCTTTGTATGTCTTATGGTAAAGAGAGATGAGATTATTTTCTCCCGTCTTCTGTTGCCCATGTACTGGGCAATGAACAACTTGCCCAATCTCTGAAAACTTGGTATCGAGTTGGGGGGTTGTTTCTTAAACCATGCTAGGGCTACCCCAATTTGATTGGTTGGGAAAGCCTTGCACATAAGAGTTTCATCTTTAACATCTATAGTCATCTTTAGTTGAATGTGGTATACATGCTTGATAGGGTCAGATGTACCATCGAAAACTGTAAAACTTGGGATAACAAGCATCTATGTCCTGACCAAGTAGGTAACGGAGGGAGGCGGGCAATTTGAGGTGGATTGTGTTCTCTAGAACCCTCGTGATCACGCTGAGGGACGTCCACTTGATTTTTGATAAGGCGATTGATTTTTTCCTACAGTTGCTTATTTAGACGATTAGATACCTCTAATTGAAGTCGCAACTATTGCAACACTTGTTCCTGTGTCTAGTTTCGCTCCATTATTTTGCTTCACATAGGTGACTATATATGTAGAGACTGGGTCTAATTTTGACTGGTTTTCATTTTAAGCATTATTTTTTCCCTAATTTCATTTTAAATAATGATTAGTATGTTTTAATTGTGGGAAACATGATTGGGGAGTGGTATTAGGGTTTTGGAAAATTTTGAGACCATTTGAAGAGGTTTGACTTTTTGGGTCAATGGGGCCCCAGGACGAGGTCTAGTGGGCTCGGGAATTCAAAATTTTTTGAGAAAATGTAATTTTTGTCATGGACCAAACAAAATGTTTAGATAGTTAAGGAAACGATTTCGGAGCTATAGCCACTTTCAAAATTAAAAACGGAGATCGGGAGGGTACGTTAAGTGACTCGGGGCCATTTCGGTCATTTTGCACCCCAATGAGGCATAAATATTTGGGAGGGGCTGAGATATTTCATTTTTACAGCTCTCTCTCTCTCTCTCTCTAACTCTTCCACTTCATTTTTCTCTCTTTGCTCTATATTTTGGAGGTGTTAGGCTAGGAATCAAGAAACGTCGAAGGCAAGTGGATTGCTCTACTCGGCGAGGGCTTCGGTTTGAACTGAACAAAAGTAATTTTTGGCAAGGTGAAAAGGGTTGAAAATTTGGGATTTACCTTCCAAGCTTAGGATTTGAGGTAGGGGTGTGAAATTCCTCTTTATCTTGATTCTCTAGGTTACATGCTTGTGACTTGAAATTTTGTTTTGAGAATTTTGTGAAAACATTATCTTATTGCATATATATGGAATGTCTAACATGTCTTGGTTAGAATTTATGTGTTGCATATGTGTAGTTATTATCTATGAATGCAATATTGCGATTTTGGATTCATTTAAGGAGTTTTGTGAAATTTGATTTCAAATGTTAAATTTATGTATGAAGAATATTTTCTTGAAAGCGCATTGGTTATGATTTCCATGAAATGGGTGATTTTCATTATGACAAGCTTGAGGTGAAAGTGTGTGCATAAACTTGACGTAGTTATGCATTTGGTGAAAATTGTGAATTTTGTGCATTTATGTGATAATGTTCACTTTTGTGAAAATCACATTTTTGGGGCATGTGTGAGAATTAAGAAGGGCACGAAGCCCTAGGGTGTAAGACCCAAAATTTTGACAAGCGGATGTCACTTTCGTCGGGTTAGTAACCCGCAGAGTGTAAGCAGAGTGTGTGGTTTCAAAGAAACCCTTAGTATAGAATTGTGACAAACTGAAGTCCTTAGTTGAATTGATTTTTGGATTATACGTGGTGTTAGTTTACTTGTGAGTTTTGACTTTATATAAAATGTTACATATTGAAATGTGAAGTATCACTCATGATTTCTAAAACTTATATGTTTTAAGTGTGAAAAGTATGTATACTTGTCATGTAGTCAAGTAGATATTTCATATGCATTCATGCATGGCTGCCTGAGTTAAGGTAGATGGTGTGTACCAAACTCTTTTGTGTTTGGCAATCAAAATATTATTTTACCACTTGTAATAGAACGAATCCTTGGTAGGATAGGGCTCTATGTAGAGGGTGTTGATCTCACAGAGACTAGTTGGTTTAATAGTTATAATCAAAGATTGGTTCCGGTTCAATTAGTAGACAGTGATTGTTGGTTTGCTTAAGCTACTTGAATTATAGAAAATGAATAACTGAAAAGAGTTTAAGAAAAGGTTAAAGAACTAGGGCTTAGACATCACTGCTAGCCTCATAACCATGCCATTGTACTAAATTGGGGAATGTATGAAAATGTGTACAAAAGACGCATTTGGCAAGTGCTACCTACAACGACGCCAACAAGAGGATACATGAACCCTAACTAATGATAATCCATCTTTGATAGGTATAATTTACCTACCTAACTACATTAACCTAATTACCTAATTACGTAAGTAGTGAAATTACCTTCTCTAAGCAAATTGACATGTTCAAGTGAAAATAGGTATAGAGCCACCACTTATAGTTCTTGTGGAAATATAAGTATTTGAGGATCATGTGAAGCGACCAAAAATTCTAAGACAAGAATGATGAATTAACATACATGAACACATGGAATTTTTAAACTTGTATTGAAGACAAGACACAAGGCTAAGTACATAAACACATAAATACACAAAACCTCCAATTCATTACAATATAAACATAGTTACATGGCTAGGGTTTTGTCCAAATCCTAGAGAAGGAGTGAGTTGATCATGATGGTGATGAATTACTCCATACATAGAGATGATTCCAGCTCCATATAGTCTTCAAGGCTTTGTTAAGACTTCCTTCGAAGCTTTCCCTATCTAGAACTTCACTTATCTCTCTAGAATCTCTAATAATCCTCCTTATTACAAACTATATTCTATATATAACTATGAGACTAAAAATTCTATTTACATCTGATTTCAAGCCCAAAATATCTACAAAATCACGTGCAAAAGCTTACTAGATATGATTGGTGACAAGTGTCCAAGTAGCCAAAATATCTTTAATGATAGCTGTCTACTGCAGACATTAGTGATGCATCACAAATGGAATTACAATGCATCTGAATCACCATTACGATGCATCAAAATTTCTTGGCTTTAAAACTTGATTTCATCTTGCCTTGGAGCTTCGGCTTCGCACGTATTCCGCTAATCCTCATTACAAGCATTCTATCACATAGTCTTGAACTTGGAATGCATTCTTGAAATGATAGCAGAGTCAGATGAGGCCGATTTTTGGAATGAACCTGAAATCAACAAAAACATGAAAACACGTAAAAACTATATAATACTTACAACTATGGGATTAAAATATTTAAGTAAAAGTGCGAGAATGTACAACATTCAACACTTATCATACCCCCAAACTTAGATATTGCTAGTCCCATAGTAATACAAAAGGATTTAATTTTAAACAACTACATGACTTATGCTTTCATGGGAAATGCAATTGCATTTGGATGAGTGAAGTATCATTGGGTTTAACATGCTTGTTAAACTCACAAAAAATATGCAAAAATGATTTATTGGCTCAGTCATCAACTAGTAAAGGATGATCGCCCAAATTCTCGTCAAGGTGACGAATACAACATGTATTCTGGAATTAATGGACATCAATATCAAAATGCTTTAAAATCATGAATTAGATGACAGTCCCCACATAATGCTGAACTCGACACGAATACAAGTGCAAACCCTAAAAATCCTCTTTGAAAAGTGAACATACATCGTAATGCGTGGTTTAACATTATAACCGGAGAACAAATTTAACACCCGTCTTAAAAAGAACTTTTCAAAAAGGATCACAAAGGCATGCCATCAAAACATAAATACCTTACAAAAGCTTATTTAAAGGTGGTTGTGCAATGCCTAAGTCCCTTAAGCTTTTTAACAAACCCATGTAATGAGCTTTAGGTTAATGACTCCCAAACCAAATGGTTTTAGGGCATTAGGTGAAGAAACATTCCAAAGAACTGAATAACCCGAGCTTGCTAGGCCACAAACTCAAACTAGTCATTTATTTCTTTATTGCTCAACCTTGCACACTTTTAGACGCGAACTCTCCATGCTTCATGAGGTACAATGGCCTGGTTAATAGGTGAGAAGGCTTATTGCAATCTCATTTTTTTAACATGGAACGCCACAGGAAATCGTTCTCAAAGTTGTTTAAAAAGTAAACGAACATTTTCAAAACTTTTTGTACGATGCATACCCCCACAATAAGATGCATGTGTGCATTTGTGCAGTTTATGGATAAATTAGGGCAAGAACTATAAAGTGCTCAAAATTTTAATAAAAATTTGAACCGTTCTAATCTAACACATAATTTTATTAAAATTCATGAATTTTAGGATGTCAAAGTTATAAGTTACAAGATGTATTCATCTTTGACATCATTGGACTTTCACACCCTCACTGGTAAGACCTCATAGCTATTATGATAATTAAATGAAGTTTACATATGTGTAAAAATGAAAAGTAAAATGGGTTCGCCTGTACCCCCAAACTTAAATGAAACATTGTCCTCAATGTTGGAAAACAAGAAAAGTTAGAACAATGTTACCGACGCGGCTGATAGAATTCAAAAAGTCAAAATATCAATTGTGGAATGGGAACAAGTACACGGGGTATGTGTTTGACTAGTTGAGGGATAAAACCTACACAAGGGCGAACTACATACCAAACATATTATATAAGAACTGAAAAATGAAATAATTGAATTAACTAAAAGGACATAAAATAATTACACATGTACATAGAGGTAAAAATAAAAGAAAATATTTCATTAATTTGACAATTTGTCAGTACAAACAACAAAATTTATGGAATACAAAAGAAAGGTTGCCAAAAAAATCAAAATGGTGCCAACATGGCACAAGACAAGTATTGAAATAAAAATAAAATAAATGTAGAAAACTAGAAATCCTAAACTAATGCTGTGATGGTAGCGGTGGTGGCGGTGTAGAACTAGACGCGATGTGAGAACCATGGGAAGGCATAAGGTGATACTCAATGCACTCCTGTCCTTCCAAAAGAGCTATCATGTTAGCACCTAGAGTGTCCAGCCGCTCATCCGTTGCTCGACGATGATCTGCAAAGTTTATCTACAGTTGCTAAAAATCTGCACTCAGGCACTCATAGCCTGTGGCTAGATAATCATAGCCTGCTCGTCCCATGCTCGACATATCATCCTCAATGTCATCCTCATCTGGTATTTCCTTGGATGGAAAATCACCAGCAGTTGGGACATCTATATCCATGGCATCCTCAGACACCTTATGGTCACTCTCATCATGCTCTCTCTTGAGAGCTACCCATGGTAATGCGGTCATGTGTGATAGCATTTTGTACTAGCTTTGGAGCGTAAAGTGAGGAGGTGCTCCTATAGTGACTTCATTCAGCTCAAACTCAAAATCGACCTTTGAAAGAAAGGCCATAACCAAGTATGGAAATGGAAGCTTCATAATAGCAACTTTCTTATTTTTTTTCGAGGTGAGCTGCTCCCAGACCTTATGAATGTGCCCCCATATGATGGCCGAGACTGAAATCTGACATCCCATATGCATGGCATATAATGCTGTCAAAAACTCACCCTTACGCTCGGTTGACCCGAATGCATGAGCATTCTTCTACAAGATAGTATCAAAAAACCAAAAACGTTAGGGGATGAGGGACTTGCTGGTGTAGTTATTCTTTGAGTTTGTGAACTGACCATCACACATAGTCTGCACCATCCTGTATACGGTGAGTCTGGGATCAAGCTCATGGAACTTGTAATGATCCTCTCCTGGAGAAAGCTCCCTGGGTCCTCATGTGGACACCCAATGGGCTGAGCAATGTCTCTGATAGAAATAGCAAGGACCTCATTGCAATCGTAGGTGAGTGATAAGTAGTGAATGTTGTGCATTCAATGCCCCTAAAATAATATGAATTAGTGTCTAAGTAATATTTATTTAATATTTTTATTAATAATTTTAATCTTTTTATGATTTCATATTAAGGGTAATTCTGATTAATAATGGTGCAATCGGGTTACAGATGGTGCTATTTTAGTAGGAAGCTGAAGCTTGACCCATGGGATACGTTTATATTGAAGATCCAAATTAAATGGACTGAAGAAATGGGATGGAAAAGAATTTAAATGAAAAAAAGGAGCATGGCTTATTCACATTGAAGACTGGGCCAATTTGGGGACCTGTTTTGGTATTCAAACCATAACTCCATACTCGACTGTCAAAATGGCCCAAACTTTATGTTGATTGATGAAAATTCAATTCTAGGCATTTTCATATTTGACGAAAATTTCATAAAACGGACGTTTACATTACCTGTCTGCCCTATTTGCAGAGCTGCTACTGTCATGGGCGCAAGTGCCACTTTCAATTGCGCAGGTGCCACTTTCATAAGCGCAAATGCTACTTTGGGAGGCCAAGTGTCCCCTTTGTGTAGGCTTCACAAAATAAAAGAGAAAAAACTAGGGTACTCTGGAGTGGGGAAACATAAAGAGATATACAGAGGTAATTTGTGACGATTACGGGTGAAAAGATGATGATTTCATCATCGTTGAAGCCTGGACTTCCGATCATGAGCGGCTAAACTCCATTCCGGGGAAGTGACATAACCCTAATTGGTCTTTCAATGTTTTAAATTGTATATTAATTTGGGGATGATTTAATTTGTGTATTGATTGTATAACTAAGATATAAACAATAGTTATGCTATTGATTTTAAATTGAATGAATTATTTCATTGCATATTTACTCTTGTTCTTGTAGAATGAACGTAAGTTTGCAGGGATAGGGTTTGGTTCTTTTCAACTTTTGTGATTTGTTAAGACATGTTATACAATAGTTTTCACTGATCGTTTAATTTAGAGTTTTGATAATTCATACTAAGCAAAGATGGACTATCACATCATCAGTTAGTTTAGTTTGTAGTCTATAGTCAGATGTATATGCTATGCTAAGCGAAGATGAGTTATGCTTAATTGTATGTTGAACGAATCCTCTTGATAGGATTGAATTTGGCTTGTAGCCATTCTTTTCTGAATGCATAGATTAGATGTCCCAAATTAATACAGTTGTCATTATCAGAGGTTAGTGGTGAAGTCAATTCCCAGGACTCTCTCTCTCCAGGATCTATTATTTATTTATGTCATTTAATTTCAGCACCTTAATTTAAAAACAAAATAAATTCTCTTTGAATTAAATTAGACAAGGTCTTGATAGCTTAACAACAAAACCAACATAGTCTCTGTGGGTTCGACCCCAACTCACCGCTTTACTAATTTTAGTAGAATATTTGTAAGTGTTTATAAATTCTCTTTTGTCGAGGTGTAAAATAACAACGACACTATTATATAATATTTTATTACATTTTGCACATCGAACAGTGAGGTTCATGTAGAACACCTCAACTAGTCTGGGGTAGGCAATGTTGGCTGCCGGTGTCAACATCCCAAGAAGACGGTGATTCCGCAATGCCGCCAATGTCCATTAGGCATGTGGGTCATCCACAAAATCGGCCTTATCCTCTATGTGCTTGGGAACAATTTCATGGTTTTTCCATTTGCCGCGTGGTACATCCCTAATCTTGCCTGTGGGAGCCTTAGCACACACCATTTTTATTCAAAAAGTTAGCTCGAGAAATTTGTCAAACTAGTGGGGTGCACTGTTTTGGGCAGCCCTTATGTGGTTTCAAAATCAACTGAAAAATGCCCTTTACCAACGGTTCACACAACCACAATCAACTCCTCCAATAATCACAAATAAACCCTACTTCAATCATAACTCAAACCTCCAACAACTGCAATCAAAATCCAAAAATAAATAGTACACAAATCAAAATTAATCTCACCTCTAAACATTGCAATGACAGCCCAAGGGTTGTCAAAATGTCTTCAATCACACTAAAAATTCAAGATAAATGGTGATGTGATGATTGCGAGGGTTTTCGGTGGTTTTAGATGAGAGGGAGAGAGTAGATGGTTGCAAGAGAAGAGAAGAAATGAGTGGGAGAGGGCCTATTTTATAAATATAAGTGACTGCACATGCAGTCACGTGCTCCAGACGATGTATCATAATGGATGTTACAATGCATTGTAATTACGATGTATCATCCATCATGTGAAACAAAGTGTGAAAGTCACTAGAATTTGACTCAAATATTGGGTTTAAATGACGATGCATCATTTATTCACTTACAATGCATCGACAGTCACCTTACGATGCATCGTAAGTACCTTAGGTACTTTGATGCTGAATTTTTCTAAGTGTGGAAAAATTAAATTGAGCTTGCACTTTTCGCCATACATTATTTAGATACATTCCTATTTGGATTTGAAGGGTCTCATGAAGCATGATAGGTTTATGGAGATGCCAAGTTTACCGTCTATGGTGAGACGTGAAAATGGATCATAGGTTCATATATACAGGATTCATCAAGTCGACGACATCCACGTATTCCATTTGCATTTGACTATTCACGCAAGGTTTTACCCTTTGCCTATTAACTTTGAAAAGTATTCCATCCTTGGGATCCTTCAACTCCACCTATGGGGAGCGATAAAATTTATGATAAATGGACCATCCCAACGGGAACAAAGTTTTTTGAGAAATAGGCGAGGCCTAAAGTTGTAAAACCAAATTGTTTGGCTTGGAGAGAGTGATTTGGCTTGGATATGATGGTCATAAAAGGCCTTGGTTTTTGCCTCATAGATTTTCACGCTTTCGTACGTGTCATTTTGTAATTCCTCCATTTCACTCAATTGGAGCTTCCAGTTCGAGCTAGCAAATTTCATGTTGAAATTGAATTTCTTGATAGCCCAAATGGCTTTGTGCTCAAGCTCTACCGGTAAATGATAGGTTTTACCATGTATGAGACAATATGGTGACATACCTATCGGGGTTTTATAAGCTATCCGGTACGCCCACAATGCGTCATTTAGACTTTGTGGCTAATCCTTGTTATCAGGATGAACCGTCTTCTTTAAGATGTACTTAATTTCCCTATTAGATACTTCTACTTGGCCACTCGTTTGAGGGTGGTGAGGTGTAGCAACTTTATGGGTGACGGAGTATTTGAGTAACAAGATTCATAGGAATCGGTTGCAAAAATGTTTTCTGCCGTCACTGATTATGGCACGTGACATCCCAAATTAACTAAAGATATTCGTTTGGATGAACTTGACCACAACTTTGTGGTCATTGGTTCTGGTAGCCAAGGCCTCAACCCATTTAGAAACATAATCCACCACCATGAGTATAAACTCGAAACCAGAGGATTGGGGAAATGGGTCCATGAAGTCGATGCCCCCAACATCGAAGATCTTGATGATAAGGATTGGGTTCAAAGGCATCATATCTTTCTGAGACATAGCACCGAGGCACTGACATCGCTCACATGAGCGACAAAATGAGTATGCATCCCGATGCATGGATGGCTAGAAGGAACCACATTGAAGAATTTTAGAGGCGGTCTTTCGAGCACTAAAATGACCTCCGTATTCAAGTGTATAGCAGAAAGTAAGAATACTGGAAATCTCACTCTTGAGCACACACTGACAAATGATTTGATTGGGGCAATAGCTGAATAGTCGAGGATTGTTCTAAAAGTACATACGTACTTGGGAGAAAAAATGATCCCTTTTTCTGTTTGGACCAAGATAAGGGGATTTTCCTAGTAGCTAAAAAATTGACTATGTCAGCATACCAAGGAAGTTGCTTATGAGTGACCCCAAAAAGCTACTCATCCGGAAAGGATTCACAAACTGCAATGGGATCGTGATTGATAGGCGTTGAATGTTACGCATTCTAGCCTCTTAACTTATGTATTTTATTTTCTTAGTGATAGATTATTTTGTAATTTTACTTTGTTTTAGTATTTTCTGTATTTTCAGGACCTTAATGATTATTTCAGTTAAAACCAAGCTTTTGGGTTTTTAAAGAAGACATCCAAGATGGTGAGATGAAGCCTACATCAAGGAGATTCACTCAACCATTTATTTCAACTCAAATCAGCCCAAGAAAGAGGTCCGAGAGAATTACAGCTGCTTAAGAAGGTTCGGGCCTGAAGCCCAAATCTGCGCATAATACAGTCTTAATCCTGTTTTGGAAAATGGACTAGAAGTCTTATTTCACGCAAGGTTGAACGAAATTTGATTCTGCACACTTTTGTATTTCACGAAAATTCCGTAAATCGGACTTCTAGTGGGTCAAAAGTTGGGCAGAAAAAATCCACCTGATTAGTGCTGCGGGAAACCCTAATTTATTCCTAATTGGATTAGGACTTTGGTGTATTCTCTTGGGGAATAAAGTGAAGACTTGGAGGCTGAAATTGAGGGAGATTAGAGGGAGAGAATAGAGCTTGGAGAGTCTGAGAGGGCTGAGAATAGAACATAAACATATTTGCAGAGCCATTGGAGAACGAAGTCATACGCGTAATTCAGAAAGATGATGCCTTCTTCCTCAACAGTTGAAGCTTCTTCTTCTACCATGAGCGGCTAGTTCATCCACTAGGGTTTTGATGTAGTCCTAACAAAGTATCAATGGTTTGATTGTTTTAATTATTGGGGACCTTTATATACATGCATAGATTGTGTAATTCAGAGGATTCTTATTATAGAATTGAGTAATAAAAGTCTTGTAAATTCAATCTCAATAATTTCTTATCTTGTCTTAGATATTTAGTTGTTGTTATTGGACTCAATCTCTCTTGTTTTCTGTGATCATGAGAGAGATTATTACACAATGGTAATCACTGAATATATTGTTATGAGCTTTGATGGATTATGCCTAGAGAAGATGAACCATACTGCACCCTAGATTAGAGTAGTTAAGCAGATGGCCCATGCCAATCGAAGATAGTCCATGGCTTAGCCTTAATCATATGTTATCTTCTTGACGGATGAAGGTGAGCTTGTAGCCACCGACACCACTTATGCATGATGTAATTCCCCTATAGTTGATTCAATTGACCATTGATTGTGGAGTTAGTGGTGAAGTCAAACACCCTAGATTTCTCTCATATTATCTTCACTATCTTCTTTATCTTTGATTTATTTTATTTTATCTTTTTAATTAGTTTAAAAATCAGAATTCTTTTCTCTTAAATTTAATTAGAATTAATTCCGTATTCCAACTCATCAGACCATAATCCTTGAGGTACGATACCCCTTTCGATAGCCCTATTCTGCAAGGAATTCGTTCTATTGCGAAGTGTGAAAATTTTTAATTGATATACTTTTTGAGTCACACTCCCACACGAATCAATTTTTGGCGCCGTTGCCGGGGATTATCTATTTGATTGATTGGATTTTACAAAATTTGTTTTAATTGGATTTTTAGTTTAGGAAATTTTTATATTTTATTTTTAATTTTGTTTTTGTTTTTCTTTTTAGGTGCTTTTGGCTAATATATGCAAGGTCGTCGTTCTGTAGCTGATCCTTTGATACCTCTTGATCCTGAACCTGAACGTACTCTTAGACAATAGAGGAACATCCCTGTTGATACCATTGTGCAAGAGGAAGAATTACTTGAAGACATGGCAGAAGAGAGGAATAACAACCTTGTTCCTAATGCTGATGGAGAAAGAGCTAGATTGCTTAGGGACTACTATGTTCCTGAGACATATACCTCGCCAGCAGGTTTTCAACTGCCCAATGTCATAGCACAGAATTATGAGATCAAGTCCAGCATTATTCAAATGCTCCCATCTTATTTTGGGCTGACTCAAGAAGACCCTTAGAAGCATCTGGATGACTTCATTGAAGTGTGCTCAACTACAAAAATTCACAACTTCTCTGAAGATGCTTTCAGAATGAGACTTTTTCCATTCCCTCTGAAAGACAAAGCAAAGTATTGGTTCAATTCTCTACCGGCTGGTTCTATCACGACTTGGACTCAGATGCAACATGAGTTTCTCAAGAAGTATTTTCCGACAGGAAAGACCAATCAGTTCGGACGTGCTATCACTGGTTTCTCCCAACATGAGGGGGAATAATTTTATGAGACATGGGAAAGGTTCAAGGACCTTCTTAGGAAGTGTCCCCATCATCAAGTTCCTAAGTGACAATTAGTGCAGAGTTTTCATGAAGGGCTGACAGAAGCCAACAGACAGATGGTTGATGCGTCATGTGGAGGTACTTTTATGTTGAAGAGTGAAGAAGAGGCATGGACCTTATTTGAAAATCTTAGTGAAAACTCTCTGCAACATGTGTCCTCTACTCGTTCTAGCAGACCTGCCACTACAAGGAAGACTGATGGGATTTTTGAGGTTGGTGCTTCAGAAGCTATGCCAACCGACATTGATTTAATTGTATAGAAGGTAGTAACAATTATGGCTGCCAATCAAACTCCTTCTACTTCAAATTCTTCATTGCTAGGCCCTTGTGAATTTTGCTCTAGTCCTATGCATAATGTGAGCAATTGTCCTTCGGTGGGACAATTTTCTGATATTCAACATGAGCAAGTCTAAGCTACTTTCTGATTCGTGTGTGAGTGTGACTCAAAAAGTATATCAATTAAAATTTTCCACACTTCGCAATAGAACGAATTCCTTGCAGAATAGGGCTATCGAAATGAATGGGTATCGTACCTCAGGGATTATGTTCTGATGAGTTGGAACACAGAACTAATTCTAATTAAATTTATAAGAAAAGAATTCTGATTTTTAACTAATTAAAAAGATAAAATAAAATAAATCAAAGGTAAACAGATAATGAAGATAATAAGAGAGAAACCTAGGGTGTTTGACTTCACCACTAACTCCACAATCAATGGTCAATTGAATCAACTATAGGGGAATTACATCATGCATAAGTGGTGTCGGTGGCTACAAGCTCACCTTCATCCGTCAAGAAGATAACATATGATTAAGGCTAAGCCATGGACTATCTTCGATTGGCATGGGCCATCTGCCTAACTACTCTAATCTAGGGTGCAGTATGGTTCATCTTCTCTAGGCATAATCCATCAAAGCTCATAACAATATATTCAGTGATTACCATTGTGTAATAATCTCTCTCATGATCACAGAAAACAAAAGAGATTGAGTTCAATAACAACAACTAAATATCTAAGACAAGATAAGAAATCATTGAGATTGAATTTACAAGACTTTTATTGCTCAATTCATTAATAAGAATCCTCACAATTACACAATCTATGCATGTATATAAAGGTCCCCAATAATTAAAACAATCAAACCATTGATGCTTTGTTAGGGCTACATCAAAACCCTAGTGGATGAACTAGCCGCTTATGGTAGAAGAAGAAGCTTCAACTATTGAGGAAGAAGACATCATCTTTCTGAATTACGCGTATGACTTTGTTCTCCAATGGCTCTGCAATATGTTTCTGTTCTCTTCTCAGCCCTCTCAGACTCTCCAATCTCTGTGTAAGCCCCCCACAATTCAGCCTCCAAGTCTTCCTTTTATTCCCCAAGAGAATTCACCAAAGTCCTAATCCAATTAGGAATTAATTAGGGTTTCCCGCAGCACTAATCAGGTGGGTTTTTCCTGCTGACTTCGGCCCGACTTTTGACCCACTAGAAGTCCGATTCACGGAATATTTGTGAAATACAAAAGTGTGCAGAATCAAATTTCGTTCAACCCTATGCGAGAATTATGTCGATTTGAGGCTCGGAAATAAGACTTCTGGTTCGTTTTCGAAAACGGGATTAAGACTGCATTATGCGCAGATTTGGGCTTCAGGCCCGAAACCTTCTTAAGCAGCTGTAATTCTCTTGGACCTCTTCCTTGGGCTGATTTGAGTTAAAATAAATGGTTGAGTGAATCTCCTTGATGTAGGCTTCATCTCACCATCTTGGATGTCTTCTTTAAAAGCCCAAAATCACAGTTTTAACTGAAATAATTGTTAAGGCCCTGAAAATACAGAAAACACTAAAACAAAGTAAAATCACAAAATAATCTATCACTAAGAGAATAAAATACATAAGTTAAGAGGCTAGAATGCGTAACATTCAACGCCTATCACACCCCCAAACTTACATATTGCTAGTCCCTTAGCAATAGAATAAAACAAAACTAAAACAAAGGAAACTAACAAATACTAACTAAACTACCAAACTCCACTTTCGTGGGAGAAACGATTGCATTTAGCATATGCAACAAGCCTTTAAACCCCTAGGTTCCCCCTAGTGGACGAGTATAGTCTCGTGAGGGTTTCCAGAAATGTTACCCACAAACATTCAAAATTCTGTTTCAACATTAATTCAAGAAGAAGATTACAATATATAGTTACAAACTTGCATTCAAGAATAATTTCAAACTTTCAAATTCTATAATTCAAACCAATGGTCCCCATGCATAATTCACATCAACATATCTCAAAATAATCAACTCTAGTCCCCTCGTGTAAAGTGAACTAGCAATCATCTTATGTAGCATAACTCAGTTCTGAATATATTAAGGCACATACCCTTTCAACTCACTAGCTCCCCTTATTGAAATCATACTTCCCAACATGATTACATGACTTTTTCATTTTTTTTTCATCATTCCTTTTTTTCATTGCTTTATTGGTTGTGCAATGTCTTGATCTATTAAGCTTTCTGAAAGATCCATGTAGCAAGCTTTCAGTCAGTGACTCCCAAACCAGACGGCTTTAGGGTACTAGGCTTTAAGATACCCTGAAGACCTAATTACTCGAATCAGTCAGGCTACAAATCAAGACAACCAATGCTCATCTTTTCTCACCCTTTCACTTTTGACGCGAACACTCCGTGCTTCCTGAGGCATAGAGGCCCGGTTACTCATGAAAAGGATCAAATTGATTTGCTTATTCAACACTTTTTTTTTTCTTTTTTTTTTTATTTTCTTTTTCACTGAAGTCAAGTAAAA
The DNA here is from genome assembly GCA_026545225.1 of Cornus controversa. Lineage (NCBI taxonomy): Eukaryota > Viridiplantae > Streptophyta > Magnoliopsida > Cornales > Cornaceae > Cornus > Cornus controversa. Next base: position 4,664,141 of record CM048849.1, read on the forward strand.
CACATTATCGGTACTCATTCTCAAGAGATACTAATTAATATCAAGCATATGTAACTCAATAACTCAAAACCAAAGATTATACCCCATAAGACTATGCTAGTGTGTTTGTGCATGTAAGGAAACTAGAATTAATCATCCCAAAACATGTTATTGCAAACAATGATTAAAACCACATACTTTAAATCACAGGTTTCAAAAATTCAAAACATACTCAAAAATTGCAAGTTATGCACCTACATAAGGTATTAATCCTTTGAATCATGTCAAAACATACTATCTAAAAATAAAACAAAATAAAATAAAATAAACAAACTAAGAAAATAAAATAAAATAAAATCCTAATACAAGAAGAATTTCACACAAATTTCCCCCCATATTGCAATAAAGCACAAAAATAGGCATCGCCTCACCCCCAAACTTAAATTGTACATTGTCCTCAATGGACAAGCAATCAAAGCATAGAGAAGAGTAAGAACGATATTACCGGGATCATGGAGTAGTGGAAAGAAAATAGAGTATATCATGAGCACGAAGGCAAAGCAAGCACACCCCCAAACTTGGATGTTTCAATCTGTCAAAACAACCACTATACCCCAAAGATCAAGTGAAAATAGTATGGGTGAAAATAAATATGAAAGAGAAAAATCCCAAAAAAAAAAATATAAAATATTTTTTTCATTTTTCAAAATTTTTTTTCATAATCAAAATCTAACTACAAAAAGAGAAATAAAAAGAAAAATAAAAACTAAAAATAAAATAATATACAAAAGATGGTTACCTTCCTATCAAGGATGTGGTGGTGACTGAGCATCCGGATCTAAGTTTGCTTGGCGCATCAGTGCACGCATCATCCTCCTCATCTCTAGTTGCTCTTGGCGAGTGTCACGAAAGTGATCCGCCATCTCTGCTCTCATTGCACCAAACTGTGTGGAGACCTCTGTCTGTAAGGTGCCAAACTGGGCTGTCAACCCAGCAATCTGCCCTTCTAAGTATTGATAATCATGGCCACCAGCCTGTGCATGCACTTCCTCTTCCTCTGCCTCCATCTCCTCTGGATCATCTACCGGTGGTGGTACATCTACATGCTCTCCTCCTTGGGCCAACCGAGATACCTCACCAGGCACTGCTATGACTCTCTGGTGCATATGAGATCGACTCAAGTTCCAGTCATGCGTGCCATAATGAAGGTCATGTGGAAAGGCAAGCTCGTCCTCGTGGACTGCATACCCCTGTGATACAAGCAACTGGTGAATAATAGTAGGGAATGGAAACTCCTAGTCACTTGCACTGTCTGGTACCTTGGCCACAACCTTGGAATAGAATTTCTCCATCTGGCCCCAGACAATCTGTGGGAATGACAGCCAATGCCCAAAATGTATGGCATATAAGGCTCTGAGGAACTCTTGACGTCTTTCGGTTTTATGTCCAATTGGACATACATTCTTGAGTAGCACAGCGTCAAGGAACCATAAATGATTTGGCATTGAAGACTTTGAAGCTGCATTCCTTTTCAGCCCAGAAAATTGGTTGGCACACAATCGTGCAACCACATTGCCCACCGACAACTCGTCGGGTAAAGGAGTGTAGATATGAGATAAATCAGCTGGGCATTCATGAGGACAACCCATGGCAATGGCAATGGATGACATGTCAACTCGAACTATTGTTCCATCTACGGAAGAAGTAAGCACATCCCGCTCATCAGGTTTCGGCATCAAGTTTTGATAAAATACCTTGACAAGCCTCGGGTAAATGGTAGATGAGAGTGGAACAAAAATGGATGCCGACCGACGACAACGGATGTCGGAAATCCCCCATCGTGTCTCGGGAAACATACCATAAAGTTCGGCTATGTCAAACGTTGTTTCATAGTTCAACGCCCTTGGATGCCATCTCTCTTGAATACCGTCTCGGCGAGATCGTGAAGAACCTGTGGTCGGATCATTCCTCGCTCGGCGAGGATTACGTGAACTTGAAGCATCTTGGTGACTTGCTCTCTTTGGTGCCATAGAAGTAGAAAAAGTGTAATTGAGGAATTAAATCGAACACTTGGTGTGCACAATTCTTTTGTAACCTTCAACCTCCTTTTTCTGGCAATTTTTCCACCCGAATCGAACAAGTAATTGCACCAAATTGATCCCCCAAACTTGGTCTTCAAAAGCCCTCAAAAAGATTTGAACAATTTCTTCAAGGAAAAACTTCACTTACTTCGATGTTGAACTTGAAAAAGTGTGAGCTTCCTTTGAGAACTAGTGATTTTTGATCCACTTTGATGTTGAAGTTGATGTTGATCAATGTTGAATCCTTGTATAATAATCACTAATTGAAGAAATTAGTTTTCCGGATGATATAGGACTTGAATTGGTGTTCAAAGAGGCTTAGGATGCAAGTAGTAGCAACATAGGAGGATAAGGAGTCCATTTCTAGCAAAAATATTCGGCCAGCCCACACATGGGCTTGGGCGATCGATCCCCCCAAGGATGGGCGATCGATCGCCCACCTGCTGGTGGGTGATTTCTTAAAAAACAATGGGGCGATCGATCCCCCTTAAATGGGGCGATCGATCCCCCTTCTGATGCCCTGCTGGACCCTCCATCGCCCAAGGTCGACCGAGACTTGATATTTTTGAGTCTCCATCGCCCAAGGTCGACCGAGAGCACGATTTTTCACCCGTCTTGAGTCCGAATACCTCGGTACACCTCTTGGCATCCTCCGGAAGCAACTTATACATCAAAAACTCAAAGAAAAAACATTAAAACGCAACTAGAATTGAAGAAAAACTTAAGAAAACTAAAATCAAAAATTAAAATAAAAGAAAACTAAAAGAAATCAAGGATAGAAATACATACAAAACTTACAATTTAACGTTCGTAGGAGACGATTGACTCTCCGAAGGGATTAAGTCGGATAGACGGGATCCGTCAAGTCGACGGACTCCACGTCTCTTCTTGGCACACATCCTTCCACACAATGTTTCAACCTTTGGCCATTAACTTTCATCAAAGTAGTTTCAAACAATTGCTCATCCGGGAATGTGTCTCGAATAGGTAATGCACCGAATACCGGCTCAGACTCGATTCGAGATAAATGATCCGCTACCACATTCTCCGTCCCCTTTTTGTCTTTTATCTCCAAATCAAATTCTTGCAGCAATAAAATCCACCGAATAAGACGCGGTTTGGTTTCTTTCTTTGCCAATAAATGTCTCAATGCTGCATGATCAGAGTAGACAACCACCTTGGACCCCAATAAATAAGAACAAAATTTGTCCAAGGCAAACACTACAGCTAGAAGCTCTTTCTCTGTGGTTGTATAATTGAGTTGGGCATCAGAGAGAGTCTTACTAGCATAGTAGATGACATGTGGTCGTTTCTCTTCTCTCTGTCCCAACACGGCTCCTACTGCATAATCAGAGGCATCACACATGATTTCAAAAGGTCCAGCCCACTTTGGAGACTGCATGATTGGTGCAGAGGATAACAGAGATCGAAGCTTTTCAAAAGCTTTCACACAATCTTCATCAAAGATAAAGGGAACATCTTTAGATAACAGATGGCACAATGGTCGAGCTACTTTACTGAAATCCTTGATGAATCTTCTATAGAACCCGGCATGGCCTAAGAAAGATCGAACTTGCCTTACCGAAGTTGGATGAGGCAAAGTTGCAATTAGGTCGATCTTTGCTTTATCAACTTCAATGCCCCTCTCTGAAACAATATGGCCCAATACAATACCCTCTTTCACCATAAAATGGCTCTTCTCCCAACTAAGTACCAGATTCCGTTCTCGACACCTCTGAAGCACAAGTGATAAATTGCTCAAACAATGTTCAAAAGATGATCCAAAAACAGAGAAATCATCCATAAACACCTCCAAGAATTTTTCCACCATGTCAGAAAAGATGGCCATCATACACCTTTGGAATGTAGCCGGAGCATTACATAATCCAAAAGGCATACGACGATACGCAAAAGTACCAAAGGGACAAGTGAAAGTGGTCTTCTCTTGATCTTCTGGATCCATAGCTACTTGGTTATAACCAGAGTAGCCATCCAGAAAGCAATAATAGCTCTGACCAGCTAACCTTTCAAGTATTTGATCAATGAATGGAAGAGGGAAGTGATCCTTCCTTGTCATAGAATTGAGCTTTCTATAATCAATGCAAACTCGCCAACCTGTGGCAGTACGTTGTGGAACAAGCTCTCCCATGGAGTTAGGGACAATGGTAAGACCAGATTTCTTTGGAACCACTTGTGTCGGACTCACCCATGTGCTGTCAGAAATTGGATAAATGATTCCTGCATCAAGTAACTTGACTACCTCTTTCTTTACCACCTCCTTCATGTTGGGGTTCAACCGCCTCTGTGCCTCTCTGGTTGGCTTACATCCTTTTTCCAAATGGATTTTGTGCATGCAAACTGAGGGATCAATGCCCTTAAGATCAGCAACACTCCATCCAATTGCTTCCCGATGTTGGTATAAAACCTCTACTAAGCTCTTCTCTTGAATTTCTGTCAAATCAGAGGCAATTATAACAGGAAGAGTTTTCTGTGCCCCCAAGAATACATACTTCAATTTGTCAGGCAAAGGCTTCAACTCTAATTCTGGAGGGGACTCCAATGAAGGCACTAAGGGAGTGCTAGAGAGAAAAGGTAGTGGCTCAATTGGAATTCTCCATGGTGGAGTATTCTGAATAGCATCCACTTCCAGCATAGCCTGCACTTCTTCACACCACCCTTCATCATTAATGTTCTCAAAGTCATAAAAAGACTTACATACCTCCAGGGAGTTTCGAGATATAGAGGATGAGACAAATTCCTCCACACATTCATCAATATCATCCATGCAGAACACATCACTCTGATCTGGAGGGTGTTGGATAGCATTGAACACATTAAGCTTAACCTTCATGTTGCCAAAGGAAATATCCATGATCCCTGACCTACAATTTATGCAAGCATCAGCAGTAGCTAAGAAAGGTCGACCAAAGATCACAGGAATGTGCCTCTTTGGATTGTGAACCGGCTCAGTGTCAAGTATAATGAAATCAACAGGAAAGTAGAACTTGTCCACTTTAATGAGCACATCTTCTATGATTCCTCGGGGTTGCTTTGTTGATCTGTCTGCAAATTGTAATACCACCGAGGTAGGCTTCAATTCTCCCAAGCCCAATTGTAAGTAAACTGAATAAGGTAGCAAATTCACACTTGCACCCAAATCAAGAAGAGCTTTATCCACATGGTGCTCCCCAATAATGCATGAGATAGTTGGAGCACCAGGATCTTTGTACTTGGGAGGAGTACACTGCTGAATTATTGAACTTACTTGTTGTGGCAGCATTACTTTCTTTGGCACATGGCTTTTAGAACGCCTTTTCTGAGTGCACAAGTCCTTCAAAAATTTTGCATAAGGAGGAATTTGCTTGATGGCATCAAGGAGTGGCAAATTAATCTTCACTTGGAGAAACACCTCCATCATGTCATGCAGCTTGTCCCCTTGCTTCCCCAATTTAGATGCTTCAAGAAAACGTTGTGGGAAAGGAGCCTTGGGCTCATAAGGAATTTCAGCACTTGGACTTGTGATCACTTTTTCTTCTTCTTTCTTTTCACCCACCTTATTGTCAATTATTTTCCCACTTCTCAAAGTGGTAATGGCTTGAACTTGCTCATGGTGTGGGTTGCTTGTGGAAGTTGTATCCCTCTTGGATTAGCAATTGGTTGACTAGGGAGCTTCCCTTCTTCTCTTCTACTTAATGAAGTAGCAAGCTGTCCAAACTGAGATTCCAGTTTGGCAATGGATTGAGAATGCGAGTGCACTAGCTGAACTGTAGATTGTACTGTTGTTGTAGTAGCTTGCACTGTCTCTATAAGAGAATCAAGCTTATCAAATTTAGACAAGGTAAGAGTCAGCTTGTCTTCAATAGCAGAAATTCTTTGGGCCATAGGACTTTGTGTTTGATATTGCTGTTGAGGCACAAAAGTCCTAGGTTGATATGATGGTTGCATTGCTGCCCCTTGGTTACTGTAAGAAAACCAGGATGATTCCTCCATGTGGGATTGTAAGTATTACCTCGTGGAGGATTCATTGGTCCAGTGAAAGTGGCTTGAACTTGCTCATGTTGAATATCAGAAAATTGCCCCATTGAAGGACAATTGCTCACATTATGCATAGGACTAGAGCAAAATTCACAAGGGCCTAGCAATGAAGAATTTGAAGCAGAAGGAGTTTGATTGGCAGCCATAATTGCTGCTACCTTCTGTGCAATTAAATCAATATCAGTTGGCATAGCTTCTGAAGCACCAACCTCAAAAATTCCATCAACCTTCCTGGTAGTGGCAGGTCTGCTAGAACGAGTAGAAGACACATGTTGTAGAGAGTTGTCACTAAGATTTTCAAATAAGGTCCATGCCTCTTCTTCACTCTTCAACATAAAAGTACCTCCACATGACGCATCAACCATCTGTCTGTTGGCTTCTGTGAGCCCTTCATGAAAACTCTGCACTAGTTGCCACTTAGGAACTTGATGATGGGGACACTTCCTAAGAAGGTCCTTGAATCTTTCCCATGTCTCATAAAATTGTTCCCCCTCATGTTGGGAGAAACCAGTGATAGCACGTCTGAACTGATTGGTCTTCCCTATCGGAAAATACTTCTTGAGAAACTCATGTTGCATCTGAGTCCAAGTCGTGATAGAACCAGCCGGTAGAGAGTTGAACCAATACTTTGCTTTGTCTTTCAGAGAGAATGGAAAAAGTCTCATTCTGAAAGCATCTTCAGAGAAGTTGTGAATTTTTGTAGTTGAGCACACTTCAATGAAGTCATCCAGATGCTTGTAAGGGTCTTCTTGAGTCAGCCCAAAATAAGATGGTAGCATCTGAATAATGCTGGACTTGATCTCATAATTCTGTGCTGTGACATTGGGCAGTTGAAAACCTGCTGGCGAGGTATATGTCTCAGGAACATAGTAGTCCCTAAGCAATCTAGCTCTTTCTCCATCAGCATTAGGAACAAGGTTATTATTCCTCTCTTCTGCCATGTTTTCAATTATTTCTTCCTCTTGTACAATGGTATCAACAGGGATGTTCCTCTGTTGTCTAAGAGTACGTTCAGGCTCAGGATCAAGAGGTATCAAAGGATCAGCCACAGAACGACGACCTTGCATATATTACTAAAAGCACCTGAAAAGAAAACAAAAACAAAATTAAAAATAAAATATAAAAATTTCCTAAACTAAAAATCCAATTAAAACTAATTCTGTAAAATCCAATCAATCAAATAGATAATAAATCAAAGGTAAACAGATAATGAAGATAATAAGAGAGAAACCTAGGGTGTTTGACTTCACCACTAACTCCACAATCAATGGTCAATTGAATCAACTATAGGGGAATTACATCATGCATAAGTGGTGTCGGTGGCTACAAGCTCACCTTCATCCGTCAAGAAGATAACATATGATTAAGGCTAAGCCATGGACTATCTTCGATTGGCATGGGCCATCTGCCTAACTACTCTAATCTAGGGTGCAGTATGGTTCATCTTCTCTAGGCATAATCCATCAAAGCTCATAACAATATATTCAGTGATTACCATTGTGTAATAATCTCTCTCATGATCACAGAAAACAAAAGAGATTGAGTTCAATAACAACAACTAAATATCTAAGACAAGATAAGAAATCATTGAGATTGAATTTACAAGACTTTTATTGCTCAATTCATTAATAAGAATCCTCACAATTACACAATCTATGCATGTATATAAAGGTCCCCAATAATTAAAACAATCAAACCATTGATGCTTTGTTAGGGCTACATCAAAACCCTAGTGGATGAACTAGCCGCTCATGGTAGAAGAAGAAGCTTCAACTGTTGAGGAAGAAGACATCATCTTTCTGAATTACGCGTATGACTTCGTTCTCCAATGGCTCTGCAATATGTTTCTGTTCTCTTCTCAGCCCTCTCAGACTCTCCAAAAATTGATTCGTGTGTGAGTGTGACTCAAAAAGTATATCAATTAAAATTTTCCACACTTTGCAATAGAACGAATTCCTTGCAGAATAGGGCTATCGAAATGAATGGGTATCGTACCTCAGGGATTATGTTCTGATGAGTTGGAACACAGAACTAATTCTAATTAAATTTATAAGAAAAGAATTCTAATTTTTAACTAATTAAAAAGATAAAATAAAATAAATCAAAGGTAAACAGATAATGAAGATAATAAGAGAGAAACCTAGGGTGTTTGACTTCACCACTAACTCCACAATCAATGGTCAATTGAATCAACTATAGGGGAATTACATCATGCATAAGTGGTGTCGGTGGCTACAAGCTCACCTTCATCCGTCAAGAAGATAACATATGATTAAGGCTAAGCCATGGACTATCTTCGATTGGCATGGGCCATCTGCCTAACTACTCTAATCTAGGGTGCAGTATGGTTCATCTTCTCTAGGCATAATCCATCAAAGCTCATAACAATATATTCAGTGATTACCATTGTGTAATAATCTCTCTCATGATCACAGAAAACAAAAGAGATTGAGTTCAATAACAACAACTAAATATCTAAGACAAGATAAGAAATCATTGAGATTGAATTTACAAGACTTTTATTGCTCAATTCATTAATAAGAATCCTCACAATTACACAATCTATGCATGTATATAAATGTCCCCAATAATTAAAACAATCAAACCATTGATGCTTTGTTAGGGCTACATCAAAACCCTAGTGGATGAACTAGCCGCTCATGGTAGAAGAAGAAGCTTCAACTATTGAGGAAGAAGACATCATCTTTCTGAATTACGCGTATGACTTTGTTCTCCAATGGCTCTGCAATATGTTTCTGTTCTCTTCTCAGCCCTCTCAAACTCTCCAATCTCTGTGTAATCCCCCCACAATTCAGCCTCCAAGTCTTCCTTTTATTCCCCAAGAGAATTCACCAAAGTCCTAATCCAATTAGGAATTAATTAGGGTTTCCCGCAGCACTAATCAGGTGGGTTTTTCCTGCTGACTTCGGCCCGACTTTTGACCCACTAGAAGTCCGATTCACGGAATTTTCGTGAAATACAATAGTGTGCAGAATCAAATTTCGTTTAACCCTACGCGAGAATTATGTCGATTTGAGGCTCAGAAATAAGACTTCTGGTCCGTTTTCCAAAACGGGATTAAGACTGCATTATGCGCAGATTTGGGCTTCAGGCCCGAAACCTTCTTAAGCAGCTGTAATTCTCTTGGACCTCTTCCTTGGGCTGATTTGAGTTAAAATAAATGGTTGAGTGAATCTCCTTGATGTAGGCTTCATCTCACCATCTTGGATGTCTTCTTTAAAAGCCCAAAATCACAGTTTTAACTGAAATAATTGTTAAGGCCCTGAAAATACAGAAAACACTAAAACAAAGTAAAATCACAAAATAATCTATCACTAAGAGAATAAAATACATAAGTTAAGAGGCTAGAATGCGTAACATTCAACGCCTATCACTTTCACTGGACCAATGAATCCTCCACGAGGTAATACTTACAATCCCACATGGAGGAATCATCCTTGTTTTTCTTACAATAATCAAGGGGCAACAATGCAACCATCGTATCAACCTAGGACTTTTGTACCTCAACAGCAATATCAAACACAAAGTCCTATGGCCCAAAGAATTTCTGCTATTGAAGACAAGCTGACACTTACCTTGTCAAAATTTGACAAGCTTGATTCTCTTATAGAAATAGTGCAAGCTACTGCAGCAATAGTACAATCTACAGTTCAGCTAGTGCACTCACATTCTCACTCCATTGCCAAACTGGAATCTCAGTTTGGACAGCTTGCTAATTCATTATGTAGAAGAGAAGAAGGGAAGCTCCCTAGTCAACCAATTGCTAATCCAAGAGGGATGCAAGCTTCCAAAAGCAACCCATACCATGAGCAAGTTCAAGCTATTACCACTTTGAGGAGTGGGAAAATAATTGATAATAAGGTGGGTGAGAAGAAAGAAGAAGAAAAAGTGACCACAAGTCCAAAAGGCTCCTTTCCCACAACGTTTTCTTGAAGCATCTAAATTGGGAAAGCAAGGGGACAAGCTGCATGACATGATGGAGGTGTTTCGACAAGTGAAGATTAATTTGCCACTCCTTGATACCATCAAGCAAATTCCTCCTTATGCTAAATTCTTGAAGGACTGGTGCACTCAGAAAAGGCGTTCTAAAAGACATGTGCCAAAGAAAGTGATGCTGCCACAACAAGTAAGTTTAATAATTCAGCAGTGTACTCCTCCTAAGTACAAAGATCCTAGTGCTCCAACTATCTCATGCATTATTGGGGAGCACCATGTGAATAAAGCTCTTCTTGATTTGGGTGCAAGTGTGAATTTGCTACCCTATTCAGTTTACTTACAATTGGGCTTGGGAGAATTGAAGCCTACCTTGGTGGTATTGTAATTTGCAGATAGATCAACAAAGCAACCCCGAAGAATCATAGAAGATGTGCTCATTAAAGTGGACAAGTTTTACTTTTCTGTTGATTTTATTGTACTTGACACTCAGCCAGTTCACAATCCAAAGAGGCACATTCTAGTGATCCTTGGTCGACTTTTCTTAGCTACTGCTGATGCTTGCATAAATTGTAAGTCAGGGATCATGGATATTTCATTTGGCAACATGAATGTCAAGCTTAATGTGTTCAATGCTATCCAACACCCCCAGATCAGAGTGATATGCTCGGCATGGATGATATTGATGAATGTGTGGAGGAATTTGTTTCATCCTCTATATCTCGAAACTCCCTAGAGGTATGTAAGTCTCTTTATGACTTTGAGAAAATTAATGATGAAGGGTCGTGCGAAGAAGTGCATTCTATGCTGGAAGTGGATGCTATTCAGAATACTCCACCTTGGAGAATTCCAATTGAGCCACTACCTTCTCTCTCTAGCACTCCCCTAGTGTCTTCATTGGAGTCCCCTCCAGAATTAGAACTGAAGCCTTTGCCTGACAAATTGAAGTATGTATTTTTGGGGGCACAAAAAACTCTTCCTGTTATAATTGCCTCTGATCTGACAGAAATTCAAGAGAAGAGCTTAGTAGAGATTTTATACCAACATCGTGAAGCAATTGGATGGAGTGTTGCTAATCTTAAGGGCATTGGTCCCTCAATTTGCATGCACAAAATTCATCTGGAAGAAAGATGTAAGCCAACTAGAGAGGCACAAAGGCGACTGAACCCTAACATGAAAGAGGTGATAAAGAAAGAGGTTGTCAAGTTACTTGATGCAGGAATCATTTATCCAATTTCTGACAGCACATGGGTGAGTCTGACACAAGTGGTTCCAAAGAAGTCTGGTCTTACCATTGTCCCTAACTCTATGGGAGAGCTTGTTCCACAACGTACTGCCACAGGTTGGCATGTTTGCATTGATTACAGAAAGCTTAATTCTATGACAAGGAAGGATCACTTCTGATCGGCATCGAATGTTGCGCATTCTAACCTCTTAATTTATATATTTTATTCTCTTAGTGATAGATTATTTTGTGATTTTACTTTGTTTTAGTGTTTTCTGTATTTTCAGGGCCTTAATGATTATTTCAGTTAAAACCAAGATTTTGGGCTTTTAAAGATGACATCCAAGATGGTTAGATGAAGCCTACTCCAAAGGGATCCATTGAACACCATATTTTAACTCAAATCAGCCCAAGAAAGAGGTCCAAGAGAATTACAACTGCTTAAGAAGGTTTCGGGCCTGAAGCCCAAATCTGCGTATAATGCAGTCTTAATCCCGTTTTGGAAAACGGACCAGAAGTCTTATTTCCGAGCCTCAAATCGATATTATTCTCGCGTGGGATTGAACGAAATTTGATTCTGCACACTTTTGTATTTCACGCAAATTCCGTAAATCGGACTTCTAGTGGGTCAAAAGTTGGGCCGAAGTCAGCAGAAAAAACCCACCTGATTAGTGCTGCGGGAAAACCTAATTTATTCCTAATTGGATTAGGACTTTGATGTATTCTCTTGGCTATTTAAAGTGACAAATTAGGGCTGTATTGGGGGGGCTTGGCAGCAGCTTTGAAGAGCTTTTGGAATAGAGAATCATTGGAGAACAAGGCGTATCATGAGCGGCTAGTTCAGCCACCAGGGTTCTGATGGAGCCCTAACTAAACATCACTGGTTTGATTGTTCTAATTATTGGGGATTTTTGTATTCATTCATAGATTGTGTAATTTAGAGGATTCTTCTTATAGAATTGAGCAATAAAAGTCTTATAAATTCAGTTTCAATGATTTCTTATCTTGTCTTAGATATTTGATTATTGTTATTGAACTCATCCCTCTTATTTTCTGTGATCATGAGAGTGATTATTACACAATGGTTTTCACTGAATATATCATTAAAAGCTTTGATGGATTATGCCTAGAGAAGATGAACCATACTGCACCCTAGATTAGAGTAGTTAGGCAGATGGCCCATGCCAATCGAAGATAGTCCATAACTTAGCCTTAATCATATGTTATCTTCTTGACGGATGGAGGTGAGCTTGTAGCCACCGACACCACTTATGCATGATATGATACCCCATAATTAGTTCAATTGACCATTGATTGTGAAGTTAGTGGTGAAATCAATTACCCTAGACTTATCTTATATTCTCTACACTCCTCAGTTTTTCTTGCTTTTGTTCAATTGCTTCATTAGTTAATTTAGTTTTAAAAATCAGAATTTACTTCTTTTAAATTTAATTAGAATTAATCCTAACAATTCAACTCAATCAGACCACAGTCCCTGAGGTACGATACCCATTCCTTTCGATAGCCCTATTCTACAAGGAATTCGTTCTATTGCGAAGTGTGGTAATTTTTAATTGATATACTTTTTGAGTCACACTCACACACGAATCAACTTCCCTCTTCCATTCATTGATCAAATACTTGAAAGGTTAGCTGGTTAGAGCTATTATTGCTTTTTAGATGGCTACTCTGGTTATAACCAAGTAGCTATGGATCCAGAAGATCAAGAGAAGACCACTTTCACTTGTCCCTTTGGTACTTTTGGTTATCGTCGTATGCCTTTTGGATTATGTAATGCTCCGGCTACATTCCAGAGGTGTATGATGGCCATCTTTTCTGACATGGTGAAAAAATTCTTGGAGGTATTCATGGATGACTTCTCTATTTTTGGATCATCCTTTGAACACTATTTGAGCAATTTATCACTTCTGCTTCAAAGGTGCCAAGAGCATAATTTGGTACTTAGTTGGGAGAAGAGCCATTTCATGATAAAAGAGGGTATTGTATTGGGCCATATTGTTTCAGAGGGGGGCATTGAAGTTGATAAAGCAAAGATCGATCTAATTGCAACTCTGCCACATCCAACTTCGGTAAGGCAAGTTCGATCCTTCTTAGGCCATGCTGGGTTCTATAGAAGATTTATCAAGGATTTCAGTAAAGTGGCTCGACCATTGTGCCATTTGTTATCTAAAGATGTTCCCTTTATCTTTGATGAAGATTGTGTGCAAGCTTTTGAAAAACTTCGGTCTTTGTTATCTTCTGCACCAATTATGCAATTGCCAAAATGGGCTCTACCTTTTGAAATCATGTGTGATGCCTCTGATTATGCAGTGGGAGCAGTGTTGGGACAAAGAGTAGAGAAACGGCCATATGTCATCTATTACGCTAGTAAGACTCTCTCTGATGCCCAACTCAATTATACAACCACAGAGAAAGAGCTTCTAGCCGTAGTGTTTGCCTTGGACAAGTTTCGTTCTTATTTACTGGGGTCCAAGGTGGTTGTGTACTCTGATCATGCAGCATTGAGACACTTATTGGAAAAGAAAGAAACCAAACCACGTCTTATTCGATGGATTTTATTGCTGCAAGAATTCGACTTGGAGATAAAAGACAAAAAGGGGACGGAGAATGTGGTTGCTGATCATTTATCTCGGATTGAGTTTGAGCCAGTGATCGATGTATTACCTATTCGAGACTCATTCTCGGATGAGCAATTGTTTGAAATTGGTTTGATGAAAGTTAATGGCCAAAGGTTGAAGCATTGTGTGGAAGGATGTGTGCCAAAAAGAGACGTAGAGTCCGTTGAATTGACGGATCCCGTCTATCCGACTTAATCCCTTCAGAGAGTCAATCGTCTCCTACGGATGTTAAATTATAGGTTCTGTATGTATTTCTATACTTTATTTTCTTTAGTTTTCTTTGATTTTATTTTTTTAGTTTTAGTTTTCTTAAGTTTTTCTTCAATTCTAGTTGCGTTTTAATGTTTTTTCTTTGAGTTTTTGATGTATAAGTTGCTTCCGGAGGATGCCAAGAGGTGTACCGAGGTATTTGGACTCAAGATGGGTGAAAAATTGTGCTCTCGATTGACCTTGGGTGATGGAGACTCAAAATTATCAAGTCTCGGTCGAACTTGGGCGATGGAGCGTCAAACAGGCCTCCAGGAGGGGGATCGATCGCCCCAATTGAAGGGGATCGATCGCCCCTTAATATTTTTCAAGGACGACCACCACCAGCTAGGCGATCGATCGCCCATGGCTGGGGGGATCGATCGCCCAAGCCAAAAACTTGGGCTGGCCGAGAATCCTCCTTATATATGGACACCCACTCCTCCTTTGTTGCTACCACTTGCATCCTAGACCTCTTTGAGCTCCAATTCAAGTCCTATTTCAACCAAAAAATTAATTTCTTCAATTAGTGAGTATTAAACAAGAATTCAACATTGATCATCATCAACTTCAACATCAAATTGGATAAAAAATCACTAGTTCTCAAAGGAAACTCTCACTTTTTCAAGTTCAACATCAAAGTAAGTGAAGATTTTCTTTGAAGAAATTGTTCAAATCTTTTTGAGGGCTTTTGAAGACCAAGTTTGGGGGATCAATTTGGTGTAATTACTTGTTTGATTTGGGTGGAAAAATTGCTGAAAAGAGGAGGTTGAAGGTTTCAAGTTAATTGTGCACGCCAAGTGTTCGATTTAATTCCTCAACCATACTTTTTCTATTTCTATGGCACCAAAGAGAGCAAGTCACCAAGGTGCTTCAAGTTCACGTAATCCTCGCCGAGTGAGGCATGATCCGACCACAATTTCTTCACGATCTCGCCGAGAAGGTATTCAAGAGAGATGGCATCCAAGGGCGTTGAACTTTGAAACCACGTTTGACATAGCTGAATTTATGGTATGTTTCCCGAGACACGGTGGGGGATTTCTGACATCCGTCATCATCAGTCGGCATCCATTTTTGTTCCACTCTCATCTACTATTTACCCGAGGCTTATCAAGGTATTTTATCAGAACTTAATGCCGACACCTGATGAGCGGGATGTGCTTACTTCTTCCGTAGATGGAACAATAGTTCGGGTGGACATGTCATCCATTGCCATTGCCATGGGTTGTCCTCATGAGTGCCCAGATAATTTATCTCATATCTATACTCCTTTACCCGATGAGTTGTCAGTGGGTAATGTGGTTGCACGTTTGTGTGCTAACCAATTTTTTGGGCCAAAAAGGAATGCAGCTTCCAAGTCTCCAATGCCAAATCATTTATGGTTCCTTGACGCTGTTTTACTCAAGAATGTATGTCCAATTGGACATAAGACCGAAAGATGTCAAGAGTTCCTCAGATCATTATATGCCATACATTTTGGGCATTGGCTGTCATTCCGACAGATTGTCTGGGACCAAATGGAGAAGTTCTATTCCAAGGTTGTGGCCAAGGCACCAGACAGTGCAAGTGACTAGGAGTTTCCATTCCCTACTATTATTCACCAGTTGCTTGTGGCACAGGGGTATGCAGTCCATGAGGACGAGCTTGCCTTTCCACATGATCTTCATTATGGCACGCATGACTGGAACCTAAGTCGATCTCATATGCACCAGAAAGTCATAGCGGCGCCTGGTGAGGTATCTCGGTTGGCCCAGGGAGGAGAGCATATAGATATACCACCACCGGTGGAAGATCCAGAGGAGATGGAGGCAGAGGAAGAGGAGGTGCATGCACAGGCTGGTGGCCATGATTATCAGTATTTAGAGGGGCAGATTGCTGGGTTGACAGCCCAGTTTGTCACCCTACAGACAGAGGTATCCACACAGTTTGGAGCACTGAGGACAGAGATGGCGGATCACTTTTGTGACACTCGCTAAGACCAACTAGAGATGAGGAGGATGATGCGTGCACTGATGCGCCAAGCAAACTTGGATCCAGATGCTCAGTCACCACCACACCCTTGACAGGAAGGTAACCATGTTTTGTATTTTATTTTATTTTTAGTTTTTATTTTTAAGTTTATTTTTCTTTCTGTAGTTAGATTTTTATTATAAAAAAAATAAAGAAATTTTAAAAAATGAAAAAATATTTGTTTTTTTTTTTAGGATTTTTCTCTTTCATATTTATTTTCACCCATACTATTTCACTTGATCTTTGGGGTATAATGGTTTGTTTTGACAGGTTTTGACATCCAAGTTTGGGAGTGTGCTTTCATTACCTTCATGCTAGTGGTGTACTCTATTTTCTTTCCACTACTCCGAATTTCTGGTAACATCGTTCTTACTCTTCTCTTTGCTTTGATTGATAGTACATTGAGGACAATGTACAGTTTAAGTTTGGGGGTGAGGTGATGCCTATTTTTGTGCTTTATTGCATATGGGGGAAATTTGTGTGAAATTCTTCTTGTATTAGGATTTTATTTTAGTTTGTTTTTATTTTATTTTGTTTTGTTTTTAGATAGAATGTTTTGACATTATTCAAAGGATTAATACCTTATGTAGGTGCATAACTTGCAATTTTTGAGTATGTTTGAAAATTTTAAAAACTGTGATTTGAATTATGTGGTTTTAATCATGGTTTGCAATAACATGTTTTGGAGTGATTAATTTTAGTTTCCTTACATGCACAAACACACTAGTATAGTCTTGTAGGGTATAAACTTTGATTGTGAGTTATTGAGTTACATATGCTTGATATTAATTAGTATCTCTTGAGAATGAGTACCGATAATGCGTTACTTGACTTCAATGAAAAAGAAAAAAAGTGAAAAAAAAGAAGAAAAAGAAGTGATGAATAAGCAAATCAATTTGATCCTTTTCATGAGTAACCGGGCCTCTATGCCTCAGGAAGCACGGAGTGTTCGCTTCAAAAGTGAAAGGGTGAGAAAAGATGAGCATTGGCTGTCTTGATTTGTAGCCTGATTGATTCGAGTAATTAGGTCTTCAGGGTATCTTAAAGCCTAGTGCCCTAAAGCCATCTGGTTTGGGAGTCACTGACTGAAAGCTTGCTACATGGATCTTTTAGAAAGCTTAATAAATCAAGACATTGCACAACCAATAAAGCAATGAAAAAAAATAATGATGAAAAAAAAATGGAAAAGTCATGTATGCATGTTGGGAAGTATGATTTCAATAAGGGGAGCTAGTGAGTTGAAGGGGTATGTGCCTTAATATATTCAGAGCTGGGTTCTGCTAAATGAGATGATTGCTAGTTCACTTTACACGAGGGGACTAGAGTTGATTATTTTGAGATATGTTGACGTGAATTATGTGTGGGGACCATTGATTTGAATGATGAAATTTAGAAGTTTGAAATTATTCTTGAATGCAAGTTTGTAACTATGTATTGTAATCTTCTTCTTGAATTAATGTTAAAACAGAATTTTGAATGTTTGTGGGTAACATTTCTTGAAACCCTCACGAGACTACACTCGTCCACTAGGGGGAACCTAGGGGTTTAAAGGCTTGTTGCATATGCTAAATGCAATCGTTTCTCCCACGAAAGTGGAGTTGGGTAGTTTAGTTAGTGTTTGTTAGTTTCTTTTGTTTTTGTTTTGTTTTATTCTATTGCTAAGGGACTAGCAATATGTAAGTTTGGGGGTGTGATAGGCGTTGAATGTTACGCATTCTAGCCTCTTAACTTATGTATTTTATTCTCTTAGTGATAGATTATTTTGTGATTTTACTTTGTTTTAGTGTTTTCTGTATTTTCAGGACCTTAATGATTATTTCAGTTAAAACCAAGCTTTTGGGTTTTTAAAGAAGACATCCAAGATGGTGAGATGAAGCCTACATCAAGGAGATTCACTCAACCATTTATTTCAACTCAAATCAGCCCAAGAAAGAGGTCTGAGAGATTTACAGCTGCTTAAGAAGGTTCAAGCCTGAAGCCCAAATCTGCGCATAATACAGTCTTAATCCCGTTTTGGAAAATGGACTAGAAGTCTTATTTTCGAGCCTCAAATCGACATTATATAAGCGTGGGGTTGAATGAAATTTGATTCTGCACACTTTTGTATTTCACGAAAATTTCGTAAATCGGACTTCTAGTGGGTCAAAAGTTGGGCAGAAAAAACCCACCTGATTAGTGCTGCGGGAAACCCTAATTTATTCCTAATTGGATTAGGACTTTGGTGTATTCTCTTGGGGAATAAAGTGAAGACTTGGAGGCTGAAATTGAGGGAGATTAGAGGGAGAGAACAGAGCTTGGAGAGTCTGAGAGGGCTGAGAAGAGAACATAAATATATTTGCAGAGCCATTAAAGAACGAAGTCATACGCGTAATTCAGAAAGATGATGCCTTCTTCCTCAACAGTTGAAGCTTCTTCTTCTACCATGAGCGGCTAGTTCATCCACTAGGGTTTTGATGTAGCGCTAACAAAGTATCAATGGTTTGATTGTTTTAATTATTGGGGACCTTTATATACATGCATAGATTATGTAATTTAGAGGACTCTTATTATAGAATTGAGCAATTAAAGTCTTGTAAATTCAATCTCAATGATTTCTTATCTTGTCTTAGATATTTAGTTGTTGTTATTGAACTCAATATCTCTTGTTTTCTGTGATCATGAGAGAGAATATTACACAATGGTAATCACTGAATATATTGTTATGAGCTTTGATGGATTATGCCTAGAGAAGATGAACCATACTGCACCCTAGATTAGAGTAGTTAGGCAGATGGCCCATGCCAACCGAAGATAGTCCATGGCTTAGCCTTAATCATATGTTATCTTCTTGACAGATGAAGGTGAGCTTGTAGCCACCGACACCACTTATGCATGATGTAATTCCCCTATAGTTGATTCAATTGACCATTGATTGTGGAGTTAGTGGTGAAGTCAAACACCCTAGATTTCTCTCATATTATCTTCACTATCTTATTTATCTTTGATTTATTTTATTTTATCTTTTTAATTAGTTTAAAAATCAGAATTCTTTTCTCTTAAATTTAATTAGAATTAATTTCATATTCCAACTCATCAGACCATAATCCTTAAGGTACGATACCCCTTTCGATAGCCCTATTCTGCAATGAATTCGTTCTATTGCGAAGTGTGGAAATTTTTAATTAATATACTTTTTGAGTCACACTCACACATGAATCAGTGATGGCACTCGACGATAATTTGAGACAAGTGGTCAGCTACCACATTCTTGGTACCCTTTTTATCTCGAATCTCAAAATTGAACTCCTACAATAAGAGTATCCATCAAATCAGCTAGGGCTTTGTGTCTTTTTTGGCCAATAAATGTCTAAGGGCAGCATAATCGGAGTAGACAATGACCTTGGATCCTAAGAGATAAGAACTAAATTTGTCTAAGGTATAAATAACTACAAATAACTCCTTTTTCATAGTTGTATAATTCATTTTAGCTTCGAAAAGGGATTTACTTGCATAGTATATAACATGCAGCAACTTGTCTACACGTTGCCCTAAGATAGCATACATAGCAAAGTCTGATGCATCACACATGACCTAAAATGGGAGAGCCCAATTTAGAGGGGTTAAAATTGGAGTAGTTGATAGAAGAGTGCGGAGAGTTTCAAAAGATTCAAGGCACGCTTCATCACAGGGGAAGGAAATATCTTTTTCAAGAAGCCGACACACGGGTCAGGAAATCTTGCTAAAGTCTTTGATAAAACAGCGGTAGAATCCCGTACGGCCTAGGAATGAATGAATGCACCTCTGATGGAGGTGGATGAAGCTTAGCAATGAGTTCAACCTTGGTTTTATCAATTTCTATGCCTTTATTGGACACGATGTGCCCAAGGACAATACCCTCTTGAACTATAAAATAGCTCTTTTCTCAACTAAGGATTAAGTTCGTGTCCTTACAACACTTGAGTACAAGTGTAAGATTATGAAGGCACGAATGAAAATAAGGTCTAATGAAAATAGTGCCTTTACGTTCCTTTAGTACCGTTATGAGTGAACACTCTTGTTCAAAACATTTGAAGCTATGATGACCAGAAGGGTGTCACTTGGGCCAAGGAACACATACTTAAGAGTAAGCATAAAAACTTAAGCTCAAGTTGTGGAGGAAACATGAGGGATGGAATTGGAGGAGTACTTGTAAGGGGAGGAAGAGGCTCTAACGGTGCTTTCCATTTCAAAAATTCATTTACCACGTTGACATCAAGCATGACATTTACATCTTGAATTAATTGCTCAATATCAAAGTCATCAAAGTTGAAGTGACTTAGACATGCCTCTAAAGGATTTTTGGTTAAGACATGAGGGAGTACTTCTTTAACAAGCTCATCCACAACATCCATACAAAAGCACTCACTTTCATTATTGGAAGTGTGGTGGGATGCATTGAAGATGTTTAACCTTATCTTTATATTCTTGAATAAGATGTCCATCACTCCGGTACGACAATTAGTGCAAGCGTTAGCTGTAGCCAAGAATGGATGACCTAGAATGA
Source organism: Cornus controversa (assembly GCA_026545225.1). NCBI lineage: Eukaryota > Viridiplantae > Streptophyta > Magnoliopsida > Cornales > Cornaceae > Cornus > Cornus controversa. Next base: position 4,684,832 of record CM048849.1, read on the forward strand.
TCAGAATATGACAAGTAGGGTTTTGGGCAGGGTCCATATCAAGACTATAAAGTCCACTGAAAAATAGAATTTTTCCAATTCAATGATTACATCCTCAATAGTGCCACGTGGTCGTTTTATTGAATGGTCAGCAAGTTGCAACACCACCGTGGTTGGCTTAAGTTCCCTTAGCCTTAATCTCTTGGAAAATGAGTAAAGAAGTAAGTTAACACTAGCTCCCAATCAAGGAGGGCCCTCTTGAATTCTTGATCACCAATTATATAAGAAATTATCGGGGCACTAGGATCTTTGAATTTAGGAGGGGTGTTATGTTGAAAGATATAACTCACTTGTTCGGTTAGAAGGACCATCTTAGGAACTTAGTTCCTAGATTTACGCTTTTACGTGCACAAGTCCTTTAGGAATTTAGCATAAGGAAAAATTTTCCTTACAACATCAAAGAGAGGGAGATTAATTTTGACTTATTTGAAAACCTCCATCATATTCAAAATTTTCTCTCCTTGCTTCCCAAAATGAGAAAGCTTATTTAGTCTTTGTGAGAATGAAATTTTAGGCTTAAATGAAGTTTCTTGATTTGGAGTAGATGATAATTGGGCTTCATTTGCCTTTCTGTTGTCTTTTGATGAATTTGAATGTTTGGAAGAAACATTTGGAATTGGAATCGAATAAGCTAAATATAGATTTAAAATGGAAAAATTTGGATTTAATGAGTGCTCACATTCTTTCTCTCTTAGTTTATCAACTTGATTTTCTAAAATCTTACCACTCCTCAGAGTTCTAATTGATTGAGCTTGTTCTTGATGCATATTTATGGAAGAAGAAAGCTCATCAATTATGTGTACTCCTTTAGGGTTTGCCACCGGTTGGCTCGGCAATCTCCCATCCTCTCTTCTATTCATTGCATTTGCTAATTATCCCATTTGATATTTTAGCTTTGAGATGGATTGAGAGTGGGAATGAAATAGTTAAGTATTGAACTCAAGGTTGCCTAAAGCCGCCAAAAGCTTGTCCTTACAATTTGGATTCTGAGGTAGAGGTGGTGGAGCAATGTGGAAACTTGAATTTGGTTGATAAGGTCTAGGTTGGAAATGGGATGGACCTTGTTGTCTTTGAGGTCCCTGTTCGAAGTGCAAAACGTGATATAATAATATGTAATAGTGTCGTTGTTGTTTTACACCTCGACAAAAGAAAATTTATAAAAACCTACAAATACTCTACTAAAATTAGTAAAGTGGTGAGTAGGGGTCGAACCCACAGAGACTGCATTGATTTCGTTATTAAGCTGTCAAGACCTTATCTAATTTAATTAAAAAATTATTTGTTTTGTTTTTAATTCTAAGGTGCTGAAATTAAATGAGATGAAATACAACATAAATAAATGGTAGACACTAGAGAGAGGGTCCTGGGAATTGACTTCACCACTAACCTTCTGACAATGACAGTTGTATTAATTTGGGATGTTTAATCTATGCATTAGAAAAGAATGGCTACAAGCCAAATTCAGTTCTATCAAGAGGATTCATTCAACATACAATTAAGCATAACTCGTCTTCGCTTAGCATGGCCTATACATCAGACTAACTAATGATATGATAACCCATCTTCGCTTAGTACGAATTATAAAAACCCTAAATTGAATGATCTATGAAAACTATTGTATAACCTGTCTTAACAAAATCACAGAAGTTGAAAAGAACTAAACCCTAATCACTGCAAACATGCATTCATTCTACAAGAACAAAAGTATATATGCAATGAAATAATCCATTCAAATTAAAACTAACAGCACAACTATTGTTTATGTCTTGGTTATACAATCAATGCACATAGTAAATCATCCCCAAATTAATATACAACTTAAAACATTGAAAGACAGGTTAGGGTTACATCACTTCCCCGGAATGGTGTTTAGCCGCTCATGATCGGAGGTCCAGGCTTGAACGATGATGAAGTCGCCATCGTCTTGTCCGTATCGTCACGAATCGCCTCTGTATTTCTCTCTGTGCTATCCCCTCCAGAATACCCTAGTTTCCTCCGTTTCATCGTTTTTACTTTGCGAAACCAAACCAACGGGACACCTGACCTTCCCAAAGTGGCAAGTGCGCATAAGAAAATGGCACTTGCTCCTCACAAAGTGGCATTTGCGCCCAAAAAGTGGTAGCTGCGCAAATAGGGCAGAAAGTTGATGAAAACGTCCATTTTAGGAAATTTTCGTGAAATATGAAATTGTGCAGAATTGAATTTCCTTCAACCTACTCGGAGTTTGGGTCGTTTTGACAATCATCTATGGAGATATGGTCTGAATACCAAAATGGGTCCAAGACTTTTTAGGCCTGAATTGGCCCAATCTTCAATGTGAATTGGCCTAACACCATCTGTAGCCCAATTGAATTACCCTTAACCACCTGAAATTCTGAAAGTATTAAAATTATTAATAAAAACGTGAAATAAATATTACTAAGACACTAATTCATATAATTTTAAGGGCATTGAATATGCAATATTCATTACTTATCAGTCCCTGAGGTCATTGATTTTGATAGTGACCTTGGTTTTTATATGTTTGATCTCTCCAACTAGATTATAAGAGTTTTGATAATAATTTTGGCCCGGTCTAGAATAAAGTGCATTCACTTTCTTTTGAGTAAATTCGGGGTATTGCCCTGCGTGAGAAAAATTCATAATATAGTGAGAAGGACTAGAACAGAAGGAACACACATCATGTGTAGGAGTAGGAATGGAACTCGGAGGAGTAGGAGAATAAGTTCCCGCCAATATAACTTGGTCCTATTTTTTAAAGAGAACATCTATCTTCATTTCGGTTGCATGTTCCTTATGCAATTCAAATATACTCTCAGCCTTGGAATTAGAGGGAGCAAAAGTCTTACCCTTCCTTTCAATTGAAGAATGTTGAGATGAATTTTTGCTCAAGCTTTTGAAAAGAATCCATGCCTCATCGGGACTTTTAAGAAAGAACGTACCCCCATAACTAGCTTCTACCATTTGCTTATGGGGCTCACCTAGACCATCATAGAAATCTTGTACCAATTGCCATTTAAGAATAACATGGTGTGGGCATGATCGTAAAAGGTCTTTCATTCTCTCACACATTTCATGGAAGGCTTCTCCATTCCATTGAGAAAAACCAATGTTGGCTCTTCGGACATCACTAGTCTTTCCCTTTGGAAAGTATTTCTTTAGAAACTCCCATTACATTTCTGCCCAATAGTTAATAGAATGAGGATCCAAGGAATTGAACCATTGTTTGGCTTTATCTTTGAGTGAGAAGGAGAAGAGACTAAGCCTTACGTCATCTATCATGAAGTTGTTCAACCGGAGGGTTGAACATACTTCCAAGAAGTCATTTATGTGTTTGTAAAGGTCTTTATTAGGTAGCCCATGGAAACAATCAAGAAGACTAATGATCGCCACATTTGAAAAACGAATACATGATGGTGATGTATATGTAGTTGGAACATAGAAATCTCTAAGAACCTTCACACCTAGTGGGGGTGGTGATTGAAGGATTAGATTTTGCTGTGCATGTATATTACCATTATGTGCCATATTTTCTCTCCTGGGTTCTCTACTCAAGATCACAAGGCAACAATGACAATGATAAGTATCTCCTACCTTGCATGTGAAAGTAACACTCATAAATTATTAACAAAAACAAAATTTAAACAATTAAGTGAACAAAATTGGATACTATACTCACAAAGAGTCCAAACTTAAGTGTCGAAACTTTGAATGAGTAATAAATACCTAAAATGTAACACTTAATAAGCAAACAAAAAATAATTACAAGTAAAGAATTTAAAGAATGAGTTAGGTTAAAAATCAAACTAGACTTAATCTTATGATTTGACCAATTAAACTATAATCTCCGACAACGGCACCAAAAAATTGGTGTGTACCAAACTCTTTTGTGTTTGGCAATCAAAATATTATTTTATCACTTGCAATAGAATGAATCCTTGGTAGGATAGGGCTCTATGTAGAGGGTGTCGATCCTATAGAGATTACATTGATTTAATAGTTATAATCGAACATTGGTTCTAGTTCAATTAGCAAACGGTGATTGTTGGTTTGCTTAAGCTACTTGAATTATAGAAAATACAATAATTAAAAAGAGTTTGAGAAAGGTTAAAGAACTAGGGCTTAGACATCACTGCTAGCCACAAAACCATGCCATTGTACTAAATTGAGGAATGTGTGAAAAGTGTATAAAAGATGCGTTCGGCAAATGCTACCTACAACGACGACAGCAAGAGGATACATGAACCCTAACTAATGATAATCCATATTTGATAAGCATAATTTACCTACGTAACTACATTAACCTAATTATCTAATTACCCAAGTGTAGTGAAATTACCTTCTTTAAGCATGGATTATAAAAACTAGGAATTAACATGTTTAAGTGAAAGTAGGTACAGAGCCATCACTTATTGATAGGGTGTTTGAATCCTAATATGAAACGTATGACGTAGGAGGATAGTGCTAAGGTGACATGGATAAGAAGAATGCTTTGATTAAGACTGGTTATCTCCAAGTGGGAAAGGGAAGCTGAAGAGACAGAGTTTTACTAGGGCACATCCTCACTTGGTCACTATAAATACAAAATGGTCCATATACCAAGGTACGCAATTAATACCTTTTAAGTTCCTTTATAGATTTCAAAGCCCTTCCAATTTCTAACTTGATCGTCGGAGCGTAGTTGTCTAGCACCGCGTCGGTGCCCTTTCAATTACTCTTCTCTTGTCCTTTTTTACAAGTTGGTGTTTGACCAATGATGGGTGGATTTTTGCTTCATCAGTTGGCGCTATCTGTGGGAACCAATCACAAACTTGATTGTTCTACCTGAATCATATATGAAGCATGATCCACCTACGATCTGGGTTAGAGACTACGGCTGCGCAGGGCCCTCTAGCACAGGACCGTCCTGATGGTCACAATCCTCCTGCAGGCCATGACCTTCTTGGTGGACAGGGCCCTCCAGTCGGACAGGACTCGTTTGCCACCCCTGATCATCTCGGCTGCAACATGCCAGCTGCAAGACAGAGAGGCATGCAACCCCTTGGATAGATGGACTCCTTGGGGCACGCTCCAAAATCCCAAACGACCAGGGATGGATCGCAGCGTTGGAATGCTAGGTCCAGAACTTAAATCAAAGTTTAGCCCAGATACTTTAACAAAATGCTACAATTCTGTAGTGCCTCCCTCCTGTGGCGCCGGTACCATCGCCGAGTTACCTTAGTGATCGGCGTTGAATGTTACGCATTCTAGCCTCTTAACTTATGTATTTTATTCTCTTAGTGATAGATTATTTTATTATTTTACTTTGTTTTAGTGTTTTCTGTATTTTCAGGGCCTTAATGATTATTTCAGTTAAAACCAAGATTTTGGGCTTTTAAAGATGACATCCAAGATGGTTAGATGAAGCCTACTCCAAAGGGATCCATTCAACTCCATAATTTAACTCAAATCAGCCCAAGGAAGAGGTCCAAGAGAATTACAACAGCTTAAGAAGGTTTTGGGCCTGAAGCCCAAATCTGCGCATAATGCAGTCTTAATCCCGTTTTGGAAAACGGATCAGAAGTCTTATTTCTGAGCCTCAAATCGACATAATTCTCGCGTAAGGTTGAACGAAATTCGATTCTGCACACTTTTGTATTTCACGGAAATTCCGTGAATCGGACTTCTAGTGGGTCAAAAGTTGGGCCGAAGTCAGCAGGAAAAACCCACCTGATTAGTGCTGCGGGAAAACCTAATTAATTCCTAATTGGATTAGGACTTTGATGTATTCTCTTGGCTATTTAAAGTGATAAATTAGGGCTGTATTGGGGAGGCTTGGCAGCAGCTTTGAAGAGCTTTTGGAATAGAGAATCATTGGAGAACAAGGCGTATCATGAGCGGCTAGTTCAGCCACCAGGGTTTTGATGGAGCCCTAACTAAACATCACTGGTTTGATTGTTCTAATTATTGGGGATTTTTGTATTCATTCATAGATTGTGTAATTTAGAAGATTCTTATAGAATTGAGCAATAAAAGTCTTATAAATTCAGTTTCAATGATTTCTTATCTTGTCTTAGATACTTGATTATTGTTATTGAACTCATCCCTCTTGTTTTCTGTGATCATGAGAGTAATTATTACACAATGGTTTTCACTGAATATATCATTAAAAGCTTTGATGGATTATGCCTAGAGAAGATGAACCATGCTGCACCCTAGATTAGAGTAGTTAGGCAGATGGCCCATGCCAATCGAAGATAGTCCATGACTTAGCCTTAATCATATGTTATCTTCTTGACGGATGAAGGTGAGCTTGTAGCCACCGACACCACTTATGCATGATATGATGCCCCATAGTTAGTTCTAATTGACCATTGATTGTGAAGTTAGTGGTGAAATCAATTACCCTAGACTTATCTTATATTCTCTACACTCTTTAGTTTTTCTTGCTTTTGTTCAATTGCTTCATTAGATAATTTAGATATAAAAATCAGCAACTTATCTCTTTTAAATTTAATTAGAATTAATTCCTTATATCCAACACAGTCAGACCACAGTCCCTGAGGTACGATACCCATTCCTTTCGATAGCCCTATTCTACAAGGAATTCGTTCTATTGCGAAGTGTGGTAATTTTTAATTGATATACTTTTTGAGTCACACTCACACACGAATCAATTTTTGGCGCCGTTGCCGGGGACTGTCTATTTGATTGTTTGGATTTTTAGAATTAGTTCTAATTAGATTTTTAGTTTAGGAATTTTATTTTATTTTTTATTTTTTTTCTTTTACTTTTTATTTTTCTTTTATTTTATTTTATTTCTTTTGTTTTCTTTTCAATTACTAATTAGTTTTCTTTTATTTTTTAGTTTAGAATTTTTTTTTTCCTACTAACCTAATTTATTTTTATTTATTTTTTTCCTTTCCGGTACATCAATCACCATACCATTGAGCAAGAGGAAGAGATTATTTACATCATGGATGGTGTGCGTGGTAATAATGAGGACAACAATATTGTGCCTAATGCTGTTGTGGAAAAAGCGAGATTGATCAGAGACTACTATGTCCCAGAGACTTATAATTCACGAGTTGATTTTCAATTGCCTGATATCACTGCACTGAACTATGAGATCAAGCCCAGTATCATTCATATGTTGCCATCTTATTTTGGGCTGACTCATGAGGATCCGTACAAGCACTTGGATGAATTTATAGAAGTTTGCTCATTAACAAAAATTCACAACTTCTCAGAAGATGCTTTTCGGATGCGACTCTTTCCATTCTCTTTGAAGGAAAAGGCCAAGTATTGGTTCAGATCTCTACCGGCGAGTTCTATCACTACATGGACTCAAATACAACATGAGTTCTTGAAGAAATATTTTCCGATAGGGAGGACCAATCAATTCAGACGAGCTATCACTGGTTTCTCTCAATTTGAGGGAGAACAATTTTTTGAGGCATGGGAGAGATTCAAGGACCTTCTTAGGAAGTGTCCTCATCACCAAGTTCCAAAGTGGCAGTTAGTGCAGTGTTTCTATGAGGGACTTACAGAAAATAACAGACAAATGGTGGATGTATCATGTGGTGGTACTTTTATGTTAAAAAGTGAAGATGAAGCATGGACTTTGTTCGAGAATCTCAGTGACAATTCTTTGCAACATGTGTCTTCATCTCGTTCTAGCAGACCAACCCATTCAAGGAAGGCAGAAGATATTTTTGAGGTTGGTTCTACAGATGCTATGTCTACCATTGTGGATGCTGTGTCACAGAGAGTGGTGCAACTCATGGCGGGTTGTCAAGTGCCTAATCAATCTTCATATCCTTCTATTTTTGAGACATGTGATTTTTGCTCGAGTCCTATGCATCATGTGAATAATTGCCCTTCAATTGGGCAGTTTTTCGATCTTCCACAAGAGCAAGGGGTAGCAATTCAGCCCACTTTTCAACCTCAAAACTATGTGCCTTCACAATTATATCAAGAACAAGTTCCTATAGCACAGAGGTATTCAGCCATTGAGGACAAGATGACAATTGTCCTAGAAAAACTTGAGAAGCTTGACTCTATTATCGAGATAGTGCAAGCTACTGCAGCAAAAGTTCAATCCACAACTCAACTGGTTTATTCTCATTCTCAATCGATTGCCAAACTGGAATTTCAGTTTGGACAACTTGTCAATGCCGTAAGTAAAAGAGAAGAGGAGAAACTACCAAGCCAACCAATTGCCAACCCAAGAGGGGTTCATGTCCTCAACAATATTTCTTCTTTGAGCAACCCACACCATGAAAAATTTCAAGCCATCACCACTCTTAGAAGTGGAGAAATAAGTGACAACAAGGTGGGGGAGAAGAAGCTTGATGAAGAAGAGGTGCCAAAGAGTCCTAATTTTGAAATTTCTCATGAGCCTAAGGTGAAATTGAATAATTTTAATGCCATTCAACATCCTCTAGATGAGAGTGAATGTTTCTTCATGGAAGGTTTTGATGATTATATTGAAGAAGTTGATCCGGTTGCTCTATCACATGATGTTGAGAAGTCCATTGAGGGGGTGAATGATTTACTTAGTGTAGTGGCCATGAAAAATACTCCACCTTGGAGGATTCCGATTGAGCCATTGCCTATTCTTTCTAGCACTCCTCCGATGCCATCATTAGAGTCTCCTCCATGGGTAAAATTGAAACATGTTCCGTCAAGGGAGAGAGATGTGTTTTTTGAAGCCAATGACACCATTCCGGTCACTTTGAGTTTGACACAAGGAGGTGAGGATCATATAGGAGGGACAAAGTTAAATCTCCTCAAGAGATGTGGCATTGGGTGAACTTTCAATTGAAGTCGATGACCGTCACCTACGGACGTTAAATTGTAGGATTAGTATGTATTTCTATCCTTTAATTTCTTTAGTTTTCTTTTATTTTTATTTTTATTTTATTTTATTTTATTTTATTTTATTTTATTTTATTTTTATTTTTAGTTTGTGTTTTTCTTTAGTTTCTTTCAATTTTAGGTGTGTTTAATGTGTTTTCTTTGAGTTTTTGATGTATAAGTTGCTTCCGGGGGATGTCAAGAGGTGTACCGAGGTATTTGGACTCAAAATGGGTGAAAAAGAGAGGTCTCGATCGACCTTGGGCGATGGACCCTCCAAAAATACCTTTCTCGGTCGACCCTTGGCGATAGATACTTAACAAGCTCCAGCAGGGGGGATCGATCGCCCCTTTGAAGGGGGATCGATCGCCCCCATTATTTGACAAAGAGAACAGGCAACCAGCTGGGCGATCGATCGCCCAGCCCAAGGGGGATCGATCGCCCCAGCCCCTGAAGGCCAAATTTGACCTGTTTTGTCTCTTTTTGCTCCCTCTTCAATACTTATATGCTCCCACTTGAAAATACATCACTTTGGTGACTCTTTGTGCCTCTCCAACATCAAAATACACTTTCAAAATATTTCATAACACTACTTGATCATCATCATTCATCACCATCATCATCCATTCCAATCTATTTTTCTCCATCCTCATTCAATGATCAATTTTCTCAAGTTTCTTCTTCACAAGGAAGTAGACTTTGTTTGAATTGGTTGGATTTCTTTGAGAGGTTTTGTGCTACAAGTTTGGGGGAGGACATTGCAAATTAATTATGGATTAGTTGGTTGATTTTGATGCACCATTCTGGCCATGACTTAGATGCTTCGGCACCACCTTCTCCTTGATTTTTTCGGAGGTAACTATCTTTTGTATTTTTAATTTTATTTTTTTTCTTCTTTATTTTATTTTTCATATTGTTTTCTTTCTTTCTTTCTGCGGTTAAAAAAAAAAAAAAAAAATTTATTTCATTTTTATTTTCACCCATACTATTTCACTTGGTCTTTGGGGTATAGTGGTTTGTTTTGACAGGTTGAAACATCCAAGTTTGGGGGTGTGCTTGCATTGCCTTCATACAACTTGGTGTGCTCTATTTTCTTGCCACTACTTCTCCGGATTCCTGGTAATATCGTTCTTACTCTTCTCTATGCTTTGATTGGGTGTACATTGAGGACAATGTACAGTTTAAGTTTGGGGGTGAGGCGATGCCTATTTATGTGCTTCATTGCATATGGGGGAAAATTTGTGAAATTCTTCTTGTTTTAGGATTTTTATTTATTTTATTTTCTTAGTTTGTTTATTTTATTTTATTTTGTTTTATTTTTAGATAGAATGTTTTGACATCATTCAAGGGATTAATACCTTATGTAGGTACATAACTTGCAATTTTTGAGTATGTTTGAAATTTTTGAAAACTATGGTTTGAATTATGTGGTTTTAATCATGGTTTGCAATAGCATGTTTTGAAGTGATTAATTTTAGTTTCCTTACATGCACAAACACACTAGCATAGTCTTATGGGGTATAATCTTTGGTTTTGAGTTATTGAGTTACATATGCTTGATATTAATTAGTATCTCTTGAGAATGAGTACCGATGATGTGTTTTACTTGACTTCAATGAAAAAGAAAAAAAGAAAAAAGAAAAAAAAAGAATGTGATGAATAAGCAAATCAATTTGATCCTTTTCATGAGTAACCGGGCCTCTATGCCTCAGGAAGCACGGATTGTTCGCGTCAAAAGTGAAAAGGTGAGAAAAGATGAGCATTGGTTGTCTTGATTTGTAGCCTGACTGATTCGAGTAATTAGGTCTTCAGGGTATCTTAAAGCCTAGTGCCCTAAAGCCATCTGGTTTGGGAGTCACTGACTAAAAGCTTGCTACATGGATCTTTCAGAAAGCTTAATAGATCAAGACATTGCACAACCAATGAAGCAATGAAAAAAAAAAGGAATGATGAAAAAAAAAAATGAAAAGTCATGTATTCGTGTTTGGAAGTATGATTTCAATAAGGGGAGCTAGTGAGTTGAAGGGGTATGTCCCTTAATATATTCAGAGCTGAGTTATGCTACATGAGAGGACTGCTAGTTCACTTTACACGAGGAGACTAGAGTTGATTATTTTGAGATATGTTGATGTGAATTATGCATGGGGACCATTGGTTTGAATTATAAGATTTGAAAGTTTGAAACTATTCTTGAATGCAAGTTTGTAACTATATATTGTAATCTTCTTCTTGAATTAATGTTGAAACAGAATTTTGAATGTTTGTGGGTAACATTTCTGGAAACCCTCACGAGACTATACTCGTCCACTAGGGGGAACCTAGGGGTTTAAAGGCTTGTTGCATATGCTAAATGCAATCGTTCCTCCCACGAAAGTGGAGTTAGGTAGTTTAGTTAATGTTTAGTAGTTTCTTTATTTTAGTTTTGTTTTATTCTATTGCTAAGGGACTAGCAATATGTAAGTTTGGGGGTGTGATCGGCGTTGAATGTTACGCATTCTAGCCTCTTAACTTATGTATTTTATTCTCTTAGTGATAGATTATTTTGTGATTTTACTTTGTTTTAGTGTTTTCTGTATTTTCAGGGCCTTAATGATTATTTCAGTTAAAACCAAGATTTTGGGCTTTTAAAGATGACATCCAAGATGGTTAGATGAAGCCTACTCCAAAGGGATCCATTTAACTCCATAATTTAACTCAAATCAGCCCAAGGAAGAGGTCCAAGAGAATTACAACAGCTTAAGAAGGTTTTGGGCCTGAAGCCCAAATCTGCGCATAATGCAGTCTTAATCCCGTTTTGGAAAACGGATCAGAAGTCTTATTTCCGAGCCTCAAATCGACATAATTCTCGCGTAAGGTTGAACGAAATTCGATTCTGCACACTTTTGTATTTCACGGAAATTCCGTGAATCGGACTTCTAGTGGGTCAAAAGTTGGGCCGAAGTCAGCAGGAAAAACCCACCTGATTAGTGCTGCGGGAAAACCTAATTAATTCCTAATTGGATTAGGACTTTGATGTATTCTCTTGGCTATTTAAAGTGATAAATTAGGGCTGTATTGGGGAGGCTTGGCAGCAGCTTTGAAGAGCTTTTGGAATAGAGAATCATTGGAGAACAAGGCGTATCATGAGCGGCTAGTTCAGCCACCAGGGTTTTGATGGAGCCCTAACTAAACATCACTGGTTTGATTGTTCTAATTATTGGGGATTTTTGTATTCATTCATAGATTGTGTAATTTAGAGGATTCTTATAGAATTGAGCAATAAAAGTCTTATAAATTCAGTTTCAATGATTTCTTATCTTGTCTTAGATACTTGATTATTGTTATTGAACTCATCCCTCTTGTTTTCTGTGATCATGAGAGTGATTATTACACAATGGTTTTCACTGAATATATCATTAAAAGCTTTGATGGATTATGCCTAGAGAAGATGAACCATGCTGCACCCTAGATTAGAGTAGTTAGGCAGATGGCCCATGCCAATCGAAGATAGTCCATGACTTAGCCTTAATCATATGTTATCTTCTTGACGGATGAAGGTGAGCTTGTAGCCACCGACACCACTTATGCATGATATGATGCCCCATAGTTAGTTCTAATTGACCATTGATTGTGAAGTTAGTGGTGAAATCAATTACCCTAGACTTATCTTATATTCTCTACACTCTTTAGTTTTTCTTGCTTTTGTTCAATTGCTTCATTAGATAATTTAGATATAAAAATCAGCAACTTATCTCTTTTAAATTTAATTAGAATTAATTCCTTATATCCAACACAGTCAGACCACAGTCCCTGAGGTACGATACCCATTCCTTTCGATAGCCCTATTCTACAAGGAATTCGTTCTATTGCGAAGTGTGGTAATTTTTAATTGATATACTTTTTGAGTCACACTCACACACGAATCACTTAGGCCTGTTGATCTAGAAGGGGATGGTGTTAAGTGAGACAATGAAGTCCCAACGGACGATGCAACTCAGAGCCGAGTAAGAGGTGGGATGAACCCAATCACCTAGTCCCACTCGAAAAGAACCAACCCCATGGAGACTCAGGGCACCTAGGGGAAACTACCTATTATGATATAGAGATGTAAGACCTCAGAGTTAGGGTAGAAAGCATGGCCCATGTCATAAGGGGGAAGGGCCCTGCTACAGTAGAGGATCTGGTCCAGCAAACCAACCTCCCTTTCTCCGCGGGGATAATGAACTGTCCTTTGCCCAACATGTTCAAAATGCCCACCCTTGAATGTTTTGATGGGACCAAAGACCCACTAGATCATTTGGAGACCTACAAGGCTTTGATGCACCTCCAAGGAATACCGGATGAAATCTTATATAGAGCTTTTCTTACTATATTGAAGGGTTTTGCCCGATCATGGTTTAACAATCTGAAGTCGGTATATGTACATTCCTTTAAAGAACTGAGCCAATTGTTTGGAGGTAATTTTATTGCAGCCCGAAGGCAGAGAAAGCCCACCACCTATCTCCTGAACGTAAGACAGACTAAGGGGGAGTCATTGTGAGACTACATTAATCAGTTTAACAGGGAGATGTTGCAGGTCGACGTTCTGGACGACAAGATGGTAGTTACCGTATTCATAGGGGGCCTACTGCCTTCAAAGTTCTTGTACTCAATTTCTAAGCACCCTCCAGAAAATAAGTCCGAGCTACTAGTGAAGGCCCAAAAGTACATGAATGTAGAGGATGCCCTTGATGCGAGAAAGGCAGACAGGAAAAGGGGGGGATAGTCCAGTAAGGAAGATAGAGACCCTAAGTATGACAGAATGTCACAGGACCAAATTGATAAAGCATCGCATCGTGATAAGGCATTCAACACAATTACCCCCTTAAATACATTAATAACCCAAATCCTCCTCTACATCCAATATGACCCGACTGTTGTATGGCCTCCAAAACTAAGAACCGATCCATTCAAGAGGTCCTATGACAAGTATTGCAGGTTCCATCGTGACCATGGTCATGATATAGATGAGTGCATAGACTGGAAAAGGTAGATTGTAAGTCTGATTCGTAGGGGCCAACTACAAAGATACGTAACCGAATTTGAGAGGGGAACACATGGGGATGGTAAAGATGACAACACTTAAAAAAATCATCTATTGGGGGAAATCAGAGTGATCTCTGGTGGACTTGGAGGAGACGGGGGACATATTGACTAGAGACATTAGAAGGGAGACAGTTGGCCCATACTTGGAATTTTGAGCATCTGAGGAAGAGCCACCAGTAAGACTTTCTTTTAAAAGTTGCATTAACTTTAATAATTCCAGTTGAAACTCAGTTTAATATCAAGCCTTAGGACTAGGGGTGCACACGGTACGGTTCCTCACGGTTCTTGGTGGAACCGGAACCGGAACCGTTACCAACGGTTCCTGATTTTCGGAACCGGAACCGGAACCGTTGGGGGTTGGAACCGTGAGGAACCGTACCGCGGTTCTCGGTACGGTTCCGGTTCCGAACCGCGGTTCCTTAGGAATTTTTTTTTTTTTTTTTTTTTTTTTTTTTTTTTTTTTTTTTTTTTTAAAGAAGCTTGAAAATACAAAATATATATATATATATATATATATATATATATTCATTAAATAAATGTGAAACCTACAATCTAAAAATGGCACCCTATATATATATAATTATTATATTATATTATAGATATATATACATTACATATAATGTATATATATTATGTATAGTAATTATATTATAATATAATTATTATATATAATATATGATAATATAATTATTATACATAATATATATACATTATATATAATTATTATATGTAATGTATATATATATATATATATTATATATAGTTATTATATTATATATATATATACACAAATTTAATATAAAACGGTTCCGGTTCCGGTTCCGGTTCCAAGGAACCGTTACTCCCCAACGGTTCCGGTTCCGGTACGGTTCTACTGGTCCTGGAACCGGAACCGGAACCGTTGGTAACGGTTCCTAATTTTAGGAACCGGAACCGGAACCGTTGCCACGGTTCGGTACGGTTCCGGTACGGTTCCCTTCGGTTCCGGTTCCGGTTCCGGTTCCGACGGTTCTTTGTGCACCCCTACTTAGGACGATAGCTCTGAGATTTTCACTCAAATAATTGTCTATTTGTTATTAAAATATCAATTGCAGTCATTTTTTGTTCCAAAATATGTTGTTATAACTAAAACAAAAAGCAAATACACAACCCTACAGGGATACATGATTCGTGTGTGAGTGTGACTCAAAAAGTATATCAATTAAAATTTCTACACTTCGCAATAGAACGAATTCCTTGCAGAATAGGGCTATCGAAAGGAATGGGTATCGTACCTCAGGGATTATGTTCTGATGAGTTGGAACACAGAACTAATTCTAATTAAATTTATAAGAAAAGAATTCTGATTTTTAACTAATTAAAAAGATAAAATAAAATAAATCAAAGGTAAACAGATAATGAAGATAATAAGAGAGAAACCTAGGGTGTTTGACTTCACCACTAACTCCACAATCAATGGTCAATTGAATCAACTATAGGGGAATTACATCATGCATAAGTGGTGTCGGTGGCTACAAGCTCACCTTCATCCGTCAAGAAGATAACATATGATTAAGGCTAAGCCATGGACTATCTTTGATTGGCATGGGCCATCTGCCTAACTACTCTAATCTAGGGTGCAGTATGGTTCATCTTCTCTAGGCATAATCCATCAAAGCTCATAACAATATATTCAGTGATTACCATTGTGTAATAATCTCTCTCATGATCACAGAAAACAAAAGAGATTGAGTTCAATAACAACAACTAAATATCTAAGATAAGATAAGAAATCATTGAGATTGAATTTACAAGACTTTTATTGCTCAATTCATTAATAAGAATCCTCACAATTACACAATCTATGCATGTATATAAAGGTCCCCAATAATTAAAACAATCAAACCATTGATGCTTTGTTAGGGCTACATCAAAACCCTAGTGGATGAACTAGCCGCTCATGGTAGAAGAAGAAGCTTCAACTGTTGAGGAAGAAGACATCATCTTTCTGAATTACGCGTATGACTTCGTTCTCCAATGGCTCTGCAATATGTTTCTGTTCTCTTCAGCCCTCTCAGACTCTCCAATCTCTGTGTAAAACTCTCCCTCTTCAGCCTCCAAGTCTTCCTTTTATTCCCCAAGAGAATTCACCAAAGTCCTAATCCAATTAGGAATTAATTAGGGTTTCCCGCAGCACTAATCAGGTGGGTTTTTCCTGCTGACTTCGGCCCAACTTTTGACCCACTAGAAGTCCGATTCACGGAATTTTCGTGAATTATAAAAGTGTGCAGAATCAAATTTCGTTCAACCCCACGCGGAAATAATGTCGATTTGAGTCTCGGAAATAAGACTTCTGGTCCGTTTTCCAAAACGGGATTAAGACTGCATTATGCGCAGATTTGGGCTTCAGGCCCGAAACCTTCTTAAGCAGCTGTAATTCTCTTGGACCTCTTTCTTGGGCTGATTTGAGTTGAAATAAATGGTTGAGTGAATCTCCTTGATGTAGGCTTCATCTCACCATCTTGGATGTCTTCTTTAAAAGCCCAAAATCACGGTTTTATCTGAAATAATTATTAAGGCCCTGAAAATACAGAAAACACTAAAACAAAGTAAAATCACAAAATAATCTATCACTAAGAGAATAAAATACATAAGTTAAGAGGCTAGAATGCGTAACATTCAACGCCTATCACACCCCCAAACTTACATATTGCTAGTCCCTTAGCAATAGAATAAAACAAAACTAAAACAAAGAAACTACTAAACACTAACTAAATTACCCAACTCCACTTTCGTGGGAGAAACGATTGCATTTAGCATATGCAACAAGCCTTTGAACCCCTAGGTTCCCCCTAGTGGACGAGTATAGTCTCGTGAGGGTTTCCAGAAATGTTATCCACAAACATTCAAAATTCTGTTTCAACATTAATCCAAGAAGAAGATTACAATACATAGTTACAAACTTGCATTCAAGAATAGTTTCAAATTTTCAAATTCCACAATTCAAATTAATGGTCCCCATGCATAATTCACATCAACATATCTCAAAATAATTAACTCTAGCTCCCTCGTGTAAAGTGAACTAGCAGTCATCTCATGTATCATAACCAAGTTCTGAATATATTAAGGCACATACCCCTTCAACTCACTAGCTCCCCTTATTGAACTCATACTTCCCAACATGCATACATGACTTTTTCATTTTTTTTTTCATCATTCTTTTTTTTCATTACTTTATTGGTTGTGCAATGTCTTGATCTATTAAGCTTTCTGAAAGATCCATGTAGCAAGCTTTCAGTCAGTGGCTCCCAAACCAGATGGCTTTAGGGCACTAGGCTTTAAGATACCCCGAAGACCTAATTACTCGAATCAGTCAGGCTACAAATCAAGACAACCAATGCTCATCTTTTCTCACCCTTTCACTTTTGACGCGAACACTCCGTGCTTCCTGAGGCATAGAGGCCCGATTACTCATGAAAAGGATCAAATTGATTTGCTTATTCATCACTTTTTCTTTTCTTTTTTTTTCTTTTTTCATTGAAGTCAAGTAAAACACATCATCGGTACTCATTCTCAAGAGATACTAATTAATATCAAGCATATGTAACTCAATAACTCAAAACATAGGTTTATACCCCACAAGATTATGCTAGTGTGTTTGTGCATGTAAGGAAACTAAAATTAATCACTTCAAAACATGTTATTGCAAACCATGATTAAAATCACTTAATTTAAATAACAGTTTTCAAAATTTTAAAACATACTCAAAAATTGTAAGTTATGCACCTACATAAGGTATTAATCCTTTGAATCATGTCAAAACATACTATCTAAAAATAAAACAAAATAAAATAAAAAACAAACTAAGAAAATAAAATAAATATAAGAAAATAAAATAAATAAAAATCCTAATACAAGAAGAATTTCACAAATTTTCCCCATATGCAATAAAGCACAAAAATAGACATCGCCTCACCCCCAAACTTAAACTGTACATTGTCCTCAATGTACACCCAATCAAAGCATAGAGAAGGGTAAGAACGATATTACCAGGATCATGGAGTAGTGGAAAGAAAATAGAGTACATCACGAGCACGAAGGCAATGCAAGCACACCCCCAAACTTGGATGTTTCAATCTGTCAAAACAAACCACTATACCCCAAAGATCAAGTGAAAATAGTATGGGTGAAAATAAATATGAAAGAGAAAAATCCCAAAAAAAAAAAAAAAAAATATAAAATATTTTTTTTCATTTTTCAATTTTTTTGTTCATAATAAAAATCTAACTACAAAAAGAGAAATAAAAAGAAAAATAAAAACTAAAAATAAAATAATATACAAAAGATGGTTACCTTCCTATCAAGGATGTGGTGGTGACTGAGCATCTGGATCTAAGTTTGCTTGGCGCATCAATGCACGCATCATCCTCCTCATCTCTAGTTGCTCTTGGCGAGTGTCACGAAAGTGATCCGCCATCTCTGCTCTCATTGCACCAAACTGTGTGGAGACCTCTGTCTGTAAGGTGCCAAACTGGGCTGTCAACCCAGCAATCTGCCCTTCTAAGTATTAATAATCATGGCCACCAGCCTGTGCATGCACTTCCTCTTCCTCTGCCTCCATCTCCTCTGGATCGTCCACCGGTGGTGGTACATCTACATGCTCTCCTCCTTGGGCCAACCGAGATACCTCACCAGGCGCCGCTATGACTCTCTGGTGCATATGAGATCGACTCAAGTTCCAGTCATGCGTGCCATAATGAAGGTCATGTGGAAAGGCAAGCTCGTCCTCGTGGACTGCATACCCCTGTGATACAAGCAACTGGTGAATAATTGTAGGGAATGGAAACTCCCAGTCACTTGCACTGTCTGGTACCTTGGCCACAACCTTG
The DNA here is from genome assembly GCA_026545225.1 of Cornus controversa. NCBI lineage: Eukaryota > Viridiplantae > Streptophyta > Magnoliopsida > Cornales > Cornaceae > Cornus > Cornus controversa. The sequence continues at coordinate 4,703,641 of CM048849.1, forward strand.
GAATAGAATTTCTCCATCTGGCCCCAGACAATCTGTGGGAATGACAGCTAATGCCCAAAATGTATGGCATATAAGGCTCTGAGGAACTCTTGACGTCTTTCGGTTTTATGTCCAATTGGACATACATTCTTGAGTAGCACAGCGTCAAGGAACCATAAATGATTTGGCATTGAAGACTTTGAAGCTGCATTCCTTTTCGGCCCGGAAAATTGGTTGGCACACAATCGTGCAACCACATTGCCCACCGACAACTCGTCGGGTAAAGGAGTGTAGATATGAGATAAATCAGCTGGGCATTCATGAGGACAACCCATGGCAATGGCAATGGATGACATGTCCACCCGAACTATTGTTCCATCTACGGAAGAAGTAAGCACATCCCGCTCATCAGGTTTCGGCATTAAGTTCTGATAAAATACCTTGACAAGCCTCGGGTAAATGGTAGATGAGAGTGGAACAAAAATGGATGCCGACCGACGACGACGGATGTCGGAAATCCCCCACCGTGTCTCGGGAAACATACCATAAAGCTCGGCTATGTCAAACGTTGTTTCATAATTCAACGCCCTTGGATGCCAGCTCTCTTGAATACCGTCTCGGCGAGATCGTGAAGAACCTGTGGTCGGATCATTCCTCGCTCGGCGAGGATTACGTGAACTTGAAGCATCTTGGTGACTTGCTCTCTTTGGTGCCATAGAAGTAGAAAAAGTGTAATTGAGGAATTAAATCGAACACTTGGTGTGCACAATTCTTTTGTAACCTTCAACCTCCTTTTTTCGGCAATTTTTCCACCCAAATCGAACAAGTAATTGCACCAAATTGATCCCCCAAACTTGGTCTTCAAAAGCCCTCAAAAAGATTTGAACAATTTCTTCAAGGAAAAACTTCACTTACTTTGATGTTGAACTTGAAAAAGTGTGAGCTTCCTTTGAGAACTAGTGATTTTTGATCCACTTTGATGTTGAAGTTGATGTTGATCAATGTTGAATCCTTGTATAATAATCACTAATTGAAGAAATTATTTTTCCGGATGATATAGGACTTGTATTGGAGTTCAAAGAGGCTTAGGATGCAAGTAGTAGCAACATAGGAGGATAAGGAAGCTTTAAATACCAAAACAATTCGGGCAGCCCACATTTTTGCCTTGGGCGATCGATCCCCCCAAGGATGGGCGATCGATCGCCCACCTGGTGGGGCTGATCTTCAAGAAATTTCATGGGGCGATCGATCCCCCTTCTCTGGGGCGATCGATCCCCCTTCTGAAGGCCTGTTTGACCCTCCATCGCCCAAGGTCGACCGAGACTTGATATTTTTGAGTCTCCATCGCCCAAGGTCGACCGAGAGCACAATTTTTCACCCGTCTTGAGTCCAAATACCTCGGTACACCTCTTGGCATCCTCTGGAAGCAACTTATACATCAAAAACTCAAAGAAAAAACATTAAAACGCAACTAGAATTGAAGAAAAACTTAAGAAAACTAAAACCACAAATTAAAATTAAAGAAAACTAAAGGAAATAAAGTATAGAAATACATACAAAACCTACTATTTAACGTCTATAGGAGACGATTGACTCTTCGAAGGGATTAAGTCGGATAGACGGGATCCGTCAAGTCGACGGACTCCACGTCTCTTCTTGGCACACATCCTTCCACACAATGTTTCAACCTTTGGCCATTAACTTTCATCAAAGTATTATCTCTAAAGCTTCGAATTTCCACGGCACCATGAGGAAAAACCGAAATCACTTGGAATGGTCCATCCCACCTTGAACGCAATTTTTCGGGGAACAACCGAAGCTTGGAATTGAAGAGCCACACTTTATCACCTGGAGAGAAGGACTTTCGTGAGATGTGTCGATCATGAAATGCTTTCGTCCTCTCCTTGTAAATTCTTGAACTTTCATAAGCATCACGTCTAAACTCTTCTAATTCATTCAATTGCAACTTCCTCTCTTCCCCAGCTCTTTTTGCATCGAAATTGAATTTTTGAATTGCCCAAAGTGCCTTGTGCTCAATCTCTACTGGAAGATGACATGCTTTCCCATACACTAACCGATATGGTGACATACCAATAGGGGTCTTGTAAGCAGTCCGATACGCCCATAGTGCTTCGCTCAGTCGCAATGACCAATCTCTTCTATCTGGTCTCACTGTCTTCTCGAGAACATGCTTAATTTCTCGATTGGACAGCTCTACTTGCCCACTTGTTTGAGGATGGTAAGGCATTGCCACCTTATGTGTCACTGAATATTTAGCAAGCAAACCTCTCAAGAATTTATTGCAAAAGTGAGTACCACCATCACTGATCAAGGCTCGAGGAATTCCAAATCGACTAAGAATATTCTCATGCATGAATTTGATTACCACCTTGTGATCATTGGTTCGAGTTGCAATGGCCTCCACCCACTTGGAGACATAATCCACTCCAACCAGAATATATTCGTAGCCAAAAGAAGGTGGAAAGGGTCCCATAAAATCAATTCCCCAAACATCAAAAATCTCCACCACCAGAATGGGGCTCATTGGCATCATATCACGCCTCGACATTGAACCCAATCTTTGACAACGATCACAAGTCTTACAGAAAACATATGCATCGTGAAACAGAGAAGGCCAAAAGAATCCACATTGAAGTACCTTTGCCGCTGTCTTCCTTGCACTGAAGTGGCCTCCACATGCCAATGAATGGCAGAACTTGAGAATATCTTGAAACTCATGGTCTGGGACACATCGCCGAATAATCTGATCTGGACAATATTTAAATAACTCTGGATCCTCCCAAAAGTAATGATGAACTTTAGAGAAGAATCGATCACGTTCTCGCTTGGTCCAGTCTCTTGGCACTTTTCCCGTGGCTAAATAGTTCACAATATCTGCATACCATGGTGTGGAGTTGTCGGACACTCCAAATAATTGCTCCCTCTGAAGTGTTTTGGAAAGTGTAGTGCATACAGAAGTTACCACCATGGTAGAAATTTGATCTTCAAACACCTTCTTCTCCTTCTGTTTTTCTTGCACCCTTACTTCATCTACAGATTCAATCACCTCTTCAGAGTCCATGAAGAAAACATCAGTCTGATCTGGAGGATTCTCAACAGCATTGAAAATTTTAAGTTTAACCTTCATGTTGCCAAAGGAAATATCCATGATCCCTGACCTACAATTTATGCAAGCATCAGCAGTAGCTAAGAAAGGTCGACCAAGGATCACAGGAATGTGCCTCTTCGGATTGTGAACCGGCTCAGTGTCAAGTACAATGAAATCAACAGGAAAGTAGAACTTGTCCACTTTAATGAGCACATCTTCTATGATTCCTCGGGGTTGCTTTGTTGATCTGTCTGCAAATTGTAATACCACCGAGGTAGGCTTCAATTCTCCCAAGCCCAATTGTAAGTAAACTGAATAAGGTAGCAAATTCATACTTGCACCCAAATCAAGAAGAGCTTTATCCACATGGTGTTCCCCAATAATGCATGAGATAGTTGGAGCACCAGGATCTTTGTACTTGGGAGGAGTACTTTGCTGAATTATTGAACTCACTTGTTGTGGCAGCATTACTTTCTTTGGCACATGGCTTTTAGAACGCCTTTTCTGAGTGCACAAGTCCTTCAAAAATTTTGCATAAGGAGGAATTTGCTTGATGGCATCAAGGAGTGGCAAATTAATCTTCACTTGGCGAAACACCTCCATCATGTCATGCAACTTGTCCCCTTGCTTCCCCAATTTGGATGCTTTAAGAAAACGTTGTGGGAAAGGAGCCTTGGGCTCATAAGGAATTTCAGCACTTGGACTTGTGATCACTTTTTCTTCTTCTTTCTTTTCACCCACCTTATTGTCAATTATTTTCCCACTTCTCAAAGTGGTAATGGCTTGAACTTGCTCATGGTGTGGGTTGCTTGTGGAAGCTTGCATCCCTCTTGGATTAGCAATTGGTTGACTAGGGAGCTTCCCTTCTTCTCTTCTACTTAATGAAGTAGCAAGCTGTCCAAACTGAGATTCCAGTTTGGCAATGGATTGAGAATGCGAGTGCACTAGCTGAACTGTAGATTGTACTGTTGCTGTAGTAGCTTGCACTGTCTCTATAAGAGAATCAAGCTTATCAAATTTAGACAAGGTAAGAGTCAGCTTGTCTTCAATAGCAGAAATTCTTTGGGCCATAGGACTTTGTGTTTGATATTGCTGTTGAGGCACAAAAGTCCTAGGTTGATATGATGGTTGCATTGCTGCCCCTTGGTTACTGTAAGAAAAACCAGGATGATTCCTCCATGTGGGATTGTAAGTATTACCTCGTGGAGGATTCATTGGTCCAGTGAAAGTGGCTTGAACTTGCTCATGTTGAATATCAGAAAATTGCCCCATTGAAGGACAATTGCTCACATTATGCATAGGACTAGAGCAAAATTCACAAGGGCCTAGCAATGAAGAATTTGAAGTAGAAGGAGTTTGATTGGCAGCCATAATTGCTGCTACCTTCTGTGCAATTAAATCAATATCAGTTGGCATAGCTTCTGAAGCACCAACCTCAAAAATTCCATCAACCTTCCTGGTAGTGGCAGGTCTGCTAGAACGAGTAGAGGACACATGTTGTAGAGAGTTGTCACTAAGATTTTCAAATAAGGTCCATGCCTCTTCTTCACTCTTCAACATAAAAGTACCTCCACACGACGCATCAACCATCTGTCTATTGGCTTCTGTGAGCCCTTCATGAAAACTCTGCACTAGTTACCACTTAGGAACTTGATGATGGGGACACTTCCTAAGAAGGTCCTTGAATCTTTCCCATGTCTCATAAAATTGTTCCCCCTCATGTTGGGAGAAACCAGTAATAGCACGTCTGAACTGATTGGTCTTCCCTATCGAAAAATACTTCTTGAGAAACTCATGTTGCATTTGAGTCCAAGTTATGATAGAACCAGCCGGTAGAGAGTTGAACCAATACTTTGCTTTGTCTTTCAGAGAGAATGGAAAAAGTCTCATTCTGAAAGACTCTTCAGAGAAGTTATGAATTTTTGTAGTTGAGTGATAAGTGTTCAATTCTATGCATTTGAACCCTCTTTCTTACATACGTTAGTTCCGTTTTTGCGTTTACCGAGATATGTTTACGGTATTTTTGTGTTTTTGATGTTTTGCAGGTATTGGAGCAAATGGAGCAAAGTTGGAAGCTTCCTGCAGTCAAGAGAAGAAATCAGAAAATGCATCCCAAGGCATCTCGATCAATCGAGATGTTGATCTCGATTAATCAAAATCTCGATTGATCGAGATCTCATTTTGATTGATCAAAATTTCGATCAATCGAGATTCAATCTCGATCAATCGAGATGCTGCAGAGCCCACTTGGCCACTTGCTCACCTGCTCTCCCACTTGCAACAAAATCCCCCTTTTTGCACGACTTAGGGGGATTGTCTGACTTGAACAAGACTTTTGGGGGCCTTCTTGATACAAGAGATATATATAATGATATATATATATATATATATATATATGGTGGGCCCTAAAGGAGAAAAAGGAGCCAAAAAGCCACACATATAGAAGATCTCTAGAGAAAACACAAAAAAGAGGGGAGGGGAGAGACACCTTCGGGAGAGGAGGAGGAAAAGCTGAACCAGACCAAGAAGCTTCATTCTCTTCATCAATGGAAGGGTTCAAGGCAACCATGAGCAACTAACTCTTCTACTAGGGTGTTGGTTTCAACCCCTAGCCATGTACACTTGTTCATCTTTGTAGCTCTTGGGATTTGTAATTAAATGTTGATTATTTAGCCTAGTGATTATGTACACAAATACATCTCTTATATATATTCATTTGATTTGGAATTTATTCTTGTCTTAGAGTAGATTTTGTCACTTGAATGCACAACATTTGCATATTCCACAAGAAGTGCAAATGATGGCTAGATAATGGTGTTTAAATGAATGTGTGATGTTAGTTTGTATAGACCATGCCAAGACAAGGTAGTTTGGATGCATGTAGTGTTCACTTAGAGAGTAGAGTAATTAGGTAGTTAGTTAGGTTGAAGAGCTATGCTTGTTGAAGATGGATTATGATAGGTTAGCACACACATTGATCTTTTGATATGTCATTGAGGTCACAAGCCTAATGACATTGTTAGGCATTTAATTAATGAATCCCGTGCTTGCTACACTTATGAACATGTGAATGGTTAGTGGTGGAAACCAACTCTAGTTCTCTCTCCCAACTTTAAACTCTTTACTTTTCTTGTCATTTCATTCATGCAATAGTTTCTAAACATAAATTCAAAAATCTGTTTTCGAATTAAAGTAGAATTAATCTTCCTTTAAGACAATTGCGACTAGTCCTCGTGGGATCGATACCCTCTATATAGAACCTTATCTACAAAGATTCGTGCTCTTGCGAGTGGTTAAATTATATTTTGATAAAAAGGAAAAAATTAAGCTTACAATATAATTTAGTTCCGACCACATCAAAATTTTGGCGCCGTTGCCGGGGACTACGGTTTTATTGTCACCATTGAAAGATTAAATCTGGTTTAATTCTTAGGCTAGAAATTCTTTCACTCTTTTTGTATATATTTTGTTCTTATTTCTCAAACTTCTTGATTTTAGGTATACCACATAGCGGGCATCAAAGAGAAGTAAACTTGGAACCCTTTGTGAGTATAACGCCTAAAATTAGTGATTTGAATTCATTCATTCTTTTTGTAAAGATTATTGTTACTTTGTGTATTGAGGTGTTGTTCGATTGTTAATGCATGCTAGGTAGACGGTCCTTGTCACTTCCTTTGCTTCCGTGTAACATTGAACTTGAACGAACACTTAGACAACGTAGAGGAACCTCTAGGGACCCTATATTGCCTAGGACTGAAAACATGGATCCAAATGAGAGACAACCTCCCGGACTACCTCCTTTTAATCATGAACAACCACCTCCACCACCACCTCCTCAAGGAGAGTTGCTTATGGACTTTTACCTTCCAACTACATTTGAAGTACCTTCATGTATCCAATTTCCGGATGTAGCGGCAACTCAATTCAAAATAAAGTCATCCACCATCAATCTTCTTAATAGCTTCTACGGTCTCCCTAATGAGGATCTGTACCGGCACTTAGATTACTTCCTTTCCGTGTGTTCCACTATTCGTGTACCACACTTTACGGAGGATGATCTAAAGCTGCGTATGTTCCCCTTCTCCCTAAAAGATAAAGCTAGAAGTTGGTTTAACTCCTTAGAACCTAATGGGTAAGATAAGTGATATTCGGCGAGCAATCACCGGATTCACCCAAATTGACCAAGAATAATTCCATGAGACGTGGGAGAGGTTAAAGGATCTTTTAAAATCTTGTCCGCATCATGCTGTCCCAAAATGGCAGCTAGTGCAAAGTTTTTATGATGGGGTAAGTGAGCAACATAGACAAATGATAGACTCCGCGTGTGGGGGTGGATATCTTTCAAAAAGCCCCGATGAGGCATGGAAACTTTTTCAAACCCTAAGCAACAATTCAGCTCAACGCTCCTCCACTAGGAAAGGGAAGGCCACCCAACCTTGTAGAGGAGTGCATGAAATTTCACGGGTAGATGAGGTTGCCATGCAAGTAGAAGCCCTATCCCAAAAAATGGATTTAATCATGAAAAATGGGCTGCCTACTCCAAACCAATCTGTCCAAAATCAGGAAGGTTGTTCGTTTTGCTATAGTACTTCACATTTCGTACGAGATTGTCCTATTGCCGGGTAATCACCCGATTATGCTCAAGAGCAAGCGAATGCCCTATACTCTAAACAAATGAATGATCCATATTCAAACATGTACAATCCTGGTTACAAGAACCATCCGACTTTCTCATGGAAACCTCAAGAATCAAGTCCCTCTTTCCAAGGGCAAAACTCTTTCAATTCCCACTCTCAGCAGCCTCATTATAGGCCAAATCCTCAACCTTACAATCAAAGATCTAATTACCAACAACCACCACCTCCTCCGAGAAGCCAAAGCTTTGAAGAAAGAGTGATAAGCAATCTTGAGGCCAACACCCGCTTATTGCAAACTCACTCTCAATCAATCTCTAAGCTTGAAGCCAATGCTCAATCTATGGCTAGGTTAGAAGCTCAAATCGGACAACTAGCTAATGCCTTAAATAGAAGGGAGGAAGGTAAGTTGCCGAGTCAACCGGTGGTGAACCCCAAAGGTGTCCATATGATTGAAGATCCATCATCTTCAACTTGTAATGCTCCTCCGGAGCAAGTTCAATCAATCACAACCTTAAGGAGTGGTAAAACCATTAATTCCAAGGTAAGAGAGGAAGAGAGAAAGAAATTCCAAGAGCAACCTAAAAATCCAAAAGAATCCCAATTAAATCCAAAATTATTTCCATTAAATCCAAATTTGCAAAATACCCCTTCAAATCCAAAAGGAAAGGCAGGTGAAGTTGGGTCGTCATCGATTCCAAATCTTGACACCTCTTATGAACCTCCGGTTCCTTTTCCTCAACGATTGAAGGAACCTTCTCATTTCGGGAAGCAAAGAGAGAAAATCCAGGACATGATGGAGATCTTTAAACAAGTAAAGATCAATCTCCCTCTCCTTGATGCTATTCGACAAATTTCCTCCTATGCAAAATTCTTGAAGGACTTGTGCACTCAAAAGCGCAAATCTAGGAATAATGTTCCTAAGAAAGTCCTCTTAACTGAGCACATAAGCTCCATTTTCCAACACCAAGCCCCTCCTAAATTCAAAGATCCGGGTGCTCCGACCATTTCATGCACCATCGAAAATCAATCTTTTGAAAAAGCACTTCTTGATCTAGGGGCTAGTGTCAATGTGCTTCCATTCTCAGTTTACCAACAACTAGGTTTGGGGGAACTCAAGCATACCACGGTTGTGTTGCAACTTGCCGACCGTTCGGTGAAGCAACCACGTGGCATCATTGAGGATGTCATCATTCAAGTGGACAAATTCTATTTTCCAGTGGACTTCATAGTCCTTGACACGGAACCGGTCCAAAATCCAAAGCGTCATATTCCTATCATTCTAGGTCGTCCATTCTTGGCCACGACAAACGCTTGCGTTAATTGCCGCACCGGAGTGATGGACATCTCTTTTGGGAATATGAAAGTCCGCTTGAACATCTTCAATGCTTCCCACCACACATCCGACGACGAAAGTGAGTGCTTTGGTGTCGATGTTGTGGAAGACCTTGTTCAAGAAGCACTTCCTTCTATTCTTTCCAAGGATCCTTCAGAGGCATGCCTAAATCACTTCAACTATGATGACTTTGACATTGAGCAATCCATATGTGAAGTCAATTCCATGCTCGATGTTAATACTGTCATGGATTTGCCTAAATGGAGATTTCTGAGAGACCCCTTTCCTCCGTTGATTAATTCTGTCACTCCCCACGGAGCGGTGGAATTGAAGGACTTGAAAGACGGCTCATTGTTCAAAGTGAACGGGCAGCGCTTAAAAGTGTGCGTGGATGACCAAGTCACCACCGAATACGTGGATGTCATCACTTTGACGGATCCCGTGTATTTTGACTCGTGAGCCGATCCGGACGTCGTGCCATAGACGTATAAGGTGGCGAAGCTATGGTAGCTATCATGCTTCCATGATGTCCCTTTAATCCAAAGTAGGTTTGTATCTAAGCAATGTAGTATCTAATTCCCAAATATCCAAGTCCCTGAAGAATAACTCAAGCTGACTGTTTTTGAGCATCTCGATTGATCGAGACCAGGATCTCGATCAATCAAGATTTCGATTGATCGAGATCTCAATCTCGATTGATCGAAAAATTGCAGAGATTTGCCAAGTCCAAAGTCCTGAGAGGTAGTATTCTTCGATTGCACTTCGATAGATCTTCGATCGATCAAAAATTTTGATTGATCGAAATAAAATTTCGATTAAATGAATTGAATATTCGATTGATCGAAGTAAAAGCATGATTCAGTGAAGGAATTTTCGATTGATCGATGAGACAATCTTGATTGATCGAAGCTGATTTCGATTGATCGAACTGAAGTCTCGATCAATCAAAATCTCGATTGATCGAAAGGCACATCTCGATCAATCGAGATACACGCGGGGCCTACACGTGAGCCGAAAGTTTATTTAAACCGTTAGGCTTCCCTCCCAATTTAAAAGACCATCCGAATTCTTCTCTTCCTCCGTGCGATCCAAGCCTTCTCCAAGCACTCCCGATCACTCGATCTACCATTCCCGATCATCCGCCGCCATCCGACACAGTCCGAAGCCGCCGCTAGCACTCGCGCGATCTTCTCTTCGCGGCTGCGAATGGATCTTCTTCTGTTTGAGCCGTTCATCTTCTTCCTCTCGAGGTAAGTGATGCATGGCTACATTTTGCATACTCTCTCACCATTTTTGATAGTTTTACGGTGTAATAAACATGGTTCAATGATGTTGGGGTGGATGGGTGCGATTGCGATATCTGTAATGAGATTTTGTGGGTTTCGGGGGGTAGGAATTCATGTAGGAGTGAGATTTGGCATTCTTTTTGTTTAAAATGCTTAGTCTACGATGTGTAACTGCGGCACCTTCGTTTTGGTTGCATCCGTTCACATTGCCTCTTTGAGAGCGACTTTTTGCATTCTTGTCAGTACCATGGACTAGGACTTCATTTTTATTTTTATTCTTTTAGTTTATTCGTGGTTTAGCTTTCTTCTTATTTATCTTTTATTTACGTAATTTTTGGAATCAAGTGCAGACTGTTCCGAGACTATGGCGAGGGTGAAGAACGCCGTCGGTTCTGTTCGAGACGTGCCCGGGCGAGCCTTCTGGTCTCGGAAGTTCCACCCGGAGCAGATTTTTGACTTAGCAGAGTTCGAGAGGCGTCCCGACACTGCGTGGACGGTTGCCGAGCTCAGGAGGCGTCGACTCGACCGGCTATGTGTGCCTCCCACCGACGTGGCACACGAGCGCCTCGTGCAGGTCTTTTACGATCACATGACCTACTCCTGCACCGCGCCAGATACACTAGAGATGGTCATGGCCACTGTCACGATCACGATTACGCTGAGCCGGATTGCTCAGATGCTCGGCATCCCTCACCAGCAACCACCGGACATGGTGGGCCAGGACGGTCAGCCACTTTACAGGGCCGCACTCCTAGCAGACACGACGCTATTCTCAATCGTGATGGACATGTGTGGCGGGGCGTTTACCACACCCAGTCACAACTGCACGTCCAAATCGATGTGCCCGAGCAGATTTTGGTTCCTGGACACCGTTCTCCTCAAGAACGTGTGTCCGCTGCAGCACGTGGCAGAGCGCAGGGGCGACCTTCTCCGTTGCCTCTATGCTTTCCACATAGGCACTTGGTTTTCTGTCCTATCGCTGATCTGGGGGCAGATGTTCAAGGTCTGGGACGGCCTCGTAAACAAGAGGATACAGAGAGCAGCGAGTTGGCGGCTTTCCTTTCCTTTCCTGATCGTCGCTTTTCTCAGCAGTGCCAGTATACTGGTCAGTCGTACTGACATTCAGTTGGCACCGCCCACCCGCTTCACATCTACTCAGTGGGAGCGGGTGAGGCGACACTTAGAGCGACAGGACCACTAGGGTGATCCACCAGACGATGTAGATATGGATGCCCCGGTGGAGACGGATGAGGGAGAGCCTGCAGGGGCTGAGTCAGAGGATGAGGAGATGGAGGAGGAGGAGATGGATGTGGCTGCAGAGCGGCATGATATCTTAGCGATGGGCTATTCCTGCCTGGCGGCTGACGTAGAGCGGCTCCAGCAGGGTTTTGACGAGCACGTCCAGGTGACGCAGAGTCAGTTGGCAGGCATTCGGACGGACATTTTTCTCTGGCACAGGGTCAGAGAGCGATCTTAGACGAGTTCCGAGCCTTCCGACAGGACCTGCAGTTCCTGTTCACAGGTCGAGCCTCCACCTCCACTTCTACTCCCACCGAGCCTCCACCACCACCACCCGCCCTCGAGTAGCTGCATTTTATTCATCTTTTATGCTTTACTTTCTGTATTTTTGATAGGCCATGTGGGCCATGTTTAGTCTCTTTCTGAGTATTCCACCTACATGTACACTTTGTACTCAAACTCATTTTCATCTATATGGAATACATTTATATTTTCTTTTATACCATGTGTTATATTTACTGTCTTTATTTTTGCTTTCTGTCAATATATCTGTTCTCTATACTTTGACTATGTATGTAGTACCACTTGTCTAATTGTTATATGCGATTCAGTTGATGATTTTCGTTTATTACCGCCTGGTTTCAATTCCCATTACTGTTGAGATTGCTTCAACACAGTATGGCGGTAATAAAGAAAGGCAGCCCCTTTGCATGCTATACGTTAGCGTGCCTGGATAGTCAATATCTTGTCGCATAGACGTCTTAGCCAATTGGGAAACACCAGTTCAGACCCTTAGATATACAGTGATATGGGCATTATCTGTTTGTGCATAATTATTTCATTATGTTCTCGTTATCTATTTTTTTTTGTTTGTTCCTTTTAATGCTCGTGGTATCCAGTTGGTGTTCTGTGCAGGTTTTCCTTATTTACAAGATGACCGTTGCTGTGGAATACCATTTTTCTCACATTCTGCCATCCCGGTAGCTTCTTTCCTTGTTCTTCTTGTCCAAACATTGAGGACAATGTTGCATATAAGTTTGGGGGTGCGGTATACTATACCACCTGCATACGCATGCAATGTTCGATCATTATATTGAGTGTCATTGTAGAGCAGTTTTTTTCTTTTTGATATTTTTGCATGCTTGCCATGATGTCTTGCTTTTTAAAGGAAGTCATTTGAATAAATGTCCGAGGTAAATGCAGCAGGTAGTTAAAAACTTTAACATTGTAAATACCCGCACTTTTGCAAGCTTTATAGTAGGCTAGAACGGTCTACATTTTTGTCCAAATTCGAGCACGTACAGTTCTTGCCCTAAATTTGTCCTTAACCGCACAAATTCGCACACATGCTTTTTAAATTGTGGGGTATAAGTCTTGATAAGTGTTCAATTCTATGCATTTGAACCCTCTTTATTGCATGCGTTAGTTCCGTTTTTGCGTTTACCGAGATATGTTTACGGTATTTTTGTGTTTTTGATGTATTGCAGGTATTGGAGTAAATGGAGCAAAGTTGGAAGTTTTCTGCAGTCAAGAGATGAAATCAGAAACTATTGCCAAGGCATTTCGATCAATCGAGATGTGGATTTCGATCAATCGAAATTTCGATTGATCGAAATCTCGATCAATCGAAATGCAATTTCGATCAATCGAAATGCTGTAGAGCCCACTTGGCCACTTGCTCACCTGCTCTCCCACTTGCAACAAAATCCCCCTTTTTGCACGACTTAAGGGGATTGTCTGACTTGAACAAGACTTTTGGGGGCCTTCTTGATACAAGAGATATATATAATGATATATATATATATATATGGTGGGCCCAAAGGAGCCAAAAAGCATACAAAAAGCACCAAAAGCCACATATCTCACATCTCTCAACACATACAAATCAGAGGAAGAAGAGAGAGACCTTCGGGAGAGGAAGAGGAAGGGCTGAACCAGACCAAGAAGCTTCATTCTCTTCATCAATGGAAGGGTGCAAGGCAACCATGAGCAACTAACTCTTCTACTAGGGTGTTGGTTTCAACCCCTAGCCATGTAAACTTGTTCATCTTTGTAGCTCTTGGGACTTGTAATTAAATGTTGATTATTTAGCCTAGTGATTATGTACACAAATACATTCCTTTTATATATTCATTTGATATGGAATTTATTCTTGTCTTAGAGTAGGTTTTGTCACTTGAATGCACAACATTTGCATATTCCACAAGAAGTGCAAATGATGGCTAGATAATGGTGTTTAAATGGATGTGTGATGCTAGTTTGTATAGACCATGCCAAGACAAGGTAGTTTGGATGCATGTAGTGTTCACTTAGAGAGTAGAGTAAGTAGGTAGTTAGTTAGGTTGAAGAGCTATGCTTGTTGAAGATGGATTATGATAGGTTAGCACACACATTGATCTTTTGATATGTCATTGAGGTCACAAGCCTAATGACATTGTTAGGCATTTAATTAATGAATCCCTTGCTTGCTACACTTATGAACATGTGAATGGCTAGGGGTGGAAACCAACCCTAGTTCTCTCTCCCAACTTTACTCTTTAATTTTATTGTCATTTCCTTTATGCAATAGCTTTAAACACAAAACCAAAAACCTGTTTTGTTTGAATTAAAGTAGAATTAATCTTTCTCTATGACAATTAACGACTAGTCCTCGTGGGATCGATACCCTCTATATAGATCATGCTGTCCCAAAATGGCAGCTAGTGCAAAGTTTTTATGATGGGGTGAGTGAGCAACATAGACAAATGATAGACTCCGCGTGTGGGGGTGGGTACCTTTTGAAAAGCCCCGATGAGGCATGGAAACTTTTTCAAACCCTAAGCAACAATTCAGCTCAACGCTCCTCCACTAGGAAAGGGAAGGCCACCCAACCTTGTAGAGGAGTGCATGAGATTTCACGGGTAGATGAGGTAGCCATGCAAGTAGAAGCCTTGTCCCGAAAAATGGATTTAATCATGAAAAATGGGCTGCCTACTCCTAACCAATCTGTCCAAAATCAGGAGGGATGTTCGTTTTGCTATAGCACTTCGCATTTTGTGCGAGATTGCCCTATTGCCGGGCAATCTCCCGATTATGCTCAAGAGCAAGTGAATGCCTTGTACGCTAAACAAATGAATGATCCATATTCGAACACGTACAATCCTGGTTACAAGAATCATCCGGCTTTTTCATGGAAGAATCAAGAATCAAGTCCCCCTTTCCAAGGGCAAAATTCTTTTAATCCCCAATCTCAACAGCCGCATTATAGGCCAAACCCTCAACCTTACAATCAAAGATCTAATTACCAACAACCACCACCTCCTCCGAGAAGCCAAAGCTTTGAAGATCGAGTGATAAGCAATCTTGAGGCCAACACCCGCTTATTGCAAACTCATTCTCAATCAATCTCTAAGCTAGAAGCCAATGCTCAATCTATGGCTAGGTTAGAAGCTCAAATCGGGCAACTAGCTAATGCCTTAAATAGAAGGGAGGAAGGTAAGTTGCCAAGTCAACCGGTGGCGAATCCCAAAGGTGTGCATATGATTGAAGATCCATCATCTTCAACTTGTAATGCTCCTCCAGAGCAAGTTCAATCAATCACAACCTTGAGGAGTGGAAAAATCATTAACTCCAAGGTAGGGGAGGAAGAGAGAAAGGAATTTCAAGAGCAACCTAAAAATCCAAAAGAATCCCAATTAAATCCAAAATTGTTGCCGTTAAATCCAAATTTGCAAAATACCCCTTCAAATCCAAAAGGAAGGCAAGTGAAGTTATGTCACCATCGATTCCAAATCTTGACACCTCTTATGAACCTCCGGTTCCTTTTCCTCAACGATTGAAGGAACCTTCTCATTTCGGGAAGCAAGGAGAGAAAATTCAAGACATGATGGAGATCTTCAAACAAGTAAAGATCAATCTCCCTCTCCTTGATGCTATTTGACAAATTCCCTCTTATGCGAAATTCTTGAAGGACTTATGCACTCAAAAGCGCAAATCTAGGAATAATGTTCCTAAGAAAGTCCTCTTAACTGAGCACATAAGCTCCATTTTCCAACACCAAGCCCCTCCTAAATTCAAAGATCCGGGTGCTCCGACCATTTCGTGCACTATCGGAAATCAATCTTTTGAAAAAGCACTTCTTGACCTAGGGGCTAGTGTCAATTTGCTTCCATTCTCAGTTTACCAACAACTAGGTTTGGGGGAACTCAAGCATACCACGGTTGTGTTGCAACTTGCCGATCGTTCGGTGAAGCAACCACGTGGCATCATTGAGGATGTCATCATTCAAGTGGACAAATTCTATTTTCCGGTGGACTTCATAGTCCTTGACACGGAACCGGTCCAAAATCCGAATCATCATATTCCTATCATTCTAGGTCGTCCATTCTTGGCCACGGCAAACGCTTGCGTTAATTGCCGTACTGGAGTGATGGACATCTCTTTTGGGAATATGAAAGTCCGCTTGAACATCTTCAATGCTTCCCACCACACACCCGACGATGAAAGTGAGTGCTTTTGTGTCGATGTAGTGGACGACCTTGTTCAAGAAGCACTTCCTTCTATTCTTTCCACGGACCCCTTAGAGGCATGCCTAAATCATTTTAACCATGACGATTTTGACATTGAGCAATCCATATGTGAAGTCAATTCCATGCTCGATGTTAATACTGTCATGGATTTGCCTAAGTGGAGAGTTCCGAGAGAACCCTTGCCCCCTTTGTCCAAAACTCCCCAAACTCCTTCTTTAATTTCCCCACCACAACTTGAGCTCAAGCCTCTTCCAGCTACACTCAAGTATGTTTTCTTGGGCGCAAATGAGACCCTTCCAGTCATTATTGCTTCCAATCTCACAAATGCTCAAGAATTGGAACTCATAAAGGTGCTCAAAGAGCACAAAGAAGCAATAGGATGGAGTGTGATAGATCTTAAGAGAATAGACCCTTCTGTTTGTATGCATCGCATACACTTGGAAGAGGATGCAAAGACCTCAAGGGAGGCACAACGTCGATTAAATCCAAATATGAAGGACGTTGTCCTGAAGGAGGTGGTGAAGTTACTAGATGCGGGGATCATATACCCCATCTCTGATAGCAAGTGGGTTAGTCCCGCTCAAGTGGTTCCAAAGAAGTCTGGTATTACGGTGCAACCTAATGATAAGGGTGAATTAGTTCCCCAACGCACCACCACAGGATGGAGAGTGTGCATTGATTATAGGAAATTAAATTCAGCCACTCGGAAAGATCACTTCCCCCTCCCATTCATTGATCAAATATTGGAGAGATTGGCCGGGCAAAGCTTTTATTGCTTTTTGGATGGATATTCCGGCTATAATCAGGTTGCTATAGACCCGAGGGACCAAGAGAAAACCACCTTTACATGTCCCTTCGGCACATTTGCTTATAGACGCATGCCCTTTGGGTTGTGCAATGCACCGGCAACTTTTCAACGGTGTATGATGTCTATCTTCTCGGACATGGTGGAAAAATTCTTAGAAGTGTTCATGGATGATTTTTCCGTTTTTGGACCTTCATATGAATCATGCCTCCAAAATCTAGCTTGTGTTCTCAAAAGATGTCAAGAAACCAACCTAATTCTTAGTTGGGAAAAGAGTCACTTTATGGTTCAAGAGGGTATTGTCCTAGGGTATATTGTGTCTAAGCGAGGAATAGAGGTTGATAAAGCCAAGGTTGAGCTCATTTCCAAACTTCCTCCACCATCCACGGTGAGAGAGATTCGTTCATTCCTTGGGCATGCGGGCTTTTATCGCCGTTTCATCAAAGACTTTAGCAAGATTTCTCGGCCTTTGTGTCACCTTCGTGAAAAAGAGTCTTGCTTTACCTTTGATGAAGCGTGCCTTGACGCTTTTGAAAAACTCCGCGCCATGCTTACAACCGCTCCAGTTCTAATCCCTCCAAACTGGACTCTCCCATTTGAGATTATGTGTGATGCATCCGACTATGCCATGGGTGCGGTCTTGGGGCAACGAGTAGACAAACTGCCACATGTCATCTATTACGCAAGTAAAACCCTTTCCGAAGCCCAAATCAATTATACCACAACGGAAAAGGAATTGCTTGCGGTAGTATTTGCATTAGACAAATTTCGAGCTTATTTATTAGGTTCAAAGGTCATTGTCTATTCGGACCATGCTGCCCTCCGGCATCTTTTGACGAAAAAGGACACCAAGCCTAGGTTGATCCGCTGGATACTCTTGTTGCAAGAGTTCAATTTTGAGATTAGAGACAAAAAGGGAACTGAAAATGTGGTAGCTGATCGGCATTAAATGTTGCACATTCTAGCCTCTTAATTTATATATTTTATTCTCTTAGTGGTAGATTATTTTGTTATTTTACTTTGTTTTAGTGTTTTCTGTATTTTCAGGGCCTTAATGATTATTTCAGTTAAAACCGTGATTTTGGGCTTTTAAAGATGACATGCAAAATGGTTAGATGAAGCCTACATCAAAGGGATCCATTGAACTCCATATTTTAACTCAAATCAGCCCAAGAAAGAGGTCCAAGAGAATTACAACTGCTTAAGAAGGTTTCGGGCCTGAAGCCCAAATCTGCGCATAATGCAGTCTTAATCCCGTTTTGGAAAACGGACCAGAAGTCTTATTTCCGAGCCTCAAATTGACATAATTCTCGCGTGGGGTTGAACGAAATTTGATTCTGCACACTTTTGTATTTCACAAAAATTCCGTAAATCGGACTTCTAGTGGGTCAAAAGTCGGGCCGAAGTCAGCAGGAAAAACCCACCTGATTAGTGCTGCGGGAAACCCTAATTAATTCCTAATTGGATTAGGACTTTGGTGAATTCTCTTGGGGAATAAAAGGAAGACTTGGAGGCTGAATTGAGGGAGCTGACAGAGAGATTGGAGAGTCTGAGAGGGCTGAGGAGAACAGAACATATTGCAGAGCCATTGGAGAACGAAGTCATACGCGTAATTCAGAAAGATGATGTCTTCTTCCTCAACAGTTGAAGCTTCTTCTTCTACCATGAGCGGCTAGTTCATCCACTAGGGTTTTGATGTAGCCCTAACAAAGCATCAATGGTTTGATTGTTTTAATTATTGGGGACCTTTATATACATGCATAGATTGTGTAATTGTGAGGATTCTTATTAATGAATTGAGCAATAAAAGTCTTGTAAATTCAATCTCAATGATTTCTTATCTTGTCTTAGATATTTAGTTGTTGTTATTGAACTCAATCTCTTTTGTTTTCTGTGATCATGAGAGAGATTATTACACAATGGTAATCACTGAATATATTGTTATGAGCTTTGATGGATTATGCCTAGAGAAGATGAACCATACTGCACCCTAGATTAGAGTAGTTAGGCAGATGGCCCATGCCAATCGAAGATAGTCCATGGCTTAGCCTTAATCATATGTTATCTTCTTGACGGATGAAGGTGAGCTTGTAGCCACCGACACCACTTATGCATGATGTAATTCCCCTATAGTTGATTCAATTGACCATTGATTGTGGAGTTAGTGGCGAAGTCAAACACCCTAGGTTTCTCTCTTATTATCTTCATTATCTGTTTACCTTTGATTTATTTTATTTTATCTTTTTAATTAGTTAAAAATCAGAATTCTTTTCTTATAAATTTAATTAGAATTAGTTCTGTGTTCCAACTCGTCAGAACATAATCCCTGAGGTACGATACCCATTCCTTTCGATAGCCCTATTCTGCAAGGAATTCGTTCTATTGCGAAGTGTGGAAATTTTAATTGATATATTTTTTGAGTCACACTCACACACGAATCAATTTTTGGCGCCGTTGCCGGGGACTGTCTATTTGATTGTTTGGATTTTTAGAATTAGTTCTAGTTGGATATTTAGTTTAGGAAATTTTTTTTTTATTTTTTATGTTAGTTTTATTTTTTTTATTATTTTTTTCTTTCTTTTTATTTATTTATTTTTTCTTTTGTAGTACTAATTTGTTTTGTTTTAATTTTTTTTTATTTGTTTTTTTTTAGTTTAGAATTTTTATTTTTGCTACTAATCTAATTTATTTATTTTTTTTTTTTTTTTTTCCCTTTCCGGTACTTCAATCACCATACCATTGAGCAAGAGGAAGAGATTATTAACATCATGGATGGTGTGCGTGGTAATAATGAGAACAACAATATTGTGCCTAATGCTGTCGTGAAAAAAGTGAGATTGATCAGAGACTACTATGTCCCAGAGACTTATAATTCACCAGCTGATTTTCAATTGCCTAATGTCACTGCACAGAACTATGAGATCAAGCCCAGTATCATTCATATGTTGCCATCCTATTTTGGGCTGACTCATGAGGATCCGTACAAGCACTTGGATGAATTTTTAGAAGTTTGCTCATTAACGAAAATTCATAACTTCTCAGAAGATGCTTTTCGGATGCGACTTTTTCCATTCTCCCTGAAAGACAAAGCAAAGTATTGGTTTAGATCTCTACCGGCGAGCTCTATCACTACATGGACTCAAATGCAAAATGAGTTTTTGAAGAAATATTTTCCGATAGGGAGGACCAATCAATTCAGACGTGCTATCACTGGTTTCTCTCAATTTGAGGGAGAACAATTTTTTGAGGCATGGGAGAGATTCAAGGACCTTCTTAGGAAGTGTCCTCATCACCAAGTTCTAAAGTGGCAGTTAGTGCAGTGTTTCTATGAGGGACTGACAGAAAGTAACAGACAGATGGTGGATGCATCATGTGGAGGCACTTTAATGTTAAAAAGTGAAGATGAAGCATGGACTTTGTTCGAGAACCTCAGTGACAATTCTTTACAACATGTGTCTTCATCTCGTTCTAGTAGACCAACCCATTCAAGGAAGGCAGAAGATATTTTTGAGGTTGGTTCTATAGATGCTATGTCTACCATTGTGGATGCTGTGGCACAGAGAGTGGTGCAACTCATGGCAACTGGTCAAGTTCCTAATCCATCTCCATACCCTCTTATATTTGAGCCATGTGATTTTTGCTCTAGTCCTATGCACCATGTCAATAATTGTCCTTCACTTGGGCAATTTTTTGATCTTCCACAAGAGCAAGGGGCAGCAATTCAGCCCACTTTTCAACCTCAGAACTATGTGCCTTCACAATTATATCAAGAACAAGTTCCTATGGCACAGAGGTATTCAGCCATTGAGGACAAGATGACAATTGTCCTAGAAAAACTTGAGAAGCTTGACTCTATTGTTGAGATGGTGGAAGCTACTGCAGCAACACTTCAATCCACTATTCAATTGGTTCACTCTCACTCTCAGTCGATTGCCAAACTGGAATCTCAGTTTGGACAACTTGTCAATACCTTGAGTAGAAGAGAAGAGGGGAAACTACCAACTCAACCAGTTGCCAACCCAAGAGGGGTTCATGTCCTCGACAATATTTCTTCTTTGAGCAACCCACACCATGAACAATTTCAAGCCATCACCACTTTTAGAAGTGGAGAAATAAGTGACAACGAGGTGGGGGAGAAGAAGCTTGATGAAGAAGAGGTGACAAAGAGTTCTAATGCTAAAATTTCTTATGAGCCTAAGATGAAATTGAATACTTTTAATGTCATTCAACATCCTCTAGATGAGAGTGATTGTTTCTTCATGGATGACTTTGATGATTATGTTGAAGAAGTTGATCCGGTTGCTCTATCACATGATGTTGAGAAGCCCATTGAGGGGGTGAATGATTTACTTGATGTAGTGGCCATAAAAAATACTCCACCTTGGAAGATTTCGATTGAGCCATTGCCTATTCTTTCTAGCACTCCTCCGATGCCATCATTAGAGTCTCCTCCATGGGTAAAATTGAAACATGTTCCGTCAATGGAGAGAGATGTGTTTTTCAAAGCCAATGACACCATTCCAATTTCTTTCGGTTTGGTACAAGAAGGTGAGGATCATATAGGAGGGACAAAGTTAAATCTCCTCAAGAGATGTGGCATTGGATGAACTTTCAATTCAAGTTGATGACCGTCTCCTACGGACGTTAAATTGTAGGATTAGTATGTATTTCTATCCTTTAATTTCTTTAGTTTTCTTTTATTTTTATTTTTATTTTATTTTATTTTTATTTTTAGTTTATGTTTTTCTTTAGTTTCTTTCAATTCTAGTTGCGTTTTAATATTTTTTCTTTGAGTTTTTGATGTATAAGTTGCTTCCGGAGGATGCCAAGAGGTGTACCGAGGTATTTGGACTCAAGACGGGTGAAAAAATGAGCTCTCGGTCGACCTTGGGCGATAGAGACTCCAAAAATACACGTCCCGGTCGACCCTGGGCGATGGAGGCTTCACAGGCATCAGCTGGGGGGATCGATCGCCCAAGCAAGGGGGGATCGATCGCCCCCATTTTTTCCCAAGCTGGGAGACCAACCAGCTGGGCGATCGATCGCCCAGCCCTAGGGGGATCGATCGCCCAGCCCCTGTAGTCCCAAACTGCTCCGTTTTGTCTATTTTGAGACCCTCTTCATGCCCTACTTCCTCTAACCCAAAATTTAAGCCTTGGTGCCTCTCCTACATCAATATACACTCTAAAATCTTCCATTTTTCTTGCCATACACCTACTTTATCATCATCATTAATCACCATCATCATCCATTACAATCTATTTTTCTCCATCTTCATTGCATGATCAATTTTCTCAAGTTTCTTCTTCACAAGGAAGTAGACTTTGTTTGAAAAATTGGTTGGATTTCTTTGAGAGGTTTTGTGCTACAAGTTTGGGGGAGGACATTGCACATTAACTGTGGGCTAGTTGGTTGATTTTGGTGCTCCATTCTGGCCATGACTTAGATGCTTCGGTACCACCTTTTCCTTGATTTTTCGGAGGTAACTATCTTTTGTATTTTTATTTTTATTTTATTTATTTTTCTTCTTTATTTTATTTTATTTCTTTTTTCTTTCTTTCTTTCTTCAGTAAAAAAAAAAAAAAAAAAAAAAAAATTTTATTTCATATTTATTTTCACCTATACTATTTCACTTGGTCTTTGGGGTATAGTGGTTTATTTTGACAGGTTGTAACATCCAAGTTTGGGGGTGTGCTTGCATTGCCTTCATACAACTTGGTGTGCTCTATTTTCTTGCCACTCATTCTCCGGATTCCTGGTATTATCGTTCTTAACCTTCTCTATGCTTTGATTGGTAGTACATTGAGGACAATGTACAGTTTAAGTTTGGGGGTGAGGCGATGCCTATTTGTGTGTTTTATTGCAATATGGGGGGAAATTTGTGTGAAATTCTTTTTGTATTAGGATTTTATTTTATTTTATTTTCTTAGTTTGTTTTTTATTTTTATTTTTGTTTTATTTTTAGATAGAATGTTTTGACATCATTCAAGGGATTAGTACCTTATGTAGGTGCTTAACTTGCAATTTTTGAGTATGCTTGAAAATTTTGAAAACTGTGATTTAAATTAAGTGGTTTTAATCATGGTTTGCAATAACATGTTTTGAAGTGATTAATTTTAGTTTCCTTACATGCACAGACACACTAGCATAGTCTTATGGGGTATAAACTGTGGTTTTGAGTTATTGAGTTACATATGCTTGATATTAATTAGTATCTCTTGAGAATGAGTACCGATAATGTGTTTTACTTGACTTCAATGAAAAAGAAAAAAAGAGAGAAGAAAAAAAAATGTGATGAATAAGCAAATCAATTTGATCTTTTTCATGAGTAACCGGGCCTCTATGCCTCAGGAAGCACGGAGTGTTCGCGTCAAAAGTGAAAGGGTGAGAAAAGATAAGTATTGGTTGTCTTGATTTGTAGCCTGACTGATTCGAGTAATTAGGTCTTCAGGGTATCTTAAAGCCTAGTGCCCTAAAGCCATCTGGTTTGGGAGTCACTGACTGAAAGCTTGCTACATGGATCTTTCAGAAAGCTTAATAAATCAAGACATTGCACAACCAATAAAGCAATGAAAAAAAAAAGGAATGATGAAAAAAAAAATAGAAAAGTCATGTATGCATGTTGGGAAGTATGATTTCAATAAGGGGAGCTAGTGAGTTGAAAGGGTATGTGCCTTAATATATTCAGAACTTGGTTATGCTACATGAGATGACTGCTAGTTCACTTTACACGAGGAGACTAGAGTTAATTATTTTGAGATATGTTGATGTGAATTATGCATGGGAACTATTGATTTGAATTACGGAATTTGAAAGTTTGAAATTATTCTTGAATGCAAGTTTGTAGCTATATATTGTAATCTTCTTCTTGAATTAATGTTGAAACAGAATTTTGAATGTTTGTGGGTAACATTTCTGGAAACCCTCACGAGACTATACTCGTCCACTAGGGGGAACCTAGGGGTTTAAAGGCTTGTTGCATATGCTAAATGCAATCGTTTCTCCCACGAAAGTGGAGTTTGGTAGTTTAGTTAGTATTTGTTAGTTTCTTTATTTTAGTTTTGTTTTATTCTATTGCTAAGGGACTAGCAATATGTAAGTTTGGGGGTGTGATCGGCGTTGAATGTTACGCATTCTAGCCTCTTAACTTATGTATTTTATTCTCTTAGTGATAGATTATTTTGTTATTTTACTTTGTTTTAGTGTTTTCTGTATTTTCAGGGCCTTAATGAGTATTTCAGTTAAAACCAAGCTTTTGGGCTTTTAAAGAAGACATCCAAGATGGTGAGATGAAGCCTACATCAAGGAGAGTCACTCAACCATTTATTTCAACTCAAATCAGCCCAAGAAAGAGGTCCAAGAGAATTACAGCTGCTTAAGAAGGTTTCGGGCCTGAAGCCCAAATCTGCGCATAATGCAGTCTTAATCCCGTTTTGGAAAACGGACCAGAAGTCTTATTTCCGAGCCTCAAATTGACATAATTCTCGCGTGGGGTTGAACGAAATTTGATTCTGCACACTTTTGTATTTCACAAAAATTCCGTAAATCGGACTTCTAGTGGGTCAAAAGTCGGGCCGAAGTCAGCAGGAAAAACCCACCTGATTAGTGCTGCGGGAAACCCTAATTAATTCCTAATTGGATTAGGACTTTGGTGAATTCTCTTGGGGAATAAAAGGAAGACTTGGAGGCTGAATTGAGGGAGCTGACAGAGAGATTGGAGAGTCTGAGAGGGCTGAGGAGAACAGAACATATTGCAGAGCCATTGGAGAACGAAGTCATACGCGTAATTCAGAAAGATGATGTCTTCTTCCTCAACAGTTGAAGCTTCTTCTTCTACCATGAGCGGCTAGTTCATCCACTAGGGTTTTGATGTAGCCCTAACAAAGCATCAATGGTTTGATTGTTTTAATTATTGGGGACCTTTATATACATGCATAGATTGTGTAATTGTGAGGATTCTTATTAATGAATTGAGCAATAAAAGTCTTGTAAATTCAATCTCAATGATTTCTTATCTTGTCTTAGATATTTAGTTGTTGTTATTGAACTCAATCTCTTTTGTTTTCTGTGATCATGAGAGAGATTATTACACAATGGTAATCACTGAATATATTGTTATGAGCTTTGATGGATTATGCCTAGAGAAGATGAACCATACTGCACCCTAGATTAGAGTAGTTAGGCAGATGGCCCATGCCAATCGAAGATAGTCCATGGCTTAGCCTTAATCATATGTTATCTTCTTGACGGATGAAGGTGAGCTTGTAGCCACCGACACCACTTATGCATGATGTAATTCCCCTATAGTTGATTCAATTGACCATTGATTGTGGAGTTAGTGGCGAAGTCAAACACCCTAGGTTTCTCTCTTATTATCTTCATTATCTGTTTACCTTTGATTTATTTTATTTTATCTTTTTAATTAGTTAAAAATCAGAATTCTTTTCTTATAAATTTAATTAGAATTAGTTCTGTGTTCCAACTCGTCAGAACATAATCCCTGAGGTACGATACCCATTCCTTTCGATAGCCCTATTCTGCAAGGAATTCGTTCTATTGCGAAGTGTGGAAATTTTAATTGATATATTTTTTGAGTCACACTCACACACGAATCAGTAGCTGACCACCTTTCTAGAATTCTTGTTGAATCCCTCCATAATTCCATTCCAGTTTGTGAATCCTTCCCGGATGAACAACTCTTTGTCATCTCTCAAGAAAGTATCCCTTGGTATGCGGATGTGGTTAATTATTTGGCAACCGGTAAAATACCATCTTCTTGGACCAAACAAGAGAAGGATCGTTTTCTCTCCCAATCACGATCATATTATTGGGACGATCCTCAATTGTTCAAATACTGCCCCGATCAAATAATTCGTAAGTGTGTACCCAACAGTGAATTCCAAAGCATTCTTAAATTTTGTCATACACTCGCTTGTGGGGGACACTTTAGTGCTAAGAAAACCGCAGCAAAAATTCTTCAATGCGGATTTTTCTGGCCGACACTTCATCGGGATGCATATTCATTCTGCCGCTCATGTGAGCGATGTCAGCGCCTCGGCGCGATGTCTCGGAAGGACATGATGCCTCTTAACCCTATTCTTGTCATTGAAATATTTGATGTGTGGGGCATTGACTTCATGGGACCATTTCCACCCTCTACTGGTCATGAGTACATACTTGTGGCGGTGGACTACGTATCTAAGTGGATAGAGGCCGTTGCTACCAAAACCAACGATCACGCAGTCGTGGTTAAATTCATACAAGCTAACATTTTTAGCCAGTTTGGTACGCCTCGGGCCATCATCAGTGACGGAGGTAAGCATTTCTGTAACCGGTTCCTTCGAACCTTGCTTCTCAAATACTCCGTCACACACAAAGTAGCCACCCCCTACCATCCTCAAACTAGTGGCCAAGTAGAAGTATCCAATAGGGAGATTAAGAACATTCTTCAGAAAACTGTTCGGCCTGACCGGAAGGATTGGTCATTGCGACTAAACGACGCATTATGGGCATACCGAACCGCATATAAAACTCCCATTGGAATGTCACCTTATCGGTTAGTTTATGGCAAGGCGTGCCATCTTCCGGTTGAATTGGAGCATAAAGCTATGTGGGCCACCAAGACCTTCAATTTTGACATGAAAAAGGCCAGCTCTAATCGAAAGCTTCAATTAAATGAATTGGAAGAATTACGACATGACGTGTATGAGAATGCGAAAATCTATAAGGCAAGGTCCAAAGCCTTTCATGATCGTAATATTCGAGTCAAAACATTTTCGCCGGGCCAAAAAGTTTGGTTGTACAACTCGCGCCTCCATTTGTTTCCCGGAAAACTTCGCTCCCGTTGGGATGGACCATTTTTGGTTAATTCCGTCACCCCCCACGGAGCGGTGGAATTGAAGGACTTGAAAGATGGCTCGATGTTCAAAGTAAACGGGCAGCGCTTAAAAGTGTGCGTGGATGACCAAGTCACCACCGAATACGTGGATGTCGTCACTTTGACGGATCCCGTGTATTTTGACTCGTGAGCCGATCCGGACGTCGCGCCATAGACGTGTAAGGTGGCGACGCCATGGTCGCTATCAAGCTTCCATGGTGTCCCTTTAATCCAAAGTAGGTTTGTATCTAAGCAATGTAGTATCTAATTCCCCAATATCCAAGTCTCTGAAGCATATTTTAAACTGACTGTTTTTGAGCATTTCGATTGATCGAAACCAAGATTTCGATCAATCGAAAATTTCGATTGATCAAAATTTTGGTTTCGATTGATCGAAAAATTGCAGATATTTGCCAAGTCCAAAGTCCCGAGAGGTGATATTCTTCGATTGCACTTCGATAGGTCTTTGATCGATCGAAACTTTCGATTGATCGAAATGGGATTTCGATTGATCGAACTAAAAGTTCGATTGCATCAATTAAATGTTCGATTGATCGCAGTAAAAATGTGATTTAGGGAAGGAATGTTCGATTGATCGAAGAGACAATCTCGATCCATCGAAGTTAGTTTCGATTGATCGAAGCAAGATTTCGATCAATCGAAATTTTGATTGATCGAAATGCACATTTCGATCAATCGAAATGCACGCGGAGCCTGCACGTGAGCCGGAAATCTATTTAAACCGTTGGGCTTCCCTCCCATTTTAAAAGACCATCCGACTTCTTCTCTCCCTCTGTGCGATCCAAGCCCTCTCCAAGCACTCCCGAGCACTCGATCTTCCATTCCCGATCATCCGCCGCCATCCGACGCAGTCCGATCCGCCGCAAGCATCTGCGCGATCTTCTCTTCGCGGCTGCGCGTGGAGTTTTCTTCGGTTGAGCCGTTCATCTTCTTCCTCACGAGGTAAGTGATGCATGGCTACTTTTTGTTTATTCTCTCGCCATTTTTGATAGTTTTACAGCGGAATAAACATAGTTAGATCATGTTGGGGTGGATGGTTGCGAGTGCGATGTCCGAATCCAGTTTTTGTGGGTTTCGGGGGGGGGGGGGGTAGGAATTCAAGCAGGAGTGGGATTTGGCATTTTCTTCATTTCAAACGCTTAGTGTTCGGTGTATAACCGTGGCACCTTCGTTTCGGTTGCGCCCGTTCACATTGCCTCTTCGAGTGCAACTTTTTGCATTTTTGTCAGTACCTTGGACTAGGACTTCATTTTTATTTTTATTCTTTTAGTCTAGTAGTAGTTTAACTTTCTTCTTATTCATCTTTCATTTACGTACCTTTTGGAATCCAGTGCAGACTGTTCCGCGGCCATGGCAAGAGTGAAGAACGCCGCCGGTGCTGTTCGTGACGTGCCCGGGCGAGCCTTCCGGTCTCGGAAGTTCCACCCGGAGCAGGTTTTCGACTTAGCCGAGTTTGAGAGGCGTCCCGACACTGAGTGGACGGTTGCCGAGCTCAGGAGGCGTCGCCTCGATCGGCTATGTGTACCTCCCACAGACGTGGCACACGAGCGCCTAGTGCAGGTCTTTTACGAGCATATGACCTACTCCTGCACAGCGCCAGATACACTCGAGACTACCGTGGCCACTGTCACGATCACGATTACGCCGAGCCGGATTGCTCATATGCTCGGCATTCCTCACCAGCAGCCGACGGATATGGTTGGCCCGGACGGTCAGCCACTTTATAGAGCCGCGCTCCCAGCCGACACTACGCTCTTCTCGATGGTGATGGACATGTGTGGCGGGGAGTTTACCACACCCCGTCGCAACTGCACGTCCAAATCGATGTGCCCGAGCAGATATTGGTTCCTGGACACCGTTCTCCTCAAGAACGCGTGTCCGCTGCAGCACGTGGCAGAGCGCAGGGGCGACCTCCTCCGTTGCCTCTATGCTTTCCATACGGGCACTTGGTTTTCTGTCCCATCGCTTATCTGGGGGCAGATGCACAAAGTTTGGGATGGCCTTGTCAACAAGAGGAAGAAGAGAGCAGCGAGTTGGCAGCTTCCCTTTCCATTCCTGATCGCCGCTTTTCTCAGCAGTGCCAGTATACCAGTCAGTCGGACTGACATTCAGTTGGCACCGCCCACCCGCTTCACATCTACTCAGTGGGATCGGGTGAGGCGACACTTAGAGCGACAGGACCATCAGGGTGATCCACCAGACGATGTAGATATGGATGCCCCGGTGGAGATGGATGAGGGAGAGCCAGCAGGGGCTGAGGCGGAGGACGAGGAGATGGAGGACGAGGAGATGGATGTCGCTGCAGAGCGGCATGATATCTTAGTGACAGGCTATTCCTGCCTGGCGGCTGACGTAGAGCAGCTCCAGCAGGGTTTTGACGAGCACGTCCAGGTGACGCAGAGTCAGCTGACGGGTATTCGGACGGACATTTCTTCTCTGGTGCAGGGCCAGAGAGCGATCTTAGATGAGTTCCGAGCCTTCCGGCAGGATCTGCAGTTCCTGTTCGCAGGTCGAGCCTCCACCTCCACTTCTGCTCCCACCGAGCCACCACCACCACCACCCGCCCTCGAGTAGCTGCACTTTATTCACCTTTTATGCTTTACTTTCTGTATTTTTCTTTCTTTATTTTTGATAGGCCATGTTGGCCATGTTTAGTTTCTTTTTGCGTATTCCACCTACATGTACCCTTTGTACTGAAACGCATTTTCATCTTTATGGAATACATTTATATTTGCTTTTATGACATGTGTTATCTTTACTGCCTTTTCTTTTTGCTTTCCGTCAATTTATCTGTTCTCTAGACTTTGACTATGTATGTAGTACCACTTGTCTAATTGTTATATGCGATTCAGTTGATGATTTCCGTTTATTACAGCCTGGTTTTAATTCCTAATACTGTTGAGATTGCTTCAACACAGTATGGCGGTAATAAAGAAAGGCAGCCCCTTTGCGTGCTATACGTTAGCGCGCCTGGATAGTCAATATCTTGTCGCATAGACCTCTTAGACAATCGGGAAACACCAGTTCAGACCATTAGATTTACAGTGATATTGGCATTGTCTGTTTGTGCATAAGTATTTCATTATGTTCTATTTATCTACTTTTTGTTCCTCGTAATGCTCGTGGTATCCAGTTGGTATTCTGTGCAGATTTTTCTTATTTACAGGATGACCGCTGCTGTGGAATTCCATTTTTCTCGCATTCTGCCATCCCGGTAACTTCTTTCCTTGCTCTTCTTGTCCAAGCATTGAGGACAATGTTGCATATAAGTTTGGGGGTGCGGTATGCTATACCACTTGCATATGCATGCAATGTTCAGTCATTATATTGAGTGTCATTGTAGAGCAGTTTTTTTTTCTGTGATATTTTTGCATGCTTGCTATGATGTCTTGCTTTGTAAAGGAAGATCATTCGAATAAATGTCCGAGGTAAATGCAGCAGGTAGTTAAGAACTTTAACATTGTAAATACCCGCACTTTTGCAAGCTTTATAGTAGGCTAGAGCGGTCTACATTATTGTCCAAACTCGAGCACGTACAATTCTTGCCCTAAATTTGTCCTTAACCGCACAAATTCGCACACATGCAGTTTAAATTGTGGGGTATAAGTCTGAGGGAGAATTTTTGAAAATTTCTGTTTTTATCTGAACATCTTAAAGAATAAGTTCTTCCGGTTGTTGTAAAAAAAAAAAAAAAAAAAAAAAAAAGAAGAAATAAAAAGAGAAAAATATGCAATAAGCCTTCTCACTAAATAAACCGGATTTCTATGCCTCAAAGCAGGAAATATTCGTGTAAAAGTGTGTAAGGTTGAGCAGTAATAAGCGGATGGCTTGCTTACGCTCATCGCCTTGTAAGCTCGGTTATTAAGTCCGAGGGGTGCTTCTTCGCCTAATGCCCTAAAACCAATTGGTTTGGGAGTCATTGGCCTAATGCCGCTACATGGGCTTACAAGAAAGCAAAAAGAGCTAAGCATTGCACGGTCATCCGCACATGAGCAATCATGAATGTTTTGTGATAATGAAACAGCCGGGTTGAGCATTTTCAATGAGTTTTTCTCTTAAAAACAGATTTGTTCGTTTTCTTCTCCAAATATGACAAAAGCCACACGTTAGAATGCATGTTCACTTTTCAAAGAGGATTTTGGGGTTGGAATTGTTATAGTTGTTCGGGCTGGCCAGCATGTGGGGACTGTCGTTCATTTATAGCTTGTGAAAGTCCATTTTTGCTAATGACCACATAGTTCTGTAATACTTGTTGCATTTGCCAATTGTGAAATGAATGGATGAGCGCCCTTTATCTAGTTGATGACTGAGCATGATTAAACTTTTGTATAAGATAGTTGATTTCATTTTTGTAATATTGTATTGCTAAGGGACTAGCAATATGTAAGTTTGGGGGTGTGATAAGTGTTCAATTCTATGCATTTGAACCCTCTTTATTGCATGCGTTAGTTCCGTTTTTGCGTTTACCGAGATATGTTTACGGTATTTTTGTGTTTTTGATGTATTGCAGGTATTGGAGTAAATGGAGCAAAGTTGGAAGTTTTCTGCAGTCAAGAGATGAAATCAGAAACTGTTGCCAAGGCATTTCGATCAATCGAGATGTGGATTTCGATCAATCGAAATTTCGATTGATCGAAATCTCGATCAATCGAAATGCAATTTCGATCAATCGAAATGCTGCAGAGCCCACTTGGCCACTTGCTCACCTGCTCTCCCACTTGCAACAAAATCCCCCTTTTTGCACGACTTAAGGGGATTGTCTGACTTGAACAAGACTTTTGGGGGCCTTCTTGATACAAGAGATATATATAATGATATATATATATATATATGGTGGGCCCAAAGGAGCCAAAAAGCATACAAAAAGCACCAAAAGCCACATATCTCACATCTCTCAACACATACAAATCAGAGGAAGAAGAGAGAGACCTTCGGGAGAGGAAGAGGAAGGGCTGAACCAGACCAAGAAGCTTCATTCTCTTCATCAATGGAAGGGTGCAAGGCAACCATGAGCAACTAACTCTTCTACTAGGGTGTTGGTTTCAACCCCTAGCCATGTAAACTTGTTCATCTTTGTAGCTCTTGGGACTTGTAATTAAATGTTGATTATTTAGCCTAGTGATTATGTACACAAATACATTCCTTTTATATATTCATTTGATATGGAATTTATTCTTGTCTTAGAGTAGGTTTTGTCACTTGAATGCACAACATTTGCATATTCCACAAGAAGTGCAAATGATGGCTAGATAATGGTGTTTAAATGGATGTGTGATGCTAGTTTGTATAGACCATGCCAAGACAAGGTAGTTTGGATGCATGTAGTGTTCACTTAGAGAGTAGAGTAAGTAGGTAGTTAGTTAGGTTGAAGAGCTATGCTTGTTGAAGATGGATTATGATAGGTTAGCACACACATTGATCTTTTGATATGTCATTGAGGTCACAAGCCTAATGACATTGTTAGGCATTTAATTAATGAATCCCTTGCTTGCTACACTTATGAACATGTGAATGGCTAGGGGTGGAAACCAACCCTAGTCCTCTCTCCCAACTTTACTCTTTAATTTTATTGTCATTTCCTTTATGCAATAGCTTTAAACACAAAACCAAAAACCTGTTTTGTTTGAATTAAAGTAGAATTAATCTTTCTCTATGACAATTAACGACTAGTCCTCGTGGGATCGATACCCTCTATATAGAACCTTATCTGCAAAGATTCGTGCTCTTGCGAGTGGTTAAATTATATTTTGATAAAAAGGGCAAAATTAAGCTTGCAATATAATTTAGTTCCGACCACATCAAGTCTGAGGGAGAATTTTTGAAAATTTCTGTTTTTATCTGAACAACTTAAAGAATAAGTTCTTCCGGTTGTTGTAAAAAAAAAAAAAAAGAAATAAAAAGAGAAAAATATGCAATAAGCCTTCTCACTCAATAAACCGGATTTCTATGTCGCAAAGCAGTAAATATTCGCGTAAAAGTGTGTAAGGTTGAGCAATAATAAGCGGGTGGCTTGCTTCCGCTCATCGCCTTGTAAGCTCGGTCATTAAGTCCGAGGGGTGCTTTTTCACCTAATGCCCTAAAATCAAGTGGTTTGGGAGTCATTGGCCCAACGCCGCTACATGGGCTTGCAAGAAAGCAAAAAGAGCTAAGCATTGCACGGTCATCCGTACATGAGCAATCATGAATGTTTTGTGATAATGAACAGCCGTGTCGAACATTTTCAATGAGTTTTTCTCTTAAAAATAGATTTGTTCATTTTCTTCTCCAAATATGACAAAAGCCACACGTTGGAATGCATGTTCACTTTTCAAAGAGGATTTTGGGGTTGGAATTGTTATATTTGTTCAGGCTGGCCATTATGTGGAGACTGTCGTTCATTTATAGCCTGTGAAAGTCCATTTTTGCTAATGACCACATAGTTCTGTAATACTTGTTGCATTTGCCAAAAGTGAAATGAACGGATGATCGCCCTTTATCTAGTTGATGACTGAGCCTGATTAAACTTTTGTATAAGATAGTTGATTTTATTTTTGTAATATTGTATTGCTAAGGGACTAGCAATATGTAAGTTTGGGGGTGTGATAAGTGTTCAATTCTATGCATTTGAACCCTCTTTCTTACATACGTTAGTTCCGTTTTCGCATTTACCGAGATATGTTTACGGTATTTTTGTGTTTTTGATGTTTTGCAAGTATTGGAGCAAATGGAGCAAAGTTGGACGCTTCCTGCAGTCAAGAGAAGAAATCAGAAAATGCAGCCCAAGGCATCTCGATCAATCGAGATGTTGATCTCGATTAATCAAAATCTTGATTGATTGAGATCTCATTTCGATTGATCGAAATCTCGATCAATCGAGATTCAATCTCGATCAATCGAGATGCTGCAGAGCCCACTTGGCCACTTGCTCACCTGCTCTCCTACTTGCAACAAAATCCTCCTTTTTGCACGACTTAGGGGGATTGTCTGACTTGAACAAGACTTTTGGGGGCCTTCTTCATACAAGAGATATATATAATGATATATATATATATATAAATGGTGGGCCCCAAAGGAGAAAAAGGAGCCAAAAAGCCACACATATAGAAGATCTCTAGAGAAAACACAAAAAAGAGGGGAGGGGAGAGACACCTTCGGGAGAGGAGGAGGAAAAGCTAAACCAGACCAAGAAGCTTCATTCTCTTCATCAATGGAAGGGTTCAAGGCAACCATGAGCAACTAACTCTTCTACTAGGGTGTTGGTTTCAACCCCTAGCCATGTACACTTGTTTATCTTTGTAGCTCTTGGGATTTGTAATTAAATGTTGATTATTTAGCCTAGTGATTATGTACACAAATACATCTCTTATATATATTCATTTGATTTGGAATTTATTCTTGTCTCAGAGTAGATTTTGTCACTTGAATGCACAACATTTGCATATTCCACAAGAAGTGCAAATGATGGCTAGATAATGGTGTTTAAATGAATGTGTGATGTTAGTTTGTATAGACCATGCCAAGACAAGGTAGTTTGGATGCATGTAATGTTCACTTAGAGAGTAGAGTAATTAGGTAGTTAGTTAGGTTGAAGAGCTATGCTTGTTGAAGATGGATTATGATAGGTTAGCACACACATTGATCTTTTGATATGTCGTTGAGGTCACAAGCCTAATGACATTGTTAGGCATTTAATTAATGAATCCCGTGCTTGCTACACTTATGAACATGTGAATGGCTAGTGGTGGAAACCAACCCTAGTTCTCTCTCCCAACTTTAAACTCTTTAATTTTCTTGTCATTTCATTCATGCAATAGTTTCTAAACATAAATTCAAAAATCTATTTTCGAATTAAAGTAGAATTAATCTTCCGTTAAGACAATTGCGACTAGTCCTCGTGGGATCGATACCCTCTATATAAAACCTTACCTACAAAGATTCGTGCTCTTGCGAGTGGTTAAATTATATTTTGATAAAAAGGGAAAAATTAAGCTTACAATATAATTTAGTTCCGACCACATCATTGAGCACACTTCAATGAAGTCATCCAGATGCTTGTAAGGGTCTTCTTGAGTCAGCCCAAAATAAGATGGCAGCATCTGAATAATGCTAGACTTGATCTCATAATTCTGTGCTGTGACATTAGGCAGTTGAAAACCTGCTGGCGAGGTATATGTCTCAGGAACATAGTAGTCCCTAAGCAATCTAGCTCTTTCTCCATCAGCATTAAGAATAAGGTTGTTATCAACAGGGATGTTCAGGCTCAGGATCAAGAGGTATCCAAGGATCAGCTACAGAACGACGACCTTGCATATATTAGCCAAAAGTACCTGAAAAGAAAACAAAAACGAAATTAAAAATAAAATATAAAAATTTCCTAAATTAAAAATCCAATTAAAACTAATTCTATAAAATCCAATCAATCAAATAGATAATCCCCGGCAACGGCGCCAAAAATTGATTCGTGTGTGAGTGTGACTCAAAAAGTATATCAATTAAAATTTTCCACACTTCGTAATAAAACGAATTCCTTGCAGAATAGGGCTATCGAAAGGGGTATCGTACCTCAGGGATTATGGTCTGATGAGTTGGAATACAGAATTAATTCTAATTAAATTTATAAGAAAAGAATTCTGATTTTTAAACTAATTAAAAAGATAAATTAAAATAAATCAAAGATAAATAAGATAGTGAAGATAATATGAGAGAAATCTAGGGTGTTTGACTTCACCACTAACTCCACAATCAATGGTCAATTGAATCAACTATGGGAAATTACATCATGCATAAGTGGTGTCGGTGGCTACAAGCTCACCTTCATCCGTCAAGAAGATAACATATGATTAAGGCTAAGCCATGGACTATCTTCGATTGGCATGGGCCATCTGCCTAACTACTCTAATCTAGGGTGCAGTATGGTGTATCTTCTCTAGGCATAATCCATCAAAGCTCATAACAATATATTCAGTGATTACCATTGTGTAATAATCTCTCTCATGATCACAGAAAATAAGAGAGATTGAGTTCAATAACAACAACTAAATATCTAAGACAAGATAAGAAATCATTGAGATTGAATTTACAAGACTTTTATTACTCAATTCTATAATAAGAATCCTCTGAATTACACAATCTATGCATGTATATAAAGGTCCCCAATAATTAAAACAATCAAACCATTGATGCTTTGTTAGGGCTACATCAAAACCCTAGTGGATGAACTAGCTGCTCATGGTAGAAGAAGAAGCTTCAACTGTTGAGGAAGAAGACATCATCTTTCTGAATTACGCGTATGACTTCGTTCTCCAATGGCTCTGCAATATGTTTCTGTTCTCTTCTCAGCCCTCTCCAAGCTCTGTTCTCTCTGTCTAATCTCGCTGTAAGCTCCCTCAACTCAGCCTCCAAGTCTTTACTTTATTCCCCAAGAGAATACACCAAAGTCCTAATCCAATTAGGAATAAATTAGGATTTCCCGCAGCACTAATCAGGTGGGTTTTTCCTGCTGACTTTGGCCCAACTTTTGACCCACTATAAGTCCGATTCACGGAATTTTCGTGAAATACAAAAGTGTGCAGAATCGAATTTCGTTCAACCTCGCGCAAAAATAATGTCGATTTGAGGCTAAAAAGTAAGACTTCCTATCCATTTTCCAAAACGAGATTAAGATTGTATTATGCGCAGATTTGGGCTTCAGGCCCGAAACATTCTTAAGCAGTTGTAATTCTCTTGGACCTCTTCCTTGGGCTGATTTGAGTTGAAATAAATGGTTGAGTGAATCTCCTTGATGTAGACTTCATCTAACCATCTTGGATGTCATCTTTAAAAGCCCAAAATCCTGGTTTTAACTGAAATAATCATTAAGGCTCTGAAAATACAGAAAACACTAAAACAAAGTAAAATCACAAAATAATCTATCACTAAGAGAATAAAATACATAAGTTAAGAGGCTAGAATGCATAACATTCAACGCCTATCATACTTCCCAATGGGAAAGACGAGTGATATTCGGAGAGCAATCACCGGATTCACCCAAATTGATCAAGAAATATTTCATAAGACGTGGGAGAGATTAAAAGATCTTATTAAATCTTGTCCGCATCATGCTGTCCCAAAATGGCAGCTAGTGCAAAGTTTTTACGATGGGGTGAGTGAGCAACATAGACAAATGATAGACTCCGCGTGTGGAGGTGGATACCTTTTGAAAAGCCCCGATGAGGCATGGAAACTTTTTCAAATCCTAAGCAACAATTCAGCTCAATGCTCTTCCACTAGGAAAGGAAAGACCACCCAACCTTGTAGAGGAGTGCATAAAATTTCACGGGTAGATGAGGTTGCCATGCAAGTAGAAGCCTTATCCCAAAAAATGGACCTAATCATGAAAAATGGGTTGCCTACTCCAAGCCAACCTGTTCAAATTCAGGAAAGATGTTCGTTTTACTATAGTACTTCACATTTCGTGTGAGATTGTCCTATTATCGGGCAATCTCCCGATTATGCTCAAGAGTAAGCGAATGCCTTGTACTCTAAACAAATGAATGATCCTTATTCAAACACGTACAATCCTGGTTACAAGAATCATCCGGCTTTTTCATGGAAACCTCAAGAATCAAGTCCCTCTTTTCAAGAGCAGAATTCTTTCAATTCCCAATCTCAACAGCCTCATTATAGGCCGAATCCTCAACCTTACCATCAAAGATCCAATTACCAACAACCACCAACTCCTCCGAGAAGCCAAGGCTTTGAAGAAAGAGTGATAAGCAATCTTGAGGCTAATACCCGCTTATTGCAAACTCACTCTCAATCAATCTCTAAGCTGGAAGCTAATGCTCAATCTATGGCTAGGTTAGAAGCTCAAATCGGGCAACTAGCCAATGCCCTAAATAGAAGGGAGGAAGGTAAGTTGCCGAGTCAACCGGTGGCGAATCCTAAGGGTGTTCATATGATTGAAGATCCATCATCTTCATCTTGTACTGCTCCTCCGGAGTAAGTTCAATCAATCACCACCTTAAGGTGTGGTAAAGTCATCAATTCCAACGCCGCTACATGGGCTTGCAAGAAAGCAAAAAGAGCTAAGCATTGCACGGTCATCCGCACATGAGCAATCATGAATGTTTTGTGATAATGAACAGCTGTGTTGAGCATTTGCAATGAGTTTTTCTCTTAAAAACAGATTTGTTCTTTTTTTTCTCCAAATATGACAAAAGCCACGCATTAGAATGCATGTTCACTTTTCAAAGAGGATTTTCGGGTCAGAATTGGTATGTTTGCTCGGACTGGCCATTATGTGGGGACCGTTGTTTATTTGTAGCTTGTGAAAGTCCATTTTTGCTAATGACCGCATAGTTCTGTAACACTTGTTGCATTTGCCAAATGTGAAATAAACGGATGATCGCCCTTTTTCTAGTTGATGACTGAGCATGATTAAACTTTTGTATAAGATAGTTAATTTCATTTTTGTAATATTGCTTTACTAAGGGACTAGCAATATGTAAGTTTGGGGGTGTGATAAGTGTTCACTTCTATGCATTTGAACCCTCTTTATTGCATATGTTAGTTTCATTTTTATGATTACCGAGATATGTTTACGGTATTTTTGTGTTTTTGATGTATTGCAGGTCTTGTAGTGAAAGGAGCTAAGTTTGAGGCTATTTGCAGCTGAAGAACAAAAATCAGAAATGTAGCCAAAGGCATCTCGATCAATCAAGATGTTGATCTCGATCAATCGAGATCTCGATTGATCGAGATCTCATTTTGATTGATCGAAATCTTGATCAATCGAGATCCAATCTCGATTGATCGAGATTCTGCAGAAGCCACTTGCCCACTTGCTCACTTGCTCTCCCACTTGCAACAAAATCTCCCTTTTCGCATGACTTAGGGGGATTGTGTAACTTGAACAAGACCCTTGGGGACCTTCTTGATACAAGGGATATATATATTGATATATATATATATGGTGGGCCCCAAGGTTGAAAAAGGAAGCCTTAAAGCACCAAAAAGTCATATATCTCATATCTCTCAACACACATCAGACCATCAAAGGAGAGACATTCGGGAGAGGAAGAGGAGAAGCTGAACCAGACCAAGAAGCTTCACTTTCTTCATCAATGGAAGAGTGCAAGGCAACCATGAGCAACTAACTCTTCTACTAGGGTGTTGGTTTCAACCCCTACCATGTAAACTTGTTCATCTTTGTAGCACTTGGGATTTGTAATTAAATGTTGATTATTTAGCCTAGTGATCATGTACACTAATACATTTCTTTTATATATTCATATGATTTTGGTTTTATTCTTGTCTTAGAGTATAATCTTCATGTGAATGCACAACATTTGCATATTCCACAAGAAGTGCAAATGATGGCTAGATAATGGTGTTTAAATGAATGTGTTGTGTTTGTTTGTATAAACTACGCCAAGATAAGGTAGCTTGGATGCATGTAGGTTCACTTAGAGAGTAGGGTAATTAGATAGTTAGTTAGGTTGAAGAGCTATGCTTGTTGAAGATGGATTATGATAGGTGGACAAACACATTGATCTTTTGATATGTCATTGAGGTCACAAGCCTAATGACATTGTTAGGCATTTAATTAATGAATCCCATGCTTGCTACACTTATGAACATGTGAATGGCTAGTGGTGGAAACCAACCCTAGTTCTCTCTCCCATCCTTTACTCTTTAATTTTATTGTCATTACATTCATGCAATAGTTTTTAAACAAAAATTAAAAAACCTGTTTTTAGGATTATAGTGGAATTAATCTTTCTTTAAGACAATTGCGACTAGTCCTCGTGGAATCGATACGCTCTATATAGAACCGTATCTACAAAGATTCGTGCTCTTGCGAGTGGTTAAATTATATTTTGATAAAAAGGGCAAAATTAAGCTTACAATCTAATCCGAGTTTAGCCACATCAAAATTTTGGCGCCGTTGCCGGGGACTACGGTGTAATTGTCGCCATTGGAAGATTAAATCTGGTTTAATTCTGAGGCTAGAAATTCTTTTATTCTTTTTGTATATATCTTGTTCTTATTTCTCAAATTCCTTGATTTTAGGTATACCACATAGCGGGCATCTAAAAGAATTGAAGTTGGAACCCTTTGTGAGTATAAAGTCTAAAATTAGTGGGTTTGAGTTCATTCATTTTTCTTTGTATATATTATTGTTTATTTTTCGTATTGAGGTGTTGTTCTACTATTAATGCATGCTAGGTAGATGGTCATTGTCACTTCCATTGCTTCCGTGTAATATTGAACTTGAAAGAACACTCTGAGAACATTGTTAAAATAGCCCTACGTGGGCACAACCCTTCGGGGGCACACCTTTGTAGTGGACCTTTAATGAAAAAGGTGGGATGGATTAATCTTGAGAAAATCACAACCTTACGCTGGCAAACCCTATGGGGGCACACCTCTACAGTGGGTCTTTAAATAAAAATGCGTGATGGATTAATCTCGAGAAAATTATAACTCTACGCAAGCATAACCCTACGGGGGCACACCTCCATGGAGGGCTTTAATGAAAAAGGCGAGATGGATTAATCCCGAGAACATACGTGGGCATGACGTGCCTGATAAGAAACTACTTAACGACAAGGCAGGAAACCCTTTTTTATGCAGATTTGTGTTGAGATTGTCATCACAGAGCAAACCATGCCTCTACAAAAAAAATGATAATAACAAAATGATTTTTATTAATCAAAGTAGAAGGGTACAAAGAGCCCCACAAAGGAAGGACATAAGAAAAGATGAAAATCAGGCATCGGGGTCTCCGAGTTACAACCCGAAGAAGTCCATGTCAGGCCCCTAATCTTTTGCTACCTTGCGGAAGTACTCGAACCCATTGATATACGAATGGTTGAGGGCCTTATCAAGGGTAGGCGA
Source organism: Cornus controversa (assembly GCA_026545225.1). Classification (NCBI taxonomy): domain Eukaryota; kingdom Viridiplantae; phylum Streptophyta; class Magnoliopsida; order Cornales; family Cornaceae; genus Cornus; species Cornus controversa. The sequence continues at coordinate 4,744,295 of CM048849.1, forward strand.
ATCTTTAAAATGCTCGATCGCCAGTTCTTTAATCTCCGACAGGTCAGCATTCCACTTGGCCATCTCCTCTCGTTCATGACTGAGTTAAGAATTAAGGGTGTCAATCTCCCCGCCACGAGAAGCATAGGAAGCGCAAAGGGTCTCAAGCTTTGAGTTAAGGGAAGTGCACTCACTAACAAAAGAAGCACGTTCAGCGACAAGGGCAGTTTTGTGCTTCTCCATCTCCTGCTTCGTCCATAAGAGGCGATTGGTAAGACCATAAGCAATTGTCAGGCCCTGTTTAAAAATGAGTGAGAATACACAATTTCAAAAAAAAGAAAGGAAGAATTCCGTTCGAATGTAGCAAGAGTAGGGATGCACCTTAGCTATGTTGGCCAGCAAATATCCAGTAGAGGAAGTAGAGTCAAAGGCATTCACCTTTTCAAGATCATGTTGGAGAACAAACTCCCCAGCTTTTTTCATAGCAAAAGATGTGTCAGACAACAGTGAACTGGTGTGGCTAGCAGCTGGTGTTAGTAGCTGATAAGTAATGAATATTGCATATTCAATGCCCTTAAAATTATATGAATTAGTGTCTTAGTAATATTTATTTCATGTTTTTATTAATAATTTTAATCTTTTTAGGATTTCAGGTGGTTAAGGGTAATTCTAATTAATAATGGTGCAATTGGGCTACAGATGGTGTTAGGTCTATTCACATTGAAGATTGGGCCAATTCAGGCCTAAAAAGTCTTGGACCCGTTTTGGTATTCAGACCATATCTCTGTACATGATTGTCAAAATGACCCAAACTCCACATATGTTGAAGGAAATTCAATTTTGCACAATTTCATATTTCACGAAAATTTCCTAAAACGGACGTTTTCATCAACTTTCTGCCCTATTTGCGCAGCTGCCACTTTTTGGGCGCAAATGTCACTTTGTGAGGAGCAAGTGCCATTTTCTTATGTGCACTTTCCACTTTGGGAAGGTCAGGTGTCCCGTTGGTTTGTTTTTGCAAAGTAAAAATGATGAAATGAAGAAAACTAGGGTATTCTGGAGGGGGGAAGCAGAGAGAGATATATAGAGGCGATTCGTGACGATACAGGCAAGACGATGGCGACTTCATCATCGTTCAAGCTTGGACCTCCGATCATGAGAAACTAAACACCATTCCGGGGAAGTGATGTAACCCTAACCTGTTTTTCAATGTATTAGCTTGTATATTAATTTGGGAATTATTTATTTTGTGCATTGATTGTATAACTAAGACATAAACAACAGCTGTGCTGTTAGTTTTAATTTGAATGGATTATTTCATTGCATATTTACTTTTGTTCTTGTAGAATGAATGCATGTTTGCAGTGATTAGGGTTTAATTCTTTTCAACTTTTGTGATTTTGTTAAGATAGGTTATATAATAGTTTTAACAGATCATTCAATTTAGAGTTTTTATAATTCGTACTAAGCGAAGATGGGTTATCATATCATTAGTTAGTCAGATGTATAGGTCATGCTTAGCGAAGACGAGTTATGCTTAATTGTATGTTGAATGAATCCTTTTGATAGAACTGAATTTGGCTTGTAGCCATTCTTTTCTGAATGCATAGATTAAACGTCCCAAATTAGTACAACTTTAATTGTCAGAAGGTTAGTGGTGAAGTCAATTCCCAGGACCCTCTATCTCCAGTATCCATCATTTATTTATGTTATTTAATTTCAGCAACTTAATTTAAAAATAAAACAAGTTCTCTTTCAATTAAATTAGATAAGATCTTGATAGCTTAACAACACAACCAATGCAGTCTCTATGGGTTCGACCCCTACTCATCACTTTACTAATTTTAGTAGAGTATTTGTATTGTTTTATAAATTCTTTTTTGTGGAGGTGTAAAACAACAACAACACTATTTCATATTATTTTATCTCGTTCTGCGCATCGAACAAAATGGCACCGTTGCCGGGGACTGCGGTCATGATTGCATTGTTAAATTTAAAGATTAAGTCTTGTTTAATTATAATTTAGGACTTGTATATATTCTATTTTTAATTTATTTTTGGTGTTTTGTGTGTTTGAATATAGGTAGAAGAGTTACTACACAAGTGGAAAGAAGTTAAAATTTCAGGACCTCTTGTGAGTTTTTGTATTTTAATTCATGCACTTATGATTAGGGTTGTTAGTTTCTTTTAATTTTGAATTTTATTTTATGTATTTATTTATTTTTGTTTTTTTTTTAAACATGTCATTTGAGTATGAGTATCCTTCGGAGGCATGTTTTGATCAATTTGGTTGTGATGTGGATTTTGGATATCAAAATTGAATGGATTTGTCCACCCAATTGGATGAATTATCATGGAAGTTGGAACAATTTATGACCGTTGGTCATGTTCCTACTCCTACTTACTTTTCCAAACCACATGAGTTCTGTGTATGTTGTTATAGTCCTTATCATCATGTGAGAGATTTTCCTATTACGAGACAATGTTCTAATCTTTCTCAAGGACAAACAAATATAAATTTCTCTATACCGGGGAATGACTCTTATTCAAATACTTATAGCTCGGGATTTGAGGACAAAGTTTTGGCTGCACTTGGCAAACTTGAGGAACGAATTAGCAACTTTGAGAAACAAAATAAATTGTTAAATTCACATTCGCAATCCATAGCTAGGCTAGAAGTTCAAATCGAGGAAATAACCAATGCTTTGAATTGTGAAGATCAAGAGGAACTTCCAAGTTTGCCCGTGACTAATATTGAACTAACACAACCAATTGAGTTAGACCATGCCCCTTTTGTGGAATCATTACTTATACCGGACTCCAAAAATTTACATGAAGAACTTAAGTGTGATCACTTAAGTCATAATGAGAGTCCACCTTTTACCTTTGTTTTTGACTTGAGTAGTGACAAATTAGATATTAATGAGAAAATTAGTCAAGAACAAGTTAAAGGGTCATGTTTTCCTGAATTAGTCGAATTTTATTCGATTGATTCATTTTTCTTAAAACCTCACATTGATATAGATAAGAGATGCCTAAAAATTGTTTGGATTCCGGCACAAGAAAGTGAGGACAAAATAGGGGGGACACTCTTAGAGCTCCTCAAGAGATGTGGTATAGGGTGAACCTTCCATCAAAAGTAGTAGTTAGGAAGTGTGTGTTTTTCTTTTCATTTATTTTTATTTATTTTTGCTTTTGTTTGAGTTAAGTTTTCTTTGTTTTAATTATTATTTGTGTTTGTTTTTCATTTTGTTGTATTCTTTTTTATTTTATTTTTTTATTATTTTTTTTTCCTTTTAATATGCGTGGTGTGTAGTTGCATTTTTTATGACAGGTTCTTGCATCCAAGTTTGGGGGATGGCCAACCCTTATTCATGTGAATGCTTTGCCAAATTTTTACATTTCTACCACTACGGTAATATTGTTCTATCACTTACCATACGCTTTATATTTTTATTACACATTGAGGACAATGTGTGATTCAAGTTTGGGGGCAAGGAAGAACACTTTTGTTTGTTTATTTATTTATTTATTTTAGGTTGTTTTGTTTTCAGTTTAGATGTTTTAACACCAATCAAGAGTTTAATACTTTATGTAGGTTCTTGACTTGCAATTGTAGAGTATGTGTAAAATTTCTAGAAACTATGGTTTGAATGCAGTGGGTTAAGTCATTATTTGCATTGACATGACTTGGAGTGGTTGACTCTAGTTCTTTTCACAATTCACACGCACATTAGTAGAGTTAGTGGGGTTTGTACTTGGCTTTGAGTATCAATTATGTGTGCTGAATATAAGTCGGTATCCCTTGAGAATAAACATTTTAAACATGCTATACTTAAAAAATATATATATAATAAAATAAAAAAATAAAAAATAAAAATAATAATCCTATGGTTTGTGACCGTTTTGGTTCGAGTTATTAGGTCTCTCGAGGTATCTTCAAACCTGGTGCCCTAAAGCCATTTGGTTTGGGAGTCACGGGCTGAAAGCTCGCTACATGGACCAATTCGAAAGCCTAATAAACCTAGGCATTGCGTTATTAGTTAGTCTATGGTTTGTGGCTGTTTTGATTCGAGTTATTAAGTCCCTCGAGGTATCTTGAAACCTGGTGCCCTAAAGCCATTTGGTTTGGGAGTCACAGACTGAAAGCTCGCTACATGGATCAATTCGAAAGCCTAATAAACCTGGGCATTGCACAACCATATCAAAAAAAAAAAAAAATTGCATGTGTTCATGTTTTGAGTGATACATTCAATAAGGGGATCCAACAAATTGAAGGGACTTGTAATTGCTCACTCAAGGCCGGGTTAAATCACATTAATGAATGCTAGTTCACTTTTCATGAGGGGGCTAGAGTTAGTTCCTTTGAGTTCTGATTGATGTAAATTTTGTGTGAGAACCATTGTTTTGAATTATGGGATTTAGGGATTTGAAAGTATTCTTCAATGCAAGTCTTTTAACTGCATTTTGTACTCTTCGTCTTGATTAATGTTTGAAATAGGAATTTTGGCATGTTTGTGGGTAACATCTCTGAAAGCCTCACGAGACTTTACTCGTCCACTAGGGGTAACCTAGGGGTTTAAAAGGCTTGTTGCATATGCTAAATGCAATCGGATCTCCCATGAAAGAGGAAATAGTTTAGTTGTTTTACTTCATTTTTAGTTGTGTATTGCTAAGAGACTAGCAATATGTAAGTTTGGGGGTGTGATAAGTAATGAATATTGCATATTCAATGCCCTTAAAATTATATGAATTAGTGTCTTAGTAATATTTATTTCATGTTTTTATTAATAATTTTAATCTTTTTAGGATTTCAGGTGGTTAAGGGTAATTCTAATTAATAATGGTGCAATTGGGCTACAGATGGTGTTAGGCCTATTCACATTGAAGATTGGGCCAATTCAGGCCTAAAAAGTCTTGGACCCGTTTTGGTATTCAGACCATATCTCCGTACATGATTGTCAAAACGACCCAAACTTTGCATAGGTTGAAGGAAATTCAATTCTGCACAATTTCATATTTCACGAAAATTTTTTAAAACGGACGTTTTCATCAACTTTCTGCCCTATTTGCGCAGCTGCCACTTTTTGGGCGCTAATGCCACTTTGTGAGGAGCAAGTGCCATTCTCTTATGCGCACTTGCCACTTTGGGAAGGCCAAATGTCCCGTTGGTTTGTTTTCGCAAAGTAAAAATGATGAAACGAAGAAAACTAGGGTATTCTGGAGGGGGGAAGCAGAGAGAGATATACAGAGGCGATTCGTGACGATACAGGCAAGACGATGGTGACTTCATCATCGTTCAAGCTTGGACCTCCGATCATGAGAAACTAAACAGCATTCCGGGGAAGTGATGTAACCCTATCCTGTCTTTCAATGTATTAACTTGTATATTAATTTGTGAATTATTTATTTTGTGTATTGATTGTATAACCAAGACATAAACAACAGCTGTGCTGTTAGTTTTAATTTGAATGGATTATTTCATTGCATATTTACTTTTGTTCTTGTAGAATGAATGCATGTTTGCAGTGATTAGGGTTTAATTCTTTTCAACTTCTGTGATTTTGTTAAGATAGGTTATATAATAGTTTTAACAGATCATTCAATTTAGAGTTTTTATAATTCGTACTAAGCGAAGATGGGTTATCATATCATTAGTTAGTCAGATGTATAGGTCATGCTTAGCGAAGACGAGTTATGCTTAATTGTATGTTGAATGAATCCTTTTGATAGAACTGAATTTGGCTTGTAGCCATTCTTTTCTGAATGCATAGATTAAACGTCCCAAATTAGTACAACTTTAATTGTCAGAAGGTTAGTGGTGAAGTCAATTCCCAGGACCCTCTATCTCCAGTATCCATCATTTATTTATGTTATTTAATTTCAGCAACTTAATTTAAAAACAAAACAAGTTCTCTTTCAATTAAATTAGACAAGATCTTGATAGCTTAACAACACAACCAATGCAGTCTCTGTGGGTTCGACCCCTACTCATCACTTTACTAATTTTAGTAGAGTATTTGTAGGGTTTTATAAATTCTTTTTTGTCGAGGTGTAAAACAACGACACTATTTCATATTATTTTATCTCGTTTTGCGCATCGAACAGTAGCCCAGTGTGACTGGTAGTAGGGGAGAATGACACATGCGAGCTACCACCACCAAAGAGTTGTGTTGCCGGCACCCCAAAAGCACTTGGGTCCGGGGGACTACCACTCACAAATAGTTGGGTAGGAGGCACCCCAAACGGGATCGGGCTCGGAGTCGGAGTGCTCATAAGGGCAACAGCTAAAGGCAGGGGAGAATTACCAATGAAAGGAGGAGACGACAAGTCCTCACTTGTGGGTAAACGAGTACTCCTGATAACCACAGGCCTGTGTGATCTTTTCTGTACAGAAGGGGAATAGGATGACACAACACATTTTTCCCTTCGCCAGTGCGAGGATGTCTCTAGCAGGCCTCCTTCGCGATCCTATACAGGTTTGCGCATAAACGCGTGTTACACGACTCAGTAAAGGAAATGGGAAGGAAGGATAAAAGTGATAGGGTGTACCTTACCTATTTCCAATCACTCGAGCAGCATAGCCTAGCATACTTGATTCGTGTGTGAGAGCGTCTCAATTAAAATTATCACACTCCACAATAGAACGAATTCCTTACAGAATAGGGCTATCGAAAGGGGTGTCAAACCTCAAGGATTATGGTCTGAATGAGTTGGAATACAGAATTAATTCTAATTAAATTTAGAAAGGGTAGAAATCTGATTTTTATATTTAAACTAATTAAAAAAAATAAAATAAAATAAAACAAAGGAAATAGAGAGTGAAGCACCAACCTCAAAAATCCCATTAGTCTTCTTTGTAGTTGTAGGTTTGCTAGAACGAGTAGAGGACATATGTTGTAGAGAGTTGTCACTAAGATTTTCAAATAAGATCCATGCCTCTTCTTCACTCTTCAACATAAAAGTACCTCCACAAGATGCATCAACTATCTGTCTGTTGGCTTCTGTTAGCCCTTCATGAAAACTCTGCACTAATTGCCACTTAGGAACTTGATGATGAGGACACATCCTAAGAAGGTCCTTGAATCTTTCCCATGTCTCATAAAATTGTTCCCTCTCATGTTGAGAGAAACCAGAAATGGTACGTCTAAACTGATTGGTCTTCTCTATCGAAAAATACTTCTTGAGGAACTCTTATTGCATTTGAGTCCAAGTCATAATAGAACCTGCCGATAGAGAATTGAACCAATACTTTGCTTTATCCTTCAGGGAGAATGGAAAAAGTCTCATTCTGAAAGCATCTTCAGAGAAGTTGTGGATTTTGGTAGTTGAGCCCACTTCAATGAATTCATCTAGATGTTTGTAAGGGTCCTCTTAAGTCAGCCCAAAATAAGATGGTAATATCTGAATGATGCTGGACTTGATCTCATAATTCTGTTTTGTGACATTGAGCAGTTGAAAACCAGCTGGTGAAGTGTATGTCTCAAGAACATAGTAGTCCCTAAGCAATCTAGCCCTTTCTCCAGCAGCATTAGGAACAAGGTTGTTATTCCTTTCTCCCTCCATGTCTTCAATGAATTCTTCCTCTTGCACAATGGTAGCAACAGGGATGTTCCTTTGTTGTCTAAGAGTACATTCAGGCTCAGGATCAAGAGGTATCAAAGGGTCAGCCACAGAACGATGACCTTGCATATATTAATAAAAAGTACCTAAAAAGAAAACAAAATATAAAAATTTCCTAAACTAAAAATCTAAGTAAAATTAATTCTATAAAATCCAATCAATCAAATAGATAATCCCTGGCAACGACGCCAAAAATTGATTCGTGTGTGAGTGCGTCTTAATTAAAATTACCACACTTCGCAATAGAACGAATTCCTTGTAGAATAGGGCTATCGAAACTCAGGGATTATGGTCCGAATGAGTTGAAATACGAAATTAATTCTAATTAAATTTAGAAAAGGTAGAAATCTAATTTTTATATTTAAACTAATTAAAAAAAATAAATAAATAAAACAAAGGAAATAGAGAGTGAAGATAATATGAGATAAATCTAGGGTATTTGAATTCACCACTAACTCCACAATCAATGGTCAATTGAGTAAACTATGGAAAATTATACCATGCATAAGTGGTGTCGGTGGCTACAAGCTCACCTTTATCTGTCAAGAAAATAACATATGATTAAGGCTAAGTCATGGACTATCTTCAATTGGCATGGGCCATCTACCTAACTACTCTACTCTAGTGCAATATGGTCCTTCTTCTCTAGGCATACTCCATCAAAGCATATAATGATATATTCAGTGATTACTATTGTGTAATAATCGCTCTTATGATCACAGAAAATAAGAGAGATTGAATTCAATAACAACAACCAAATATCTAAGACAAGATAAAAAATCATTGAAACTGAATTTATAAGACTTTTATTACTCAATTCTATAATAAGAATCCTCTAAATTACACAATCTATGCATGTATATAAAGGTCCCCAATAATTAAAACAATTAAACCATTGATGCTTTGTTAGGGCTACATCAAAACCCTAGTGGATGAACTAGCCGCTCATGGTAGAAGAAGAAGCTTCAATAGTTGAGGAAGAAGGCATCATCTTTATAGATTATGCGTAAGTCTTCGTTCTCCAATGATTCTCCACTCGAAAGCTCTGCAAAGTATGTCTTCAATTCTGTCCAAAGGCTCTCTAAGCTTAGCCTTCAATTTGCCACTTTATGCCCCTAGAGAATACACCAAAGTCCTAATCCAATTATAAATTAATTAGTTTTTCCCGCAGCACTAATCAGGTGAGTTTTTCCTGCTGACGTTCGACCCAACTTTTGACCCACTAGAAGTTCGATTCATGGAATTTTCGTGAAATACAAAAGTGTGCATAATCAAATTTAGTTTAACCTATTAAAATTAAGTCGATTTGAGGCTCAAAAATAATACTTCTGGTCCGTTTTCTAGAACGGGATTAAAATTGTATTAATCGCAGAATTGGGCTTCAGGCCCGTAACCTTCTTAAGCAGCTGTAATTCTCTTGGACCTCTTCTATGGGCTGATTTGAGTTGAATTAAATAGTTGAAGGGATCCATTCTGTGTAGGCTTCATCTAACCCTCTTGGATGTCATCTTTAAAAGCCCAAAATCATGATTTTAACTGAAATAATCATTAACGCCCTGAAAATACAGAAAACACTAAAACAAAGTAAAATTACAAAATAATTTATCACTAAGAGAATAAAATATGCAAATTAACAGGCTAGAATGCGTAACATTCAACGCCGATCAGTACTTGGTTAAGGCCATCGCGTCTCTCATTGGGAGCTCTTTGACGATATCCAATATATCCTCTTCTTCATGACTCACAAATGGCTCAACCCTAGCGGTTGAAATATGAAAAAAAATCCGCGTAAAGCACAGTGTAGGAAAAGGTGGCAGTAGCGTGGCTGAAGAAAATAGGAGGTAGAAAAAGTTTACCAGTTGCAACCCTATCAGTCCAAGAACGAGGGACGTGAAGAGGGGGGAGCTCCCAGCTTCCTAAAACAAAAAGAACCGTTCTTTCCAATTCTTTATCCTATGACTATTGTCGAGAACCACTAATTCTTTGGGCAGGCTCTCTACACCGCGAGATCGACTATGTATATGACGCTAGTCTTTGCTCTTTAAGAGGGTATAGCAGGAGAGAAACTGGTTAAGGGTTGGTGGGGAGGTAAACTTACAAGAATTCCAAAGGACCAGGGTAGCCATGATAATATGCCAATAATTGGGCATAAGTTGAGAAGGGCAGAGGTTGATCACTTAGAGCAACCCTTTGGCACAATCTGGAATGGGAAATTGAAGGCCTGAAAGAAAGAAAGCTTCGTAGAAGCATGCTTCCCCGGAGCAAATGGAGTAAGCCCTCTCCGCCATCAGGGGAGCCCTAGCTACGACCCATTCTAGAAAAGAATATGAAATAACCAGCTCCTCTACCTCGACGTCTGTCATAGTGCAACTAAAATCCTCACACTCATTGTAGTCACCCATTATAGAGTATATAATATCGAACACTTGGACAAGGGAAGAGCCGGGGGCAAAAGTTTCTAGAGATGGCTTGTCAAAGTTATGATCAATAACGTGCAAACAACGTGAAAGGGAAGGTATGATGGTATAAGGCATGAGCTATTGAGGTGGTGATAAATGAAGAAGGAAACCACTTATATAGGCAAGGCGTAAGGCAAATCGTTCCAATCCCCCAACGTTCTTTTCTAAACGGTCAAAAAACAATGACTATAAGTAAACGGTCACAAGCGGGTAGGCTGGGTGCATGGCAAAAGCCACACCGGGAGCATGGCAAAAGCCATGCTAGGCACAGGGCAGGCACGCCAGCGCAAAGCCAGGTGCTTGGCCAAGGTCGGGTGCCTGGTGCAAGGTCTTGCTTCTAGCGTGCGACCCACCCACGTGGCCCAAAGCCGGGCACTAAGCGCGTTGCCCATGCGTGCATGTAAGTCTGGGCCAAAAAAAAGGAATGGGCCAGGCTAGTGGTTCAAGTATCTGTTGAAACACTGAATGTTCCTGATGTCCGACAAGCGACCCTCATGAACATGGGGCATCTGATGGGGTGTTTGACTCCTAATATGAAATGTATGATGTGGGAGGATAGTGCTAAGGTGACATGGATAAGAAGAATGCTTTGACCGAGATTAGTTATCTCCACGTGGGAAAGGGAAGTTGAAGAGACAGAGTTTTACTAGGGCATATCCTCACTTGGTCACTATAAATATAGGACAGTCCATATACCAAGGTACGCAATTAATATCCTCTGAGTTCCTTTAGTGCTTTCAAAGCCCTTCCGATTTCTGACTTGATCATCAGAGTGTAGTCGGCCGGCACTACATCGGTGCCCTTTCGATTACTCTTCTCTTGTCCTTTTTTACAGGTTAGCGATTGACTAGTGAAGAGTGGATTTTTGCTTCATCGCTTATAGTTCTTATGGAAATATAAGTGTTTGAGGATCATGAGATGCAAACAAAAATTCTCTAGACAAGAATGATAAATTAACACACATGAACACATGAAATTTGTAAACTTGTATTGAAGACAAGGCACAAGGCTAAGTACATATACAGATAAATACACAAATCCCCCAATTCATTACAATATAAATTTAGTTACATGGCTAGGGTTTTGTCCAAACCCTAGAGAAGGAGTTAGTTGATCAGGATGGTGATGAAACACTCCATAGACAGAGATGATTTTAGTTCCATATGGTCTTCAAGGCTTTGTCAAGACCTCCTTTGAAGCTTTCCCTCTCTAAAACTTCACTTCTCATTATAGAATCTTTAATAATCCTCTCTATTACAAACTATATTCTATATATAACTATGAGACTAAAAATTCTATTTACATCTGATTTCAATCTCAAAATATCTACAAAATCACATGCAAAAGCTTCTTGGATATGATTGGTGACAAGTGGCCAAGTAGCCAAAATATCTTTAATGATAGTTGTCTGTTGCAAACATTGGCGATGGATTGTAAATGGAATTACGATGCATCAAAATTATGATGCATCAAAATTCCTTGGCTTTGAAACTTGATTTCATATTGCCTTGGAGCTTCGGCTTCGCACGTATTCCACTAATCCTCATTGCAAGCATTCTATCACATAGTCCTGAACTTAGAATGCATTTTTGAAATGATAGCAGAGTCAGATTAGGCCAATTTTTGGAATAAAATCTGAAATCAACAAAAACTTGAAAATACGTAAAAATTATACAATATGTGTAACTTTGGGATCAAAACACGTAAGTAAAGGTGCGAGAATATACAATATTCAATGCTTATCAGTATATTCGAGTGGATCATTCCTACTGGCCGTAGTTGTATGCCTATCCCCTCCCCTAAACTCTTTTTAGATAAAGCTCCCATGGAGGATGAGGCATAGAGCTCTAGAGAAGATTTTGAGCTTATTTTTGGATTCCTTTTGGACATATGTATGTAGAAGTCCATGCCAGCTTGTGGCATGTTTACTATAGCTAGGAGTGTTGCATTTACATTTGGTTCACCATTTATTCACGAATTTGAAATGTAATTGCCACACTTGATGTATGTTGAACCTTTTGAGAGAGATATGAGATGAATGCGTGACAACATCGTATCAGAGCATGATTTCATAATAAAATTGTTGATGAATAGTGGTTAGGATATTGATTTCACTGTTTACCCCTCATTTTCTTCACTCTTACCTATGTGTTGGAAATTGGAGTATGACAACATGGTATCAAAGTTCTAGGTTGGAATACCTAGGGATGACGGGGAATGGTCATATCACATAACTGAGTTTTGATACATTTGGACAATGTGAGAAGGTTGAACCACGTACAAGACTTGAGGTTGTTATCATGGATTTGAGATTTTGAGTAGAAGTTTAAGGCTAAGTACATGTTACATGGAATATGCTTATGTGTTTACTTGTTTGATATAACATGCTATTTATGAAGTAACTTAGCATGTTATGATTGTGCATAAATAAAATTGGGCAATGATATTCATGCTTTGGATTTTAAAGTGTGTCCTTGTTATATATATAGTAAGATGCCACCACATAAAGTTCATGGAAGAGCACTAGCAATGGCTCCCATAGATGGAGAGTAATTTATACATGACATGGTCACTACCATGTAAAAAATTGTTAGGGAGACATAAGATGAAACACAAGTAGCACAAGCTCCGCCAAGAGCAGTGCCTCATAGTCAAATGATAACGGCATTAGGACATGTCAAGAAGCATAGTCCACTAACATACTCGGGAGGACCTAATCCTATGGTGGCTGAAAATTGGTTAGATGAAATTGTGACACTTCTTACTGTGCTGGAGATAGAGGAGTACCCAAGGGTGAAGTGGCTGCCCATTACCTTAAGGGTGAGGACAGCCGTTGGTGGAAATTCACAGGAAACTACCATGACATCGAGACGATGGATTGGGATATGTTCCAAGTGCTTTTCTTTGAGAAGTACTTTTTGGTGACAATGAAGGACAATCTAAGGCGAGAATTTTATGAGTTGGTTCAAGGCTCGATGATTGTGATGGAATATGAGACCAAATTCACATCATTGGCTCATTTTGCACTAGAGATGATCCCAACTGAGGAGCTTAAGATCAAGTAGTTCGTGAGAGGTCTCTGAACATTTATATGGGATCGAGTGACAGTCTTGGATTTGACATGTTATACGGTGGTAGTAGAAAGGGCATTGATAGCCAAGGAGCTTGACAATGACAATCAAAGGATAAGGGAAGCAAAGAACCAAATGAGGAGCACGGGGTCCTTTCTGGACAATCATGCTAGGAATAAACAAAGGGATGGTGGGTCATTCTCACAAGGGCAACAAGCCCAATTGACAACATCAGTGATTGTACCTACTAGATCTTCATAATCTAGAGTGGTTTGCTTCAACTGTCAGAAACCCGGACATTATATGTTTTAATGTACTCAAGGGCAGACTACTTCAGTGGCAGAAAAGAAGTGTTACCATTATCAACAAGTGGGGCACATTAGTTGGAATTGCCTATAGAGGAAGCGTGCACATAGTGGGGGCTAGTTCTCAGCAGTGTTCTATACAGCTTACTACCCCACAGTCGGACTTTAGAGCATTGCCATCACCACAAACGGTACCATCTGTTCAGAGTTCGTGGGCATCGATTAGAGGAGCCACTTCTAGTGCTCCAAGTCAGCAAGCTGGACATCAGGGTATGGGACAGTAGGGTCAGAGAGCACAGGGCCGCACCTTCACTCTTATTCCATCAAAGACTTTGGCAGGACCGTTAATGGTCTGAGGTATATTCCTTATATCTAGCTTATGGGCTAGGATTTTAGTGGACTCAGGTGTACCATATTCATTCATTTTATATGCATTTTCTTATACTTTGGGATTGGAGGTGTCATCTCTGGACTTGGTTTTATCCATTCATACACCAGTTAAAAGTAGAATGACTTTGGGTAGTGTTTGTCGGTCTTGCAAGATCGAGATTTCAGGACAGTGATTAGTGTTTGATTTCATTCTCCTTGATATGGCTAGTTTTGATGTGATATTGGATATGGGTTGGCTATCAACTTACAAGGCCAACATTGATTGTTATCGGGGAAGAGTGACCTTATGTATACCGGAGGGTGTTAGTGTTTGCTTTGTGGCAGAGCGAGCTGACTTCTATTTGTCTTCTTCGTATAGTCTTAGTGATCGGAAAGGACTCAGGTGTTTCTTAGCAAGCTTGCTAGTTGATGGTGATGATGGGACACTTAAAGAGCTTCCTAATGTAGTATGTGAGTTTATAGATGTATTTTTGGGGGACTTGACAGAGTTTCCTCCAAAAAGGGAAGTGGAGATTGTTATAGAACTTGCTCTAGGTACCGCGCCTATTTCTATGGCACCGTATTGAATGACACTAGCTGAATTGAAAGAGCTAAATGACCAATTACAAGAGCTACTAGACAAGGGATTTGTACGTCCTAGTACTTCGCCTTGGGAAGCTCCGATTCTTTTTGCTAAGAAGAAGGACGAGTCCTTACAGCTTTGCATTGACTATCAGAAGTTGAATCAGGCAATGATCAACAATAAGTATCATTTGTCAAAGATATATGACTTGTTTGATCAACCAAAGGGTTCCAAATGTTTTTCAAAGATAGACTTGAGATTCAGATATTATCAGTTGGGGGATAGAGAAGCGAATATTTAGAAAATTGATTTTTGCGCATGATACAGACACTACGAGTTCTTGGTGATGCCGTTTGGTTTGACGAATGCACCAGCATCATTCATAGATTTAATGAATCTAGTGTACAATGTGTATTTGGACAAGTTTGTGGTTGTGTTCATTGGTGACATCATAGTGTACTCGTCTTTGGAAGAGAAGCACGAGGGGCATTTGAGGATAGTATTACAACTTCTAAGACAGAACCAATTGTATGCCAAATATGAGAAGTGTGAGTTTTGGCAAGCAGAGGTGAAGTTCCTATTGCATGTTGTGTCTGAAGGAGAGGTTTCTGTGGATCCATCCAAGATAGAGGTAGTGATGAGTTGGGAAAGACCAAGGAGCATATTTGAAATACGTAGCTTTTTGGGATTAGCCGGGTATTATCAGAGGTTTGTAAAAGACTTTTCAAGGTTGACGGCACCAATGACTGAGCTTACTCAAAAAGGGGTAAAAAGGGTATCGTACCTCAGGGATTATGGTCTGATGAGTTGGAATACGGAATTAATTCTAATTAAATTTATAAGAAAAGAATTCTGATTTTTAAACTAAACTAATTAAAAAGGAAAATAAAATAAATCAAAGTAAACAAGATAGTGAAGATAATATGAGAGAAATCTAGGGTGTTTGACTTCACTACTAACTCCACAATCAATGGTCAATTGAATCAACTATAGGGGAATTACATCATGCATAAGTGGTGTCGGTGGCTACAAGCTCACCTTCATCCGTCAAGAAGATAACATATGATTAAGGCTAAGCCATGGACTATCTTCGATTGGCATGGGCCATCTGCCTAACTACTCTAATCTAGGGTGCAGTATGGTTCATCTTCTCTAGGCATAATCCATCAAAGCTCATAACAATATATTCAGTGATTACCATTGTGTAATAATCCCTCTCATGATCACAGAAAATAAGAGAGATTGAGTTCAATAACAATAACTAAATATCTAAGACAAGATAAGAAATCATTGAGATTGAATTTACAAGACTTTTATTGCTCAATTCTATAATAAGAATCCTCTGAATTACACAATCTATGCATGTATATAAAGGTCCCCAATAATTAAAACAATCAAACCATTGATGTTTTGTTAGGGCTACATCAAAACCCTAGTGGATGAACTAGCCGCTCATGGTAGAAGAAAAAGCTTCAACTATTGAGGAAGAAGGCATCATCTTCATGAATTACGCTAAAATAAAGTAAAATCATAAAATAATCTATCACTAAGAGAATAAAATACGTAAGTTAAGAGGCTAGAATGCGTAACATTCAATGCCTATCACACCCCCAAACTTACATATTGCTAGTTCCTTAGCAATAGAATAAAACAAAACTAAAACAAAGAAACTACTAAACACTAACTAAACTACCTAACTCCACTTTCGTGGGAGAAACGATTGCATTTAGCATATGCAATAAGCCTTTAAACCCCTAGGTTCCCCCTAGTGGACGAGTATAGTCTTGTGAGGGTTTCCAGAAATGTTACCCACAAACATTCAAAATTCTGTTTCAACCTTAATTCAAGAAGAAGATTACAACACATAGTTACAAACTTGCATTCAAGAATAATTTCAACTTTCAAATTCTATCATTCAAATCAATGGTCCCCACACATAATTCACATTAACATATCTCAAAATAATCAACTCTAGTCCCCTCGTGTAAAGTGAACTAGCAATCATCTCATGTACCATAATCCAGCTCTGAATATATTAAGGCACATACCCTTTCAACTCATTATTTCTCCTTATTGAAATCATACTTCCCAACATGAATACATGACTTTTCAATTTTTTTTCCTTTTCCTTCTTTTTTTTTTCATTGCTTTATTGGTTGTGCAATGTCTTGATCTATTAAGCTTTCTAAAAGATCCATGTAGCAAGCTTTTAGTCAGTGACTCCCAAACCAGATTGCTTTAGGGCACTAGGCTTTAAGATACCCTGAAGACCTAATTACTCGAATCAGTCAGGCTACAAATCAAGACAACCAATGCTCATCTTTTCTCACCCTTTCACTTTTGACGTGAACACTCCGTGCTTCCTGAGGCATAGAGGCCCGGTTACTCATGAAAAAAGATCAAATTGATTTACTTATTCATCACTTTTTTTTTCTTTATCATTGAAGTCAAGTAAAACACATTATCGGTACTCATTCTCAAGAGATACTAATTAATATCAAGCATATGTAACTCAATAACTCAAAACCGAAGTTTATACCCCATAAGACTATGCTAGTGTGTCTGTGCATGTAAGGGAACTAAAATCAATCACTCCAAAACATGTTATTGCAAACCATGACTAAAACCACTTAATTCAAACCATAGTTTTCAGAAATTTAAAACATACTCAAACATTGCAAGTTATGCACCTACATAAAGTATTAATCCCTTGAATAACGTCAAAACATTCTGTAAAAACAAAACAAAAGAAAATAAAGAAATAAACTAAGAAAATAAAATAAACAAAAATCCTAAAATAAGAAGAATTTCACACAAATTTCCCCCCATAATGCAATAAAGCACAAAAATAGGCATCGCCTCACCCCCAAACTTAAACTGTACATTGTCCCCAATGTACTATCAATTTAAGCAAAGAGAAGAGTAAGAACGATGTTACCAGGACCAAGGAGTAGTGGCAAGAAAATAGAGCACACCAAGTTGTAAGAAGGCAATGCAAGCACACCCCCAAACTTTGGATGTTAGAACCTGTCAAAACAAACCACTATACCCCAAAGATCAAGTGAAATAGTATGGGTGAAAATAAATATGAAAGAGGAAAATCCTAAAAAAAATATATATAATTTTTTTTATTTTTCAACATTTTTTTCTTTTTTTTATTTTTTATTTTTAATAAAAATCTAACTACAGAAAGAAAAATACAATTAAAAATAATAAAAATAAAATAAAAACTAAAAATAATACAAAAGATGGTTACCTTCCTGTCAAGGGTGTAGTGGTGACTGAGCATCCGGATCTAAGTTTGCTTGGCGCATCAGTGCACGCAGCATCCTCCTCATCTCTAGTTGGTCTTGGCGAGTGTTACGAAAGTGATCCGCCATCTCAGTCCTCATGGCTCCAAACTGTGTGGATACCTCTGTCTGTAGGGTGCTAAACTGGGCTGTCAACCCAGCAATCTGCCCCTCTAAATATTGATAATCATGGCCACCAGCCTGTGCATGCACCTCCTCTTCCTCTGCCTCCATCTCCTCTGGATCTTCCACCGGTGGTGGTATATCTATATGCTCTCCTCCCTGGGCCAACCAAGATACCTCACCAGGCGCCGCTATAACTCTCTGGTGCATATGAGATCGACTCAGGTTCCAGTCATGCGTGCCATAATGAAGATCACGTGGAAAGGCAAGCTCTTCCTCATGGACTGCATACCCCTGTGCCACAAGCAACTGGTGAATAATAGTAGGGAATGGAAACTCTCAGTCACTTGCACTGTCTGGTGCCTTGGCTACAACCTTGGAATAGAACTTCTCCATTTGGCCCCAGACAATCTGTGGGAATGACAACCAATGCCCAAAATGTATAGCATACAAGGCTCTGAGGAACTCTTGACGTCTCTCGGTCTTATGTCCAATTGGACATACATTCTTGAGTAGAACAGCGTCAAGGAACCATAAATGATTTGGCATTGAAGACTTGGAAGCTGCATTCCTTTTCGGCCCGAAAAATTGGTTGGCACACAATCGTGCAACCACATTACCCACTGACAACTCATCGGGTAGAGGAGTATAGATATGAGATAAATCATCTGGGCACTCATGAGGACAACCCATGGCAATGGCAATGGATGACATGTCCACTAGAACTATTGTTTCATCTACTGAAGAAGTAAGCACATCCCGCTCATCAGGTGTCGGCATTAAGTTCTGATAAAATACCTTGACAAGCCTCGGGTAAATAGTAGACGAGAGTGGAACAAAAATGGATGCCGACTGACAATGATGGATGTCAGAAATCCCCCATCGTGTCTCGGGAAACATACCATAGAGTTCGGTTATGTCAAACGTGGTTTCAAAGTTCAAAGCCCTTGGATGCCATCTCTTTTGAATACCTTCTCGGTGAGATTGTGAAGAACCTGTGGTCGGATCATGCCTCGCTTGGCAAGGATTACGTGAACTTGAAGCACCTTGGTGACTTGCTCTCTTTGGTGCCATAGAAGTAGAAAAAGTGTGGTTGAGGAATTAAATCGAACACTTGGCGTGCACAATTAACTTGTAACCTTCAACCTCCTCTTTTCGGCAATTTTTCCATCCAAATCGAACAAGTAATTACACCAAATTGATCCCCCAAACTTGGTCTTCAAAATCCCTCAAAAAGAATTGTACAATTTCACCAAAGAAAAACTTCACTTACTTTGATGTTGAACTTGAAAAAGTGAGAGCTTCCTTTGAGAACTAGTGATTTTTGATCCAATTTGATGTTGAAGTTGATGATGATCAATGTTGAATTCTTGTTTAATACTCACCAATTGAAGAAAATAATTTTCCGGATGATGTAGGACTTGAATTGGAGTTCAAAGAGGTCTAGGATACAAGTAGTAGCAACAAAGGAGGAGAGGTGGCCTTTATAGGCCTTAAAAATTCGGGCAGCCCCTCCATGGGCCTGGGCGATTGATCCCCCCTAGGATGGGCGATCGATCGCCCACCTGCTGGTGGGGATCCTTGAGAAAATGCATGGGGCGATCGATCCCCCCCCTAGATGCCTGTTGGACCCTCCATCGCCCAAGGTCGATCGAGACTTGATATTTTTGAGTCTCCATCGCCCAAGGTCGACCGAGAGCATGATTTTTCACCCGTCTTGAGTCCAAATACCTCGGTACACCTCTTGGCATCCTCCGGAAGCAACTTATACATCAAAAACTCAAAGAAAAAACATTAAAATGTAACTAGAATTGAAGAAAAACTTAAGAAAACTTAAAACTAAAAATTAAAATCAAAGAAAACTAAAGAAAATAAAGTATAGAAATACATATAGAACCTACAATTTAACGTCCGTAGGAGACAATTGACTCTCCGAAGGGATTAAGTCGGATAGACGGGATCCGTCAAGTCGACGGACTCTACGTCTCTTTTTGGCACACATCCTTTGACACAATGCTTCAACCTTTGGCCATTAACTTTCATCAAAGTATTATCTCGAAAGCTTCGAATTTCCACAACACCATGAGGAAAAATTGAAATCACTTGGAATGGTCCATCCCACCTTGAACGCAATTTTTCAGGAAACAACCGAAGCTTGGAATTGAAGAGCCACACTTTATCACCTGGAGAGAAGGACTTTCGTGAGATATATCGATCATGAAATGCCTTCGTCCTCTCTTTGTAAATTCGTGAACTTTCATAAGCATCACGTCTAAACTCTTCTAATTCATTCAATTGCAACTTCCTCTCTTCCCCAGCTCTTTTTGCATCGAAATTGAATTTTCGAATTGCCCAGAGTGCCTTGTGCTCAATCTCTACTAGAAGATGACATGCTTTCCCATACACCAACCGATATGGTGACATACCGATAGGAGTCTTGTAAGCAGTCCGATATGCCCATAGTACTTCACTCAGTCGTAATGACCAATCTCTTCTATCCGGTCTCACTGTCTTTTCAAGAACATACTTAATTTCTCCATTGGACAGCTCTACTTGCCTACTCGTCTGAGGATGATAAGGTGTTGCCACCTTATGTGTCACTGAATATTTAGCAAGCAAACCTCTCAAGAATTTATTGCAAAAGTGAGTACCACCATCACTGATCAAGGCTCGAGGAATTCCAAATCGACTAAGAATGTTCTCATGCATGAATTTGATTACCACCTTGTGATCATTGGTTGGAGTTGCAATGGCCTCCACCCATTTGGAAACATAATCCACTCCAACAAGAATGTATTCGTAGCCAAAAGAAGGTGGAAAGGGTCCCATAAAATCAATTCCCCGAACATCAAAAATCTCCACCACCAAAATGGGGCTCATTGGCATCATATCACGCCTCGACATTGAACCCAATCTTTGACAACGATCACAAGTCTTACAGAAAACATATGCATCATGAAACAGAGAAGGCCAAAAGAATCCACATTGAAGTACCTTTGCTGCTGTCTTCCTTGCACTGAAGTGGCCTCCACATGCCAATGAGTGGCAGAACTTGAGAATATCTTGAAACTCATGGTCTGGGACACATCGCTGAATAATCTGATCTGGACAATATTTAAATAACTCTGGATCCTCCCAAAAGTAATGATGAACTTTAGAGAAGAATCGATCACGTTCTCGCTTGGTCCAGTCTCTTGGCACTTTTCCCGTGGCTAAATAGTTCACAATATCTGCATACCATGGTGTGGAGTTGTCGGACTGTCACGCCCCAATTCTCGAGGCCCAAAAACTGAGGTGTGAACCCCGTGAGATCACCCTCACGACATAACCATCACCTGATCATACAACCTCAATTTTCTATTATTTTTACGAAAATCGGGCATGACCCATTCTAAATAATCAGCTCCTGGCATGATATACCTGCTTTACAACTTATATGGACACTTCTGGGCACATGTACCCCCAGCATTTATATCTAAACAATAAAAATGGACACTTCTGGGCCCGTGTCCCCCCAACATTTCTACAACATGCATAATATAATCAAAATTATACATGTCTCAGTCCTTCAATGTCTGTATTATATACATATATCACATGAATAAATACAACTGAAGGAACTGAATCAATACAATCGCTTTATACATTTAATCCAAATGTAAAGCATCAATCTGTCCACTATCCTGGACATACATCAGATTCTAAGGAATCTACTTACTACCTCTGCAATTGGGACTACCGATCCCCTTAACTGACTTCAAAACCAGCAATACCTGTAAAACCTGGGAGGGGGTGAGCTCAAAGGCCCAACAAGGTATGTCGAACCATACTATCACCGCTGCAGCAGGTCGATCCTCACATATTCTCAAAAATATATAAGCACTTAAATATATGACAATATTTAAGACCATGCCCCACCTAGCATGCATAAACCAATGATGTATATGGCTACTCTAGCACATATGAACATACAAATCCACTATACATGATTTTAGAAATCATTTTCAACATGCTTGAAAGCAGTAAACATTCAGCACCAATATGTATATAGAACATATATGTCAACACATTTACATAAACAATGTAAATCAACTACCACATCTCCTACTCATCAAGTAGCACATCTCAAATGCAATAAAGATGCATTTAAACAGAAAAATGCTTAACAGATAAACACATAAGCATAAAGGTATATTCACCTTCCACGGTCATAATCCGATACATAATACAAGCGTCTAGGCTTGCATATACTCTCACTCTCGGTCCTCATCCGATACCCCACATGATTGGCCCGCTCTGAGGATTATGTGACCTAGGACAACTCCGATAACCATCCTATGACCTGGACCACTCCGAAAGGTCATTCTACCCTAGCAATGTATAGGATTTTCCATTATGTGAGGGGACAGCTCCGAGGCTCACATTCATTGGACATACTCCAATTTTTAGGCTTTAAGCCTTAGCATGGCGGGTCCACTTCGAGGGCCATGCGTGTTGGACATACTCCGATACAACCTGATGACCGGGACCACTCTGAAACTCTGGACATACTCCGATGTCAATCTATTGGGTTTGCCTAATTGTGAGGGGGCAACTCCGAAGCTCACAAATGTTGGGCGCACTCCAATTCTAGGCATAAAGCCTTTGTATGGCGAGTCCACTCCGAGGGCCATACGTAGTGGATAATTATACCACTTCTCGTGACATGGTTGGACCACTCCGAAGTCCCGTGCACCTCTCTTTGCGTTAATTTTCCCGCAACCTCCCATATATGCAATGTGGATATATACGCAATCCAGCATTTTATTTTATGCTACCCCAATGCACCAGCTAGTATATAAGTACATAGCATGCATTTCTTTCTACCTAAACCCACATATAACCACGTATGTGTCATTTCCCTCCTATACATGCAATATGGATGCATATATACACAACATAATACTTTCATGCTTCAACCCATGCTTATGAACACTAAAAAGAAGTATCTAGCATGACTTTCATCACATTCCAACACATATAACACATACATGTTCAAAACCCGCATAATACCTCATATATGCAAAACACTTCAACTTTAGCACATTTTTATCATGCTATAACCAATGCATACATTCGATATATAAAGACAGTTAGCATGCATCTCATATCCACATTCCCACATATAAACACGTATATGTGTTACATCTTGCATATCAGTCCTATATGCACTTATACTAGCATAAATACGATCATGCTCTCATTCAATGCATATATTCACTACAAGTAGCTAACATGCATTCCAATCACAGTATATAAACACATATATATTACGTCACCCACATATGTAATAAGAACATATAGACACCTAGCATATCATAGTCATGCTTTGCAAATGCCCGCTAAAAGTTACATTCATACTTAGCATGCATTTCTACCACTGCAACCATATATATAATCACATATATATATATAACATCATGCATAAGAATCACATATGCATACAAGACAACACGTAGCTAAACAGATATTATTAGCATACTTTTCATAGACTTTAATCTATACACACATGCATATCACAATGCCAATAGGCGATAAATTTAACATGTTATCGCTTCCAAACCCACATATATACATATATACTCATATATATATATATATACTCTCACATCCCGTGTATGTACAACATCCACCTATACCCACATATATATAAGCACCTATATATACATGTATATATACATACCACATATGATCAAATTAAGACATATGTAAATTTATCAATATAGCAAAAGTATTTGTAAGAGATAGAGGCAATAATCAACTTGCCTTAGGTCCCGCTCTCAACCGGTCCGTGCCTGCAAATCGGCCTGTTTCCAAGCCCGATCCAGTCCTGTGTCGAAGTCCACACGAGCAAATCCATTGGACTAATTCCTTGCCCTTTCTAATTTCTGGTCCAACCCAAAACACGAGCCATAACACCCTATTATGCAAGACCCTCAAACCAACACCAAGGCCGGCATCATCAAACCACCTATTCGAAGCTCTAAGCTTCGACACTATTGTCGACCCCAAAGCCGAACCCTTTGACCACCGTTGTCAACCTCAAGTTATACCCTTTTTTCGGTCACTGTGAATAGACCCAGCATGAACCGAGACCACCAACAATTTAAACTCCAAAATCAAGCCACCAAGGTCGAGCCTCCACTAGCCACTGCTGCAATCTCACGGTTGCAACACCCAAACTAGCCGAAGCCAAACACCAACCGCAATCAAAACCCAACATGAACCCAAGCAGTCTACAAATCAGCCCCAAAACGGCCACCAATAAATCCCAAAAATTAGACCCAATCAACCCACCTCAACCACAAAGACTCAGCCAAACCCAGTCGCAACTGTCAGCCAAACAGTCCCCAGCTGAGACCCCCTTTCACCACCACCCACGGCCAAGCAACCCCAATCGCTACCACCAAATCCACGGACCAGTCACCGAACCCACCATCAACACCACAGTCGAACCCAGCCGAGTTTAACCCCAAAATTGAACCAAACACAGCCCAAACAAGCCGTGAAACCCAGATCCCCCGTGAGCAATAGAAGCCCAACTCACCTGCTATAGAACCCGACGATCAAGCCGACCGGACTGCCAGCATTATCGCCACCAGCCATGACCGAACAAGCCACAGTCGTGACCGCTGCAGCCGAACCCAGTCGTCGCCCAGGTGAAACCCCCACCGTGCTCACCTGCAACCACCGCTTTCAACCGCTGCCACCAACCGTGGCTGGCCATTGAGAGGCCCACGTCGGAGCAGCCGCCGGAGCACCGAAGCTCCTTCTCTCTTGGCGTCACTCTCTCTTTCTCTCTCCCCGATCTCCTCTTCTCTCTTCTTTTCCCTTTTTCCTTTTTCTTTTCTTTTCTTTTCTTCTTTGCTTTTCTTTCTTTTTCGGCTGACCACTTGGTCTCCTCCTCTTATCCTTATTCTTCCTTTAATTGTAAACCACACTTTACATACACCATTCTCCTCCACATAAAAGTTATATCATACCTACATAAATTTGTAATGCCACATATATCCCATATAAGTACATAATACATATACGTATGTACATACACATAATCTCCCACATAAGTGTAATTAAACAATTACACTTCTATATACATTTATAATTAAATATAAGTATAGGTACTATATATATATATACATATACACACACCTCCCACTTGTATGGAAATATATCCACACCCTTTCCGGAATTTAATTAATCCAAAAAAAATTTAATCCGGTCAAAATTCAACCGGGACCGGTCAAAATAATTCCGGTCCTTACAACTTCCCCTCCTTCAAGGAATTTCGTCCTCGAAATTAGCGTAGTCATAGCCTTTCCAAAACCAATTCTTACCAGACGTCATTCTTGCCATTGATCGTCATTTTCCCTTTCCACATACCCTAGGCGCTACACTTGCAACACCTAACTCATAACTCTCAAGTCTTGCACAACAGTGCATATCGACTTGCTTCCTAGAGTCCACAGTCTCTACCTCAAGACCTATCCAGTCCATCTCTATCTCTAGTCTAAGGCAACACCTTCGACTAATCATTCCAATCACTCACAGTGATACTTCCCTATAATCCGGGATCATCAATACTCAAAGTCATTCTTTTATTATCAAACATGACTTTCAATCTCTGGCATACCATTCCCGGGCTTAGTCCAATATCCTGGGCATCATCACAACACAAACCTCGTCAATCCAGTGCACATCACAAGCGCACTCACCAGCAAGGCACATGACAGTGTACTCGCTGATATAAACCACATAAACAGCGTACTTGCCGCAGTAAGCCACCTAATCCTGCCCAGTCTCATAGACTATAACCCACTAGAATCCAATGCCAAGTCCATGATCTCACATCTCACTGATTTCACAATCTCATTATTCAAGAGGAGAAATATTTGCCATTTTCACCCTTCACACCAAGGAGCCAGTTGACAATTAGAGAGAATTCTTTTCATATCAGCCCTTCACTTTAGACAACTCTTACCAATGAAAGTTTGAGGTCACCTACAGTAGCCAAACAGCAGCCATACAGTGGCCGCAGCCCACTGCGTCTACACGTCCACTGCGTCCACTTCTCCCCTTCACGGTAAGAAATTATCCTCACTCCAGATACCATATGTCAGGATCCTCATCTACTATCAACCCTTCCTTCTCTTAACAATATATCCACACTATGATCCAACTGCATCTATCGTGCACATATCACAGCACACCACTAAGGTCAAGGCACATAAGAAGTGCACTCCATTTTTGTGGACTACATTCTATTCCTTTCCAGCATCTCACTTGAGGCCCCAAGATCCCGACCGCTTCATCTAGGACCCCATAAATCTCTCCATGCATCACTATTGTAATAATTACAACACAAATCTGAATCACAAAACTCTTGGTTTGGGAAACTACAAGGCAAACCGTACCTTTCTCCACAATTCCGGACTCATACTCTCAAAGTCTATCACTACGTGTTTATTTCAACATCATAGCCCACTTGGTTTCAAACCTCTACCCAGGTTTACTAATCCTCAAAACCAGAACTCCTAGGTGACTACATGTCACTACTAGCCATGCAACACAAAATGAAACACTAAAGTGCAATGCTTAGTCACATGAATCATATCTACCACATAGCATATAACACACAACATGCTAATCAAATAAACACTACCATGCATGATATGACATATGATGCATAAATCAATACCCTAGCCCTCAGGCCAATACTAGGAAAATACCCCTAACCATACACGGTCCCGGTACTTCCTCTGCCTGAGCATGCGTGTAAAACACGGCCCACTTCCCCTTAGTATACACACATACTAGAACAACAAATCTAGAGTGGTTCAAACCAACCTACTCTCATCCTCTGTACTCATTGGTAAACACCTACCAATCTATCCACCCTGTAGTCTCAGGTAGCAACCTTGACTATCAATACCGATCACTTTCAGTGACATATCCCTACCATTGGGAATTCTTTATCTGTCGTCATCCAGATGAAACAACTCAACGCCAACAAGAGCCAGCATATTGTAAGAGAAACGCTAATCAAAGAAAAATGTTCGGCCGAGCCATTTTCCAAAGCTAGCCCAACTCCGGCAATATGCCTTCCTTGCATCCCATCTCAATTCTAAATTGCCAACCTCGGGAAAACACTCATCAATCTCCTAAGTCCCGTTGCCTATGTGAAACCCCCACCGTGCTCACCTGCAACCACCGCCTTCAGCCGCTGCCACCAACCGTGGCTGGTCGTCGAGAGGCCCACGTCGGAGCAGCCGCCGGAGCACCGAAGCTCCTTCTCTCTCGGCGTCACTCTCTCTTTCTCTCTCCCCGATCTCCTCTTCTCTCTTCTTTTCCCTTTTTCCTTTTTCTTTTCTTTTCTTTTCATCTTTTCTTTTCTTTCTTTTTCGGCTGACCACTTGGTCTCCTCCTCTTATCCTTATTCTTCCTTTAATTGTAAACCACACTTTACTTACACCATTCTCCTCCACATAAAAGTCATATCATACCTACATAAATTTGTAATGCCACATATATCCCATATATGTACATAATACATATACGTATGTACATACACATAATCTCCCACATAAGTGTAATTAAACAATTACACTTCTATATACATTTATAATTAAATATAAGTATAGGTACTATATATATATATACATATACACACACCTCCCACTTGTATGGAAATATATCCACACCCTTTCCGGAATTTAATTAATCCAAAAAAAATTTAATCCGGTCAAAATTCAACCGGGACCGGTCAAAATAATTCCGGTCCTTACAACTTCCCCTCCTTCAAGGAATTTTGTCCTCGAAATTAGCGTAGTCATAGCCTTTCCAAAACCAATTCTTACCAGACGTCATTCTTGCCATTGATCGTCACTTTCCCTTTCCACATACCCTAGGCGCTACACTTGCAACACCTAACTCATAACTCTCAAGTCTTGCACAACAGTGCATATCGACTTGCTTCCTAGAGTCCACAGTCTCTACCTCAAGACCTATCCAGTCCATCTCTATCTCTAGTCGAAGGCAACACCTTCGACTAATCATTCCAATCACTCACAGTGTTACTTCCCTATAATCCGGGATCATCAATACTCAAAGTCATTCTTTTATTATCAAACATGACTTTCAATCTCTGGCATACCATTCCCGGGCTTAGTCCATTATCCTGGGCATCATCACAACACAAACCACGTCAATCCAGTGCACATCACAAGCGCACTCACCAGCAAGGCACATGACAGTGTACTCGCTGATATAAACCACATAAACAGCGTACTTGCCACAGTAAGCCACCTAATCCTGCCCAGTCTCATAGACTATAACCCACTAGAATCCAATGCCAAGTCCATGATCTCACATCTCACTGATTTCACAATCTCATTATTCAAGAGGAGAAATATTTCCCATTTTCACCCTTCACACCAAGGAGCCAGTTGACAATTAGAGAGAATTCTTTTCATATCAGCCCTTCACTTTAGACAACTCTTACCAATGAAAGTTTGAGGTCACCTACAGTAGCCAAACAGCAGCCATACAGTGGCCGCAGCCCACTGCGTCTACACGTCCACTGCGTCCACTTCTCCCCTTCACGGTAAGAAATTATCCTCACTTCAGATACCATATGTCAGGATCCTCATCTACTATCAACCCTTCCTTCTCTTAACAATATATCCACACTATGATCCAACTGCATCTATCGTGCACATATCACAGCACACCACTAAGGTCAAGGCACATAAGAAGTGCACTCCATTTTTGTGGACTACATTCCATTCCTTTCCAGCATCTCACTTGAGGCCCCAAGATCCCGACTGCTTCATCTAGGACCCCATAAATCTCTCCATGCATCACTATTGCAATAATTACAACACAAATCTGAATCACAAAACTCTTGGTTTGGGAAACTACAAGGCAAACCGTACCTTTCTCCACAATTCCGGACTCATACTCTCAAAGTCTATCACTACGTGTTTATTTCAACATCATAGGCCAATTGGTTTCAAACCTCTACCCAGGTTTACTAATCCTCAAAACTAGAACTCCTAGGTGACTACATGTCACTACTAGCCAAGCAACACAAAATGAAACACTAAAGTGCAATGCTTAGTCATATGAATCATATCTACCACATAGCATATAACACACAACATGCTAATCAAATAAACACATACCATGCATTATATGACATATGATGCATAAATCAATACCCTAGCCCTCAGGCCAATACTAGGAAAATACCCCTAACCATACACGGTCCCGGTACTTCCTCTGCCTGAGCAAGCGTGTAAAACACGGCCCACTCCCCCTTAGTATACACACATACTAGAACAACAAATCTAGAGTGGTTCAAACCAACCTACTCTCATCCTCTGTACTCATTGGTAAACACCTACCAATCTATCCACCCTGTAGTCTCAGGTAGCAACCTTGACTATCAATACCGATCACTTTCAGTGACATATCCCTACCATTGGGAATTCTTTATCTGTCGTCATCCAGACGAAACAACTCAACGCCAACAAGAGCCAGCATATTGTAAGAGAAATGGTAATCAAAGAAAAATGTTCGGCCGAGCCATTTTCCAAAGCTAGCCCAACTCCGACAATATGCCTTCCTTGCATCCCATCTCAATTCTAAATTGCCAACCTCGGCAAAACACTCATCAATCTCCTAAGTCCCGTTGCCTAGGTGAAACCCCCACCGTGCTCACCTGCAACCACCGCCTTCAGCTGCTGCCACCAACCGTGGCTGGTCGTCGAGAGGCCCACGTCGGAGCAGCCGCCGGAGCACCGAAGTTCCTTCTCTCTTGGCGTCACTCTCTCTTTCTCTCTCCCCGATCACCTCTTCTCTCTTCTTTTCCCTGTTTCCTTTTTCTTTTCTTTTCTTTTCTTCTTTTCTTTTCTTTCTTTTTTGGCTGACCACTTGGTCTCCTCCTCTTATCCTTATTCTTCCTTTAATTGTAAACCACACTTTACTTACACCATTCTCCTCCACATAAAAGTTATATCATACCTACATAAATTTGTAATGCCACATATATCCCATATAAGTACATAATACATATACGTATATACATACACATAATCTCCCAAATAAGTGTAATTAAACAATTACACTTCTATATACATTTATAATTAAATATAAGTATAGGTACTATATATATATACATATACACACACCTCCCACTTGTATGGAAATATATCCACACCCTTTCCGAAATTTAATTAATCTAAAAAAAATTTAA
The DNA here is from genome assembly GCA_026545225.1 of Cornus controversa. Classification (NCBI taxonomy): domain Eukaryota; kingdom Viridiplantae; phylum Streptophyta; class Magnoliopsida; order Cornales; family Cornaceae; genus Cornus; species Cornus controversa. Next base: position 4,774,392 of record CM048849.1, read on the forward strand.
TCCGGTCAAAATTCAACCGGGACCGGTCAAAATAATTTTGGTCCTTACAACTTCCCCTCCTTCAAGGAATTTTGTCCTCGAAATTAGCGTAGTCATAGCCTTTCCAAAACCAATTCTTACCAGACGTCATTCTTGCCATTGATCGTCACTTTCCCTTTCCACATACCCTAGGCGGTACACTTGCAACACCTAACTCATAACTCTCAAGTCTTGCACAACAGTACATATCGACTTGCTTCCTAGAGTCCACAGTCTCTACCTTAAGACCTATCCAGTCTATCTCTATCTCTAGTCTAAGGCAACACCTTCGACTAATCATTCCAATCACTCACAGTGATACTTCCCTATAATCCGGGATCATCAATACTCAAAGTCATTCTTTTATTATCAAACATGACTTTCAATCTCTGGCATACCATTCCCGGGCTTAGTCCAATATCCTGGGCATCATCATAACACAAACCTCATCAATCCAGTGCACATCACAAGCGCACTCACCAGCAAGGCACATGACAGTGTACTCCCTGATATAAACCACATAAACAACGTACTTGCCGCAGTAAGCCACCTAATCCTGCCCAGTCTCATAGACTATAACCCACTAGAATCCAATGCCAAGTCCAGGATCTCACATCTCACTGATTTCACAATCTCATTATTCAAGAGGAGAAATATTTCCCATTTTCACCCTTCACACCAAGGAGCCAGTTGACAATTAGAGAGAATTCTTTTTATATCAGCACTTCACTTTAGACAACTCTTACCATTGAAAGTTTGAGGTCACCTACAGTAGCCAAATAGCAGCCATACAGTGGCCGCAGCCCACTACGTCTACACGTCCACTGCGTCCACTTCTCCCGTTCACGGTAAGAAATTATCCTCACTTCAGATACCATATGTTAGGATCCTCATCCACTATCAACCCTTCCTTCTCTTCGCAATATATCCACACTATGATCCAACTGCATCTATCGTGCAGATATCACAGCACACCACTAAGGTCAAGGCACATAAGAAGTGCACTCCATTTTTGTGGACTACATTCCATTCCTTTCCAGCATCTCACTTGAGGCCCCAAGATCCTAACTGCTTCATCTAGGACCCCACAAATCTCTCCATGCATCACTATTGCAATAATTACAACACAAATCTGAATCACCAAACTCTTGGTTTGGGAAACTACAAGGCAAACCGTACCTTTCTCCACAATTCCAGACTCATACTCTCAAAGTCTATCACTACGTGTTTATTTCAACATCATAGCCCACTTGGTTTCAAACCTCTACCCAGGTTTACTAATCCTCAAAACCAGAACTCCTAGGTGACTACATGTCACTACTAGCCATGCAACACAAAATGAAACACTAAAGTGCAATGCTTAGTCACATGAATCATATCTACCACATAGCATATAACACACAACATGCTAATCAAATAAACACATACCATGCATGATATGACATATGATGCATAAATCAATACCCTAGCCCTCAGGCCAATACTAGGAAAATACCCCTAACCATATACGGTCCCGGTATTTCCTCTGCCTGAGCAAGCGTGTAAAACACGGCCCACTCCCCCTTAGTATACACACATACTAGAACAACAAATCTAGAGTGGTTCAAACCAACCTACTCTCATCCTCTGTACTCATTGGTAAACACCTACCAATCTATCCACCCTGTAGTCTCAGGTAGCAACCTTGACTATCAATACCGATCACTTTCAGTGACATATCCCTACCATTGGGAATTCTTTATCTGTCGTCATCCAGACGAAACAACTCAACTCCAACAAGAGCCAGCATATTGTAAGAGAAACGCTAATCGAAGAAAAATGTTCGGCCGAGCCATTTTCCAAAGCTAGCCCAACTCCGGCAATATGCCTTCCTTGCATCCCATCTCAATTCTAAATTGCCAAACTCGGCAAAACACTCATCAATCTCCTAAGTCCCGTTGCCTAGGTGAAACCCCCACCGTGCTCACCTGCAACCACCGCCTTCAGCCGCTGCCACCAATCGTGGCTGGTCGTCGAGAGGGCCACGTCGGAGCAGCCGCCGAAGCACTGAAGCTCGTTCTCTCTCAGCGTCACTCTCTCTTTCTCTCTCCCCGATCTCCTCTTCTCTCTTCTTTTCCCTTTTTCCTTTTTCTTTTCTTTTCTTTTCTTCTTTTCTTTTCTTTCTTTTTCGGCTGACCACTTGGTCTCCTCCTCTTATTCTTATTCTTCCTTTAATTGTAAACCACACTTTACTTACACCATTCTCCTCCACATAAAAGTTATATCATACCTACATAAATTTGTAATGCCACATATATCCCATATATGTACATAATACATATACGTATGTACATACACATAATCTCCCACATAAGTGTAATTAAACAATTACACTTCTATATACATTTATAATTAAATATAAGTATAGGTACTATATATATATATACATATACACACACCTCCCACTTGTCTGGAAATATATCCACACCCTTTCCGGAATTTAATTAATCCAAAAAAAATTTAATCCGGTCAAAATTTAACCGGGACCGGTCAAAATAATTCTGGTCCTTACACGGACACTCCAAACAATTGCTCCCTCTGAAGTGTTTTGGAAAGTGTAGTGCATACAGAAGTTACCACCATGGTAGAAAATTGATCTTCATACATCTTCTTCTCCTTCTGTTTTTTGTGCACCCTTATTTCATTTGTAGATTCAGCCACATCTTCAGAGTCCATGAAGAAAACATCAGTCTGATCTGGAGGATTCTGAACAGCATTGAAAATATTAAGTTTAACCTTCATGTTGCCAAATGAAATATCCATGATCCCCGACCTACAATTTATGCAAGCATCAGCAGTAGCTAAGAAAGGTCGACCAAGATCACTGGAATGTGCCTCTTCGGATTGTGAACCTGCTCAGTGTCAAGTACAATGAAAATCAACAGGAAAGTAGAACTTGCCCACTTTAATGAGCACATCTTCTATGATTCCTCGGGGCTGCTTTGTTGATCTGTCAGTAAATTGCAATACCATCGAGGTAAGCTTCAATTCTCCCAAGCCCAATTGTAAGTAAACTGAATAAGGTAGCAAATTCACACTTGCACCCAAATCAAGAAGAGCTTTATCCACATGGTGCTCCCCAATAATGCATGAGATAGTTGGAGCACCAAGATCTTTGTACTTGGGAGGAGTACACTGCTGGATTATTGAACTTACTTGTTGTGGCAGCATCACTTTCTTTGGCACATGACTTTTAGAACGCCTTTTCTGAGTGCACAAGTCCTTCAAAAATTTAGCATAAGGAGGGATTTGCTTGATGGCATCAAGGAGTGGCAAATTAATCTTCACTTGTCGAAACACCTCCATCATGTCATGCAGCTTGTCCCCTTACTTTTGCAATTTAGATGCTTCAAGGAAACGTTGTGGGAAAGGAGCCTTGGGCTCATAAGAAATTTTAGCACTTGGACTTGTGGTCACTTTTTCTTCTACTTTCTTCTCACCCACCTTATTATCAATTATTTTCCCACTCCTCAAAGTGGTAATAGCTTGAACTTGCTCATGGTGTGGGTTGCTTGTGGAACCTTGCATCCCTCCTGGATTAGCAATTGGTTGACTAGGGAGCTTCCCTTCTTCTCTTCTACTTAATGAATTAGCAAGCTGTCCAAACTGAGATTCCAGTTTGGCAATGGATTGAGAATGCGAGTGCACTACCTGAACTGTAGATTGTACTGTTGCTATAGTAGCTTGCACTGTCTCTATAAGAGAATCAAGCTTGTCAAATTTAGACAAGGTAAGTGTCAGCTTGTCTTCAATAGCAAAAATTCTTTGGGCCATAGGACTTTGTGTTTGATATTGTTGTTGAGGCACAAAAGTCCTAGGTTGATATGATGGTTGCATTGCTGCCCCTTGATTACTGTAAGAAAAACCAGGATGATTCCTCCATGTGGGGTTGTAAGTATTACCTCGTGGAGGATTCATTGGTCCAGTGAAAGTAGCTTGGACTTGCTCACGTTGAATATTAGAAAATTGCCCCACCGAAGGACAATTGCTCACATTATGTGTAGGACTAGACCAAAATTCACAAGGGCCTAGCAATGAAGAATTTGAAGCAGAAGGAGTTTGATTAGCAGCCATAATTGCTGCTACCTTCTGTGCAATTAAATCAATGTCGGTTGGCATAGCTTCTGAAACACCAACCTCAAAAATTTCATCAGTCTTCCTTGTAGTGGCAGGTCTGCTAGAACGAGTAGAGGACACATGTTGTAGAGAGTTGTCACTAAGATTTTCAAATAAGGTCAATGCTTCTTCTTCACTCTTCAACATAAAAGTACCTCCACACGACGCATCAACCATCTGTCTATTGGCTTCTGTGAGCCCTTCATGAAAACTCTGCACTAGTTGCCACTTAGGAACTTGATGATGGGGACACTTCCTAAGAAGGTCCTTGAATCTTTCCCATGTCTCATAAAATTGTTCCCCCTCATGTTGGGAGAAACCAGTGATAGCACGTCTGAACTGATTGGTCTTCCCTATCAGAAAATACTTCTTTAGAAACTCATGTTGCATCTGAGTCCAAGTCGTGATAGAACCTGCCGGTAGAGAGTTGAACCAATACTTTGCTTTATCTTTCAGAGAGAATGGAAAAAGTCTCACTCTGAAAGCATCTTCAGAGAAGTTGTGAATTTTTGTAGTTGAGCACACTTCAATGAAGTCATCCAGATGCTTGTAAAGGTCTTCTTGAGTCAGCCCAAAATAAGATGGTAGCATCTGAATAATGCTGGACTTGATCTCATAATTCTGTGTTGTGACATTGGGCTGTTGAAAACCTGCTGGCGAGGTATATGTCTCAAGAACATAGTAGTCCCTAAGCAATCTAGCTCTTTCTCCATCAGCATTAGGAACAAGGTTGTTATTCCTCTCTTCTGCCATGCCTTCAAGTAATTCTTCCTCTTGCACAATGGTATCAACAGGGACGCTCCTCTGTTGTCTAAGAGTACATTCAGGCTCAAGATCAAGAGGTATCAAAGGATCAGCTACAGAACGACGACCTTGCATATATTCACCAAAAGCACCTGAAAAGAAAACAAAAACAAAATTAAAAATAAAATATAAAATATAAAAATTTCCTAAACTAAAAATCCAATTAAAATTAATTCTATAAAATCCAATCAATCAAATAGATAATCCCCGACAACGGCGCCAAAAATTGATTCGTGTGTGAGTGTGACTCAAAAAGTATATCAATTAAAATTTTCCACACTTCGCAATAGAACGAATTCCTTGCAGAATAGGGCTATCGAAAGGGGTATCGTACCTCAGGGATTATGGTCTAATGAGTTGGAATACTGAATTAATTCAAATTAAATTTATAAGAAAAGAATTCTGATTTTTAAACTAAACTAATTAAAAAGGAAAATAAAATAAATCAAAGTAAACAAGATAGTGAAGATAATATGAGAGAAATCTAGGGTGTTTAACTTCACCACTAACTCCACAATCAATGGTCAATTGAATCAACTATAGGGGAATTACATCATGCATAAGTGGTGTCGGTGGCTACAAGCTCACCTTCATCCGTCAAGAAGATAACACATGATTAAGGCTAAGCCATGGACTATCTTCGATTGGCATGGGCCATCTGCCTAACTACTCTAATTTAGGGTGAAGTATGGTTCATCTTATCTAGGCATAATCCATCAAAGCTCTTAACAATATATTCAGTAATTACCATTGTGTAATAATCTCTCTCATGATCACAGAAAACAAGAGAGATTGAGTTCAATAACAACAACTAAATATCTAAGACAAGATAAGAAATTATTGAGATTGAATTTACAAGACATTTATTGCTCAATTCTATAATAAGAATCCTCTGAATTACACAATCTATGCATGTATATAAAGGTCCCCAATAATTAAAACAATCAAACCATTGATGCTTTGTTAGGGCTACATCAAAACCCTAGTGGATGAACTAGCCGCTCATGGTAGAAGAAGAAGCTTCAACTGTTGAGGAAGAAGGCATCATCTTCTTGAATTAGGCGTATGACTTCGTTCTCCAATGGCTCTACAAATATGTTTCTGTTCTCTTCTCAGCCCTCTCAGACTCTCCAAGCTCTGTTCTCTCTGTCTAAAAAATCTCTCTTCAATTCATCCCCTTATTCTTCACTTTATTCCCCAAGAGAATACACCAAAGTCCTAATCCAATTAGGAATAAATTAGGGTTTCCCGTAGCACTAATCAGGTGGGTTTTTCCTACTGACTTTGGCACAACTTTTGACCCACTAGAAGTCTGATTTACGGAATTTTTGTGAAATACAAAAGTGTGCCGAATCAAATTTTGTTCAACCCCAAGCAAAAATAATGTTGATTTGAGGCTTGGAAATAAGACTTCTGGTTTTGGATTAAGACTGTATTATGCGCAGATTTGGGCTTCAGGCCCGAAACCTTCTTAAGCAGCTGTAATTCTCTTGGACCTCTTTCTTGGGCTGATTTGAGTTAAAATAAATAGTTGAATGATTCTCCTTGGTGTAGGCTTCATCTAACCATCTTGGATGTCTTCTTTAAAAGCCCAAAAGGTTGGTTTTAACTGAAATAATCATTAAGGCCCTAAAAATACAGAAAACACTAAAACAAAGTAAAATCAAAAAATAATCTATCACTAAGAGAATAAAATATATAAGTTAAGAGGCTAGAATGCGTAACATTCAATGCCTATCAGAGTATATAGGAGACTATGACTTTGACTTATAATATCATTCGGGAAAGGCTAATGTGGTAACTAATGCATTGAGTAGAAAGTCACATTGTAGCTTGGCAAACATAGCCATACGGGAGTGGAAGATGATAGAAGACATCGCAGAAATGGAATTATATTTCAGTGAGGATGATAGACTAGCAACCTTGTTTACTCGTATCCTTCAGCCAACTCTATTAAGTAGAGTGATTGAAAGTAGAGAAAGGATAGTGAGATCAAGGCTATTCGCACTCGAATTTCGGGTAGCGAGGTAGTGGATGGATGAATGGTTCATTCATATGAGAGTTTGAAATTCAAAGGGAAGATGTTTGTTCCTTTAGTCTGTTGGGACAAGGTTCTGATGGAGTTTCATAGTTCAAGAATAGTATTTGTCATGCCCCAGAATTCGGACCGCCGGGACTCCCCCAGACTGACCCGAACCCCGTGTCGCGAACCCGTTTACTCAACCTCACGCTATGACTACCTGATCATACAATCTCAATTTTCAATTATTTTCATGAAAATTGGGCATGACCCATTCTAAATAATCAGATCCTGACATGTTATTCCTGCTTTCAATTCAAATGGACACTTCTGGGCACGTGTCCCTCCAGCATTTATATCTAACAATCAAAATGGACACTTCTGGGCTCGTGTCCCCCCAACATTTCTACAACATGCATAATACAATCAAAATAAATGTCTCAGTCCTCGAATGTCCGTATTAAATACATACATCACATGAATAAAATACAACTGAAGGAACTGAATCAACACAATCGCTCCATACATCTAATCCAAATGAGAAACATCAATCCAATGTCCTCGTTATACATTAAATTCTAAAGAATTTAACTACTACCTCTACAACCGGTACTATGAGTCCCCTAACTGACTCCGTAATCAGCAATACCTGCAAAACCTGGGAGGGGGTGAGCTCAAAGGCCCAACAAGGTATGTAGAACCATACTATCATCGCAGCAGCAGGTCGATCCTCACATATTCTCAAAAATATACATGCACTTATATATATCATAATATTTAAAGTCATACCCCTCCTAGCATACATGAACCAACAATGCATATGGCAGTTCTAGCACTTATGAACATACAAAATCCACTCCACATGACTTATGAAAATCATTTACAACATGTTCAAGAGCAATACACATCCAGCATCAATATGTATAGAAAACATATATAAATAGAAGCATTTACATGAATAATGTAAATCAAATACCACGTCACCTACTCAACAAGATCCATTGAATCATGCATAAATGCACATGCTCACGCATTTTTACCCAAGCATCCACATTTTTCAAATCATGCATGATGCTTCACATAAAGTGTAATTACATTTGTATATAACTCACACCAAATCAATTCATAGGGGGCTTTCTCATCAATCCAATAGTAAGGGTCTCTTCGGCACCCAAACTCTGCTTGTGCTTTATCGGGTTACTAACCCGAAGGGAGCACCTCCTCTTGGCCAAGTTTTTGGTCTTTCACCCTAGGGACCTTCCCCTTATCTTAATTTCACACTCATGCCCCAAAATCATATATATAGTGCAGATAATCACACCCATGCACTTATCCACACCATGAATGCATTTTTGTCAAATTAATGCATTTTCCTTTCACCCCAAGATTGTCACAATGTCATCACACTCATATCATGGAAATCATCATGCTTATGCATTTTTCAAGAAAATCATATCTTTCATGCATAAATCTATAAACACCACATTTTCACGTTTTCACCAATGAACACACTTTTCACCGAAATCATTCATAGTCACATTTGCACATACACAACATATATATGTCACATCCTGTATATAATCACCTATATACGTATATTAGCATAAATAATCATGCTTTCATTCCAATCATGCATTTACTACGAGCAACCAACATGCATTCTTACAACCATATGCAATCACGCAAATATATATATATATATATATATATATATATCATGTCACCCATATAGGTAGTAAAAACATACATAACACTTCACATATTTCATGCTTTTCTAATGCCCTTTCTATACTATAATCAATTTAGCATGCATTTCTACAACTGCACCAAATATATAATCACATATATATTTACGTATACTCAACTCATGCATAAGAATTATATATGCATGCAAGGCAACATCTAGCTAAATATACATATATAATTTAGCATACTTTACATGGCTCAATCCCTAGACATGCATATAACAATGCAAATCAGCATTTGAATTTAACAATGCTCTTACCCTCCAAGCCCACACATATATATATATCTACCCACATATATATATATCCTCACATCCCACGTATATATATATATATATATATATACTATCCACCTTTATATATATATATATGCACATATTTATATACAGACATCACATATGATCAAATTGAGAATATACGTAAAATTAATCAACATAATTAAAATATACATAGGAGATAGAGGCAAGAATCAACTTGCCTTAGGTCCCTCTTTCCAATGAATCCGCATCTGCAAGGCGGTCCATACCAAGCCCGGTCTAGTCCCTTGTCAAAGTTCACACAACTGACTCAAAACACGAGCTATAACATCCTGTTATGCAAGACCCTCAAGCCAACACCAAGGCCGGCATCACCAAACCATCCAATCGAAGCTCCAAGCTTCGGCACTTTTATCGACCCCAAAGCCGAACCCATCAAATCAGAACCATAGCTGCTACTCCAAGCAACCCCCATGAAATGCCCAGTTGAGACCAACTGAGACCTTCTGATATTCAACCCCCGTAGTTACCTCTTCACGGCCTAACTGCGAAGCCATCCATTCGGCAGCTAGCCTCTAACCGACCACCAACCAAAATCGATCACAAACCCAGCCAATCATCAAGCCCATAAATTTGTAGATCTCTAACATTGCAGCCCAACATTGTGGCTGCTCAAACAAACTCAACAACTACATACCAAACACAACCCAGCTATCTGCCGAATCTCATCCCGAATCCCAATCGAGAACTACAACCATGAAAGCCCAACCATCATTGATCCAAAATCAACCCAGCCGTAAGCACCAACCACGGCTGTCCATGAAGCCATGAGCACTAGCCGAAGCCAAATAGACCCCATCACCAAGTCTCGGTACCTTCAACTCAAGGCACCACCATCTTCGGCCGCCACAACTGGAACCACCCGAAAACCCAAAACTGAACCAATCCACAAGCTCCACCCATGGAATCCAAAGCTTCCATTTGGAACCCACCCAAGAATGATGAGCGTTCAAGCGAACAGCACCTGAGCCGCCACCTGCCGTCGGCCCTCTTTAGCGGAACCAAACCCAAAGCCCACTCTCTAGCATCTGTAGCGTGAGCCACCACTCACCACCATGATCACCTTCAAGCCTTCACAAAAATAGCCCTTACCAAACCTAGAAGAGAGCACCCGGACTGTCCCCAAAAAAATTGGACTCGAATCAACTCACCGTAACAGATCTACCAGTCGAAGCTCACCACAGTCACAAACCGAGCACCACCAGCGCTAGTCACTGCTAGAGTTCACCGAAATGGACCCAACACAGTTCGAGCACCAGCCGAAGCCACATCGGAGAGCCCAACCAAGCCACCGTCGGCACCATCGCCGTTCAAATCCCCCACCGAACCAGCGAACCCATCGGCGACTGAACCCAGTCCATGGAACCACCATATCCATCATCTACCTTGGTCACACCACCACGAGCCACCGTTAGCCGCTACCGGAGCATAGCCGGAGCATCGAAACTCCTTCTCCTCTCTCGGCTTCACTCTCTCGATCTGCCGACCTCTCTTCTCTCTCGATTTCTCTTTTCTCCCCTTTTCTTTTCTTTTTCCTTTTTTTTTCTTTTCTTTCTTCTTTTTATTTCTTTCCTTTTTTGGCAGATTCCCTCTCCTCCTCTCATTTCTTATCCTCTTCTTATCTTTTGGTCCACACATATTATATTATATATATATATATAATATACTACACCATACACCCGATACATGTATCCCATGTATTTTATTTCACCTAAGTCTAATATACATACACAATACACATATGTATGTATATACTCACGCTCTCCCACATATATATAATTAATTATATATGTGCACCTCATTTATTGTATAATCACATACAGACCCACTATACATATATATATACTCCATCTACATATATATACTTCTACACTTTCCCAAAATTTAAATTGATCCAAAAAAATTTAATCTGGTCAAAATGCACCAGGAACTGGTCAAAATTATTTTGGTCCTTACAGAATTACATCCAGCTGGTACCAAGATGTACCATAACCTATGCTGACAGTATTGGTGGACGACTATGAAGAGGTATGTAGCTCAGTTTGTAGTGAGATGCCTCACTCATGAATAAGTGAAGACCGAGCACCAAAGACTAGTGAGGTTATTATAGTCATTACCTATGGCAATGTGGAAGTGGGAGTATGTCACTATGGACTTTGTGACGGGACTTCCAAGGTTGTGGAAGAGTCATGATGCAGTTTGGGTGGTCATCAACAAACTAACCAAGGTGGCTCACTTTATTCCAATTAAAGTGACCGATGATGTGGATACTCTCAGTAGTTTGTACATTGAACAGATCCTTAGACTTCAAGGTGTGCCAGTTTTTATTATTTCAGATAGAGACCCATGATTTACATCACAATTTTGGCAGAGTTTTCAGATAGTACTTGTTATAGATGTCCACTTTAGTATGACTTTTCATCCTCACACGGATGATCAGTCAGAGCGTACTATATAGATTTTGGAGGATGTGCTATGGGCGTGTGTACTTGATCTTCAAGGTAGTTGGGATGATTACCTTCTATTGGTGGAGTTTGCTTATATCAATAGCTATCAAGCAAGCATTAAAATGGATCCATTTGAAACTTTTTATGGTAGGCCATGTAGGTCACTTGTCAATTAGACTGAGGTCAAAAAGACAGTTTCCTTAGGGCCAGATTCAGTTTGAGAGACTACGGAGAATATCAATATAATAAGGCAATGGTTGCTTACAGGTCAAGGTCATCAAAAAATCTATGCCGATAGGAGATGACGACTATTAAAATTTGAGGTAAGGGACCATTGATGTGGTTGGACTTGAATTATATTGAAAGCTTAATTTTGCCATTTTTATCAAAATATAATTTAACCACTCGCAAGAGCACGAATCTTTGTAGATACGGTTCTATATAGAGGGTATCGATCCCACGAGGACTAGTCGTAATTGTCTTAAAGAAAGATTAATTCCACTTTAATACTAAAAACAGGGTTTTGAGTTTTTGTTTATAAAACTATTGCATGAATGTAATAACAATAAAATTAAAGAGTAAAGGATGGGAGAGAGAACTAGGGGTGGTTTCCACCACTAGCCATTCACATGTTTATAAGTGTAGCAAGCATGGGATTCATAAATTAAATGCCTAACAATGTCATTAGGCTTCTGACCTCAACGACATATCAAAAGATTAATGTGTGTGCTAACCTATCATAATCCATCTTCAACAAGCATAGCTGTTCAACCTAACTAACTACCTAATTACCCTACTCTCTAAGTGAACCTACATGCAACCAAACTACCTCATCTTGGCATGGTTTATACAAGCAAGAACTACACATTCATTTAAAGTACCATTACCTAGCCATCATTTGTACTTCTTGTGGAAGATGTAAATGTTGTGCATTCACATGAAAGATTATACTCTAAGACAAGAATAAAACCAAAATCACATGAATATATAAAAGAAATGTATAAGTGTACATTGTCACTAGATTAGATAATTAACATTTAATTACAAATCCCAACATGCTACAAAAATGAACAAGTTTACATGGCTAGGGGTTTCACCAACACCCTAGTAGAGAAGTTAGTTGCTCATGGCTGCCTTGCACTCTTCCATTGATGAAGAAAATGGAGCTTCAAGGTCTGGTTCAGCTCCTTCTTCTCCTCTCCCGAACGTCTCTCCTTCTATATTCTGATGTGTGTGAGAGATATGTGAGAAATGGCCTCTTTTGTGCTTTATGGTTACCTTTTTCTGACCTTGGGGCTCATCATATATATATATATATATCAATATATATATCCATTATATCAAGAAGGTCCCCAAGGGTCTTGTTCAAGTCAGACAATCCCCCTAAGTCATGCAAAAAGGGGGATTTTGTTGCAAGTGGGAGAGCAGGTGAGCAAGTGGGCAAGTGGCTTCTGCAGAATCTCGATCAATCGAGATTGGATCTTGATTGATCAAGATTTCGATCAATCGAAATAAGATCTCGATCAATCGAGATCTCGATTGATCGAGATCAACATCTCGATTGATCGAGATGCCTTGGCTGCAATTCTGACTTTTCTCTTCAGCTGTAAAAAGCCTCAAATTGTGCTCCTTTCACTACAAGACCTGCAATACATCAAAAACACAAAAATACCGTAAATATATCTAGGTAAACGTAGAAACGGGATCAAATGCATAGAATTGAACACTTATCACACCCCTAAACTTACATATTGCTAGTCCTTTAGCAATGCAATATTACAAAAATGAAATTAACTATCTTATACAAAAATTTACTCATGCTCAGTCATCAACTAGATAAAGGGTGATCATCCGTTCATTTCACTTTTGGCAAATGCAACAAGTATTACAGAACTATGTGGTCATTAGCAAAAATGGACTTTCACAAGCTATAAATAAACGACGGTCCCCACATAATGGCCAGTCTGAACAAACATACCAATTCCGACCCCAAAATTCTCTTTGAAAAATGAACATGCATTCTAGCGCGTGATTTTGTCATATTTGGAGAAAAATGAGAGCAGGCCTGCTTTTAAAAGAAAAAGTCATTGAAACGGTTCGACACTGTTGTTTATTATCACAAAACATTAATGATTGCTCATGTGCGGATGACCGTGCAATGCTTAGCTCTTTTTGCTTTCTTGTAAGCCCATGTAGTGGCATTGGTTTTAGGGCATTAGGTGAAGAAACACCCATCGGACTTAGTAACTGAGCTTACAAGGCGATGAGCTTAAGCAAGCCACCCATTTATTATTGCTCAACCTTGCACACTTATACGCGAATACTCCCTACTTTGAGGCATAGAAATCCAGTTTATTGAGTGAGAAGGCTTATTGCATTTATTTTATAATATATATATATATATATATATATATTTTTTTTTACAACAACCGGAAGAACTTATTCTTTAAGTTATTCAGATAAAAATAGAAATTTACAAAATTCTCCATCAGACTTATACCCCACAATTTAAAATGCATGTGTGCGAATTTGTGCGGTTAAGGACAAATTTAGGGCAAGAACTATACGTGCTCATTTTTGGACAAAAATGTAGAACGTTCTAGCCTATTATAAAGCTTGCAAAAGTGCGGGTATTTACAATGTTAAAGTTCTTAACTACCTGCTGCATTTACCTTGGACATTTATTCGAATGATCTTCCTTTAAAAAGCAAGACATCATAGCAAGTATGCAAAAATATCAAGAAAAGAAACTTGTTCTACAATGACAATCAATATAAAGGCTGAACATTGCATGCATATGCAAGTGGTATAGCATACCGCACCCCCAAACTTAGACACAACATTGTCCTCAATGTTTGGACAAGAAGAATAAGGAAAGAATTTACCGGGATTGCAGAACGTGACAAAAATAGCATTCCAATACGGGCGGTTATCCTGAAAATGAGAAAAACCTGCACGAAACACCAACTAGATACCACGAGCATTAAATGGAATAAAAAGTAGATAAAAAGAACATAATAAAAGAATTATGGACAAGCGCATAAGGCCAAGATCAATGCACATCCAAGACTCTGAACTGGTGTTTCCCAATTGACTAAGAGGTCTATGCGATAAGATATTGACTATCCAGGCACGCTAACGTATAGCATGCAAAGGGACTGCCTTTCTTTATTAACGCCATACTGTGTTAAAGCAATCTCAATAGTATTGGAAATTTAAACTAGGCGGTAATAAACAGAAATCATCCACGGAATCGCATATAACAATTAGGCAAGTGGTACTACATACATAGTCAAAGTATAGAGAGCAGAGATATGGGCAGAAAGTAAAAATAAAGACACAGGATATAACACATGGTATAAAAGAAAAGAGCACTGTATTTCATATATGTGAACATAAGTTTCAGTACAAAGGGTACATGGAGGTGGAATACACAAAAAAAGAAAGAAAACATAGCCAACATGGCCTATCAAAAATAAAGAAAGAAAAATACAGATAGTAAAGCAGAAAGTGCAAATAGATAGAGCTACTCTAGGGCGGGTGGTGGTGGTGGTGGCTCGGTTGGAGTAGAGGTGGAGGTGGAAGCTCGTCCTACAAACAAGAACTGGAGGTCCTGCCGGAAGGCCTGGAACTCGTCTAAAATCGCCCTCTGACCCTGTGCCAGAGATGAAATGTCTGTCCGAATGCCCTCCAGCTGACTCTGCGTCACCTGGACGTGCTCCTCAAAACCTTGCTGGAGTCGTTCTACGTCAACTGCCAAGCAGGAGTAGCCCATCGCCAGGATGTCATGCCGCTCGGCAGTAATATCCATCTCATCCTCCTCCATCTCCTCATCATCTGACTCACCCTCTGCAGGCTCTCCCTCATCCATCTCCACTGGGGCATCCATATCTACATCCTCTGGTGGATCGCCCTGGTGGTCCTGTCGCTCTAAGTGTCGCCTCACCCTCTCCCACTGAGTAGATGTGAAGCGGGTGGGTGGTGCCAACTGAATGTCAGTATCACTGACCAGTATACTGGCACGATTGAGAAAAGCTGCGACCAGGAAAGGAAAGGGAAGACGCCAACTCGTAGCTCGCCGCATCCTCTTGTTGATGAGGCCATCCCAGATCTTGAACATCTGCCCCCATATCAGTGATGGGACAAAAAACCACGTGCCAGTGTGGAAAGCGTAAAGGTAACGGAGGAGGTCGCCTTTGCGTTCTGCCATATGCTGCAGAGGACACGCGTTTTTGATGAGAACGGTGTCCAGGAACCACAATCTACTTGGGCACATCGATTTGGACGTGCAGTTGTGATTGGGCATGGTAAATGCCCCACCACACATGTCCATCATGATGGAGAATAGCGTCGTGTCTGCAGGCAGCTCAGCCCTATAAATCGGTCGACCGTCCTAGTCAACCATATCTGGAGGCTGCTGGTGAGGGATTCCGAACATCTGCACAATCTGGCTCAGCGTGATAGTGATAGTCGTGCCACCCACTATCGTCTCCAAAGTGTCCAGCGCGGTGCAGGAGTAGGTCATATGCTCGTAAAAGGCCTGCACCAAGCGTTCGTGTGCCACATCAGTGGGAGGCACACATAACCGGTCAAGGCGACACCGCCTGAGCTCTGTTACAGCCCATGAGCTGTCGGGATGCGTCTTAAACTCTCTCAGGTCAAATATCTACTCTGGGTGAAAATTCTGAGACCGGAAGGCTCGCCCGGGCACATCTCTAACAGCACCGAGGGCATTCTTCACCCTCGCCATGATCTCGGAGCAGTCTGCACTTTATTCCAAAAATTACATAAATAGAAAGAAAATAAGAGGAAAGCTAAACTAAGAATAAAAATAAAAGAATAAAAATTAAAATGAGGTCCTAGTCCATGGTGCTGACACATGAATTCAAAAATTCGCTCTCAACGAGGCAGCGTAAGCGGATGTAACCGAAATGAAGGGGCCACAGTTGCAAACTATACATTAAGCATTTGAAGGAAGAATAATGTAATATCTCACCCATACATGCATTCCTACCCCCCCCCGAAATCCACAAAATCCCACTATAAACATAGCAAATGCACCATTCCACCCAATATCACCGGCCTATGCTTATTATGCCAAGAAACTAATAAAAATAGCAAGAAAAGAAGCAAAATATAGCCATGCATCACTTACCTCAAGGTGAAGATGATGATCGGCACAAAAAAATGAAGACCCAACTCGCAGCCGCAAAGAGATGAGCTTGAGTGTGCTCGTGGAGATCTCGGACTATGGCGAACGATGGTGGATGGTCGGGGATGGTAGATCAAGTGCAGGATGGTGCTTGGAGAAGCTCTGGATTGCTCGGAGAAAAGGAGGAAGTAGGATGGTCTGAGGAAGAAATGTGGAAATGAGAGGGAAGCCCAACGGTTTAAATAAGAACTCAGCTCACGTGCAGGCATCGCGTCAATCTCGATTGATCGAGATATACATCTCCATCAATCAAGATTTTGATTAATCAAAATCCTACTTCGATCAATCGAGATCCCTTCTTCGATCAATCGAGAGTTAACTTCACTGAATCGAGACTTTACATCGATCAATCGAGACTTTAATTCGATCAATCAAAATTTTACTTTGATTAATCAAGATTTTGATTGATCGAGGACCTATCGAAGTGCTATCGAAGAATACTACCTCTCGGGACTTTGGACTTCACCAACTCTCTGCATTATTTCGATCAATCGAGACCAAAATCTCAATTAATCGAAATCTCGATTGATCGAGATCTTGGTTCGATCAATCGAGATGCTCAAAAATAGCCAGCTTGAGTTATGCTTCATGGACTTGGACTTATGGGACTTAGATACTAAATTGCTTAGATACAAAACTTACCTTAGATTAAAGGGACATCATGGAAGCATGATAGCTACCATGGCCGCGCCACCTTATACGTCTATGGCATGACCTCTGAATTGGCTCACGAGTTAAAATATACGGGATCCGTCAAAGTGATGACATCCACATATTCGGTGGTAACTTGGTCATCCACGCACACTTTTAAGCACTGCCCATTTACTTTGAACAACGATCCATCTTTCAAGTCCTTCAATTCCACCGCTCCGTGGGGAGCAACGGAATTAACCAAAAATGGACCATCCCAATGGGAACGAAGTTTTCTGGGAAACAAATGGAGGCATGAGTTGTACAACCATACTTTTTGGCCCGGAGAAAATGTTTTGACTCAGATATTACGATCATGAAAGGCTTTGGACTTTGCCTTATACATTTTAGCATTCTCATACGCGTCATGTCGCAATTCTTCCAATTCATTTAATTGAAGCTTTCGATTAGATCCGGCCGTTTGCATATCAAAATTGAAAGTTTTGGTGGCCCACATAGCTTTATGCTCCAATTCAACCAGAAGATGGCACGCTTTACCATAAACCAACCGATAAGGTGACATTCCAATGGGAGTCTTATATGCAGTTCGGTATGCCCATAATGCATCATTTAGTCGCAAGGACCAATCTTTTCGGTCAGGCCAAACGGTCTTCTCAAGAATGTTCTTAATCTCCCTATTGAATACCTCTACTTGGCCACTAGTTTGAGGATGGTATGGGTGGCTACTTTGTGTGTGACAGAGTATTTGGTAAGCAAGGTTCGAAGGAACTGATTACAGAAATGTTTACCTCTGTCACTGATGATGGCCCAAGGCGTACCAAACTGGCTAAAGATATTAGCTTGAATGAACTTAACCACGACTGTGTGATAACTGGTTTTGGTAGCAATGGCCTCTATCCATTTAAATACGTAGTCCACCGCCACAAGTATGTACTCATGACCAGTAGAGGGTGGAAAAGGTCCCATGAAGTCAATGCCCCACACATCAAATATCTCAATAATAAGAATAGGGTTAAGAGGCATCATGTCCTTCTGAGACATCACGCCAAGGCACTGACATCACTCACAAGAGCGGCAGAATGAATATGCATCCCGATGAAGTGTCGGCCAGAAAAATCCGCATTGAAGAATTTTTGCTGCAATTTTCTTAGCACTAAAGTGTCCCCCACAAGGGAGTGTATGACAAAATTTGAGAATGCTTTGGAATTCACTGTTGGGTACATGATAAGTGTTCAATTCTATGCATTTGAACCCTTTTTATTGCATATGTTAGTTCCATTTTTATGATTACCGAGATATGTTTACGGTATTTTTGTGTTTTTGATATATTGCAGGTCTTGTAGTAAAAGGAATAAAGTTTGAAGCTATTTGCAGCTGAAGAACAAAAAAATCAGAAATGCAGCCAAAGGCATCTCGATCAATCGAGATGTTGATCTCGATCAATCGAGATCTCGATTGATCGAGATCTTATTTCGATTAATCGAAATCTTGATCAATCAAGATCCAATCTCGATTGATCTAGATTCTGCAGAAGCCACTTGCCCACTTACTCACCTGCTCTCCCACTTGCAACAAAATCTCCCTTTTTGCATGACTTAGGGGGATTGTCTGACTTGAACAAGACCCTTGGGGACCTTCTTGATACAATGGATATATATATTGATATATATATATATATGGTGGGCCCTAAGGTTGAAAGAGGAGCCACAAAGCACAAAGAAGCCATATATCTCAGATATCTCTCAACACACATCAGACATCCAAGGAGAGACATTCAGGAGAGGAAGAGGAGAAGCTGAACCAAACCAAGAAGCTTCACTTTCTTCATCAATAGAAGAGTGCAAGGCAACCATGAGCAACTAACTCTTCTACTAGGGTGTTGGTTTCAACCCCTAGCCATGTAAACTTGTTCATCTTTGTAACACTTGGGATTTGTAATTAAATGTTGATTATTTAGCCTAGTGATCATGTACACTAATACATTTCTTTTATATATTCATATGATTTTGGTTTTATTCTTGTCTTAGAGTATAATCTTCATGTGAATGCACAACATTTGCATATTCCACAAGAAGTACAAATGATGGCTAGATAATGGTGTTTAAATGAATGTGTTGTGTTTGTTTGTATAAACCATGCCAAGATAAGGTAGCTTGGATGCATGTAGGTTCACTTAAAGAGTAGGGTAATTAGATAGTTAGTTAGGTTGAAGAGTTATGCTTGTCGAAGATGGATTATGATAGGTGGACAAACACATTGACCTTTTGATATGTCATTGAGGTCACAAGCCTAATGACATTGTTAGGCATTTAATTAATGAATCCCATGCTTGCTACACTTATGAACATGTGAATGGCTAGTGGTGGAAACCAACCCTAGTTCTCTCTCTCATCCTTTACCCTTTAATTTTATTGTTATTTCATTCATGCAATAGTTTTATAAACAAAAACTCAAAACCCTATTTTTAGGATTAAAGTGGAATTAATCTTTCTTTAAGACAATTGTGACTAGTCCTCGTGGGATCGATACCCTCTATATAGAACCGTATCTACAAAGATTCATGCTCTTGTGAGTGGTTAAATTATATTCTGATAAAAAGGACAAAATTAAGCGTACAATATAATCCGAGTTTAGCCACATCAAAATTTTGGCGCCGTTGCCGGGGACTACGGTGTAATTGTCGCCGTTGAAAGATTAAATCTGGTTTAATTCTTAGGCTAGAAATTCTTTCATTCTTTTTGTATATATCTTGTTCTTATTTCTCAAATTTCTTGATTTTAGGTATACCACATAGCGGGCATCTAAAGAATTAAAGTTGGAACCCTTGGTGAGTATAAAGTCTAAAATTGGTGGTTTGAGTTCATTCATTTTTTATATATATATTGTTGTTTATTTTTCGTATTGAGGTGTTGTTCTCCTATTTATGCATGCTAGGTAGACGGTCCTTGTCACTTCCTTTGCTTCCTTGTAACATTGAACTTGAAAGAACACTTAGACAACATAGAGGAACCTCTAGGGACCCTATATTGCCTAGGACTAAAAACATGGACCCAAATGAGAGACAACCTCCCGGACTACCTCCTTTTAATCATGAACAACCACCTCCACCTCCACCTCCTTAAAGAGAGTTGCTTATGGACTTTTACCTTCCGACTACATTTGAAGTACCTTCATGTATTCAATTTTTGGATGTAGCGGCAAATCAATTCGAAATAAAGTCCTCCACCATCAATCTTCTTAATAGCTACCATGGTCTCCCTAATGAGGATCCATACCGACACTTAGATTACTTCCTTTCTGTGTGTTCCACCATTCGTGTACCACACTTTTTGGAGGATGATCTAAAGCTGCGTATATTTCCATTCTCCCTAAAAGATAAAGCTAGAAGTTGGTTCAATTCTTTAGAACCTAACTCAATCCATTCTTGGGTAGAGATGCAAATAGAGTTCTTAAAAAAATACTTCCCAATGGGAAAGACGAGTGATATTCGGAGAGCAATCACCGGATTCACCCAAATTGATCAAGAATAATTTCATAAGACGTGGGAGTAAATCTTGTCCGCATCATGCTGTCCCAAAATGGCAGCTAGTGCAAAGTTTTTACGATGGGGTGAGTGAGCAACATAGACAAATGATAGACTCCGCGTGTGGAGGTGGATACCTTTTGAAAAGCCCCGATGAGGCATGGAAACTTTTTCAAACCCTAAGCAACAATTCAGCTCAACGCTCCTCCACTAGGAAAGGGAAGGCCACCCAACCTTGTAGAGGAGTGCATGAAATTTCACGGGTAGATGAGGTTGCCATGCAAGTAGAAGCCTTATCCCAAAAAATGGACCTAATCATGAAAAATGGGCTGCCTACTCCAAGCCAACCTATTCAAAATCAGGAAGGATGTTCGTTTTGCTATAGTACTTCACATTTCATGCGAGATTGTCCTATTGACGGGCAATCTCCCGATTATGCTCAAGAGCAAGCGAATGCCTTGTACTCTAAACAAATGAATGATCCTTATTCAAACACGTACAATCCTGGTTACAAGAATCATCCGGCTTTTTCATGGAAACCTCAAGAATCAAGTCCCTCTTTTCAAGGGCAAAATTCTTTCAATTCCCAATCTCAACAAACTCAGTATAGGCCAAATCCTCAACCTTACCATCAAAGATCCAATTACCAACAACCACCACCTCCTCTGAGAAGCCAAGGCTTTGAAGAAAGAGTGATAAGCAATCTTGAGGCTAATACCCGCTTATTGCAAACTTACTCTCAATCAATCTCTAAGCTGGAAGCTAATGCTCAATCTATGGCTGGGTTAGAAGCTCAAATAGGGCAACTAGCCAATGCCCTAAATAGAAGGGAGGAAGGTAAGTTGCCGAGTCAACTGGTGGCTAATCCTAAGGGTGTTCATATGATTGAAGATCCATCATCTTCATCTTGTACTGCTCCTTCGGAGCAAGTTCAATCAATCACCACCTTAAGGAGTGGTAAAGTCATCAATTCTAACGTAGGAGAGGAAGAGAGAAAGGAATCCCAAGAGCAACCCAAAAATCTAAAAGAATCCTAATTAAATCCAAAATTGTTTTTGTTAAATCCAAATGTGCATAACATCCCAGTAAATCCAAAAAGAAAGGCAAGTGAAGTAGTGTCATCATCAATTCCAAATCTTGACACTTCTTTTGAACCTCCGGTTCCTTTTCCTCAAAGATTGAAGGAACCTTCTCATTTTGGGAAGCAAGGAGAGAAAATCCAAGACATGATGGAGATCTTCAAACAAGTAAAGATCAATCTCCCTCTCCTTGATGTTATTCGATAAATTCCCTCCTACGCTAAATTCTTGAAGGACTTGTGCACTCAAAAGTGCAAATCTAGGAATAATGCTCCTAAGAAAGTCCTCTTAACTAAGCACATAAGCTCCATTTTCCAACACCAAGCCCCTCCTAAATTCAAAGATCCGGGTGCTCCGACCATTTCGTGCACCATCGGAAATCAATCTTTTGAAAAGGCACTTCTTGATTTAGGGGCTAGTGTCAATTTGCTTCCATTCTCAGTTTACCAACAACTAGGTTTGGGGGAACTTAAGCATACCACGGTTGTGTTGCAACTTGCCGACCACTCGGTGAAGCAACCACATGGCATCATTGAGGATGTAATCATTCAAGTGGACAAATTCTATTTTCCGGTGGACTTCATAGTCCTTGACACGAAACCGGTCCAAAATCCAAATCAATATATTCCTATCATTCTAGGTCGTCCATTTTTGGCCACGGAAAATGCTTGCATTAATTACCGTACCGGAGTGATGGACATCTCTTTCGAGAATATGAAAGTCCGCTTGAACATCTTCAATGCTTCCCACCACACATCAGAAGATGAAAGTGAGTGCTTTTGTGTCGATGTAGTGGAAGACCTTGTTCAAGAAGCACTTCCTTCCATTCTTTCTAAGGATCCTTTAGAGGCATGCCTAAATCACTTCAACTATGACAATTTTAACATTGAGCAATCCATATATGAAGTCAACTCAATGCTCGATGTCAATACTGTCATGGATGTACCTAATTGGAGAGTTCTTAGAGAAACCTTTCCTCCGTTGATTAATTCCGTCGCTCCCCACAAAGCGGTGGAATTGAAGGATTTGAAAGACGGATTGTTGTTCAAAGTAAACGGGCAGCGCTTAAAAGTGTGCGTGGATGACCAAGTCACCATCGAATACGTGGATGTCGTCACTTTGACGGATCCCGTATATTTTGACTCGTGAGCCGATTCGAACGTCATGCCATAGACGTGTAACGTGGCATAGCCATGGTAGCTATCATGCTTCCATGATGTCCCTTTAATCTAAGTTAAATTTTGTATCTAAGCAATTTAGTATCTAAGTCCCAAAAAATCCAAGTCCATGATAGAAAAACTCAAGCTGACTATTTTTGAGCATCTCGATTGATCGAAGCTGAGATCTTGATCAATCGAGATTTCGATTGATCGAGATTTCAGTCTCGATTGATCGAAATATTGCAGAGAATTCATCGAACCCAAAGTCCCGAGAGGTAGTATTCTTCGATAGCACTTCGATAGGTCCTCGATCGATTAAAATTTTGATTGATCGAAATGGGATTTCGATTGATCGAAGTAAAATCTCGATTAATCGAAGTAAAATCTCGATTAATTGAAGTAAAATATCGATTGATCGAAGGAAAAATCTTGATTCATCGAAGCAAATCTCGATTGAGTGAAGCTGATCTCGATTAATCGAAGTGGGATTTCGATCAATCGAAATCTTGATTGATCGAGATACACATCTCGATCAATCGAGATGCACGCGATGCCTGCACGTGAGCTAAATTAGTATTTAAAACGTTGGGCTTCCCTCTCATTTCAAAAGACCATCCGACTTCTTCCCTTCCTCCGTGCGATCCAGAGTTTTTCCAAGAGCCATCCCGTGCTTGATCTACCATTCCCGATTATCCACCGCCATTCGACATAGTCCGACATCACCGTGAGCACAGTCACGCCCTTCTCTTTGCGGCAGCGAGTGGGTCTTCTTCTGTTTGTGCCGAGTATCATCTTCACCTTAAGGTAAGTGATGCATGGCTACATTTTGCGTACTTTCTCACTATTTTTGATAGTTTTACGGTGTAATAAACATAGACAAATGATGTTGGGTTGGATTAGTGCATTTGCGATATTCATAATGGGATTTTGCAAGTTTCGGGGGGGGGGGGGGTCGGAATGCATGTATGGGGGAAATATTGCATTCTCTTTGTTTCAAATGCTTAATGTACGGTTTGCAACCATGACCCATCGTTTCGGTTGCATCCGCTCAAGCTGTCTTGTTGAGATCGAATTCTTTTGAATACTTGTGTCAGCACCATGAACTAGGACCTCATTTTCATTTTTTTCTCTTCTTTTAGTTTATTCTTAGTTTAGAATTACTCTTATTTTATCTTTTATTTACGTAATTTTTGGAATAAAGTGCAGACTACTCTGAGATCATGGCGAGGGTGAAGAATGCCCCCGATTCTGTTCGAGACGTGCCCGGGCAAGCCTTCCTTTCTCAGAAGTTTCACCCGGAGCAAATATTTGACTTGAGAGAGTTCGAGACGCGTCCCGACAGTGCATGGACTATCGCCGAGCTCAAGAGGCGTCACCTCGACCGATTGTGTGTGCCTCCCACTGACGTGGCACACGAGCGCTTAGTGCAGGTCTTCTATGAGCGCATGACTTACTCCTACACAGCGCCGAACACATTAAAGATGGTCGTGGGCACCACGATGATCACTATTATGCTGAACCGAATTGCACAGATGATCGGCATCCCTCACCAGCAGCCGCCAGATATGGTTGACCAGGACAATCGACCGCTTTACAGGGCCGCACTTCCAGCAGACTCTACACGATTTTCCATCGTGATGGACATGTGTGGTGGGGCATTTACCATGCCCAGTCACAATTGCACGTCCAAATCGATGTGCCCGAGCAAATTATGGTTCCTGGACACCATTCGCATCAAGAATGCATGTCCTCTGCAGCACGTGGCAGAGCACAGGGGCGACCTCCTCCGTTGCCTTTATGCTTTCCACACGGGCACGTGGTTTTCTGTCCCGTCTTTGGTATGGGGGCAGATGTTCAAGGTCTGGGACGGCCTCATGAACAAGAGGATGCGGCGAGCAGCGAGTTGGCAGCTTCCCTTTCCTTTCCTTGTCACCGCTTTTCTCAGTCGTGCCAGTATACCAGTCAGTGATACTGACGTTCAGTTGGCACCGCCCACCCGCTTCACATCTACGCAGTGGGAGTGGGTGAGGCGACACTTAGAGCGGCAGGACCACCAGGGCGATCCACCAGACGATGTAGATATGGATGCCCCGGTGGAGATGGATGAGGGAGAGCCTGCAGGGGATGAGTCAGATGATGAGGAGATGGAGGAGGAGGAGATGGATATTGCTGCAGAGCGGCATGACATCCTAGTGACAGGCTACTCCTGCCTAGCGGCTGATGTAGAGCGGCTCTAGTAGGGTATTGACGAGCATGTCTAAGTGACGCAGAGTCAGCTGGCAGTCATTCGGATGGACATTTCATCTCTGGCACAGGGTTAGAGGGCTATTTTAGACGAGTTCCGTGCCTTCCGACAGGACCTGCAGTTCCTGCTTGCCGGACGAGCTTCCACCTCCACCTCTACTCCCACCGAGCCACCACCACCACCACCCGCCCTCGAGTAGCTGCTTTTATTTGTCCTTTATGCTTTACTTTCTATATTTTTCTTTCTTTATTTTTGATAGGCCATGATGGCCATGTTTTTTTTCTTTTTTTCTTTTTGTGAGTATTCCAGCTGCATGTACGCTTTGTACTGAACTCATTTTCATATTTATGGAATACATTTATCTTTTCTGTTATACCATGTGTTATCTTTCCTGTCTTTATTTTTGCTTTCTGTCAATATATCTGTTCTCTATACTTTGACTATGTATGTAGTACCACTTGCCTAATTGTTATATGCGATTCAGTTGATGATTTCCATTTATTACTGCCTGGTTTAAATTCCCAATACTATTGAGATTGCTTCAACGCAGTATGGTGGTAATAAAGAAAGGCAGCCCTTTTGCATGCTATACGTTAGCATGCCTGGATAGTCAATATCTTATCGCATAGACCTCTTAGACAATTGGGAAACACCAGTTCAGACCCTTAGATATGCAGTGATCTTGACATTGTCCATTTGTGCATAATTATTTTATTCTGCTCTTTTCATATACTTTTTGTTCCTTTTAATGCTTGTGGTATCCAGTTGGTGTTCTGTGCAGGTTTTTCTTATTTGCAGGATGACCGCTACTGTAGAATACCATTTTTGTCGCATTCTGCAATCCCGATAACTTCTTTACTTGTTCTTCTTATCCAAACATTGAGGACAATGTTGCATATAAGTTTGGGGGTGCGGTATGCTATACCACTTGCATATGCATGCAATGTTCAGTCTTAGTATTGAGTGTCATTGTAGAGAAGTTTTCTTGATATTTTTGCATGCTTGCTATGATGTCTTGCTTTTTAAAGGAACTTCATTCGAATAAATGTCTGAGGTAAATGCAGCAGGTAGTTAAGAACTTTAACATTGTAAATACCCGCACTTTTGCAAGCTATATAGTAGGCTAGAACGGTCTACATTTTTGTCCAAATATGAGCACGTATAGTTCTTGCCCTAAATTTGTCCTTAACCGCACAAATTCGCACACATGCATTTTAAATTGTGGGGTATAAGTCTGATGGAGAATTTTATAAATTTTTGTTTTTATCTGAACAACTTAGAGAATAAGTTCTTCTATGTGTTGTAAAAAAAAAACATTATAAAATAATGCAATAAGCCTTCTCACTCAATAAATCGGATTTCTGTGCCTCATAGCAGGGAGTATTCGCGTATAAGTGTGCAAGGTTGAGCAATAATAAGCGGGTGGCTTCCTTAAGTTCATTGCCTTGTAAGCTCGGTTATTATGTCGGAGGGGTGCTTCTTCACCTAATGCCCTAAAGCCAATTGGTTTGGCAGTCATTGGCCCAATGCCGCTACATGGGCTTACAAGAAAGCAAAAAGAGCTAAGCATTGCACGGTCATCCGCACATGAGCAATCATGAATGTTTTGTGATAATGAACAGTTGTGTCGAGCGTTTTCAATGAGTTTTTCTCTTAAAAACAAATTTGTTCTTTTTCTTCTCCAAATATGACAAAAGTCACGCGTTAGAATGCATGTTCACTTTTCAAAGAGGATTTTGGGGTCGAAATTGGTATGTTTGTTCGGGCTGGCCATTATGTGGGGACCGTCATTTATTTATAGCTTGTGAAAGTCCATTTTTGCTAATGACTGCATAGTTCTGTAATACTTGTTGCATTTGCCAAATGTGAAATGAACGGATGATCGTCCTTTATCTAGTTGATGACTGAGCATGATTAAACTTTTGTATAAGATAGTTAATTTTATTTTTTGTAATATTGCATTGCTAAGGGACTAGCAATATGTAAGTTTGGGGGTGTGATAAGTGTTCAATTCTATGCATTTGAACCCTCTTTATTGTATATGTTAGTTCCATTTTTATGATTACCGAGATATGTTTACGGTATTTTTGTGTTTTTGATGTATTGCAGGTCTTGTAGTGAAAGGAGCAAAATTTGAGGCTATTTGCAGTTGAAGAACAAAAATCAGAAATGCAGCCAAAGGCATCTCGATCAATCGAGATGTTGATCTCGATCAATCGAGATCTCATTTTGATTGATCGAAATCTCGATCAATCGAGATCCAATCTCGATTGATCGAGATTCTGCAGAAGCCACTTGCCCACTTGCTCACCTACTCTCCCACTTGCAACAAAATCTCCCTTTTTACACAACTTAGGGGGATTGTCTGACTTGAACAAGACCCTTGGGGACCTTCTTGATACAATGGATATATATATTGATATATATATATATATGGTGGGCCCCAAGGTTGAAAGAGGAGCCATAAAGCACAAAGAACCCATATATCTCAGATATCTCTCAACACACATCAGACATCCAAGGAGGACATTCGGGAGAGGAAGAGGAGTAGCTGAACCAGACCAAGAAGCTTCACTTTCTTCATCAATGGAAGAGTGCAAGGCAACCATGAGCAACTAACTCTTCTACTAGGGTGTTGGTTTCAACCCCTAGCCATGTAAACTTGTTCATCTTTGTAGCACTTGGGATTTGTAATTAAATGTTGATTATTTAGCCTAGTGATCATGTACACTAACACATTTCTTTTATATATTCATATGATTTTGGTTTTATTCTTGTCTTAGAGTATAATCTTCATGTGAATGCACAACATTTGCATATTGCATAAGAAGTGCAAATGATGGCTAGATAATGGTGTTTAAATGAATGTGTTGTGTTTGTTTGTATAAACCATGCCAAGATAAGGTAGCTTGGATGCATGTAGGTTCACTTAGAGAGTAGGGTAATTAGATAGTTAGTTAGGTTGAAGAGCTATGCTTGTTGAAGATGGATTATGATAGGTGGACAAACACATTGACCTTTTGATATGTCATTGAGGTCACAAGCCTAATAACATTGTTAGGCATTTAATTAATGGATCCCATGCTTGCTACACTTATGAACATGTGAATGGCTAGTGGTGAAAACCAACCCTAGTTCTCTCTCCTATCCTTTACCCTTTAATTTTATTGTTATTTGATTCATGCAATAGTTTTATAAACAGAAACTCAAAACCCTATTTTTAGGATTAAAGTGGAATTAATCTTTCTTTAAGACAATTGCGACTAGTCCTCGTGGGATCGATACCCTCTATATAGAACCGTATCTACAAAGATTCGTGCTCTTGTGAGTGGTTAAATTATATTTTGATAAAAAGGGCAAAATTAAGCTTACAATATAATCCGAGTTTAGCCACATCAGTACACACTTCCGAATTATTTGATCGGGGCAATATTTGAACAATTGAGGATCGTCCCAATAATATGATCGTGATTGGGAGAGAAAACGATCCTTCTCTTGCTTAGTCCAAGAAGATGGTATTTTACCGGTTGCCAAATAGTTGACAATGTCTGCATACCAAGGGATACTCTCTTGAGAAATGACAAAGAGTTGTTCATCCGGGAAGGATTCACAAACTGGAATGGAGTTATGGAGGGATTCAACAAGAATTCTAGAAGGGTGGTCAGCCACCACATTTTCAGTTCCATTTTTGTCTCTAATCTCAAAATTGAACTCTTGCAACAAGAGTATCCATCGGATCAACCTAAGCTTGGTGTCCTTTTTGGCCAAAAGATGCCGGAGGGCAGCATGGTCCGAATAGACAATGACCTTGGAACCTAATAAATAAGCTCGAAATTTGTCCAAGGCAAATACTACCGCAAGCAACTCCTTTTCCGTTATGGTATAATTGATTTGAGCCTCGAAAAGGGTTTTACTTGTGTAGTAGATGACATGTGGCAATTTGTCTACTCGTTGCCCTAAGACTGCACCCATGGCATAATCAGATGCATCACACATGATCTCAAATGGGAGAGCCCAATTTGGAGGGATAAGAATTGGAGCGGTTATGAGCATGGTGCGGAGTTTTTCAAAAGCGCTAAGGCACGCTTCATCAAAGGTAAAGCAAGATTCTTTTTCAAGAAGGCGGCACAAAGGTCGGGAGATCTTGCTAAAGTCTTTGATGAAACGACGATAAAAACCCGCATGCCCAAGGAATGAATGAATTTCTCTCACCATTGATGGTGGAGGAAGTTTGGAAATGAGTTCAACCTTGGCTTTATCAACCTCGATTCCTCTCTTGGACACAATGTGCCCTAGGACAATATTCTTTTGAACCATAAAATGGCTCTTTTCCCAACTAAGAATCAGGTTGGTCTCTTGACATCATTTGAGAACACGGGATATATTTTGGAGGCATGATTCAAATGAAGGCCCAAAAATGGAAAAATCAACCATGAACACTTCCAAGAATTTTTCCACCATGTCCGAAAAGATAGACATCATAGACCGTTGAAAAGTCGTTGGTGCATTACACAACCCAAAGGGCATGCGTCTATAAGCAAAGGTGCCGAAAGGACATGTAAAGGTGGTTTTCTCTTGGTCCCTCGGGTCTATAGCAACCTGATTATAGCCGAAATATCCATCTAAAAAGCAATAAAAACTTTGCCCGGCTAATCTCTCCAATATTTGATCAATAAATGGGAGGGGGAAGTGATCTTTCCGAGTGGCTGAATTTAATTTTCGATAATCTATGCACACTCTCCATCCCGTGGTGGTGCGTTGGGGAATTAATTCACCCTTATCATTTGGTTGCACTGTAATACCGGACTTCTTTGGAACCACTTGAGTGGAACTAACCCACTTGCTATCTGAGATGGGGTAAATGATTCCCGCATCTAGTAACTTCACTACCTCCTTCATTACAACGTCCTTCATATTTGGATTTAATCGATGTTGTGCCTCCCTTGAGGTCTTTGCATCCTCTTCCAAGTGTATGTAGTGCATACAAATAGAAGGGTCTATTCCCTTAAGATCTGCCACACTCTATCCTATTGCTTCCTTGTGCTCTTTTAGCACCTTAAGGAGTTCCATCTCTTGATCATTGGTGAGATTGGAAGCAATAATGACTTTGAGGGTCTCATTAGCACCCAAGAAAACATACTTGAGTGTAGCCGATAGAGGCTTGAGCTCAAGTTATGGTGGGGAAATTAAAGAAGGAGTTTGGGATGTTTTGGATAAAGGAGGCAAGGGTTCTCTAGGAACTCTCCATTTAGCCACATCAATGACAGTAGTGACATCGAGCATTGAGTTGACTTCACAAATGGATTGTTCAATGTCAAAATCATCACAGTTGAAGTGATTTAGGCATGCCTCAAAAGGATCCTTAGAAAGAATAGAAGGAAGTGCTTCTTGAACAAGGTCTTCCACTACATCAACACAAAAGTATTCACTTTTGTCTTCGGATGTGTGGTGGGAAACATTGAAGATGTTCAAGCGGACTTTCATATTCCTGAAAGATATGTCCATCACTCCGGTACGGCAATTAACGCAAGTGTTTGCCGTGGCCAAGAATGGATGACCTAGAATGATTGGAATATGTCAATTTAGATTTTGAACTGATTCCGTGTCAAGGACTATGAAGTCCACCGAAAAGTAGAATTTGTCCACTTGAATGATTACATCCTCAATTATGCCACGTGGTTGCTTCACTGAGCGGTCGACAAGTTGCAACACAACTGTGGTATGCTTAAGTTCCCCCAAACCTAGTTGTTGGTAAACTGAGAATGGAAGCAAATTAACACTAGCCCCTAAATCAAGAAGTGCCTTTTCAAAAGATTGATTTTCGATGGTGCAAGAAATGGTCGGAGCACCCGGATCTTTGAATTTAGGAAGGGCTTGGTGTTGGAAAATGGAGCTTATGTGCTCAGTTAAGAGGACTTTCTTAGGAGCATTATTCCTAGATTTGCGCTTTTGAGTGCACAAGTCCTTCAAGAATTTAGCATAGGAGGGAATTTGCCAGATAGCATCAAGAAGAGGGAGATTGATCTTTACTTGTTTGAAGATCTCCATCATGTCTTGAATTTTCTCTCCTTGCTTCCCAAAATGAGAAGGTTCCTTCAATCTTTGAGGAAAAAGAATTGGAGGTTCAAAAGAAGTGTCAAGATTTGGACTTGATGACAACACAACTTCACTTGCCTTTCCTTTTGGATTTAATGGGATGTTGTGCACATTTGGATCTAACGAAAACAATTTTGGATTTAATTGGGATTCTTTTGGATTTTTGGATTGCTCTTGGGATTCCTTTTTCTCTTCTTCCCTTACCTTAGAAATTATGATTTTACCACTCCTTAAGGTGGTGATTGATTGAACTTCCTCCGGAGTAGCATTACAAGATGAAGATGATGGATCCTCAATCACATGAACACCCTTAGGATTCGCCACCGGTTGACTCGGCAACTTACCTTCCTCCCTTGTATTCAAGGCATTAGCTAGTTGCCCGATTTGAGCTTCTAACCTAGCCATAGATTGAGCATTAGCTTCAAACTTAGAGATTGATTGAGAGTGAGTTTGCAATAAGCGGGTATTAACCTCAAGATTGCTTATCACTCTTTCTTCAAAGCCTTACCTTCTCGAAGGAGGTGGTGGTTGTTGGTAATTGGATATTTGATGGTAAGGTTGAGGATTTGGCCTATATTGAGGCTGTTGAGATTGGGAATTGAAAGAATTTTTCACTTGAAAAGAGGGACTTGATTCTTGAGGTTTCCATGAAAAAGCTGGATGATTCTTGTAACCAGGATTGTACATATTTGAATATGGATCATTCAACTGTTTAGAGTACAAGGCATTCGCTTGCTCTTGAGCATAATCGGGAGAATGCCCGACAATAGGACAATCTCGCACAAAATGTGAAGTGCTATAGCAAAACGAACACCCTTCCTGATTTTGAACAGGTTGGCTTGGAGTAGGTAGCCCATTTTTTATGATTAGGTCCATTTTTCGAGATAAGGCTTCTACTTGCATGGCAACCTCATCTACCCGTAAAATTTCATGCACTCCTCTACAAGGTTGGGTGGTCTTCCCTTTTCTAGTGGAGGAGCGTTGAGCTGAATTATTGCTTAGGGTTTGAAAAAGTTTCCATGCTTCATCGGGGCTTTTCAAAAGGTATCCACCTCCACAAGCGGAGTCTATCATTTGCCTATATTGCTCACTCACCCCATCATAAAAACTTTGCACTAGCTGCCATTTTAGGACAGCATGATTTGGACAAGATTTAAGAAGATATTTTAATCTCTCCCACATCTCATGAAATTGTTCTTGATCAATTTGGGTGAATCCGATGATTGCTCTCCGAATATCACTCGTCTTTCCCATTGGGAAGTATTTTTTTAAGAACTCTATTTGCATCTTTGCCCAAGAATGGATTGAGTTAGGTTCTAAGGAATTGAACCAACTTCTAGCTTTATCTTTTAAGGAGAAGGGAAACTTACGTAACTTTAGATCATCCTCTGTAAAGTGTGGTACACGAATGGTGGAACACACAGAAAGGAAGTAATCTAAATGCCGGTATAGATCCTCATTAGGAAGACCACGGAAGTTATTAAGAAGATTGATGGTGGAGGACTTTATTTCGAATTGAGTTGCCGCTACATCCGGAAATTGAATACATGAAGGTACTTCAAATGTAGTCGGAAGATAAAAGTCCATAAGCAACTCTCCTTGAGGAGGAGGAGGTGGACGTTATTGTTCATGATTAAAAGGAGGTAGTCTGGGAGGTTGTCTTTCATTTGGGTCCATGTTTTTGGTCCTTGGCAATATAGGGTCCCTAGAGGTTCCTCTATGTTGTCTAAGTGTTCTTTCAAGTTCAATATTACACGGAAGCAACGGAAGTGACAAGGACCGTCTACCTAGCATGCATTAATAGTAGAACAACACCTCAATACAAAAAATAAACAATAATATATACAAAAAAATGAATGAACTCAAACCCATTAATTTTAGACTTTATACTCACAAAGGGTTCCAACTTTAATTCTTTTAGATGCCCGCTATGTGGTATACCTAAAATCAAGAAATTTGAGAAATAAAAACAAGATATATACAAAAAGAAAGAATTTCTAGCCTAAGAATTAAATGAGATTTAATCTTCCAATGGCGACAATTAAACCGTAGTCCCCGGCAACGGCGCCAAAATTTTGATGTGGTTGGACTTGAATTATATTGAAAGCTTAATTTTGCCCTTTTTATCAAAATATAATTTAACCACTCGCAAGAGTACGAATCTTTGTAGATACGGTTCTATATAGAGGGTATCGATCCCACGAGGACTAGTCGTAATTGTCTTAAAGAAAGATTAATTCCACTTTAATACTAAAAATAGGGTTTTGAGTTTTTGTTTATAAAACTATTGCATGAATGTAATAACAATAAAATTAAAGAGTAAAGGATGGGAGAGAGAACTAGGGGTGGATTCCACCACTAGCCATTCACATGTTCATAAGTGTAGCAAGCATGGGATTCATAAATTAAATGCCTAACAATGTCATTAGGCTTCTGACCTCAATGACATATCAAAAGATTAATGTGTGTGCTAACCTATCATAATCCATCTTCAACAAGCATAGCTCTTCAACCTAACTGACTACCTAATTACCCTACTCTCTAAGTGAACCTACATGCAACCAAACTACCTCATCTTGGCATGGTTTATACAAGCAAGAACTACACATTCATTTAAAGTACCATTACCTAACCATCATTTGTACTTCTTGTGAAAGATGCAAATGTTGTGCTTTCCCATGAAAGATTATACTCTAAGACAAGAATAAAACCAAAATCACATGAATATATAAAAGAAATGTATAAGTGTACATTGTCACTAGATTAGATAATTAACATTTAATTACAAATCCCAACATGCTACAAAAATGAACAAGTTTACATGGCTAGGGGTTTCACCAACACCCTAG
Organism: Cornus controversa; assembly: GCA_026545225.1. NCBI lineage: Eukaryota > Viridiplantae > Streptophyta > Magnoliopsida > Cornales > Cornaceae > Cornus > Cornus controversa. The sequence continues at coordinate 4,808,713 of CM048849.1, forward strand.
TAGAGAAGTTAGTTGCTCATGGCTGCCTTGCACTCTTCCATTGATGAAGAAAATGGAGCTTCAAGGTCTGGTTCAGCTCCTTCTTCTCCTCTCCCGAATGTCTCTCCTTCTATATTCTGATGTGTGTGAGAGATATATGAGAAATGGCCTCTTTTGTGCTTTATGGCTACCTTTTTCCAACCTTGGGGCCCACCATATATATATATACATATATCAATATATATATCCATTATATCAAGAAGGTCCCCAAGGGTCTTGTTCAAGTCAGACAATCACCCTAAGTCGTGCAAAAAGGGGGATTTTGTTGCAAGTGGGAGAGCAGGTGAGCAAGTGGGCAAGTGGCTTCTGCAGAATCTCGATCATTCGAGATTGGATCTCGATTGATCGAGATTTCAATCAATTGAAATAAGATCTCGATCAATCGAGATCTCGATTGATCGAGATCAACATCTCGATTGATCGAGATGCCTTGGCTGTAATTCTGACTTTTCTCTTCAGCTGTAAAAAGCCTCAAATTGTGCTCCTTTCACTACAAGACCTGCAATACATCAAAAACACAAAAATACCGTAAACATATCTCGGTAAACGTAGAAACAGGACTAACATATGCAATAAAGAGGGTTCAAATGCATAGAATTGAACACTTATCAACCATGTCTTCTTAAAGGTCTCACCACAGAGAGGTTTGATGAGGTTCGGTCGCAGTGGCAAGCTAGCACCACAATTTATCAGACCATTTGAGATTTTGGATTGTGTCACGCCCTGAGTCCCGAGAATCTTGAGTTTTTGTTTATAAAACTATTGCATGAATGTAATAACAATAAAATTAAAGAGTAAAGGATGGGAGAGAGAACTAGGGGTGGATTCCACCACTAGCCATTCACATGTTCATAAGTGTAGCAAGCATGGGATTCATAAATTAAATGCCTAACAATGTCATTAGGCTTCTGACCTCAATGACATATCAAAAGATTAATGTGTGTGCTAACCTATCATAATCCATCTTCAACAAGCATAGCTCTTCAACCTAACTGACTACCTAATTACCCTACTCTCTAAGTGAACCTACATGCAACCAAACTACCTCATCTTGGCATGGTTTATACAAGCAAGCACTACACATTCATTTAAAGTACCATTACCTAACCATCATTTGTACTTCTTGTGAAAGATGCAAATGTTGTGCTTTCCCATGAAAGATTATACTCTAAGACAAGAATAAAACCAAAATCACATGAATATATAAAAGAAATGTATAAGTGTACATTGTCACTAGATTAGATAATTAACATTTAATTACAAATCCCAACATGCTACAAAAATGAACAAGTTTACATGGCTAGGGGTTTCACCAACACCCTAGTAGAGAAGTTAGTTGCTCATGGCTGCCTTGCACTCTTCCATTGATGAAGAAAATGGAGCTTCAAGGTCTGGTTCAGCTCCTTCTTCTCCTCTCCCGAATGTCTCTCCTTCTATATTCTGATGTGTGTGAGAGATATATGAGAAATGGCCTCTTTTGTGCTTTATGGCTACCTTTTTCCAACCTTGGGGCCCACCATATATATATATACATATATCAATATATATATCCATTATATCAAGAAGGTCCCCAAGGGTCTTGTTCAAGTCAGACAATCACCCTAAGTCGTGCAAAAAGGGGGATTTTGTTGCAAGTGGGAGAGCAGGTGAGCAAGTGGGCAAGTGGCTTCTGCAGAATCTCGATCATTCGAGATTGGATCTCGATTGATCGAGATTTCAATCAATTGAAATAAGATCTCGATTGATCGAGATCAACATCTCGATTGATCGAGATGCCTTGGCTGTAATTCTGACTTTTCTCTTCAGCTGTAAAAAGCCTCAAATTGTGCTCCTTTCACTACAAGACCTGCAATACATCAAAAACACAAAAATACCGTAAACATATCTCGGTAAACGTAGAAACAGGACTAACATATGCAATAAAGAGGGTTCAAATGCATAGAATTGAACACTTATCAACCATGTCTTCTTAAAGGTCTCACCACAGAGAGGTTTGATGAGGTTCGGTCGCAGTGGCAAGCTAGCACCACAATTTATCAGACCATTTGAGATTTTGGATTGTGTCACGCCCTGAGTCCCGAGAATCGGGGTGTGAACTCCAGAAGATCACCCTCACGATATAACCATCACCTGATCATACAATCTCAATTTCCTATTATTTTCAAGAAAATTGGGCATCACCCATTTGAACAAATCAGATCCTGATATTATTTATACTTTAAATTCAAAATGGACACTTATGGGCACGTGTCCCCCCATCATTCACATCTATAATTTCATAATGGACACTTTTGGGCACGTGTCCCCCCAACATTTATATCTTAAATTCAAAATGGAAACTTCTAGGCACGTGTCCCCCCAGCATTCCTACAACATGCATAATACAATCAAAAATATGTCACAGTCCTTGAATGTCAATCTCATATACATACATCAAATAAAATGTACAACTAGGATAAATTACCCAATATACAATGTCCAGTTAAATTTAATTCAAATGTACAACATCTAGCTAATATCCAGGACGTAAATTAGATTCTAAGGAAACTAGTCACTACCTTCGCAATACGGTACTATCATTCTCCTAACTGACTCCGTAATCAGTAATACCTACAAAACCTGGGAGAGGGTGAGCTCAAAGGCCCAACAAGGTATGCCGAACCATACTATCACTACTGCAGCATGTTAATCCTCACATATTCTTAAAAACATACACATTTAAATATATCATAATATTTAAACCATGCTCCTACTAGCATACATGGACCAAAAATGCATATGGCAGTTCTAGCACATATAAGCAGATAAATCTAGTACACATAATTTTCGAAATCATTTTCAACATGCTTGAAAGCAGGGAACATCCAGCGTCAATATGTATAAAGAACATATATGTCTAAATATTTACATAAAATAATGTAAATCGATCATCACACTCCCTACTCAACAAGTAGCAATCTCAGATGCAATGAAATGCATTTAACATGTAGAGAAATTATGTATACAACACAACCATATCATAAGCAAGGTAGAATGCAACATGATATGCACAACTCCCTCGTCCTTCCCACATATTGGTCTCAAATAACCGTAGACAACCAATCCCACCTATAGAAGGTTACCTTTACCGGAATACCTCACTACACATCAATCCATGAGGGTACCTTGACTGGAATACCTCAGGAGGGTTATATTTACCAGAATACCTCATCGTTTTACCGTATGGATTCCACCGTTCACATTGAGCTTGCCTCCCTCACCATACCAATGAATATGAAACCCACTACTTTATCAAATGTACATTCATCATTTGCAACCAATGAGGTGTTTAAGAACACACTCAAACAAATTTCCATTTAAGCATCATATGTATTTACAATGAATATGTTTCACACATCCACATTCCACATAACCACATGTCCTTCACATTTCACCAACTTCACAATCAGTTCCAACATGCTTATAAATTTCTCTAAGGCATTTATAAACATACAATCATATCAACCGACATTAATAACACATATGTCCAATCTTGCATAGAAGTCCTATATGCACTTATACTAGCATAAATATAATCATGCTTCCACTCAAGGCATGCATTTGCTACAAGTAACTGGCATGTTTTTCATCCACAATATATAACCATGCATATATTCTATCATCCATATATGTATTATGCATATATATAACACTTAGCACATCATAATCATGCTTTTCAAATACTCGCCAATACTATAATCATATTTAGCATGCATTTTTTACTACTATCCCAAATATATAATCACATATATATTTAACACCATGCATAAAAGCCACATACGCATACAAGACAACACATAGCTAAACATGTATTATTTAGCATATTTTTCATAGACTAAAAATCTATATTATACATGCATATCACAATGCAAAGAAGCATCTAAATTCAACATGCTTTCATATCCCAAATATATATATACATATACACTCCTATATATATATATATATATTTATTCACATCCCACGTATATGCACAACCACCTTTATATATGTATATGCACATATATATATAAAAACACCACATATGATCAAATTAAGAAACATATGTAAATGAACCAACATGATAAAATATATACGTAGGAGATAGAGGCAAGAATCAACTTGCCTTAGGTCCCGCTTTAATTGTGCCCGCGCTTGCAAAGGGACCTAATCCAAGTCCCGTGCCAAAGCCCATATAACCAATCCACTAAGCCATTTCCCTTTTTATTTTCTATGCTTGATCCAATTTAATTTGGCAACCCACTTCACTAATTTCAGGCCCAAACCATGGTTGTCCAAATAAATCACAACTGAGCTATGCAAAATTAGCCCATTTTAAATCAAATGGAGAACTAAATCCAAGTCTATGGGCCCAATTTAATTAAACAGCCCACTCCAAACCAAATACTAAGTCCAGCCCATGTAACCTCCATTATTTACCATCATTATATATATATATATATATATATATATATATATATATATATCAGCTTCAAGATCATCACCACTGACCAAGAAGGCCACCACAAACCACCATTCCCGGCCAACCAAAACCATCTCCACTTTGAGCCTAATCAAACAGCCCCTGCGCAACCCACTACCGGGCTCCATACCCGGTGTCACGCCCCAGTTTCCGACACCCGGTTAGGAGCGAGGGAAACGGGGGTGAATCCGTAATTTCACCTCAAGTTCCCACACCTTACTCTCATTTTAATCTATTCTATTGCGGAAGCATTCTATATGTACACCCTTCAGGTGACATAAGATCATCAATGGCCCTTGCAAATGATTTCACGAAAATCGGGCATGACCCATTCTAAATAATCAGCTCCTGGCATATTACACCTGCTTTACAATTCATATGGACACTTCTGGGCACGTGTCCCCCCAGCATTTCTACAACATGCATAATATAATCAAAAATATACATGTCTCAGTCCTTAAATGTCCGTATTATATACATACATCACATGAATGAAATACATTTAATCCAAATGTACAACATTCATCTACTACCCTGAACATAAATTAGATTCTAAGGGATCTAACTACTACCTCTGCAACTGGTGCTATCAGTTTCCCCAACTGACTCCTTAATCGGCAATACCTGCAAAACCTGGGAGGGGGTGAGCTCAAAGGCCCAACAAGGTAAGTAGAACCATACTATCATCGCAGCAGCAGGTCGATCCTCACATATTCTCAAAAATATACATGCACTTAAATATATCACGATATTTAAAGTCATGCCCCTCCTAGCATACATGAACTAACAATGCACATGGCAGTTCCAGCACTTATGAACATTTAAATCAACTATACATGACTTGTGAAAATCATTAACAACATGTTCAAAAACAATAACCATCCAACGTCATTATGTATAGAAAACATATATGAACCGAGCATTTACATGAACAATATAAATCAAATACCACATCACCAACTCAACAGGATCCATAGATTCATGCATAAACGCACATTAAATCGCTACATGTCTACATGATATGTATACATGCTTTTTACCCATAAACAATCACGTTTTTCAAATCATGCGTGATGCTTTCCACCTCAATGCATATACATAGGTATATATATACGTATATATATGTATATCAACTTGACAGTCACATCTCGTATATATAACTCACGCCACAAATTTCCGGAAATCACTTCAATGGGGACTAAGCTTATCACACCATCCATAGTAAGGGTCTCTTCGGCACCCAAACTCTGCTTGTGCTTTATCGGGTTACTAACCCGAAGGGAGCACCTCCTCTTGGCCAAGTTTTGGGTCTTTCACCCTAGGGACCATTCCCTCATCTTAATTCTCAATGTTGTCACGCCCCAAAAACTCGCTTTTCAAATAGTGCACATAATCACATCAATGCACTTATCCACACCATGAATGCATTTTCGTCAAATCAATGCATTTTTCTTTCACCTCAAGATTGTCACAATGTCATCACACTCATATCATGGAAATCGTCATGCTTATGCATTTTTCAAGAAAGTCATACCTTTCATGCATAAATCTATAAACATCACATTTTCACATTTTTCACCAATGAACACACTTTTCACAGAAATCATTCATAATCACATTTGCACATACACAACATATATATAGATGTCACATCTTGCATATAATCACATATATACGTATATTAGCATAATATAATCATGCTTTCACTCCAATCCTGCATTTACTACGGGCAACCAACATGCATTCTTACAACTATATGCAATCACGCAAATATATACATATACACATATATATATCATGTCACCCATATAGGTAGTAAAAACATACAGAACGATTCACGTATTTCATGCTTTTTCAATGCTCCTCTATGCTATAAGCAAGTTAGCATGCATTTCAACTACTGCACCACATATATAATCACGTATATACTTACATATATTCAACTCACGTATAAGAATCATATATGTATACAAGGCAACATCTAGCTAAATTTACATACATAATTCAGCATACTTTACATGGCTCAGTTCCTAAATATGCATGTGACAATGCAATTCGGTATCCGCACTTAACAATGCTCTTACCCTCCAAGCCCACACACATACATATATATGTATATATCTACCCACATATATATATATCCTCACCTCCCACGCATATACATATACATCCATCTTTATATATATATATATGCACATATATATATGCAAAGACCACATACGATCAAATTAAGCACATATATAAAATTAATCAGCATAATTAAAATATACATAGAGATAGAGGCAAGAATCAACTTGCCTTAGGTCCCGTTTCGCCAAGTCCGCGCTCGCAAAGCGGTCCTTTTCCATGCTCGGTCCAGTCCTATGTCGAAGTCCACACGAACAATCCCATGAACCACTTTATCTCCTTTTGTTTCCGTGCTTGGTTCAAATTTAAGTGCAAGGTCAATTCAAACCCAATCTTTAATTCAATTGGTGACCAAACCCAATTTCACAAAGCCCCATTTCAATGACCAATAAGGCATCCAAACTTCATAATCTAAGCCCAAATGATCTCAAGTAAACCCAATATGACAGCCCACTTTAATTCAAAACCATATATACCATCATCTCTTAACAACTCACAACCCCTGTAATTACCTTGAACTATGCCCCAGCAAACTACCGTGCATAAGATTCAACCCCAAACAAACATCATGTAGCTGTTATGACTGCCGCAACCAAGTTGTGCACTCGACCAATGAAGACCCGAGACCACCAACAATTTAAACTCCAAAATCAAGCCACACCATCCCAAGTTCGACTCCAAAACATGTAGAGCCATGCAAAACTCGTCATGGCCGAACCCACACACTATCGGACCACCCCCTAATCAATGACCATGGAAGCAAACTTAGCCGAACCATGAACCCAAATTCAGCCCAAATATTCTGTCACCGCCACAGCCTCCTCCTTAGCCTCAAACAACAGAAACCAAACACCATTGATTAGCCACAACCAAATCCGTTGCCTCCGTAAACCACCATGACTTTCACCCTCAAACTCAACCAAGAAAAGTCACCCAAAACCCAACACAAGCCACTGGCCACCATCACCGGCAGCCCCTCATCGTTACAACCATAGCTGACCACCAAGACCCAGCCAACTCCATCAACCCGAGTTCCCTCAACCTCCATTGAAAACCATTCAAAACCCAAACCCAAACCGAGTTGCAATCGAACCCAATTATCATCAACTGTCGGACAGCCACCGCCGTGTCACGACCACCACCAGCCGTGAACCCAAAGCCCACGGAAGCCACACACAAACCGAGACCAAACACCACGAACCACCAGCCATCACCTGCCGTTGACCCTCTTCAGCAAAACCAAACCCAGCCATGAGCCAAACCCCTCCGAGCTCGACCCAAACAGGCCACTTCCGGCCACCCTCGCTGCCGGAGCACCGCCGTCGCTACCAGTCGCAGCCACCGAGAAGGAACCCGGCACAAGATCAAACCCCAAAAAATCGTGAAACCCGACTTCGCAACGGCCCGTCAAGCTCCGACCACGGCTCACCGTGGGGCGCACCACCGAGCCTAGCGACGGTCGTGTCCTCGCCGTCACGGCTAGCACCGGAACCGGCCGCTCTCCTCCCGATTTCCCTTTCTCTCTCTTCTTTTCCTTTTTCTTTTCTTTCTTCTTTTTCTTTTCTTTTCTTTTCTTTTTCTTCTTTTCTTTCTCCTTCTTTCGGCTGACCACTTCTTCTCCACCCATTTCTTATCCTCTTTCTTACTTATTATACACCACACATTATACACACACTTGTAATCATACAAGTGCACCCACATTTCTTCACAATTGCATATGAGCCCACCCTATATTTATAATTTAATATAAATATAGGCACCATATATATATATATATATAGATATATATATACATACACTTTCCCATAGCATAGAAATCTTTATATCCACCCCTTTCGAATTTAATTTATTCGAAAAAAATTAAATCCGGTCAAAATCCACCCGGAACCGGTCAACAAAATTCCGGTCCTTACAACCTCCCCTCCTTCAAAGAATTTCGTCCTCGAAATTAGCATAGTCATGGTCTTTCCAAAACCAATCCTTACCGGACGTCATCCTTGCCAATGATCGTCACTTTCCCTTTTCACATACCTTATGCGCTACACTTGCAACACCTAACTCATAACACTCGAGTCTTGCACAACAGTGCATCTCGACTGCCGTAAGGCACTATAACCACCTCCGTGACATGGCTGAGTGACTCCTAAGCCCATGTATGGTTCACTCACGAAATCTTCCGAAGCACTTGCTTCCTAGAGTCCACAGTCTCTACCTCAAGACCTATCCGGTCCATCTCTACCTCTAGTCTAAGGCAACACCTTTGACTAACCATACCAATCACTCACAGTGATACTTCCCTATAATCCGAGATCATCAATACTCAAAGTCATTCTTTTAATATCCAACATGACTCTCAATCTCTGGCATACCATTCCCGGGCTTAGTCCAATATCCTGGGCATCATCACAACACAAATCATATCAATCCAGTGCACATCACAAGTGCACTCACCAGCAAGGCACATGACAGTGCACTCGCCGATACAAACCACATAAGCGGTGTACTTGCCACAGCAAGTCACATAACCCTGCCCAGTCTCATAGACCACAACCCACTGGAATCCAATGCCAAGTCCAGGATCTCACATCCCGCTGATCTCACAATCTCATTAATCAAGAGAACTATTTCCCATTTTCATCGTTCACACCAAGGAATCAGTTGACAATTAGAGAGAATTCCTTTCATATTAGCACTTCACTTTAGACAACCCTTACCAATGAAAGTTTGAGGTCACCTGCAGTAACCAAACAGCAACCATACAGTGGCCGCAGCCCATTGCATCTACATATCCACTGCGTCCACCTCTCCCCTTCATGGTAAGAAACTATCCTCACTTCAGATACCATATGTCAGGATCCTCATCCATTATCAACTTATCCTTCTCTTAACATCAGATCCACACTCTGATCCAACTGTATCTATCATGCGCATACCACGGTACACCACTGAGGTCAAGGCACATAAGGAGTGCACTTGTCAAAACAAATCATTCAGTCCTGTCCATTTTTTTTTTGTGGACTACTTTCCATTGGTATTTGGTGCCAAGATTAGGGTTTTACATGCCCTTAACTTCACCATCTCATTTACCCGTCCATTGATCCTAACGGACGTTTCTGACTGCTCGGGTATTTATCCATTCCTTTCCAGCATCTCTCTTGAGACCCCAAGATCCTGACTGCTTCGTCTAGGACCCCACAAATCCTTTCGTGCATCACTATTGCATTAATCAACACCTAGGCATTACGATGCATCGCCAATGCATCATCAAAATCATCACATGTCCACTGACTCCAAGAATTAGGTCAATTCCGAGTCCTCAATAATCGTGTAATGATTGTAACGCTAATGCAAATCATTATCAAAATCATTACCAAACTCTCGGTTTGGAAAGTCCCAAGGCAAATCAAGTCCTTCTTCACCCACACCAGACTCTTACTCCAAAGTCTATCATAAGATGTCTATTTCAACATCATAGTCCGTTCAACTCCAAACCTCTACCTAGGTTTGCCAATTCTCAAGACTGAAATTCCTAGGTGACTACATGTCACTACTAGTCATGTGACGCCAAATGCAACACAAAAGGGTAATGCACAGTCACATGAATCACGTATAGCACATAGCATATAACATACAACATGTTAATCAAATAAACATATACCATGCATGATATGAAATATGATGAATCAAATCAAATCAAACCCTAGCCCTCAGGCTAACACTAGGAAAATACCCCTGACCATACACAGTCTCGGTACTTCCTCTGCCTGAGCAGTGTAAAACACGGCCCAGTCCCCCCTAGTATACACACATACTAGAACACAAAATCTAGAGCGGTTCAAACCAACCTACTCTCATCCTCTGTACTCATTGGTGAACACCTACCAATCCATCCACATCTGCAGTCGAAGGTAGCAACCTTGACTATCTACGCCAATCACCTTCAGTGACATCTCCCTACTATAGGGAATTCTTTTATCTGTCGTCACCCAGACGAAACAACTCAACATCTACAAGAGCCAGCGTATTGTAAGAGGAACGCTAATCCAAGAAAAATGTTTAGCTAGTCCACTTTTCCCAGTTAGCCCAACTCCGGCAATATGCCTTCCTTGTATTCCATCTCAATCCCGATTGCCAACCCCGGCAAAACACTCATCAATCTTATAAGTCCCTAAGTATCTCTAAGAACTTAAACACTCGTAAACTTCCTGGCGGTATCTCCTCATTGCTCACTAATGAGACTTAATCACCAAGTCAAAGGTCTAAACTCAACCAATTCTGGGAGTTATTGCCAATCAAAACCAGTTTCACATTCCAACACTTTGATCTTTCATTAGGATTGCTCATACCGAGCAAGTCATTCCACTATCATCCATAGATAATCAAACCTATCATCTAGACAACTATCCACCATTGTCTATCTCCAAACTACTTGTTCGTTTGGCCATTTCTCTACGTCCTTAGGTATTCGAACCTACGACTTTGATACCTTAGGTCTTCCAAACCTAATGCTTTAACAGCAATCCAGAGTTCCTCAAATCCTCAACCCTTACCTATCGCCCCTAGGTATTCCAACCTAGTGCCCTGATAGACACCATTTTGGCATCAGGTACATAATCCAATATTCTCAACCATACACGTGATATGTCCATTCCCTTCGTCCCTAGGTATTCCAACCTAGAGCTCTGATACCATGTTGTTGGTATCAGAGACTTGATCTAACCCCCATAATTCCAAATGTTATCTGAACACCACCCGTCGTCCCTAGGTATTCTGACCTAGAGCTCTGATACCATGTTGTTGGTATCAGACACTTGATCTAATCCTCATAATCCCAAATGTGGTCCGACCATCACCCATCGTCCCTAGGTATTCTGACCTAGAGCTCTGATACCATGCTGTCACGCCCCAGTTTCCGACACCCGATTAGGAGCGAGGGAAACGGGGGTGAATCCGTAATTTCACCTCAAGTTCCCACACCTTACTCTCATTTTAATCTATTCTATTGCGGAAGCATTCTATATGTACACCCTTCAGGTGACATAAGATCATCAATGGCCCTTGCAAATGATTTCACGAAAATCGGGCATGACCCATTCTAAATAATCAGCTCCTGGCATATTACACCTGCTTTACAATTCATATGGACACTTCTGGGCACGTGTCCCCCCAGCATTTCTACAACATGCATAATATAATCAAAAATATACATGTCTCAGTCCTTAAATGTCCGTATTATATACATACATCACATGAATGAAATACATTTAATCCAAATGTACAACATTCATCTACTACCCTGAACATAAATTAGATTCTAAGGGATCTAACTACTACCTCTGCAACTGGTGCTATCAGTTTCCCCAACTGACTCCTTAATCGGCAATACCTGCAAAACCTGGGAGGGGGTGAGCTCAAAGGCCCAACAAGGTAAGTAGAACCATACTATCATCGCAGCAGCAGGTCGATCCTCACATATTCTCAAAAATATACATGCACTTAAATATATCACGATATTTAAAGTCATGCCCCTCCTAGCATACATGAACTAACAATGCACATGGCAGTTCCAGCACTTATGAACATTTAAATCAACTATACATGACTTGTGAAAATCATTAACAACATGTTCAAAAACAATAACCATCCAACGTCATTATGTATAGAAAACATATATGAACCGAGCATTTACATGAACAATATAAATCAAATACCACATCACCAACTCAACAGGATCCATAGATTCATGCATAAACGCACATTAAATCGCTACATGTCTACATGATATGTATACATGCTTTTTACCCATAAACAATCACGTTTTTCAAATCATGCGTGATGCTTTCCACCTCAATGCATATACATAGGTATATATATACGTATATATATGTATATCAACTTGACAGTCACATCTCGTATATATAACTCACGCCACAAATTTCCGGAAATCACTTCAATGGGGACTAAGCTTATCACACCATCCATAGTAAGGGTCTCTTCGGCACCCAAACTCTGCTTGTGCTTTATCGGGTTACTAACCCGAAGGGAGCACCTCCTCTTGGCCAAGTTTTGGGTCTTTCACCCTAGGGACCATTCCCTCATCTTAATTCTCAATGTTGTCACGCCCCAAAAACTCGCTTTTCAAATAGTGCACATAATCACATCAATGCACTTATCCACACCATGAATGCATTTTCGTCAAATCAATGCATTTTTCTTTCACCTCAAGATTGTCACAATGTCATCACACTCATATCATGGAAATCGTCATGCTTATGCATTTTTCAAGAAAGTCATACCTTTCATGCATAAATCTATAAACATCACATTTTCACATTTTTCACCAATGAACACACTTTTCACAGAAATCATTCATAATCACATTTGCACATACACAACATATATATAGATGTCACATCTTGCATATAATCACATATATACGTATATTAGCATAATATAATCATGCTTTCACTCCAATCCTGCATTTACTACGGGCAACCAACATGCATTCTTACAACTATATGCAATCACGCAAATATATACATATACACATATATATATCATGTCACCCATATAGGTAGTAAAAACATACAGAACGATTCACGTATTTCATGCTTTTTCAATGCTCCTCTATGCTATAAGCAAGTTAGCATGCATTTCAACTACTGCACCACATATATAATCACGTATATACTTACATATATTCAACTCACGTATAAGAATCATATATGTATACAAGGCAACATCTAGCTAAATTTACATACATAATTCAGCATACTTTACATGGCTCAGTTCCTAAATATGCATGTGACAATGCAATTCGGTATCCGCACTTAACAATGCTCTTACCCTCCAAGCCCACACACATACATATATATGTATATATCTACCCACATATATATATATCCTCACCTCCCACGCATATACATATACATCCATCTTTATATATATATATATGCACATATATATATGCAAAGACCACATACGATCAAATTAAGCACATATATAAAATTAATCAGCATAATTAAAATATACATAGAGATAGAGGCAAGAATCAACTTGCCTTAGGTCCCGTTTCGCCAAGTCCGCGCTCGCAAAGCGGTCCTTTTCCATGCTCGGTCCAGTCCTATGTCGAAGTCCACACGAACAATCCCATGAACCACTTTATCTCCTTTTGTTTCCGTGCTTGGTTCAAATTTAAGTGCAAGGTCAATTCAAACCCAATCTTTAATTCAATTGGTGACCAAACCCAATTTCACAAAGCCCCATTTCAATGACCAATAAGGCATCCAAACTTCATAATCTAAGCCCAAATGATCTCAAGTAAACCCAATATGACAGCCCACTTTAATTCAAAACCATATATACCATCATCTCTTAACAACTCACAACCCCTGTAATTACCTTGAACTATGCCCCAGCAAACTACCGTGCATAAGATTCAACCCCAAACAAACATCATGTAGCTGTTATGACTGCCGCAACCAAGTTGTGCACTCGACCAATGAAGACCCGAGACCACCAACAATTTAAACTCCAAAATCAAGCCACACCATCCCAAGTTCGACTCCAAAACATGTAGAGCCATGCAAAACTCGTCATGGCCGAACCCACACACTATCGGACCACCCCCTAATCAATGACCATGGAAGCAAACTTAGCCGAACCATGAACCCAAATTCAGCCCAAATATTCTGTCACCGCCACAGCCTCCTCCTTAGCCTCAAACAACAGAAACCAAACACCATTGATTAGCCACAACCAAATCCGTTGCCTCCGTAAACCACCATGACTCTCACCCTCAAACTCAACCAAGAAAAGTCACCCAAAACCCAACACAAGCCACTGGCCACCATCACCGGCAGCCCCTCATCGTTACAACCATAGCTGACCACCAAGACCCAGCCAACTCCATCAACCCGAGTTCCCTCAACCTCCATTGAAAACCATTCAAAACCCAAACCCAAACCGAGTTGCAATCGAACCCAATTATCATCAACTGTCGGACAGCCACCGCCGTGTCACGACCACCACCAGCCGTGAACCCAAAGCCCACGGAAGCCACACACAAACCGAGACCAAACACCACGAACCACCAGCCATCACCTGCCGTTGACCCTCTTCAGCAAAACCAAACCCAGCCATGAGCCAAACCCCTCCGAGCTCGACCCAAACAGGCCACTTCCGGCCACCCTCGCTGCCGGAGCACCGCCGTCGCTACCAGTCGCAGCCACCGAGAAGGAACCCGGCACAAGATCAAACCCCAAAAAATCGTGAAACCCGACTTCGCAACGGCCCGTCAAGCTCCGACCACGGCTCACCGTGGGGCGCACCACCGAGCCTAGCGACGGTCGTGTCCTCGCCGTCACGGCTAGCACCGGAACCGGCCGCTCTCCTCCCGATTTCCCTTTCTCTCTCTTCTTTTCCTTTTTCTTTTCTTTCTTCTTTTTCTTTTCTTTTCTTTTCTTTTTCTTCTTTTCTTTCTCCTTCTTTCGGCTGACCACTTCTTCTCCACCCATTTCTTATCCTCTTTCTTACTTATTATACACCACACATTATACACACACTTGTAATCATACAAGTGCACCCACATTTCTTCACAATTGCATATGAGCCCACCCTATATTTATAATTTAATATAAATATAGGCACCATATATATATATATATATATAGATATATATATACATACACTTTCCCATAGCATAGAAATCTTTATATCCACCCCTTTCGAATTTAATTTATTCGAAAAAAATTAAATCCGGTCAAAATCCACCCGGAACCGGTCAACAAAATTCTGGTCCTTACACCCGGCCTTCATCCTCCACGGTAAGCCCTTCACTGTGCCCTCATCATGCTGCCAAACAGCCCAAAAAATCACCACTGAAGACACCAATTTCTACCATTTTCTCCAACTGTCCACTGTCGAAAAACCTTGTAAATGACCACCATGTATCAACCAGAACCAGTACCACCAAGCTTTGGCAGTTTTATCCCACCGCCATGGCTGGAACAACCCTCATCCAAGGCCACAAAACTAAGCACCACCAACTGAGGAACCCACTATAGCCATTGCTAAGAAGACCCAACCACCATGTTGCTGCCGTGACCCATCATCGGCATAACTAGCCCACACAGCCATTATAGCAACCTCAAACAACCTCGAACGATCGCCCAAAACTCACCAGAACCAACCAAAAACCTAGCCATAAGAGCCCATTTGGAGGTCGTGCCCAACCTAACTAGCGAGAACCTAGTCTGTGGAACCACCATACCCACCATTTACCTTTGTCACACCACCACGAACCACCAATAGCTGAGCCAAATGAAACCCATAGCTACTGCCATCAACCCGCAAGCAAACCACGCACCTCATTCAACCTCTTCCGATAGTTACACACCAGCCAAACCCAGCTGCCATAACACCACAGTGAACCACCTCACAACCGCTGCTGGAGCACCACCGGAGCACCATCGAGCCCCTTCTCCTCTTTCGGCTTCACTCTCTCTCTCTCTAGAAACCCTCTTTCTCTCTCTTAGTTTCTCTCTCTATCCCTCTTTTCTTCTTCTTTTCTCTTCTCTTTTCTTTCTTTCTTTCTTATTTTCTTTCCTTTTTCCTCTTCAGTAGAAGACCACACTTCGTTTCTTTTCTTTTTGAATTCCAATTCTCCTTTAATGTGGTCCATTCATTTGGTCAAATACCCTCATCCACATGTTATATATATATAACATCACCAAATACATGTATTCACATGTATTTCCCCACACATATATATAAATATATATATATGTCCCTCTATTCCTTTATTATTATATACAAACCCACTATATATATATATATATATACATTCATATATATATATAAATATGTATGTACTGATGTGGCTAAACTTGAATTATTTTGTAAGCTTATTTTTGCCCCTTTTATCAAAATATAATTTAACCACTCGCAAGAGCACGAATCTTTGTAGATACGGTTCTATATAGAGGGTATCGATCCCACGAGGACTAGTCGTAATTGTCTTAAAGAAAGATTAATTGCACTTTAATCCTAAAAACAAGGTTTTAAATTTTGGTTTAAAACTATTGCATAAAATGTAAAAGTAATAAATATAAAGAGTTAAAAGTTGGGAGAGAGAACTAGGGGTGGTTTCCACCACTAGCCATTCACATATTCATAAGTGTAGCAATCTTGGGATTCATACATTAAATGCCTAACAATGTCATTAGGCTTGTGACCTCAATGACATATCAAAAGATTAATATGTGTGCAACCTATCATAATCCATCTTCAACAAGCATAGCTCTTCAGCCAAACTAATTACCCTACTCTCTAAGTGAACCTACATGCATCCAAACTACCTTATCTTGGCATGGTTTATACAAACATACACAACACATTCATTTAAACACCATTACTTAGCCATCATTTGCCCTTCTTGTGGAATAAATAAATGTTGTGCATTCACAAGATGGATTCTACTCTAAGACAAGAATAAAACCACTATCAAATGAATATATATAAGAAATGTATTAGTGTACATGGTCACTAGACTAAATAATCAACATTTACATATAAATCCCAAAATGCTACAAAAATAAACAAGTTTACATGGCTAGGGGTATCAACCACACCATAGTAGAGAAGTTAGTTGGTCATGGCAGCCTTGCACTCTTCCATTAATGGAGAAAATGAAGCTTCTTGGTCTAGTTCAGCTCTCTCTTCTCCTCTCCCGAATCCCTCTCTATGTATATCTGATGTTCTCTCTTGTCTTTTTAGAGAATGGCTTCTTTCAGTGCTTTATGGCCTCTTTTATAACCTTGGGGCCCACCATAAATATATATATATATCAAGTATATCAAGAAAGTCTCTAAGTGTCTTGTTCAAGTCAGACAATCCATCTAAGTCGTGCAAAAAGGGGGATTTTGTTACAAGTGGGAAGAGCAGGTGAGCAAGTGGACAAGTGGCTCTGCAGAATCTCGATCGATCGAGATTGGAATCTCGATTGATCGAGATTTTGATTAATCAAAATCATGTCTTGATCAATCGAGATCTCGATTGATCGAGATCATCATCTCGATTGATCGAGATGCCTTAGCTTTAATTCTGAACTTTGCTCTTCAGCTGCAAATAGCCTCAAACTTTGCTCCTTTTACTACAAGACCTGCAATACATAAAAAATACAAAAATACCGTAAACATATCTCAGTAGACGTAGAAACGGAACTAACATATGTAATAAAGAGGGTTCAAATACATAGTATTTAACACTTATCACACCCCCAAACTTACACATTGCTAGTCCCTTAGCAATTCAATGCAACAAAAATGAATTTAACTCGCTTATACAAAAATTGAATCATGCTCAGTCATCAACTAGATAAAAGATGATTATCCGTTCATTTCACGCTTGGCAAATGCAACACGTATTATAGAACTATGCGGTCATTAGCAAAAATGGACTTTCAAAAGCCACAAACAGATGACAGTCCCCATATAATGGCCAAATCAAATAAACATACCGATTCCAACCCCAAAATCTTCTTTGAAAAGTGAACATGCATTCTAACACGTGACTTTGTCATATTTGGAGAAAAGTAAGAACAAATCTATTTTTAGAAGAAAAACTCATTGAAAAAGCTCAACACTGTTGTTCATTACTGCAAAACGTACATGAATGCTCCTGTGCAGATGACCGTGCAATGCTTAGCTCTTTTTGCTTTCTCGTAAGCCCATGTAGCGGCATTGGGCCAATGACTCCCAAACCAATTGGTTTTAGGGCATTAGGTGAAGAAACACCCCTCGGACTTAATAACCGAGCTTATAAGGCGATGAGCTTAAACAAGCCACCCGCTTATTATTGCTCAACCTTGCACACTTATATACGCGAATACTCCCTGCTTTAAGGCATAGAGATCCGGTTTATTGAGTGAGAATGCTTATTGCATATTTTTCTTCTTTTTTTTTTTTTTTTTTTTACGACATCGGAAGAACTCATTCTTTAGGTTGTTCAAATAAAAACAAAAATTTACAAAATTCTCCATCAAATTTATACCCCACTATTTAAAATGCATGTGTGCGAATTTGTGCGGTTAAGGACAAATTTAGGGCAAGAACCGTACGTATTCATATTTGGACAAAAATGTAGACCGTTCTAACCTATTACATAGCTTGCAAAAGTGTGGGTATTTACAATGTTCAAGTTCTTAATTATCTGCTGCATTTACGTCGGACATTTATTCAAATGATCTTCTTTTAAAAAGGCAAGACATCATAGCAAGCATGCAAAAATTTCAAGAAAAAGAAAGAAAGAAAAACTACTCTACAATGACAATCAATACAAAGACTGAACATTGCATGCATATGCAAGTGGTATAGCATACCGCACCCCCAAACTTAAACACAACATTGTCCTCAATGTTTGAACAAGAAGAACAAGGAAAGAAATTAACGGGATTGCAGAACGCGAGAAAAATGGCATTCCAACATGAGCGATCATCCTACAAATGAGAAAAACCTGCACAGAACACCAACTGGATACCACGAGAATTAAAAGGAACAAAAAGTACATGAAAAGATCATAATAAAATAATTAGGCACAAACAGATAATGCCAAGATCGCTACACATGTAAGGCTCTAAACTGGTGTTTCCCACTTGACTAAGAGGTCTATGTGATAAGATATTGACTATCCAGGCACACTAACGTATAGCATGCAAAGGGGCTGCCTTTGTTTATTAACGCCATACTGCGTTGAAGCAATCTCAACAGTATTGGAAATTTAAACCAGGCGGTAATAAACAGAAATCATCAACTGAATCGCATATAACAATTAGGCAAGTGGTACTACATACATAGTCAAAGTATTGAGAGCAGAGATATTGACAGAAAGCAAAAATAAAGACAGTAAATATAACACATGGTATAAAAGAAAAGACAATTATATTCCATATATAGGAAAATGAGTTCAGTACAAAGTGTACATGCAACGGGAATACTCAGAAACAAACATGGCCAACATGGCCTGTAGAAAAGCAAAGAAAGAAAAATAACATAAAGTAAAACATAAAAGACAAAAAAAAAAAAAAAACAGCTACTACAGGGCGGGTGGTGGTGGTGGTGGCTCGGTGGGAGTAGAGGTGGAGGTGGAAGCTCGACCGGCAAACAGGAACTGGAAGCCCTGCCGGAAGGCCCGGAACTCGTCTAAAATTTCCCTCTGACCCTGTGTCAGAGAGGCAATGTCTGTCCGAATGCCTGCCAGCTGACTCTGCGTCACCTGGACATGCTCCTCAAAACCCTGCTAGAGCTGCTCAACGTCAGCTACTAGACAGGAGTAGCCAGTACCTAGGATCTCATGCCGCTCTGCGGCGATATCCATATCCTCATCCCCCATCTCCTCATCAGATGCGTCACCCTCATCCATCTCCACTAGGGCATCCATGTCTACGTCCTCTAGTGGATCGCCCTGGTGGTCCTGTCGCTCCAAGTGTCGCCTCACCCTCTCCCACTGAGTAGGCGTGTAGCGGGTGGGCGGTGCCAGCTGGGTGTTAGTATCACTCACCAGTATGTTGGCACGGCTAAGGAAGGCTGCGGCTAGGAAGGGAAAGGGAAGTCGCCAACTCGCTGCTCGCCTTATGCTCTTGTTGACAAGGTCGTCCTAGATTTTGAACATCTGCCCCCATATCAGTGATGGGACAAAAAACCAAGTGCCCGTGTGGAAAGCGTAAAGGCAACGGAGGAGGTCACCCCCACGCTCTGCCACATACTGCAGAGGACACGCGTTCTTGATGAGAACGGTGTCTAGGAACTATAATGCACTCGGGCACATCAATTTAGACGTGCAGTTGTGACTGGGCGTGGTAAATGCCCCGTCACACATGTACATTACGATGGAAAATAAGGTCATGTCCGCCGGAAACTCGGGCCTGTAAAGTGGTCGACTATCCTAGTCAACTATATCTGGAGGCTGCTGGTGAGGAATGCCGAGCATCTATGCGATCCAGCTCAGAGTGATAGTAATCGTCACGCTACCTACAACCATCTCCAATGTGTCTGGCTCAGTGCAGGAATAGGTCATGCGCTCATAAAAGACCTGTACCAAGCGCTCGTGTGCCACATCAGTGGGAGGCACACATAATCGGTCAAGGCGATGCCTCCTGAGCTCTGCTATAGCCCATGAGCAGTCGGGACGCATCTTGTACTCTCTCAGCTCAAATCTCAGCTCGGGGTGGAATTTTCGTGTCCAGAAGGCTCGCCCAGGCACATCTCTAATAGCACCGGGAGCATTCTTCACACGTGCCATCGACCCAAAATAGTCTGCACTTATTCCAAAAATTAAAGTAAATAATAAATAATAAAAAAAATATAAAATGAATACTAAACTAAGAATAAAAATTAAAAAGGAGGCTCTAGTCCATGGTGCCGACACATGCTTTCCAAGATACGCTCGAATCGACTCGACTAGGTCTACTCGGAATCGAAAACATACCAACCGTGAAATGCACGGGAGGTTCAATGTAGATTCGAGAGCAAAAATAACCCATATGAATATGTCACTTATTTAACTCTTACGAAACAGCGCAAGCGGATGCAACCGAAATAATGGGCCGCGGTTGCCACCGTATAACAAGCATTCGAAACAAAAATAATGCAAAATCTCTCACCCATACATGCATTCCTACCCCTAAAACCTGCAAGATCCCAATATGAACATGGTGAAAGCAACCCACTCCAACCCACTCATCTGTATATGCTCATTACGCTAAAAAACTAACAAGAATGGCAGCAAAGCAATCAAAATATAACCATGCATCACTTACCTTAAGATGAAGGTGAGGATCGGTGCAAGAAGATGAAGTCTCCACACGCAGCCGTGAAGAGACGAACGTGCGCTTATATACAGAGAGTACGGATTGCGACGAACGACAGTGGATAGGCCGAAATGATCAAATAAGGGGTGGACGGTGCTCGGGGAAGCTTTGGATCTCTCAGAGAAGAGGAGGAAGTCGGATGGTCTTGGGAAGAATCGTGGAAATGAGAGGGAGCCCAGCGGTTTAAATCATTAATCAGCTCACGTGTAGGCATCGTGCCAATCTCGATTGATCGAGCTGCACATATCGATCAATCGAGATTTCAATCAATCAAAATCCTGACTTCGATCAATCGAGATCAAGTCTCGATTAATCAAAATCCTTGCTTCGATCAATCAAAATGTCGATTGATCGAGCACCTATCGAAGTGCCATCGAAGAATACTACCTCTTGGAACTTTGGACTTGGCAAACTTTCTGCATTATTTTGATCGATCGAGACCAAGATCTCGATCAATCAAAATCTTGATTGATCGAGATCTGCACTTCGATCAATTGAAATGCTCAAAAACAGGCAGCTTGACTTAGAACCTCAAGGACTTGGACTTAGGGAATTTAGATACCAAATAACTTAGATACAAAAGTGAATTTGGATTAAAGGGACATCATGTAAGTGTGATAGATACCATGGTCGTGCCACCTTACACGTCTATGGCATGACATCAGAATCGGCTCACGAGTCAACATACACGGGATCTGTCAAAGTGACGACATCCACGTATTCCATGGTAACTTGGTCATTCACGTACAATTTTAAGCGCTGCCCGTTCACCTTGAACAACGATCCATCTTTTAGGTCCTTCAATTCCATCGCCCCATGGGGAGCAACAGAATTAACCAAAAATGGACCGTCCCAATGGGAGCGAAGTTTTTCGGGAAACAAATGGAGGCGTGAGTTGTACAACCATACTTTTTGGCCCGAAGAAAACGTTTTGACTCGGATATTGCGATCATGAAAGGCTTTTGACTTTGCCTTATAGATTTTAGCATTCTCATACGTGTCATGTCGCAATTCTTGTAATTCATTTAATTGAAGCTTTCGATTAGATCCGGCCACTTGCATGTCAAAATTGAAAGTCTTGGTGGCCCACATAGCCTTGTGCTCTAATTCAACCAGAAGATGGCACGCTTTGCCATAAACTAACTGATAAGGTGACATTCTAATGGGAGTCTTATAAGCAGTTCGGTAAGCCCATAATGCATCATTTAGTTGCAATGACCAATCTTTTCGGTCAGGCCAAACTATTTTCTCAAGAATGTTCTTAATCTCCCTATTGGACACTTCCACTTGGCCACTAGTTTGAGGATGGTATGGGGTGGCTACTTTGTGTGTGACAGAGTATTTGGTAAGCAAGGTTCGAAGGAACTGGTTACAGAAATGTTTACCTCCGTCACTGATGAGAGCTCGAGGTGTACCAAAACGGCTAAAGATATTCGCTTGAATGAACTTAACCACGACTGCGTGCTCATTGGTTTTGGTAGCAACGGCCTCTATCCATTTAGATACATAGTCCACCACCACAAGTATGTCCTCATGACCAATAGAGGGTGGGAAAGGTCCCATGAAGTCAATGCCCCACACATCAAATATCTCAACAATAAGAATAGGGTTGAGAGGCATCATATCCTTCTGAGACACCGCGCCAAGGCGCAAACATCGCTCACACGAGCGGCAAAATAAGTATGCATCCCGATGAAGTGTTGGCCAAAAAAACCCACATTGAAGAATTTTTGCTACAGTTTTCTTAGCACTAAAATGTCCCCCACAAGCAAGTGTATGACAGGATTTAAGAATGCTTTGTAATTCACTGTTGGGTACACATTTTTGGATTATTTGATCGGAGCAATACTTGAATAATTGAGAATCGTCCCAATAATATGATCATGATTGGGAGAAAAACTGATCCTTCTCTTGCTTGGTCCAAGAAGAAGGTATTTGTTGCCAAGTAGTTGACAATGTCCGCATACCAAGGGATATTCTCTTGAGAGATCACAAAAAGTTGTTCATCCGAGAAGGATTCACAAACTGGAATGGTGTCATGGAGGGATTCAACAAGAATTCTAGAGAGGTGGTCAGCCACCACATTTTTAGTTCCCTTTTTGTCTCTAATCTCAAAATTAAACTCTTGCAACAAGAGTATCCATTGGATCAATCTAGGTGTGGTGTCCTTTTTGGCCAAAAGATGCCGGAGGGCAGCATGGTCTGAATAGACAATAACCTTGGAACCTAATAGATAAGCTCGAAATTTGTCTAATGCAAATACTACCGCAAGCAACTCCTTTTCTGTTGTGGTATAATTGATTTGAGCCTCAGAAAGGGTTTTACTTGCATAGTAGATAACATGTGGTAGTTTGTTTACTCGTTGCCCTAAGACCGCACCCATGGCATAATCAGATGCATCACACATGATCTCAAATGGGAGAGCCCAATTTGGGGGGGATGAGAATTGGAGCGGTTGTAAGCATGGTGCAAAGTTTTTCAAAAGCATTAAGGCATGCTTCATCAAAGGTAAAGCAAGACTCTTTTTCAAGAATGCGACACAAAGGCCGAGAGATCTTGCTAAAGTCTTTGATAAAATGGCGGTAAAAGCCCACATGCCCAAGGAAAGAACAAATCTCTCTCACCGTTGATGGTGGAGGAAGTTTGAAAATAAGTTCGACCTTGGCTTTGTCAACCTCAATTCCTCTCTTAGACACAATGTGCCCTAGGACAATACCCTCTTGAACCATAAAATGGCTCTTTTCCCAATTGAGGATTAGATTGGTTTCCTGACATCTTTTGAGAACATGGGAGAGATTTTTTAGGCATGATTCAAATGAAGGCCCAAACACGAAAAAATCATCCATGAACACTTCCAAGAAATTTTCTACCATATTCGAAAAGATAGACATCATACACCGTTGAAAAGTCGCCGGTGCATTGCACAACCCAAAGGGTATGCGTCTATAAGCAAATGTGGTTTTCTCTTGGTCCCTCGGGTCTATAGCAACTTGATTATAACCGGAATATCCATCTAAGAAGCAGTAAAAACTTTGACCGGCTAATCTCTCTAAGATTTGATCAATGAATGGAAGAGGGAAGTGATCTTTTCGAGTTACAAAATTTAATTTTTGATAATCTATGCACACTCTCCATCCCGTGGTGGTGCGTTGGAGAACTAATTCGCCCTTATCATTTGGTTGCACCGTAATACCGGACTTCTTAGGAACCACTTGAATGGGACTAACCCACTTACTATATGAGATGGGGTAAATGATTCCCGCATCTAGTAACTTCACCACCTCCTTCATTACAACGTCCTTCATATTTGGATTTAATCGGCGTTGCGCCTTTCTTGAGGTCTTTGCATCTTCTTCTAAGTGTATGCGGTGCATACAAATAGAAGGATCTATTCCCTTAAGATCTGCCACACTTCATCCTATTGCTTCCTTGTGCTCTTTTAGCACTTTTAGAAGTTCCATCTCTTGATCATTGGTGAGATTGGAAGCAATAGTGACTGGCAGGGTCTCATTAGCACCCAAGAAAACATACTTGAGTGTAGTCGGTAGAGGCTTGAGCTCAAGTTATGGTGGGAAAATTAGAGAAGGAGTTTGGGAAGTATTGGACAACGGAGGCAATGGTTCTCTCGGAACTCTCTATTTAGGCAAATCCATGACGGTCGTGACATCGAGCACTGAATTAACTTCATAAATAGATTGCTCAATGTCAAAATCATCACAGTTGAAATGACTTAGGCACACCTCTAGAGGATCCCTAGAAAGAATGGAAGGAAGCGCTTCTTGAACAAGGTCTTCCACTACATCAACACAAAAGCACTCACTTTCATCATCGGATGTGTGGTGAGAAGCATTAAAGATATTCAAACGGGCTTTCATATTCCTGAAAGAGATGTCCATCACTCTGGTACGGCAATTAACGCAAGCGTTTGTCGTGGCCAAGAATGGACGACCTAGAATGATAGGAATATGTCTATTTGAATTTTGAACCGGTTCCGTGTCAAAGACTATGAAGTCCACCAAAAAGTAAAATTTGTCCACTTGAATTATTACATCCTCAATGATACCACGTGGTTGCTTCACCGAGCGGTCGGCAAGTTACAACACAACGATGGTAGGCTTAAGTTCCCCCAAACCTAATTGTTGGTAAACTGAGAATGGAAGCAAATTGACACTAGCCCCTAAATCAAGAAGTGCCTTTTCAAAAGCTTGATTTCCGATGGTGCATGAAATGGTTGGAGTACCCAGATCTTTAAATTTAGGAGGGGCTTGGTGTTGGAAAATGGAGCTTACTTGCTCAGTTAAGAGGACTTTCATAGGAACATTATTCCTAGATTAGCGCTTTTGAGTGCACAAGTCCTTCAAGAATTTAGCATAGGAGGGAATTTGTCGGATTGCATCAAGGAGAGGGAGATTGATTTTTACTTATTTGAAAATCTCCATTATGTCTTGAATTTTCTCCCCTTGCTTTCCAAAATGAGAAGGTTCCGTCAATCTTTGAGGAAAAGGAACCGGAGGTTCAAAAGAGGTGTCAAGATTTGAACTAGATGACGACACAACTTCACTTGCCTTTCCTTTTGAATTTTGTGGGACTTTGTTCAAATTTGGATTTGAAGGAAACACATTTGGATTTGATTGGGATTCTTTTGGATTTTTGGATTGCTCTTTGAATTCCTTTTCTGTTTCTTCCTCAACCTTGGAATTGATGATTTTACCACTCCTTAAGGTGGTGATTGATTGCACTTGCTCCGGAGGAACATTACAAGATGAAGATGATGGATCCTCAACCATATGAACACCCTTAGGGTTTGCCACCGGTTGACTTGACAACTTACCTTCCTCTCTTCTATTCAAGGCATTAGCTAGTTGCCCTATTTGAGCTTCTAACCTAGCCATAGATTGAGCATTAGTTTCAAGCTTAGAGATTGATTGAGAGTGAGTTTGCAATAAGTGGGTATTGGCCTCAAGATTGCTTATCACTTTTTCTTCAAAGCCTTGGTTTCTTAGAGGAGGTGGTGGTTGTTGGTAATTGGATCTTTGATGGTAAGGTTGAGAATTTGGCCTATATTGAGGCTGTTGAGATTGGGAATTAAAAGAATTTTGCCCTTGAAAAGAGGGACTTGATTCTTGAGATTTCCATGAAAATGCCGGATGATTCTTGTAACCAGGATTGTAGGTATTTGAATATGGATCATTGATCTATTTAGAGTACAAGGCATTCGCTTGCTCTTGAGCATAATCGGGAGATTGACCGACAATAGGACAATCTCGCACATAATGTGAAGTGCTATAGCTAAAGGAACACCCTTCCTAATTTTGCACAGGTTGGCTTGGAGTAGGCAGCCCATTTTTCATGATTTGGTCCATTTTTTGGGCTAAGGCTTCTACTTGCATGGCAACCTTATCTACCCCTGAAATCTCATGCACTCCTCTATAAGGTTGGGTGGATTTTCCTTTCCTAGTGGAGGAACGTTGAGCTGAATTATTACTTAGGATTTGAAAAAGTTTTCATGCCTCATCCTGGCTTTTCAAAAGGTATCCACCTCCACAAGCGGAATATATCATTTGCCTATGTTGCTCACTCACCCCATCATAAAAACTTTGCACTAGCTACCATTTTGGGACAGCATGGTGCAGACAAGATTTAAGAAGGTCTTTTAATCTCTCCCACGTCTCATGAAATTGTTCTTGATCAATTTGGGTGAATCCGGTGATTGCTCGCCAAATATCACTCGTCTTTCCCATTGGGAAGTATTTTTTTAAGAATTCAATTTGCATTTCCGCCCAAGAATGGTTGAGTTAGGTTCTAAGTAATTGAACCAACTTCTAGCTTTATCTTTTAGGGAGAATGGAAACATACGAATCTTTAGATCATCCTCCGTAAAGTGTGGTACCCTAATGGTGGAACACACAGAAAGGAAGTAATCTAAATGCCGGTATGGATCCTTATGTGGGAGACCATGGAAGCTATTAATAAAACAACTCCTCAACATGCAAAATAAACAACAATATATACAAAAAAAAATAAAAATTCTTCAAATCACTAATTTTAGACTTTATACTCACAAAAGGTTCCAACTTTGATCCTTTAAGATGGCCGCTATGTGGTATACCTAAAATCAAGCAATTTGAGAAATAAGAACAAGATATATACAAAAAAGAATGAAATAATTTCTAGCCTAAGAATTAAACCAGATTTAATCTTTCAATGGCGACAATTTAACTGTAGTCCCCGGCAACGACGCCAATATTTTGATGTGGCTAAACTTGAATTATATTGTAAGCTTATTTTTGCCCCTTTTATCAAAATATAATTTAACCACTCACAAGAGCATGAATTTTTGTAGATACAGTTCTACATAGAGAGTATCGATCCCACGAGGACTAGTCATAATTGTCTTAAAGAAAGATTAATTCCACTTTAATCCTAAAAACAAGGTTTTGAATTTTGATTTAAAACTATTGCATAAAATGTAAAAGCAATAAATATAAAGAGTTAAAAGTTGGGAGAGAGAACTAGGGGTGAATTCCACCACTAGCCATTCACATATTCATAAGTGTAGCAATCTTGGTATTCATACATTAAATGCCTAACAATGTCATTAGGCTTGTGACCTCACTGACATATCAAAAGATTAATGTGTGTGAAACCTATCGTAATCCATCTTCAACAAGCATAGCTCTTCAACCTAACTAATTACCCTACTCTCTAAGTGAACCTACATGCATCCAAACTACCTTATCTTGGCATGGTTTATACAAACATACACAACACATTCATTTAAACACCATTACTTAGCCATCATTTGCCCTTCTTGTGGAAGAAACAAATGTTGTGCATTCACAAGATGGATTCTACTCTAAAATAAGAATAAAACCACTATCAAATGAATATATATAAGAAATGTATTAGTGTACAAGGTCACTAGACTAAATAATCAACATTTACATATAAATCCCAAAATGCTACAAAAATAAACAAGTTTACATGGCTAGGGGTATCAACCACACCATAGTAGAGAAGTTAGTTGGTCATGGCAGCCTTGCACTCTTCCATTAATGGAGAAAATGAAGCTTCTTGGTCTAGTTCAGCTCTCTCTTCTCCTCTCCCGAATCCCTCTCTATGTATATCTGATGTTCTCTCTTGTCTTTTTAGAGAATGGCTTCTTTGAGTGCTTTATGGCCTCTTTTATAACCTTGGGGCCCACCATAAATATATATATATATCAATATATATATCAAGTATATCAAGAAAGTCTCTAAGTGTCTTGTTCAAGTCAAACAATCCATCTAAGTCGTGCAAAAAGGGGGATTTTGTTACAAGTGGGAAGAGCAGGTGAGCAAGTGGACAAGTGGCTCTGCAGAATCTCGATCGATCGAGATTGGAATCTCGATTGATCGAGATTTTGATTAATCAAAATCATGTCTCGATCAATCGAGATCTCGATTGATCGAGATCATCATCTCGATTGATCGAGATGCCTTAGCTTTAATTCTGAACTTTGCTCTTCAGCTGCAAATAGCCTCAAACTTTGCTCCTTTTACTACAAGACCTGCAATACATAAAAAATACAAAAATACCATAAACGTATCTCGGTAGACGTAAAAATGGAACTAACATATGCAATAAAGAGGGTTCAAATACATAGTATTGAACACTTATCATGTACTCCCTCCACTTTGATATATACTCCTATATATATTATAATGTCCGTGTCTTCCATCTATATATATATATATATATATATATATATATATATATAATTCCATTTATATATACATATAGATTCACACCTTCCGTAAAGCATCATCAGAAAAATTCTGGATTTTAAAAGTTGAACAAACTTCTAAGAAGTCATCAAGATGCTTATACGGATCCTCATTATTAAGTCCATAAAAAGATGGGAGCATTTGTATAACGCTAGACTTAATCTCATAATTTACTGCTATGACATTAGGCAATTGCATGCATGATGGGGATGTATATGCCCCAGGAGCGAAATGCTCCTTAAGGGCTCGAGGATTGTGCTCAGCCATATTTTCAGTCTCACTCTCAGTCTCAGATAAATGTTCTTCCTCTAAGTCTTGGGCCCTAATTTCTCCCCTATGTTGATGTAAGGTTCTTTCAAGTTCAGGGTTATATGGGACTATTGGTGTATCTAGAGACCGACGACCCAACATATACCACAAGGACTAAGAATTAATAAATAAATAAATAAATGAACAACTAACTGAAATAAAATAAATAAGAAAAGAAACTAAAATAAAATATAATTAAATAAATAAAATAAAATAATAACAAATGAAAGCCAAATACTAACTAGAATAAGCAAGCACAGGTAATTTGAATATGAAAAGCTCACAGAGATTTACGATGAATTCCACTCCTTTATTCACAGTTCGTAACCAAAAGTACCTGTACTCAAAAAATGAAATGGATCAGAAAAGAATAAAGAAAAATCCTAACTTAACAATTAAATTAAAACTAATCTTAAGACTAGGCACCAAAATGATTCAAGCAAGTCCCCGGCAACGGCGCCAAAAATTGATGTGATTTCAATTATACTTAACCACTCGCAATAGAACGAGTCCTCGTAGGACAGGGCTATATAGAGGGTGTCGAACCTCAAGGACTTGCAAGGTTGAATTGTTATGTTACTCAGTCTTTGAATTAATTCTAAATTAATTGGAAAACAATTGTTGATATTTGATCTTGAAATTAATTGATAAAATTAAAGCTTTTTATAAATTGGTGTTATGAAATTTAATCAGGAAGAGAAGGTCCTGGGAACTGACTTCACCACTAACCCTCTAACAATGACAATTGTACTAATTTGGGACGTTTACTTTATGCATTCAGAAAAGAATGGCTACAAGCCCAATTCAATTCTATCAAGAGAATTCATTCAACATTCAATTAAGCATAACTCGTCTTCGCTTAGCATGGCCTATACATCTGACTAATTAATGATGTTATAACCCATCTTCGCTTAGTACGAATTATCGAAAATCTAAATTAAACGATATGTGAAAACTATTGTATAACTTGTCTTAACAAAATCACAGAAGTTGAAAAGAACAAACCCTAATCATTGCAAATTTGAATTCATTCTACAAGAATAAGAATAAACATGCAATGAGTCAATACATTTAAATTGAAAGCAATAGCACAGCTATTGTTTATGTCTCAGTTATATAATCAATGCATATAGTAAATCGTTCCCAAATTAATATACAACTTAAAACATTGAAAGATAGGTTAGGGTTACGTCACTTCCCCGGAATGGTGTTTAGCCACTCATGATCGGATGTCCAAGCTTGAACGATGATGAAATCGCCATCGTCTTGTCCGTATCGTC
The DNA here is from genome assembly GCA_026545225.1 of Cornus controversa. NCBI lineage: Eukaryota > Viridiplantae > Streptophyta > Magnoliopsida > Cornales > Cornaceae > Cornus > Cornus controversa. The sequence goes on from CM048849.1 coordinate 4,839,601, forward strand.
ACGAATCGCCTCTGTATTTCTCTCTGTGTTCCTCTCTCTCCGAATACCCTAGTTTTTTCTCGTTTCCTCGTTTTTACTTTGCGAAAACAAACCAACGGGACACCTGGCCTACCCAAGGTGGCAAGTGTGCATAATAAAATGGCACTTGCTCCTCACAAAGTGGCATTTGCGCCCAAAAAGTGGCAGCTGCGCAAATAGGGCAGAAAGTTGATGAAAACGTCCGTTTTAGGAAATTTTCGTGAAATATGCAATTGTGCAGAATTGAATTTCCTTCAACTTACGCGAAGTTTGGGTCGTTTTGACAATCGTGTACGAAGTTATGGTCTGAATACCAACACAGGTCCAGGACTTTTTAGGCCTGAATTGGCCCAATCTTCTATGCGAATGGGCCCGTGCTCCTTTTCTTCATTTAAATTCATTTCCAGCCCATTTCTTTAGTCCATTTAGTTTGGATCTTCAATATAAACATATCTCTAATGGGCCAAGCTTCAGTGATAACTAAATGAGCACCATTTGTAGCCCGATTTCACCATTCCTAATCAGAATTACCCTTAATCACCTGCAATCATAAAAATATTAAAATTTTTAATAAAAATATTAAATAAATATTACTAAGACACTAATTCATATAATTTTAAGGGCATTGAATATGCAATATTCATTACTTATCACACCCCCAAACTTATATATTGCTAGTCTCTTAGCAATACACAACTAAAAATGAAATAAAACAACTAAACTACTTCCTCTTTCGTGGGAGATCCGATTGCATTTAGCATATGCAACAAGCCTTTTAAACCCCTAGGTTACCCCTAGTGGACGAGTTAAGTCTCGTGAGGGTTTCCAGAAATGTTACCCACAAACATGCCAAAATTCCTATTTCAAACATTAATCAAGACGAAGATTACAAAATGTAGTTAAAAGACTTGCATTGAAGAATACTTTCAAATCCCTAAACCTCATAATTCAAAACAATGGTTCTCACCCAAAATTTACATCAATCACAACTCAAAGAAACTAACTCTAGCCCCCTCATGAAAAGTGAACTAGCATTCATCAATGTGGTTTAACCCAGCCTTGAGTGAGCAATTACAAGTCCCTTCAATTTATTGGATCCCCTTATTGAATGTATCACTCAAAACATGAACACATGCAAATTATTATTTTTTTATTATTATTATTTTTTTATTTATTTTTTTATGGTTGTGCAATGCCCAGGTTTATTAGGCTTTCGAATTGATCCATGTAGCGAGCTTTCAGCCTATGACTCCCAAACCAAATGGCTTTAGGGCACCAGGTTTCAAGATACCTCGAGGGACCTAATGACTCGAATCAAAACGGCCACAAACCATAGACTAACCAATAACGCAATGCCTAGGTTTATTAGGCTTTCGAATTGGTCCATGTAACGAGCTTTCAGCCTGTGACTCCCAAACCAAATGGCTTTAGGGCACCAGGTTTCAAGATACCTCGAGGGACCTAATAACTCGAACCAAAATGGCCACAAACCATAGGATTATTCTTTTAAATTTTATTTTATTTTATTTTTTTTAAGTGTAGTATGTTTAAAGTGTTTATTCTCAAGGGATACCGACTTATATTCAGCACATATAATTGATACTCAAAGCTAAGTAGAAACCCCACTAACTCTACTAGTGTGCGAGTGAATTGTGAAAAGAACTAGAGTCAACCACTCCAAGTCATGTCAATGCAAATAACGACTTAAACCACTGCATTCAAACCATAGTTTCTAGAAATTTTACACATACTCTACATTTCCAATTAATTTAGAATTAATTCAAAGACTGAGTAACATAACAATTCAACCTTGCAAGTCCTTGAGGTTCGACACCCTCTATATAGCCCTGTCCTACGAGGACTCGTTCTATTGCGAGTGGTTAAGTATAATTGAAATCACATCAATTTTTGGCGCCGTTGCCGATGCAGAGTTACTGGCGGCTGGATGCCCTATTGTGCATTAGGGTTTGCTTGGGGCTGAATAATGCGCATAAGCGCAGTCGTGAAGAAAGGAAGTGGGCTGTGGGCTTTTTGCTTGGTCCGCTACAAGGAATAGAGCGCAGGTGCGCTTTCTGAGGCTTAGCTTCCTACGCAGGTGCCCCTTTTAGGCAGTAGGTTGATGTAATTCCTGTCTTTAATTGGACAAATGCGTTCCAGCAAGCGCTACTGCGCTTTTTGTCCAGTAGACTCGCTTTGAAAACCTGTAATTTCGCAGATGCGCTTTCGGAAACGCTTTTGCGCTTAGTAACCAGTAGGTTTACCTGAACCCATCAGCAAACACATTACAAACGTCCATGTACAGATAAAATAAATAAAGAATTAAACACAGGCAAATAATAAAGAAATAAAAATGAAACACTCTATACAAAATAATACTAATAATAATACATAAAATAAATAAATAAAATAAAATAAAATAAAATAAAATAAAATAATAAAAAAAATAAATCAATAAAAATAAAATAAAATAAAAAATGTCTAAAACGTGCCACTATTTCACCTTCATATTTAAAACACAAGAAATGTCTCGCCTTACCCCCAAACTTGAATGGTACAGTGTCCTCAATGTACAAGGAGAAAAATATAGATGAGAGTCAGAACGATATTACCATGAATAGGGGAGTGGACAGATGGCAAACCAGTAGCTGGAAGTTAACAATGGTGTGCCCCCCCAAACTTTGTTGCAACATCCTGTCAAAAGACACCACTATACAAGCCAAGTGAAATGAATGGGTTCATAATGAGAAATATAAAGAACGAACATGGAGAAAACAATGAAATTTTTTTTTTTTTTTTTCAAGTGTGTCGTCTGATGTGGTCGGAACTAAATTATATTGTAAGCTTAATTTTGCCCTTTTTATCAAAATATAATTTAACCACTCGCAAGAGCACGAATCTTTGTAGATAAGGTTCTATATAGAGGGTATCGATCCCACGAGGACTAGTCGTTAATTATCATAAAGAAAGATTAATTCTACTTTAATTCTAAAAACAGGTTTTTGGCTTTGTGTTTAAAACTATTGCGTAAATGAAATGACGATAAAATTAAAGAGTAAAGTTGGGAGAGAGAACTAGGGTTGGTTTCCACCACTAGCCATTCACATGTTCATAAGTGTAGCAAGCATGGGATTCATTAATTAAATGCCTAACAATGTCATTAGGCTTGTGACCTCAATGACATATCAAAAGATCAATGTGTGTGCTAACCTATCATAATCCATCTTCAACAAGCATAGCTCTTCAACCTAACTAACTACCTAATTACTCTACTCTCTACGTAAACACTACATGCATCCAAACTACCTTGTCTTGGCATGGTCTATACAAACTAGCATCACACATTCATTTAAACACCATTATCTAGCCATCATTTGCACTTCTTGTGGAATATGCAAATGTTGTGCATTCAAGTGACAAAACCTACTCTAAGACAAGAATAAATTCCATATCAAATGAATATATATAAGAAATGTATTTGTGTACATAATCACTAGGCTAAATAATCAACATTTAATTACAAATCCCCAAGAGCTACAAAGATGAACAAGTTTACATGGCTAGGGGTTGAAACCAACACCCTAGTAGAAGAGTTAGTTGCTCATGGTTGCCTTGCACCCTTCCATTGATGAAGAGAATGAAGCTTCTTGGTCTGGTTCAGCTTTTCTCTTCCTCTCCCGAAGGTCTCTCTTTTTGTCTTCTGATGTGTATGTTGAGAGATATGAGATATGTCGCTTTTGGTGCTTTTTGTATGCTTTTTGGCTCCTTTGGGCCCACCATATATATATATATATCATTATATATATCTCTTGTATCAAGAAGGCCCCCAAAAGTCTTGTTCAAGTCAGACAATCCCCCTAAGTCGTGCAAAAAGGGGGATTTTGTTGCAAGTGGGAGAGCAGGTGAGCAAGTGGCCAAGTGGGCTCTGCATCATTTCGATTGATCGAAATTGCCTTTCGATTGATCGAGATTTCGATCAATCGAAATGAGATTTCGATCAATCGAAATCTCGATTGATCGAAATCCACATCTCGATTGATCGAGATGCCTTGGCAACATTTTTTGATTTCATCTCTTGACTGCAGAAAGCTTCCAACTTTGCTCCATTTACTCCAATACCTGCAATACATCAAAAACACAAAAATACCGTAAACATATCTCGGTAAACACAAAAACGGAACTAACATATGCAATAAAGAGGGTTCAAATGCATAGAATTGAACACTTATCACACCCCCAAACTTACATATTACTAGTCCCTTAGCAATACAATATTACAAAAATGAAGTCAACTATCTTATACAAAAGTTTAATCATGCTCAGTCATCAACTAGATAAAGGGCTCTCATCCATTCATTTCACAATTGGCAAATGCAACAAGTATTACAGAACTATGTGGTCATTAGCAAAAATGGACTTTCACAAGCTATAAATGAACGACAGTCCCCACATACTGGCCAGCCCGAACACTATAACAATTCCAACCCCAAAATCCTCTTTGAAAAGTGAACATGCATTCTAACGCATGGCTTTTGTCATATTTGGAGAAGAAAACGAACAAATCTGCTTTTAAGAGAAAAACTCATTGAAAATGCTCAACACGGCTGTTTCATTATCACAAAACATTAATGATTGCTCATGTGCGGATGACCGTGCAACGCTTAGCTCTTTTTGCTTTCTTGCAAGCCCATGTAGCGGCATTGGGCCAATGACTCCCAAACTAATTGGTTTTAGGGCATTAGGTGAAGAAGCACCCCTCGGACTTAATAACCGAGCTTACAAGGCGATGAGCGTAAGCAAGCCACCCGCTTATAACTGCTCAACCTTACACACTTTTACACGAATATTTCCTGCTTTGAGGCATAGAAATCCGGTTTATTTAGTGAGAAGGCTTATTGCATATTTTTCTCTTTTTATTTCTCTTTTTTTTTTTTTTTTTTTTTTAACAACAACCGGAAGAACTTATTCTTTAAGTTGTTCTGATAAAAACAGAAATTTTCAAAAATTCTCCCTCAGACTTATACCCCACAATTTAAACTACATGTGTGCGAATTTGTGCGGTTAAGGACAAATTTAGGGCGAGAACTGTACGTGCTCGAATTTGGACAATAATGTAGACCGTTCTAGCCTACTATAAAGCTTGCAAAAGTGCGGGTATTTACAATGTTAAAGTTCTTAACTACCTGCTGCATTTACCTCGGACATTTATTCGAATGATCTTCCTTTAAAAAGCAAGACATCATAGCAAGCATGCAAAAATATCAAAGAAAAAAAAAACTGCTCTACAATGACACTCAATATAATGACAGAACATTGCATGCATATGCAAGTGGTATATGCAACATTGTCCTCAATGTTTGGACAAGAAGAACAAGGAAAGAAGTTACCGGGATGGCCGAAGGCGAGAAAAATGGTATTCCACTGCAGTGGTCATCCTGTAAATAAGAAAAACCTGCACAGAATACCAACTGGATACCACGAGCATTAAAAGGAACAAAAAGTAGATAAATAGAACAAAATAAAATAATTACACACAAACAGTCAATGCCAATATCACTGTATATCTAATGGTCTGAACTGGTGTTTCCCAATTGTCTAAGAGGTCTATGCGACAAGATATTGACTATCCAGGTGCGCTAACGTATAGCACGCAAAGGGGCTGCCTTTCTTTATTACCGCCATACTGTGTTGAAGCAATCTCAACAGTATTGGGAATTAAAACCAGGCGGTAATAAACGGAAATCATCAACTGAATCGCATATAACAATTAGACAAGTGGTACTACAGACATAGTCAAAGTATAGAGAACAGATAAATTGACGGAAAGCAAAAAGAAAAGAAAGTAAAGATAACACATGTCATAAAAGAAAATATAAATGTATTCCATACAGATGAAAATGCGTTTCAGTACAAAGTGTACATGTAGGTGGAATACGCAAAAAGAAACTAAACATGGCCAACATGGCCTATCAAAAATAAAGAAAGAAAAATACAGAAAGTAAAGTATAAAAGGTGAATAAAGTGCAGCTACTCGAGGGCGGGTGGTGGTGATGGTGGCTCGGTGGGAGCAGAAATGGAGGTGGAGGCTCGACCTGCGAACAGGAACTGCAGATCCTGCCGGAAGGCTCAGAACTCATCTAAGATCGCTCTCTGGCCCTGCACCAGAGAAGAAATGTCCGTCCGAATACCTGCCAGCTGACTCTGCGTCACCTGGACATGCTCGTCAAAACCCTGCTGGAGCCGCTCTACGTCAGCCGCCAGGCAGGAATAGCCCGTCGCTAAGATATCATGCCGCTCTACAGTGACATCCATCTCCTCCTCCTCCATCTCTTCATCCTCTGACTCAGCCCCTGCTGGCTCTCCCTCATCCGTCTCCACCGGGGCATCCATATCTACATCGTCTGGTGGATCACCCTGATGGTCCTGTCGCTCTAAGTGTCACCTCACCCGATCCCACTGCGTAGATGTGAAGCGAGTGGGCGGTGCCAACTGAATGTCAGTCCGACTGACTGGTATACTGGCACTGCTGAGAAAAGCAGCGATCAGGAATGGAAAGGGAAGCCGCCAACTCGCTGCTCTCCTCTTCCTCTTGCTGACGAGGCCATCCCATACTTTGTGCATCTGCCCCCAGATAAGCGATGGGACAGAAAACCAAGCGCCCGTATGGAAAGCATAGAGGCAACGGAGGAGGTCACCCCTGCGCTCGGCCATGTGCTGCAACGGACACGCGTTCTTGAGGAGAACGGTGTCCAGGAACCAATATCTGCTCGGGCACATCGACTTGGACGTGCAGTTGTGGTTGGGCGTGGTAAACGCCCCGCCACACATGTCCATCACTATCGAGAATAGCGTGGTATCTGCTGGGAGCGCGGCACTATAGAGTGGCTGACCGTCCGGGCCAACCATGTCTGGCGGCTGCTGGTGAGGAATGCTGAGCATATGAGCAATCTGGCTTGGCGTAATCGTGATCGTGACAGTGGCCACGGTAGTCTTGAGTGTATCTGGCGCTGTGCAGGAGTAGGTCATATGCTCGTAGAAGACCTGCACTAGGCGCTCGTGTGCTACGTCGGTGGGAGGCACACATAGCCGGTCGAGGTGACGCCTCCTGAGCTCGGCAACCATCCACTCAGTGTCGGGATGCCTCTCGAACTCCGCTAAGTCGAAAACCTGCTCCGGGTGGAACTTCCGGGACCGGAAGGCTCGCCCAGGCACGTCACGAACAGCACCGGCGGCATTTTTCACTCTCGCCATCGCCTCGGAACAGTCTGCACTAGATTCCAAAAGGTACGTAAATAAAAGATGAATAAGAAGAAAGTTAAACTACTACTAGACTAAAAGAATAAAAATAAAAATGTAGTCCTAGTCCAAGGTACTGACAAAAATGCAAAAAAAATTGCACTCGAAGAGGCAATGTGAACGGGTGCAGCCGAAACGAAGGTATCGCGGTTACACACCGTACACTAAGCGTTTGAAACGAAGAAAATGCCAAATCCCACTCCTACTTGAATTCCTACCCCCCGAAACCCACAAAAACTCGATTCAGACATCGCAATCGCAACCATCCACCCCAACATGATCTAACTATGTTTATTCTGCTATAAAACTATCAAAAATGGCGAGAGAATAAACAAAAAGTAGCCATGCATCACTTACCTCGTGAGGAAGAAGATGAACGGCTCAACCGAAGAAAACTCCACGCGCAGCCGCGAAGAGAAGATCGCGCAGATGCTAGCGGCGGATCGGACTGCGTCGGATGGCGGTGGATGATCGGGAATGCTTGGAGAAGGCTTGGATCGCACGGAGGAAGAGAAGAAGTCGGATGGTCTTTTAAAATGGGAGGGAAGCCCAATGGTTTAAATAGATTTTTGGCTCACGTGCAGGCTCCGCGTGCATTTCGATTGATCGAAATGTGCATTTCGATCAATCAAAATTTCGATTGATTGAAATCTTGCTTCGATCAATCGAAACTAACTTCGATGGATCGAGATTGTCTCTTCGATCAATCGAACATTCCTTCCCTGAATCACATTTTTACTTCGATCAATCGAACATTTAATTGATGCAGTCGAACTTCTATTTCGATCAATCAAAATCCCATTTCGATTAATCGAAAGTTTCGATCGATCGAAGACCTATCGAAGTGCAATCGAAGAATACCACCTCTCGGGACTTTGGACTTGGCAAATCTCTGTAATTTTTTGATCAATCGAAACCAAAATTTTGATCAATTGAAATTTTCGATTGATCGAAATCTTGGTTTCGATCAATCGAAATGCTCAAAAACAGTCAGTTTAAAATATGCTTCAGGGACTTGGATATTGGGGAATTAGATACTACATTGCTTAGATACAAACCTACTTTGGATTAAAGGGACACCATGGAAGCTTGATAGCTACCATGGCTTCGCCACCTTACACGTCTATGGCGCGACGTCCGGATCGGCTCACGAGTCAAAATACACGAGATCCGTCAAAGTGACGATATCCACGTATTCGGTGGTGACTTGGTCATCCACGCACACTTTCAAGCGCTGCCCATTTACTTTGAATATCGAACCATCTTTCAAGTCCTTCAATTCCACCGCTCCGTGGGGAGCGACGGAATTAACCAAAAATGGACCATCCCAACGGGAGCGAAGTTTTTCGGGAAACAAATGGAGGCGTGAGTTGTACAACCAAACTTTTTGGCCCGGCAAAAATGTTTTGACTCGAATATTACGATCATGAAAGGCTTTGGACCTTGCCTTATAGATTTTCGCATTCTCATAAGTGTCATGTCGCAATTCTTCCAATTCATTTAATTGAAGCTTTCGATTAGAACCGGCCTTTTTCATGTCAAAATTGAAGGTCTTGGTGGCCCACATAGCTTTATGCTCCAATTCAACCGGAAGATGGCACGCCTTGCCATAAACTAACCGATAAGGTGACATTCCAATGGGAGTTTTATATGCGGTTCGGTATGCCCATAATGCGTCGTTTAGTCACAATGACCAATCCTTCTGGTCAGGCCGAACAGTTTTCTGAAGAATGTTCTTAATCTCCCTATTGGATACTTCTACTTGGCCACTAGTTTGAGGATGGTAGGGGGTGGCTACTTTGTGTGTGACGGAGTATTTGAGAAGCAAGGTTCGAAGGAACCGGTTACAGAAATGCTTACCTCCGTCACTGATGATGGCCCGAGGCGTACCAAACCGGCTAAAAATGTTAGCTTGTATGAATTTAACCACGACTGCGTGATCGTTGGTTTTGGTAGCAACGGCCTCTATCCACTTAGATACGTAGTCCACCGCCACAAGTATGTACTCATGACCAGTAGAGGGTGGAAATGGTCCCATGAAGTCAATGCCCCACACATCAAATATTTCAATGACAAGAATAGGGTTAAGAGGCATCATGTCCTTCCGAGACATCGCGCCGAGGCACTGACATCGCTCACAAGAGCGGCAGAATGAATATGCATCCCGATGAAGTGTCGGCCAGAAAAATCCGCATTGAAGAATTTTTGCTGCGGTTTTCTTAGCACTAAAGTGTCCCCCACAAGCGAGTGTATGACAAAATTGAAGATCGTCCCAATAATATGATCGTGATTGGGAGAGAAAACGATCCTTCTCTTGTTTGGTCCAAGAAGATGGTATTTTACCGGTTGCCAAATAATTAACCACATCCGCATACCAAGGGATACTCTCTTGAGAGATGACAAAGAGTTGTTCATCCGGGAAGGATTCACAAACTGGAATGGAATTATGGAGGGATTCTGATTCGTGTGTGAGTGTGACTCAAAAAGTATATCAATTAAAAATTACCACACTTCGCAATAGAACGAATTCCTTGCAGAATAGGGCTATCGAAAGGAATGGGTATCGTACCTCAGGGATTATGTTCTGATGAGTTGGAACACAGAACTAATTCTAATTAAATTTATAAGAAAAGAATTCTGATTTTTAACTAATTAAAAAGATAAAATAAAATAAATCAAAGGTAAACAGATAATGAAGATAATAAGAGAGAAACCTAGGGTGTTTGACTTCACCACTAACTCCACAATCAATGGTCAATTGAATCAACTATAGGGGAATTACATCATGCATAAGTGGTGTCGGTGGCTACAAGCTCACCTTCATCCGTCAAGAAGATAACATATGATTAAGGCTAAGCCATGGACTATCTTCGATTGGCATGGGTCATCTGCCTAACTACTCTAATCTAGGGTGCAGTATGGTTCATCTTCTCTAGGCATAATCCATCAAAGCTCATAATAATATATTCAGTGATTACCATTGTGTAATAATCTCTCTCATGATCACAGAAAACAAAAGAGATTGATTTCAATAACAACAACTAAATATCTAAGACAAGATAAGAAATCATTGAGATTGAATTTACAAGACTTTTATTGCTCAATTCATTAATAAGAATCCTCACAATTACACAATCTATGCATGTATATAAAGGTCCCCAATAATTAAAACAATCAAACCATTGATGCTTTGTTAGGGCTACATCAAAACCCTAGTGGATGAACTAGCCGCTCATGGTAGAAGAAGAAGCTTCAACTGTTGAGGAAGAAGACATCATCTTTCTGAATTACGCGTATGACTTCGTTCTCCAATGGCTCTGCAATATGTTCTGTTCTCTTCAGCCCTCTCAGACTCTCCAATCTCTGTGTAAGCTCTCTCAAAACTGCTGCCAAGCCTTCCCTTTATTCCCCAAGAGAATACACCAAAGTCCTAATCCAATTAGGAATTAATTAGGGTTTCCCGCAGCACTAATCAGGTGGGTTTTCCCTGCTGACTTCGGCCCAACTTTTGACCCACTAGAAGTCCGATTTACGGAATTTTCGTGAAATACAAAAGTGTGCAGAATCAAATTTCGTTCAACCCTACGCGAAAATAATGTCGATTTGAGGCTCGGAAATAAGACTTCTGGTCCGTTTTCCAAAACGGGATTAAGACTGCATTATGCGCAGATTTGGGCTTCAGGCCCGAAACCTTCTTAAGCAGCTGTAATTCTCTTGGACCTCTTCCTTGGGCTGATTTGAGTTGAAATAAATGGTTGAGTGAATCTCCTTGATGTAGGCTTCATCTCACCATCTTGGATGTCTTCTTTAAAAGCCCAAAATTCTGGTTTTAACTGAAATAATCATTAAGGCCCTGAAAATACAGAAAACACTAAAACAAAGTAAAATAACAAAATAATCTATCACTAAGAGAATAAAATACATAAGTTAAGAGGCTAGAATGCGTAACATTCAACGCCTATCACACCCCCAAACTTACATATTGCTAGTTCCTTAGCAATAGAATAAAACAAAACTAAAACAAAGGAAACTAACAAATACTAACTAAACTACCAAACTCCACTTTCGTGGGAGAAACGATTGCATTTAGCATATGCAACAAGCCTTTAAACCCCTAGGTTCCCCCTAGTGGACGAGTATAGTCTCGTGAGGGTTTCCAGAAATGTTACCCACAAACATTCAAAATTCTGTTTCAACATTAATTCAAGAAGAGAATTACAATATATAGTTACAAACTTGCATTCAAGAATAATTTCAAACTTTCAAATTCTATAATTCAAATCAATGGTCCTCATGCATAATTCACATCAACATATCTCAAAATAATCAACTCTAGCTCCCTCGTGTAAAGTGAACTAGCAATCATCTCATGTAGCATAACCAAGCTCTGAATATATTAAGGCACATACCCTTTCAACTCACTAGCTCCCCTTATTGAAATCATACTTCCCAACATGCATACATGACTTTTTCATTTTTTTTTTTTCATCATTCTTTTTTTCATTGCTTTATTGGTTGTGCAATGTCTTGATCTATTAAGCTTTCTGAAAGATCCATGTAGCAAGCTTTCAGTCAGTGACTCCCAAACCAGACGGCTTTAGGGCACTAGGCTTTAAGATACCCTGAAGACCTAATTACTCGAATCAGTCAGGCTACAAATCAAGACAACCAATGCTCATCTTTTCTCACCCTTTCACTTTTGACGCGAACACTCCGTGCTTCCTGAGGCATAGAGGCCCGGTTACTCATGAAAAGGATCAAATTGATTTGCTTATTCATCACTTTTTTTTTTTCACTTCTTTTCTTTCTTTTTTTTCCATTGAAGTCAAGTAAAACACATTATCGGTACTCATTCTCAAGAGATACTAATTAATATCAAGCATATGTAACTCAATAACCCAAAACATAGGTTTATACCCCACAAGATTATGCTAGTGTGTCTGTGCATGTAAGGAAACTACAATTAATCACTTCAAAATATGTTATTGCAAACCATGATTAAAACCACTTAATTTAAACCATAGTTTTCAAGAATTTAAAACATACTCAAAAATTGTAAGTTAAGCACCTACATAAGGTATTAATCCCTTGAATAATGTAAAAACATTCTACCTAAAAATAAAACAAAAGAAAATAAAATAAATAAACTAAGAAAATAAAATAAAATAAAATCCTAATACAAAAAGAATTTCACACAAATTTCCCCCCATATTGCAATAAAGCACAAAAATAGGCATCGCCTCACCCCCAAACTTAAACTGTACATTGTCCTCAATGTACACCCAATTAAAGCATAGAGAAGAGTAAGAACGATGTTACCAGGACCAAGGAGTAGTGGCAAGAAAATAGAGCACATCACTAGCATGAAGGCAAGGCAAGCACACCCCCAAACTTGGATGATTCAACCTGTCAAAACAAACCACTATACCCCAAAGATCAAGTGAAAATAGTACGGGTGAAAATAAATATGAAAGAGAAAAATCCTTAAAAAAAAATAAAATAAAATAAAATATTTTTTTTCCATTTTTCAATTTTTTTTTTTTTTTTTTTTTTTCAAATTATAAACATCTAACTACAAAAAAAAAAAAAAAACAGAAAAACTAAAAATAAAATAATATACAAAAGATGGTTACCTTCCTGTCAAGGATGTGGTGGTGACTGAGCATCCGGATCTAAGTTAGCTTGGCGCATCAGTGCACGCATCATCCTCCTCATCTCTAGTTGCTCTTGGCGAGTGTCACGAAAGTGATCCGCCATCTCTGCTCTCATTGCACCAAACTGTGTGGAGACCTCTGTCTGTAGGGTGCCAAACTGGGCTGTCAATCCAGCAATCTGCCCTTCTAAGTATTGATAATCATGGCCACCAGCCTGTGCATGCACTTCCTCTTCCTCTGCCTCCATCTCCTCTGGATCATCTACCGGTGGTGGTACATCTACATGCTCTCCTCCTTGGGCCAACCGAGATACCTCACCAGGCGCCGCTATGACTCTCTGGTGCATATGAGATCGACTCAAGTTCCAGTCATGCGTGCCATAATGAAGGTCATGTGGAAACGCAAGCTCGTCCTCGTGGACTGCATACCCCTGTGATACAAGCAACTGGTGAATAATAGTAGGGAATGGAAACTCCCAGTCACTTGCACTGTCTGGTACTTTGGCCACAACCTTGGAATAGAATTTCTCCATCTGGCCCCAGACAATCTGTGGGAATGACAGCCAATGCCCAAAATGTATGGCATATAAGGCTCTGAGGAACTCTTGACGTCTTTCGGTTTTATGTCCAATTGGACATACATTCTTGAGTAGCACAGCGTCAAGGAACCATAAATGATTTGGCATTGAAGACTTTGAAGCTGCATTCCTTTTCGGCCCAGAAAATTGGTTGGCACACAATCGTGCAACCACATTGCCCACCGACAACTCGTCGGGTAAAGGAGTGTAGATATGAGATAAATCAGCTGGGCATTCATGAGGACAACCCATGGCAATGGCAATGGATGACATGTCAACTCGAACTATTGTTCCATCTACGGAAGAAGTAAGCACATCCCGCTCATCAGGTTTTGGTATTAAGTTTTGATAAAATACCTTGACAAGCCTCGGGTAAATAGTAGATGAGAGTGGAACAAAAATGGATGCCGACCGACGACGACGGATGTCGGAAATCCCCCATCGTGTCTCGGGAAACATACCATAAAGTTCGGCTATGTCAAACGTTGTTTCATAGTTCAACGCCCTTGGATGCCATCTCTCTTGAATACCGTCTCGGCGAGATTGTGAAGAACCTGTGGTCGGATCATTCCTCGCTCGGCGAGGATTACGTGAACTTGAAGCATCTTGGTGACTTGCTCTCTTTGGTGCCATAGAAGTAGAAAAAGTGTAGTTGAGGAATTAAATCGAACACTTGGTGTGCACAATTCTTTTGTAACCTTCAACCTCCTTTTTTCGGCAATTTTTCCACCCAAATCGAACAAGTATTTGCACCAATTTGATCCCCCAAACTTGGTCTTCAAAAGCCCTCAAAAAGATTTGAACAATTTCTTCTAGGAAAAACTTCACTTTCTTTGATGTTGAACTTGAAAAAGTGTGAGCTTCCTTTGAGAACTAGTGATTTTTGATCCACTTTGATGTTGAAGTTGATGTTGATCAATGTTGAATCCTTGTATAATAATCACTAATTGAAGAAATTAGTTTTCCGGATGATATAGGACTTGAATTGGAGTTCAAAGAGGTAGAAGATGTAAGTAGTAGCAACCAAATAGGATAAGGAGTCCATTTATAGAGCAAACTTTCGGCCAGCCCCTCTATACCCTTGGGCGATCGATCCCCCTTGGAGTGGGCGATCGATCGCCCACCTGCTGGTGGGGATCTTCAAGAATTCCCATGGGGCGATCGATCCCCCTTGACTGGGGCGATCGATCCCCCCCCTGAAGGCCTGTTTGACCCTCCATCGCCCAAGTTCGACCGAGACTTGATATTTTTGAGTCTCCATCGCCCAAGGTCGACCGAGAGCACGATTTTTCACCTGTCTTGAGTCCGAATACCTCGGTACACCTCTTGGCATCCTCCGGAAGCAACTTATACATCAAAAACTCAAAGAAAAAACATTAAAACGCAACTAGAATTGAAGAAAAACCTAAGAAAACTAGAATCAAAAATTAAAATTAAAGAAAACTAAACGAAATAAAGTATAGAAATACATACAAAACCTACTATTTAACGTCCGTAGGAGACGATTGACTCTCCGAAGGGATTAAGTCGGATAGATGGGATCCGTCAAGTCGACGGACTCCACGTCTCTTCTTGGCACACATCCTTCCACACAATGTTTCAACCTTTGGCCATTAACTTTCATCAAAGTATTATCTCTAAAGCTTCGAATTTCCACGGCACCATGAGGAAAAACCGAAATCACTTGGAATGGTCCATCCCACCTTGAACGCAATTTTCCGGGGAACAACCGAAGCTTGGAATTGAAGAGCCACACTTTATCACCTGGAGAGAAGGACTTTCGTGAGATGTGTCGATCATGAAATGCTTTCGTCCTCTCCTTGTAAATTCGTGAACTTTCATAAGCATCACGTCTAAACTCTTCTAATTCATTCAATTGCAACTTCCTCTCTTCCCCAGCTCTTTTTGCATCGAAATTGAATTTTCGAATTGCCCAAAGTGCCTTGTGCTCAATCTCGACTGGAAGATGACATGCTTTCCCATACACTAACCGATATGGTGACATACCGATAGGGGTCTTGTAAGCAGTCCGATACGCCCATAGTGCTTCGCTCAGTCGTAACGACCAATCTCTTCTATCTGGTCTCACTGTCTTCTCGAGAACATGCTTAATTTCTCGATTGGACAACTCTACTTGCCCACTTGTTTGAGGATGATAAGGCGTTGCCACCTTATGTGTCACGGAATATTTAGCAAGCAAACCTCTCAAGAATTTATTGCAAAAGTGAGTACCACCATCACTGATCAAGGCTCGAGGAATTCCAAATCGACTCAGAATATTCTCATGCATGAATTTGATTACCACCTTGTGATCATTGGTTCGAGTTGCAATGGCCTCCACCCACTTGGAGACATAATCCACTCCAACCAGAATATATTCGTAGCCAAAAGAAGGTGGAAAGGGTCCCATAAAATCAATTCCCCAAACATCAAAAATCTCCACCACCAGAATGGGGCTCATGGGCATCATATCACGCCTCGACATTGAACCCAATCTTTGACAACGATCACAAGTCTTACAGAAAACATATGCATCGTGAAACAGAGAAGGCCAAAAGAATCCACATTGAAGTACCTTTGCCGCTGTCTTCCTTGCACTGAAGTGGCCTCCACATGCCAATGAATGGTAGAACTTGAGAATATCTTGAAACTCATGGTCTGGGACACATCGCCGAATAATCTGATCTGGACAATATTTAAATAACTCTGGATCTTCCCAAAAGTAATGATGAACTTTAGAGAAGAATCGATCACGTTCTCGCTTGGTCCAGTCTCTTGGCACTTTTCCCGTGGCTAAATAGTTCACAATATCTGCATACCATGGTGTGGAGTTGTCGGACACTCCAAACAATTGCTCCCTCTGAAGTGTTTTGGAGAGTGTAGTGCATATAGAAGTTACCACCATGGTAGAAATTTGATCTTCAAACACCTTCTTCTCCTTCTGTTTTTCTTGCACCCTTACTTCATCTACAGATTCAATCACCTCTTCAGAGTCCATGAAGAAGACATCAGTCTGATCTGGAGGATTCTCAACAGCATTGAAAATATTAAGTTTAACCTTCATGTTGCCAAAGGAAATATCCATGATCCCTGACCTACAATTTATGCAAGCATCAGCAGTAGCTAAGAAAGGTCGACCAAGGATCACAGGAATGTGCCTCTTCGGATTGTGAACCGGCTCAGTGTCAAGTACAATGAAATCAACAGGAAAGTAGAACTTGTCCACTTTAATGAGCACATCTTCTATGATTCCTCGGGGTTGCTTTGTTGATCTGTCTGCAAATTGTAATACCACCGAGGTAGGCTTCAATTCTCCCAAGCCCAATTGTAAGTAAACTGAATAGGGTAGCAAATTCACACTTGCACCCAAATCAAGAAGAGCTTTATCCACATGGTGCTCCCCAATAATGCATGAGATAGTTGGAGCACCAGGATCTTTGTACTTGGGAGGAGTACACTGCTGAATTATTGAACTTACTTGTTGTGGCAGCATTACTTTCTTTGGCACATGGCTTTTAGAACGCCTTTTCTGAGTGCACAAGTCCTTCAAAAATTTTGCATAAGGAGGAATTTGCTTGATGGCATCAAGGAGTGGCAAATTAATCTTCACTTGGCGAAACACCTCCATCATGTCATGCAGCTTGTCCCCTTGCTTCCCCAACTTAGATGCTTCAAGAAAACGTTGTGGGAAAGGAGCCTTGGGCTCATAAGGAATTTCAGCACTTGGACTTGTGATCACTTTTTCTTCTTCTTTCTTCTCACCCACCTTATTGTCAATTATTTTCCCACTTCTCAAAGTGGTAATGGCTTGAACTTGCTCATGGTGTGGGTTGCTTGTGGAAGCTTGCATCCCTCTTGGATTAGCAATTGGTTGACTAGGGAGCTTCCCTTCTTCTCTTCTACTCAATGAAGTAGCAAGCTGTCCAAACTGAGATTCCAGTTTGGCAATGGATTGAGAATGCGAGTGCACTAGCTGAACTGTAGATTGTACTGTTGCTGCAGTAGCTTGCACTGTCTCTATAAGAGAATCAAGCTTGTCAAATTTAGACAAGGTAAGAGTCAGCTTGTCTTCAATAGCAGAAATTCTTTGGGCCATAGGACTTTGTGTTTGATATTGCTGTTGAGGCACAAAAGTCCTAGGTTGATATGATGGTTGCATTGCTGCCCCTTGGTTACTGTAAGAAAACCCAGGATGATTCCTCCATGTGGGATTGTAAGTATTACCTCGTGGAGGATTCATTGGTCCAGTGAAAGTAGCTTGAACTTGCTCATGTTGAATATCAGAAAATTGCCCCATTGAAGGACAATTGCTCACATTATGCATAGGACTAGAGCAGAATTCACACGGGCCTAGCAATGAAGAATTTGAAGCAGAAGGAGTTTGATTGGCAGCCATAATTGCTGCTACCTTCTGTGCAATTAAATCAATATCAGTTGGCATAGCTTCTGAAGCACCAACCTCAAAAATCCCATCAGTCTTCCTGGTAGTGGCAGGTCTGCTAGAACAAGTAGAGGACACATGTTGTAGAGAGTTGTCACTAAGATTTTCAAATAAGGTCCATGCCTCTTCTTCACTCTTCAACATAAAAGTACCTCCACATGACGCATCAACCATCTGTCTGTTGGCTTCTGTGAGCCCTTCATGAAAACTCTGCACTAGTTGCCACTTAGGAACTTGATGATGGGGACACTTCCTAAGAAGGTCCTTGAATCTTTCCCATGTCTCATAAAATTGTTCCCCCTCATGTTGGGAGAAACCAGTGATAGCACGTCTGAACTGATTGGTCTTCCCTATCGGAAAATACTTCTTGAGAAACTCATGTTGCATCTGAGTCCAAGTCGTGATAGAACCAGCCGGTAGGGAGTTGAACCAATACTTTGCTTTGTCTTTCAAAGAGAATGGAAAAAGTCTCATTCTGAAAGCATCTTCAGAGAAGTTGTGAATTTTTGTAGTTGAGCACACTTCAATGAAGTCATCCAGATGCTTGTAAGGGTCTTCTTGAGTCAGCCCAAAATAAGATGGTAGCATCTGAATAATGCTGGACTTGATCTCATAATTCTGTGCTGTGACATTGGGCAGTTGAAAACCTGCTGGCGAGGTATATGTTTCAGGAACATAGTAGTCCCTAAGCAATCTAGCTCTCTCTCCATCAGCATTAGGAACAAGGTTATTATTCCTCTCTTCTGCCATGTCTTCAATTATTTCTTCCTCTTGCACACTGGTGTCAACAGGGATGTTCCTCTGTTGTCTAAGAGTACGTTCAGGCTCAGGATCAAGAGGTATCAAAGGATCAGCCACAGAACGACGACCTTGCATATATTACCAAAAGCACCTGAAAAGAAAACAAAAACAAGAATAAAAATAAAATATAAAAATTTCCTAAACTAAAAATCCAATTAAAACTAATTCTGTAAAATCCAATCAATCAAATAGATAATCCCCGGCAACGGCGCCAAAAATTGATTCGTGTGTGAGTGTGACTCAAAAAGTATATCAATTAAAAATTACCACACTTCGCAATAGAACGAATTCCTTGCAGAATAGGGCTATCGAAAGGAATGGGTATCGTACCTCAGGGATTATGTTCTGATGAGTTGGAACACAGAACTAATTCTAATTAAATTTATAAGAAAAGAATTCTGATTTTTAACTAATTAAAAAGATAAAATAAAATAAATCAAAGGTAAACAGATAATGAAGATAATAAGAGAGAAACCTAGGGTGTTTGACTTCACCACTAACTCCACAATCAATGGTCAATTGAATCAACTATAGGGGAATTACATCATGCATAAGTGGTGTCGGTGGCTACAAGCTCACCTTCATCCGTCAAGAAGATAACATATGATTAAGGCTAAGCCATGGACTATCTTCGATTGGCATGGGCCATCTGCCTAACTACTCTAATCTAGGGTGCAGTATGGTTCATCTTCTCTAGGCATAATCCATCAAAGCTCATAATAATATATTCAGTGATTACCATTGTGTAATAATCTCTCTCATGATCACAGAAAACAAAAGAGATTGATTTCAATAACAACAACTAAATATCTAAGACAAGATAAGAAATCATTGAGATTGAATTTACAAGACTTTTATTGCTCAATTCATTAATAAGAATCCTCACAATTACACAATCTATGCATGTATATAAAGGTCCCCAATAATTAAAACAATCAAACCATTGATGCTTTGTTAGGGCTACATCAAAACCCTAGTGGATGAACTAGCCGCTCATGGTAGAAGAAGAAGCTTCAACTGTTGAGGAAGAAGACATCATCTTTCTGAATTACGCGTATGACTTCGTTCTCCAATGGCTCTGCAATATATTCTGTTCTCTTCAGCCCTCTCAGACTCTCCAATCTCTGTGTAAGCTCTCTCAAAACTGCTGCCAAGCCTTCCCTTTATTCCCCAAGAGAATACACCAAAGTCCTAATCCAATTAGGAATTAATTAGGGTTTCCCGCAGCACTAATCAGGTGGGTTTTCCCTGCTGACTTCGGCCCAACTTTTGACCCACTAGAAGTCCGATTTACGGAATTTTCGTGAAATACAAAAGTGTGCAGAATCAAATTTCATTCAACCCCACGCGAAAATAATGTCGATTTGAGGCTCGGAAATAAGACTTCTGGTCCGTTTTCCAAAACGGGATTAAGACTGCATTATGCGCAGATTTGGGCTTCAGGCCCGAAACCTTCTTAAGCAGCTGTAATTCTCTTGGACCTCTTCCTTGGGCTGATTTGAGTTGAAATAAATGGTTGAGTGAATCTCCTTGATGTAGGCTTCATCTCACCATCTTGGATGTCTTCTTTAAAAGCCCAAAATTCTGGTTTTAACTGAAATAATCATTAAGGCCCTGAAAATACAGAAAACACTAAAACAAAGTAAAATAACAAAATAATCTATCACTAAGAGAATAAAATACATAAGTTAAGAGGCTAGAATGCGTAACATTCAACGCCTATCAGATTCAACAAGAATTCTAGAAAGGTGGTCAGCTACCACATTTTCAGTTCCCTTTTTGTCTCTAATCTCAAAATTGAACTCTTGCAACAAGAGTATCCATCGGATCAACCTAGGCTTGGTGTCCTTTTTCGCCAAAAGATGCCGGAGGGCAGCATGGTCCGAATAGACAATGACCTTTGAACCTAATAAATAAGCTCAAAACTTGTCTAATGCAAATACTACCGCAAGCAATTCTTTTTCCGTTGTGATATAATTGATTTGAGCCTCGAAAAGGGTTTTACTTGCGTAGTAGATGACATGTGGCAGTTTGTCTACTCGTTGCCCTAAGACAGCACCCATGGCATAGTCGGATGCATCACACATAAGCTCAAATGGGAGAGCCCAATTTGGAGGGATTAGAATTGGAGCGGTTGTAAGCATGGTGCGGAGTTTTTCAAAAGCGACAAGGCACATTTCATCAAAGGTAAAGCAAGACTCTTTTTCAAGAAGGCGACACAAAGGCCGAGAGATCTTGCTAAAGTCTTTGATGAAACGGCGATAAAAGCCCGCATGCCCAAGGAATGAACGAATCTCTCTCACCGTTGATGGTGGAGGAAGTTTAGAAATGAGTTCAACCTTGGCTTTATCAACCTCTATTCCTCGCTTAGACACAATGTGCCCTAGGACAATACCCTCTTGAACCATAAAGTGACTCTTTTCCCAACTAAGAATTAGGTTGGTTTCTTGACATCGTTTGAGAACACAAGCTAGATTTTGGAGGCATGATTCATATGAAGGCCCAAAAATGGAAAAATCATCCATGAACACTTCTAAGAATTTTTCCACCATGTCCGAGAAGATAGACATCATACACCGTTGAAAAGTTGCCGGTGCATTGCACAACCCAAAGGGCATGCGTCTATAAGCAAATGTGCCGAAGGGACATGTAAAGGTGGTTTTCTCTTGGTCCCTCGGGTCTATAGCAACCTGATTATAGCCGGAATATCCATCCAAAAAGCAATAAAAGCTTTGCCCGACCAATCTCTCCAATATTTGATCAATGAATGGGGGGGGGGGAAGTGATCTTTCCGAGTGGCTGAATTTAATTTCCTATAATCAATGCACACTCTCCATCCTGTGGTGGTGCATTGGGGAACTAATTCACCCTTATCATTAGGTTGCACCGTAATACCAGAGTTCTTTGGAACCACTTGAGTGGGACTAACCCACTTGCTATCAGAGATGGGGTATATGATCCCCGCATCTAGTAACTTCACCACCTCCTTCATTACAACATCCTTCATGTTTGGATTCAATCGACGTTGTGCCTCCCTTGAGGTCTTTGCATCCTCTTCCAAGTGTATGCGATGCATACAAACAGAAGGGTCTATTCCCTTAAGATCTACCACACTCCATCCTATTGCTTCTTTGTGCTTTTTGAGCACCTTTATGAGTTCCAATTCTTGATCATTTGTGAGATTGGAAGCAATAATGACTGGAAGGGTCTCATTTGCGCCCAAGAAAACATACTTGAGTGTAGCTGGAAGAGGCTTGAGCTCAAGTTGTGGTGGGGAAATTAAAGAAGGAGTTTGGGGAGTTTTGGACAAAGGGGGCAAGGGTTCTCTCGGAACTCTCCACTTAGGCAAATCCATGACAGTATTAACATCGAGCATGGAATTGACTTCACATATGGATTGCTCAATGTCAAAATCGTCATAGTTAAAATGATTTAGGCATGCCTCTAAAGGGTCCGTGGAAAGAATAGAAGGAAGTGCTTCTTGAACAAGGTCATCCACAACATCGACACAAAAGCACTCACTTTCATCGTCGGGTGTGTGGTGGGAAGCATTGAAGATGTTCAAGCGGACTTTCATATTCCCAAAAGAGATGTCCATCACTCCAGTACGGTAATTAACGCAAGCGTTTGCCGTGGCCAAGAATGGACGACCTAGAATGATGGGAATATGATGATTCGGATTTTGGACCGGTTCTGTGTCAAGGACTATGAAGTCCACCGGAAAATAGAATTTGTCCACTTGAATGATGACATCCTCAATGATGCCACGTGGTTGCTTCACCGAACGGTCGGCAAGTTGCAACACAACCGTGGTATGCTTGAGTTCCCCCAAACCTAGTTGTTGGTAAACTGAGAATGGAAGCAAATTGACACTAGCCCCTAGGTCAAGAAGTGCTTTTTCAAAAGATTGATTTCTGGTGGTGCACGAAATGGTCGGAGCACCCGGATCTTTGAATTTAGGAGGGGCTTGGTGTTGGAAAATGGAGCTTATGTGCTCAGTTAAGAGGACTTTCTTAGGAACATTATTCCTAGATTTGCGCTTTTGAGTGCATAAGTCCTTCAAGAATTTAGCATAAGAGGGAATTTGTCGAATAGCATCAAGGAGAGGGAGATTGATCTTTACTTGTTTGAAGATCTCCATCATGTCTTGGATTTTCTCTCCTTGCTTCCCGAAATGAGAAGGTTCCTTCAATCGTTGAGAGAAAGGAACCGGAGGTTCATAAGAGGTGTCAAGATTTGGAATCGATGATGACACAACTTCACTTGCCTTTCCTTTTGGATTTGAAGGGGTATTTTGCAAATTTGGATTTAACGGAAACAATTTTGGATTTAATTGGGATTCTTTTGGATTATTAGGTTGCTCTTGAAATTCCTTTCTCTCTTCCTCCCCTACCTTGGAGTTAATGATTTTACCACTCCTCAAGGTTGTGATTGATTGAACTTGCTCTGGAGGAGCATTACAAGTTGAAGATGATGGATCTTCAATCATATGCACACCCTTGGGATTCGCCACCGGTTGACTTGGTAACTTACCTTCCTCCCTTCTATTTAAGGCATTAGCTAGTTGCCCGATTTGAGCTTCTAACCTAGCCATAGATTGAGCATTGGCCTCAAGCTTAGAGATTGATTGAGAGTGAGTTTGCAATAAGCGGGTGTTGGCCTCAAGATTGCTTATCACTCACTCTTCAAAGCTTTGGCTTCTCGGAGGAGGTGGTGGTTGTTGGTAATTAGATCTTTGATTGTAAGGTTGAGGGTTTGGCCTATA
This sequence comes from Cornus controversa, assembly GCA_026545225.1. Classification (NCBI taxonomy): domain Eukaryota; kingdom Viridiplantae; phylum Streptophyta; class Magnoliopsida; order Cornales; family Cornaceae; genus Cornus; species Cornus controversa. The sequence continues at coordinate 4,863,150 of CM048849.1, forward strand.
ATGAGGCTGTTGAGATTGGGAATTAAAAGAATTTTGCCCTTGGAAAGAGGGACTTGATTCTTGATTCTTCCATGAAAAAGCCGGATGATTCTTGTAACCAGGATTATACGTGTTCGAATATGGATCATTCATTTGTTTAGCGTACAAGGCATTCGCTTGCTCTTGAGCATAATCGGGAGATTGCCCGGCAATAGGACAATCTCGCACAAAATGCGAAGTGCTATAGCAAAACGAACACCCCTCCTGATTTTGGACAGATTGGTTAGGAATAGGCAGCCCATTTTTCATGATTAAATCCATTTTTTGGGACAAGGCTTCTACTTGCATGGCTACCTCATCTACCCGTGAAATCTCATGCACTCCTCTACAAGGTTGGGTGGCCTTCCCTTTCCTAGTGGAGGAGCGTTGAGCTAAATTGTTGCTTAGGGTTTGAAAAAGTTTCCATGCCTCATCGGGGCTTTTCAAAAGGTACCCACCCCCACACGCGGAGTCTATCATTTGTCTATGTTGCTCACTCACCCCATCATAAAAACTTTGCACTAGCTGCCATTTTGGGACAGCATGATGCGGACAAGATTTTAAGAGATCTTTTAACCTCTCCCACGTCTCATGGAATTGTTCTTGGTCAATTTGGGTGAATCCGGTGATTGCTCGCCGAATATCACTTGTCTTACCCATTGGGAAGTATTTTTTTAAGAACTCTATTTGCATTTCCGCCCAAGAATGGATTGAGTTGGGTTCTAGGGAATTGAACCAACTTCTAGCCTTATCTTTTAGGGAAAATGGAAACATACGTAGCTTTAGATCATCCTCCGTAAAGTGTGGTACACGAATGGTGGAACACACAGAAAAGAAGTAATCTAAGTGCCGGTATGGATCCTCATTAGGAAGACCGTGAAAGCTGTTAAGAAGGTTGAGGGTGGAGGACTTTATTTCAAATTGATTTGCCGCTACATCCGGAAATTGAATACACGAAGGTACTTCAAATGTAGTCGGAAGGTAAAAGTCCATAAGCAACTCTCCTTGAGGAGGTGGTGGTGGAGGTGGTTGTTCATGATTAAAAGGAGGTAGACCGGGAGGTTGTCTCTCATTTGGTTCCATGTTTTCAGTTCTAGACAAAATAGGGTCCCTAGAGGTTCCTCTACGTTGTCTAAGTGTTCGTTCAAGTTCACTATTACAAGGAAGCAAAGGAAGTGACAATGACCGTCTACCTAGCATGCATTAACAATTGAACAGCACCTCTACACACAAAGTAACAATAATATATATACAAAAGAATGTGAATGATTCAAACCACCAATTTTTGAAGTTATACTCACAAAGGGTTCCAATTTGAATTCTTCTAGATGCCCGCAATGTGGTATACCTAAAATCAAGAAGTTTGAGATATAAGAACAAGATATATACAAAAAGAATGAAAGAATTTCTAGCCTAAGAATTAAACCAGATTTAATCTTCCAATGGCCACAATTAAACCGTAGTCCCCGGCAACGGCGCCAAAATTTTGATGTGGTCGGAACTAAATTATATTGTAAGCTTAATTTTGCCCTTTTTATCAAAATATAATTTAACCACTCGCAAGAGCACGAATCTTTGTAGATAAGGTTCTATATAGAGGGTATCGATCCCACGAGGACTAGTCGTTAATTATCATAAAGAAAGATTAATTCTACTTTAATTCTAAAAATAGGTTTTTGGCTTTTTGTTTAAAACTATTGCGTAAATGAAATGACGATAAAATTAAAGAGTAAAGTTGGGAGAGAGAACTAGGGTTGGTTTCCACCACTAGCCATTCACATGTTCATAAGTGTAGCAAGCATGGGATTCATTAATTAAATGCCTAACAATGTCATTAGGCTTGTGACCTCAATGACATATCAAAAGATCAATGTGTGTGCTAACCTATCATAATCCATCTTCAACAAGCATAGCTCTTCAACCTAACTAACTACCTAATTACTCTACTCTCTACGTAAACACTACATGCATCCAAACTACCTTGTCTTGGCATGGTCTATACAAACTAGCATCACACATTCATTTAAACACCATTATCTAGCCATCATTTGCACTTCTTGTGGAATATGCAAATGTTGTGCATTCAAGTGACAAAACCTACTCTAAGACAAGAATAAATTCCATATCAAATGAATATATATAAGAAATGTATTTGTGTACATAATCACTAGGCTAAATAATCAACATTTAATTACAAATCCCCAAGAGCTACAAAGATGAACAAGTTTACATGGCTAGGGGTTGAAACCAACACCCTAGTAGAAGAGTTAGTTGCTCATGGTTGCCTTGCACCCTTCCATTGATGAAGAGAATGAAGCTTCTTGGTCTGGTTCAGCTTTTCTCTTCCTCTCCCGAAGGTCTCTCTTTTTATCTTCTGATGTGTATGTTGAGAGATATGAGATATGTCGCTTTTGGTGCTTTTTGTATGCTTTTTGGCTCCTTTGGGCCCACCATATATATATATATATCATTATATATATCTCTTGTATCAAGAAGGCCCCCAAAAGTCTTGTTCAAGTCAGACAATCCCCCTAAGTCGTGCAAAAAGGGGGATTTTGTTGCAAGTGGGAGAGCAGGTGAGCAAGTGGCCAAGTGGGCTCTGTATCATTTCGATTGATCGAAATTGCCTTTCGATTGATCGAGATTTCGATCAATCGAAATGAGATTTCGATCAATCGAAATCTCGATTGATCGAAATCCACATCTCGATTGATCGAGATGCCTTGGCAACATTTTTTGATTTCATCTCTTGACTGCAGAAAGCTTCCAACTTTGCTCCATTTACTCCAATACCTGCAATACATCAAAAACACAAAAATACCGTAAACATATCTCGGTAAACGTAAAAACGGAACTAACATATGCAATAAAGAGGGTTCAAATGCATAGAATTCAACACTTATCATCGTCATTCTCTGAACTGGTGGTTCCGAATTTTCCAAGATGCATATGTAATAAGATATTGATTATCCAGATACTCTAACGTATAGAGTACAAAGGGGCTGCCTTTCTTTAGTAAAGCCATACTGTGTTGAAGCAATCTCGACAGTATTGGGTATTAAAACCAGACTTTAAAAAACGGAAATCATCAAGTTTATCAACATATGACAAAATAGATACTTGGTACTACATACATAGTCAGGAATGGACGGCAAAAAAATTTTTTTTTTTTTTTTTATTAGTTATAGATGTATTGAATTTTAATGTTTGTAACTATATAGAAATATATATAAATAAATTTTTATTGTTTATTTATTTATTTTTTTTATATATATATTTTGTTTATGTAACTAATACACAATCATGAAAATAAAGGTTAACCGAAAAGAAGAAGAAGAAAGAAAACATAAAAAAAATAATAAATAAATAAATAAAACTAAAAATAAATAAATAAATAAATAACGCAAAATAAAAATGTTCGACCTTACCCCCACCATGAAACCACCAAACCCAGATCGTCCTATTGCGGGGCAGATGTTGACGCTCCCCCAGAGGTTATACGCTCAACTTGCTTGGCGAACTCAGCAAGCATCTTTTGAGTTTGGAGCTGATCCTCATGTGCTTGACGAAAATGTGCATTCATGTCTGCACGCAATCCCTCTATCTCACCAGTAAGATAATTATAGTGTGCCTGGGTCATAACAAAAGGTGTTGGCTGCTGTTCTGTTATAGGCACACCCACATTACCTCGTAGTGGAGTATCCTCAACTGCTGATTCTGTAACAGTGTTTAGCTGGGCTCCAACTGCTCTAGGTAACCGACTGGTGCTCCGTGTCCAATTTGTAAGAGAAAAAGCGATGATGCCTTTCTCTACTGGCTCGGAGGCAGAGATCGGGAAATCATGATGTTGCAATATTTTGGTGATTAAATAGGGAAATGGAAGCGTCCAATTCTTTGCCGACTCTTTACTTTTCTGAACCAGCCCTTCATAAACGGTGTAGAATTGCCCCCAAATTATGGCAGGGATGGAGATCCACTGCTGCACATGAAAAGCATAGAGAGCTTCTAGAATTGCTCCTCGCCTCTGATTTGAATGCCCCATCGGATGAACGTTCCGGGACAATACAGAATCTACAAACCACAACTGTCTGGGAAGCCGAGAACGGGTTGTGGCATTCCTCTTATTATCAGCATACTGCCCGTTACACATGTTTTGGATCATATCATGACGATCTATTTCCGAGAACTCCTTAAAAGTACTCCACAAACTGCTGGGCGTATCATCCCAAACCCCCAATGCTGCTTCAACAACATCTATCTCAACTCGAATTTCATGCCCATCTATCGAGGTAAACAACACCCCCTGCTCGTCTTTTGAAGATGTCATATTCTGATAAAATAGTCGGACAAGGCGAGGGTACTACACATTGGATGCCGGAGTGAACAATGGCTCCAGAAGTCTATCTCTGAATGCTTGCACTCCCCATTTTGTATCGTCATGATCAACGAAATCATCTACCATGAATGTAGTCTCTGGAGTAATTTTTCGCGACGCCCATTCCGCTCGCACCACATCCTTAGAGCTCCGGACACGCTTTGGAGGTGGTGGGTTAGAGGAAAAGATACCTTTCCTTGCCATTGGTAGAAGGTAAAGTGATGGGTAATTTATTCAAGCAGTTGGAGAGCACCGTGGGCCAATGCCAAAATTAAAATCAACAGTGAATATCTATTGTTGAACAAAATAGAATCGTCTTGCAAGATTCTAAGTTGCTCGAGGTGTTCTGCTCACTTATGATCAATTTACTGCAGAATTGCATGATGAATGGACTCACAAATTAGGCTTTAATTGTTGTAGGATTGGTTCAACTTAGATGTCCAAGGAGGCAAAGCTGACTGGTACACTGCTGGTGCGTAGTGGCTTGGACTGGAGGCGCTGATGCTGAAAGATGCTGATGCAGGCTGAGGCGTAGGTGCGCTGGGGTTGGGCAGTTGCGCGCGCTGGTGCGCACGGACGAGGGCGCTGGTGCGCACGGACGAGGGCGCAGGTGCGCGCAGGGGGGTGCTGGGGCGTGCTGGGAAAGGCACTGGTGCGCGGCTGGGGGGCGCTACTGCGCGCTGGTGCGCGGCTGGTGCGCTGGTGCGCGGCTGGTGCGCGCGCTAGACCTGTGTTGGTATTCAGACCATAACTCCGTACACTATTGTCAAAACGACCCCAACTTCACGTGGGTTGAAGGAAATTCAATTCTGCACAATTTCATATTTCACGAAAATTTCCTAAAACGGACGTTTTCATCAACTTTCTGCCCTATTTGCGCAGCTACCACTTTTTGGACGAAAATGCCACTTTGTGAGGAGCAAGTGCCATTTTATTATGCGCACTTGCCACCTTGGGTAGGCCAAGTGTCCCGTTGGTTTGTTTTCGCAAAGTAAAAACGAGGAAACGAGGAAAAACTAGGGTATTCGGAGAGAGAGGAACACAGAGAGAAATACAGAGGCGATTCGTAACGATACGGACAAGATGATGGCGATTTCATCATCGTTCAAGCTTGGACATCCGATCATGAGTGGCTAAACACCATTCCGGGGAAGTGACGTAACCCTAACCTATCTTTCAATGTTTTAAGTTGTATATTAATTTGGGAACGATTTACTATATGCATTGATTGTATAACTGAGACATAAAGAATAGCTGTGCTATTACTTTCAATTTAAATGTATTGACTCATTGCATGTTTATTCTTATTCTTGTAGAATGAATTCAAATTTGCAATGATTAGGGTTTATTCTTTTCAACTTCTGTGATTTTGTTAAGACAAGTTATACAATAGTTTTCACATATCGTTTAATTTAGATTTTTGATAATTCATACTAAGCGAAGATGGGTTATAACATCAATAATTAGTCAGATGTATAGGCCATGCTAAGCGAAGACGAGTTATGCTTAATTGAATGTTGAATGAATTCTCTTGATAGAATTGAATTGGGCTTGTAGCCATTCTTTTCTGAATGCATAAAGTAAACATCCCAAATTAGTACAATTGTCATTGTTAGAGGGTTAGTGGTGAAGTCAGTTCCCAGGACCTTCTCTTCCTGATTAAATTTCATAACACCAATTTATAAAAAACTTTAATTTTCTCAATTAATTTCAAGATCAAATATCAACAATTGTTTTCCAATTAATTTAGAATTAATTCAAAGACTAAGTAACATAACAATTCAACCTTGCAAGTCCTTGAGGTTCGACACCCTCTATATAGCCCTGTCCTACGAGGACTCGTTCTATTGCGAGTGGTTAAGTATAATTGAAATCACATCAATTTTTGGCGCCGTTGCCGGGGACTTGCTTGAATCATTTTGGTGCCTAGTCTTAAGATTAGTTTTAATTTAATTGTTAAGTTAGGATTTTTCTTTATTCTTTTCTGATCCATTTCATTTTTTGAGTACAGGTACTTTTGGTTACGAACTGTGAATAAAGGAGTGGAATTCATCGTAAATCTCTGTGAGCTTTTCATATTCAAATTACCTGTGCTTGCTTATTCTAGTTAGTATTTGGCTTTCATTTGTTATTATTTTATTTTATTTAGTTAATTATATTTTATTTTAGTTTCTTTTCTTATTTATTTTATTTCAGTTAGTTGTTCATTTATTTATTTATTTATTAATTCTTAGTCCTTGTGGTATATGTTGGGTCGTCAGTCTCTAGATACACCAATAGTCCCATATAACCCTGAACTTGAAAGAACCTTACATCAACATAGGGGAGAAATTAGGGCCCAAGACTTAGAGGAAGAACATTTATCTGAGACTGAGAGTGAGACTGAAAATATGGCTGAGCACAATCCTCGAGCCCTTAAGGAGCATTTCGCTCCTGGGGCATATACATCCCCATCATGCATGCAATTGCCTAATGTCACAGCAGTAAATTATGAGATTAAGTCTAGCGTTATACAAATGCTCCCATCTTTTTATGGACTTAATAATGAGGATCCGTATAAGCATCTTGATGACTTCTTAGAAGTTTGTTCAACTGTTAAAATCCAGAATTTTTCTGATGATGCTTTACGGATGCGTCTCTTCCCATTCTCTCTAAAAGATAAAGCTAAAAACTGGTGGAATTCATTAACACCGAATACGATCACCTCTTGGGCACAACTACAACAAGAGTTCCTCAATAAATACTTTCCAATAGGGAAAACAAATCAAATGAGGCGATCCATTACCAATTTTTCTCAAATAGAAAGGGAGCAATTCCATGATACATGGGAGAGATATGGTGATTTGCTTAGAAAGTGCCCTCATCATGATATTCCTAAGTGGCAACTTGTACAATTTTTTTATGATGGGTTGATTGAGTCATATAGGCAAATGGTAGATGCAACTTGTGGGGGTACATTCATGCTTAAGAATGAGGATGAGGCATGGACATTGTTTGTGAATCTGAGTGAAAATTCCACACAACATGATTCTGCCAGTCGAGTTAGAACAAATAGTTCTCGCAAAACTGGAGGAGTTTTTGAAATAGGCACATCACTCGATGTCTCCACCAAAGTGGATGAACTATCGAGAAAAGTCGATCAACTCATGGTGGCTAGTCAATTTTTGACCCCTTCTCCTATCTTACAGGAAGGATGTGGTATCTGCACTAGTCCGTCACACTATTCCATAGATTGTCCCATGTCGGGGCAAATTCCTGAATCAAATCCAGAACAAGTTAATGCTGCTTTCTCTAGACCTGGAAACAATCCATATTCTAATACATATAATCCAGGTTTGAGGAATCATCCAAATCTCTCATGGCGTAGTCCATCTCTAAACAATCCTATCCCTCAGTCCCAAGGACCAGTTCCTATGTCAGGTTTTCAGTCGGGTCGTCAATCTGCTTACCCTTCATCTGATAGGCCCCAGAATCAATATTATCATCAAACTTCCCAGCATCCACCTCGCAATTCAGCGTTTGAGGATAAAGTGTTAGCGGCATTAAATAGACTCGACACTCATACTCAGTTACTTGAATCGAACACTCAGTTACTTCATTCCCACTCTCAATCCATCTCTAAGATAGAGGCTCAACTGGGGCAACTAGCTAACACTTTGAATCGTAGAGAGGAAGGAAAATTGCCAAGTCAGCCAGTAACTAATCCTAGAGGGCAATATGCAATTGATGATGCCGCTGCCAGTGGCCATCATCATGAGCATGTTCAGGCTATTACCACCTTAAGGAGTGGGAGAGTGTTAGATAATAAGGTGCAAGAGAAGAAAGATGTTGACAGTGAAATGGGAAAGAGTCCTCATGTAGAGTCTAAAATTAATAAGGCAACACTTTCTCCACCTACTCTAACTCTTGAGACAACATGTGAGCCCAAAGCTCCATTCCCTACACGTCTCAAGGAGTTGGCACCTTTTGGGAAACAATGGGAGAAAGTACAAGATATGATGGAAGTTTTTAAGCAGGTAAAAATAAATCTTCCTCTCCTTGATGCTATAAAACAAATCCCAGCATATGCAAAGTTTTTGAAAGATTTATGCACTCAAAAGCGTAATTCAAGGGGTAGTGTCCCAAAGAAAATCTTTCTCACTGAGCAAGTGAGCTCGATTATTCAGCATAACACCCCCCCTAAGTTTAAAGATCCAGGTGCACCCACGATATCTTGTGTTATAGGGGATGTTGGTGTTGATAGGGCACTACTTGATTTAGGGGCGAGTGTGAATCTTATCCCTTACTCAGTGTACTTGCAATTGGGATTGGGTGAGCTTAATCCCACGTCAGTTGTTTTACAATTAGCAGACAGATCAATAAAACAACCACGTGGGATTATTGTGGATGTGTTAATAAAAGTGGACAAATTTTATTTCCCAGTCGATTTCATTGTCCTAGACACAGAACCTGTACCTGATCCTACGAAGTCCATTCCTGTGATTCTAGGTCGTCCCTTCTTAGCTACGGCTAATGCGTGCATTAATTGTCGTACGGGGGTTATGGATATTTCTTTTGGGAATATGAAGGTGAGGTTAAATGTCTTTAATGCATCTCAACATCAGGCAGATGAAAATGAGTGCTATGCTATAGACCTTATAGAAGAGGCTGTGGAAAATTCACTTTCACTGATTTTGACCACAGACCCTTTAGAGGCATGTTTAGCCCATTTTGACTGTGAGGATTTTGATATAGATCAGAATATATGTGAGGTAAATTCTCTATTAGGAAGTGTAACCAGTGCTAATTTTTTGCCTTGGAGATCAGCTAAGGAACCATTGCCTAGATTGTCTAGTACTCCGCCGATTCCATCCTTAGTGTCTCCTCCTGAGCTAGAGCTAAAACCTTTACCAGACAATCTTAAGTATGTTTTCTTAGGATTAAATAAAACTCTTCCGGTCATCATTTCCTCTAGCCTGTCTAGTGACCAAGAGAGTGAGCTTTTGGGTGTCCTTAGGGAGCATAGAGAAGCCATAGGATGGTGTGTGGCAGACCTTAAGGGAATAGATCCTTCCGTGTGTATGCATCGAATTCATCTAGAAGAAGATGCTAAACCTTCGAGAGAGGCCCAACGTCGTTTAAATCCTAACATGAAAGAGGTAGTGATGAAGGAAGTGGTGAAGTTGTTAGATGCAGGTATCATTTACCCAATCTCTGATAGCAAGTGGGTGAGTCCCACTCAAGTGGTGCCCAAAAAGTCTGGAATCACTGTGGTTCCAAATTCTGAGGGAGAGCTTGTGCCACAACGAACCACTACCGGGTGGAGGGTATGTATCGACTATAGGAAGTTGAATTCAAACACTCGAAAAGATCATTTCCCTTGCCATTCATTGATCAAATCTTAGAGAGGCTTGCAGGTCAGAGTTTCTATTGTTTTCTAGATGGTTATTCTGGGTATAACCAAGTGGCAGTCGATCCTAATGACCAAGAGAAAACGACTTTCACATGTCCGTTTGGTACATTTGCATATAGACGGATGCCTTTTGGGTTGTGTAATGCACCCGCTACTTTTCAAAGGTGTATGATGTCTATCTTCTCAGACATAGTAGAGAAGTTTCTCGAAGTTTTTATGGATGATTTTTCAGTTTTTGGGGATTCATTTGATAGTTGCCTAGAACATTTAACCCTTGTGCTTAAACGTTGCAAAGACACCAACTTGGTGTTAAGTTGGGAAAAGAGCCATTTTATGGTTCAAGAGGGTATAGTGTTGGGTCACATAGTGTCAGGGAGGGGCATAGAAGTTGATCGAGCTAAGGTTGAGCTTATCTCTAAACTACCTCCACCAAATTTGGTGAGGGGTATTCGTTCCTTTTTAGGGCATGCAGGTTTCTATCGTAGGTTTATTAAGGACTTTAGTAAGATTGCACAACCATTGTGTAATCTACTCACTAAAGAAATTCCTTTTCACTTTGATAATGCATGTTTAGAAGCCTTTGAAAAGCTTAGGTCACTTCTATCATCTGCCCCTATCATGCAACCCCCCAATTGGTCATTACCGTTTGAAATCATGTGTGATGCCTCAGACTATGCTGTAGGTGCTGTTTTGGGGCAACGAAAAGAAAGGTTGCCAGTTGTGATTTACTATGCTAGTAAAACACTCTCGGGTGCTCAATTGAATTACACCACTACCGAAAAAGAGTTACTAGCTGTGGTGTTTGCCTTAGACAAATTTCGGTCATATCTTCTAGGGTCTAAAGTTGTAGTGTTTTCTGACCATGCTGCTCTTAAACATTTGTTTACCAAGAAGGAAACCAAACCCCGACTCATTAGATGGATTCTCTTGTTACAAGAGTTTGATTATGAAATTAGGGATAAAAAGGGTTCCGAGAATGTGGTTGCCGACCACCTTTCTCGTATTCTCGTTGAGTCGATATGTAATCCACCCCTTATATGTGATTCCTTTTCGGATGAACAACTCTTTGCAGTCACTCATGAGAAGGAACCTTGGTTTGCTGATATTGTGAATTACCTAGTAATAGGTAAAACTCCTCTTCATTGGTTCAAACATGAGAAAGACCGTTTCTATGCCCATGTCAAGTCCTATTATTGGGAGGACCCTAACTTGTTCAAATATTGTTCAGATCAAGTGATCCGGCGTTGCATACCTGAGTGTGAGGTCCACAGTGTGCTTACTTTCTGTCATACCTTAGCTTGTGGCGAGCACTTTAGTGCTCGAAAGACTGCATTTAAGGTTCTACAATGTGGTTTTTACTGGCCTTCAATATTTAAGGATTCTTACTAGTTTTGTAGGGCATGTGTGCGATGTCAAAAGTTGGGGGCCATGACCAAGAGAGATATGATGTCACTTAACCCTATAATAGTTGTGGAGATATTTGATGTTTGGGGCATCGATTTTATAGGACCATTCCCAATCTCATTTGGGTTCAAATATATTCTAGTGGGGGTCGATTATGTCTCGAAATGGGTTGAGGCAGTGGCTACCAGAACGAATGATCACAAAGTGGTGATTAAATTCATTCAAGAAAATATCTTCAGTCGTTTTGGGATGCCAAGGGCAATTATAAGTGATGGAGGTAAGCACTTCTGCAATAGGTTTTTCAAAACTTTACTTTTTAAGTACTCTGTCACTCATAAGGTTGCCACCCCTTACCACCCCCAAACTAGTGGGCAAGTTGAACTGTCAAATAGGGAGATTAAGAAAATTTTAGAAAAAACGGTTCGACCTGATAGGAAAGACTGGTCATTGAGGCTTAATGATGCTCTTTGGGCATATCGTACAGCTTACAATTGAAGAATTGCGTAATGATGCTTACGAGAGTGCAAAAAATTATAAAGCAAGAACTAAGGCATTTCATGACAAGCACATTATGCGAAAGTCCTTTGAACCAGGGCAAAAAGTGTGGTTATATAATTCTAAACTCCAATTTTTCCCTGGTAAGCTTCGTTCGAGATGGGAAGGCCCTTATGTTGTCTTATCCGTGTCTCTACATGGAGCGGTTGATATTCAAAATATCAAGGATGGTAAAGTCCTAAAAGTGAATGGTCAGAGATTAAAACATTACATTGAACATGAGGTGCTTAGTGAAAATGCGGAGGTCGTCGAGCTGGCGGATCCCATTTATTTTGATGAATGAGTGTTGATATCGGTCCGGCCGGGACGTTAAACCTGGTCTTCTTAGTGTAATTCTACTTTATTTATTTTATTTTTTATTTTATTTTATTTATTTATTTATTTTTTTATTATTTTGTTTTATTTTATTTTATTTTATTTTATTTATTTATTTTATGTATTATTATTAGTATTATTTTGTATAGAGTGTTTCATTTTTATTTCTTTATTATTTGCCTGTGTTTAATTCTTTATTTATTTTATCTGTACATGGACGTTTGTAATGTGTTTGCTGATGGGTTCAGGTAAACCTACTGGTTACTAAGCGCAAAAGCGTTTCCGAAAGCGCATCTACGAAATTACAGGTTTTCAAAGCGAGTCTACTGGACAAAAAGCGCAGTAGCGCTTGCTGGAACGCATTTGCGCAATTAAAGACAGGAATTACATCAACCTACTGCCTAAAAGGGGCACCTGCGTAGGAAGCTAAGCCTCAGAAAGCGCACCTGCGCTCTATTCCATGTAGCGGACCAAGCAAAAAGCCCACAGCCCACTTCCTTTCTTCACGACTGCGCTTATGCGCATTATTCAGCCCCAAGCAAACCCTAATGCACAATAGGGCATCCAGCCGCCAGTAACTCTGCATCGGCAACGGCGCCAAAAATTGATGTGATTTCAATTATACTTAACCACTCGCAATAGAACGAGTCCTCGTAGGACAGGGCTATATAGAGGGTGTCGAATCTCAAGGACTTGCAAGGTTGAATTGTTATGTTACTCAGTCTTTGAATATGAAGCCCTATTAGCAAGACTAAGGCTAGCAAAGACACTCTAGGTAAAACATCTACAAGTTTTTAGTGATTCTCAAAATCCTCTTTGAAAAGTGAACATGCATTCCAACGTGTGGCTGTTGTCATATTTGGAGAAGAAAACGAACAAATCTGTTTTTAAGAGAAAAACTTATTGAAAATGCTTGACACGACTGTTCATTATCACAAAACATTCATGATTGCTCATGTGCGGATGACCATGCAATGCTTAGCTCTTTTTGCTTTCTTGCAAGCCCATGTAGCGGCGTTGGGCCAATGACTCCCAAACCAATTAATTTTAGGGCATTAGGTGAAGAAGCACCCCTCGGACTTAATGACCGAGCTTACAAGGCGATGAGCGTAAGCAAGCCACCCGCTTATTATTGCTCAACCTTACACACTTATACGCGAATATTCCCTACTTTGAGGCATAGAAATCCGGTTTATTGAGTGAGAAGGCTTATTGCATATTTTTCTCTTTTTATTTCTTTTTTTTTTTACAACAACCGGAAGAACTTATTCTTTAAGTTGTTCAGATAAAAACAAAAATTTTCAAAAATTCTCCCTCAGACTTATACCCCACAATTTAAAATGCATGTGTGCGAATTTGTGCAGTTAAGGACAAATTTAGGGCAAGAACTGTACGTGCTCGAATTTGGACAAAAATGTAGACCGTTCTAGCCTACTATAAAGCTTGCAAAAGTGCTGGTATTTACAATGTTAAAGTTCTTAACTACCTGCTGCATTTACCTCAGACATTTATTCAAATGACTTCCTTTAAAAAGCAAGACATCATGGCAAGCATGCAAAAATATCAAAAAGAAAGAAAAAAAATTGCTCTACAATGACACTCAATGACCGAACATTGCATGCGTATGCAGGTGGTATAGCATACCGCACCCCCAAACTTATATGCAACATTGTCCTCAATGTTTGGACAAGAAGAACAAGGAAAGAAGTTACCGGGATGGCAGAATGCGAGAAAAATGGTATTCCACAGCAGCGGTCATCTTGTAAATAAGGAAAACCTGCACAGAACACCAATTGGATACCACGAGCATTAAAAGTGATAGGCGTTGAATGTTACGCATTCTAGCCTCTTAACTTATGTATTTCATTCTCTTAGTGATAGATTATTTTGTGATTTTACTTTGTTTTAGTGTTTTCTGTATTTTCAGGGCCTTAATAATTATTTCAGTTAAAACCGTGATTTTGGGCTTTTAAAGAAGACATCCAAGATGGTGAGATGAAGCCTACATCAAGGAGATTCACTTAACCATTTATTTCAACTCAAATCAGCCCAAGAAAGAGGTCCAAGAGAATTATAGCTGCTTAAGAAGGTTTCGGGCCTGAAGCCCAAATCTGCGCATAATGCAGTCTTAATCCCCTTTTGGAAAACAGACCAGAAGTCTTATTTCTGAGCCTCAAATCGACATTATTTTCGCGAAGGGTTGAACGAAATTTGATTCTGCACACTTTTATATTTCACGAAAATTTCGTGAATCGGACTTCTAGTGGGTCAAAAGTTGGGCCGAAGTCAGCAGGAAAAACCCACCTGATTAGTGCTGCGGGAAACCCTAATTAATTCCTAATTGGATTAGGACTTTGGTGAATTCTCTTGGGGAATAAAAGGAAGACTTGGAGGCTGAAGAGGGAGAGCTTACACAGAGAGATTGGAGAGTCTGAGAGGGCTGAGAAGAGAACAGAAACATATTGCAGAGCCATTGGAGAACGAAGTCATACGCGTAATTCAGAAAGATGATGTCTTCTTCCTCAACAGTTGAAGCTTCTTCTTCTACCATGAGCGGCTAGTTCATCCACTAGGGTTTTGATGTAGCCCTAACAAAGCATCAATGGTTTGATTGTTTTAATTATTGGGGACCTTTATATACATGCATAGATTGTGTAATTGTGAGGATTCTTATTAATGAATTGAGCAATAAAAGTCTTGTAAATTCAATCTCAATGATTTCTTATCTTGTCTTAGATATTTAGTTGTTGTTATTGAACTCAATCTCTTTTGTTTTCTGTGATCATGAGAGAGATTATTACACAATGGTAATCACTGAATATATTGTTATGAGCTTTGATGGATTATGCCTAGAGAAAATGAACCATACTGCACCCTAGATTAGAGTAGTTAGGCAGATGGCCCATGCCAATCGAAGATAGTCCATGGCTTAGCCTTAATCATATGTTATCTTCTTGACGGATGAAGGTGAGCTTGTAGCCACTGACACCACTTATGCATGATGTAATTCCCCTATAGTTGATTCAATTGACCATTGATTGTGGAGTTAGTGGTGAAGTCAAACACCCTAGGTTTCTCTCTTATTATCTTCATTATCTGTTTACCTTGGATTTATTTTATTTTATCTTTTTAATTAGTTAAAAATCAGAATTCTTTTATTATAAATTTAATTAGAATTAGTTCTGTGTTCCAACTCGTCAGAACATAATCCCTGAGGTACGATACCCATTCCTTTCGATAGCCCTATTCTGCAAGGAATTCGTTCTATTGCGAAGTGTGGAAATTTTTAATTGATATATTTTTGAGTCACACTCACACACGAATCAATTTTTGGCGCCGTTGCCGGGGATTATCTATTTGATTGATTGGATTTTACAGAATTAGTTTTAATTGGATTTTTAGTTTAGGAAATTTTTATATTTTATTTTTAATTTTGTTTTTGTTTTCTTTTCAGGTGCTTTTAGTAATATATGCAAGGTCGTCGTTCTGTGGCTGATCCTTTGATACCTCTTGATCCTGAGCCTGAACGTACTCTTAGACAACAGAGGAACATCCCTGTTGATACCATTGTGCAAGAGGAAGAAATAATTGAAGACATGGCAGAAGAGAGGAATAATAACCTTGTTCCTAATGCTGATGGAGAAAGAGCTAGATTGCTTAGGGACTACTATGTTCTTGAGACATATACCTCGCCAGCAGGTTTTCAACTGCCCAATGTCACAGCACAGAATTATGAGATCAAGTCCAGCATTATTCAGATGCTACCATCTTATTTTGGGCTGATTCAAGAAGACCCTTACAAGCATCTGGATGACTTCATTGAAGTGTGCTCAACTACAAAAATTCACAACTTCTCTGAAGATGCTTTCAGAATGAGACTTTTTCCATTCTCTCTGAAAGACAAAGCAAAGTATTGGTTCAACTCTCTACCGGCTGGTTCTATCACGACTTGGACTCAGATGCAACATGAGTTTCTCAAGAAGTATTTTTCGATAGGGAAGACCAATCAGTTCAGACGTGCTATCACTGGTTTCTCCCAACATGAGGGGGAACAATTTTATGAGACATGAGAAAGATTCAAGGACCTTCTTAGGAAGTGTCCCCATCATCAAGTTCCTAAGTGGCAACTAGTGCAGAGTTTTCATGAAGGGCTCACAGAAGCCAACAGACAGATGGTTGATGCGTCATGTGGAGGTACTTTTATGTTGAAGAGTGAAGAAGAGGCATGGACCTTATTTGAAAATCTTAGTGACAACTCTCTACAACATGTGTCCTCTACTCGTTCTAGCAGACCTGCCACTACCAGGAAGGCTGATGGAATTTTTGAGGTTGGTGCTTCAGAAGCTATGCCAACTGATATTGATTTAATTGCACAGAAGGTAGCAGCAATTATGGCTGCCAATCAAACTCCTTCTGCTTCAAATTCTTCATTGCTAGGCCCTTGTGAATTTTGCTCTAGTCCTATGCATAATGTGAGCAATTGTCCTTCAATGGGGCAATTTTCTGATATTCAACATGAGCAAGTTCAAGCCACTTTCACTGGACCAATGAATCCTCCACGAGGTAATACTTACAATCCCACATGGAGGAATCATCCTGGTTTTTCTTACAGTAACCAAGGGGCAGCAATGCAACCATCATATCAACCTAGGACTTTTGTGCCTCAACAGCAATATCAAACACAAAGTCCTATGGCCCAAAGAATTTCTACTATTAAAGACAAGCTGACTCTTACCTTGTCTAAATTTGACAAGCTTGATTCTCTTATAGAGACAGTGCAAGCTACTGCAGCAACAGTACAATCTACAGTTCAGCTAGTGCACTCGCATTCTCAATCCATTGCCAAACTGGAATCTCAGTTTGGACAGCTTGCTACTTCATTAAGTAGAAGAGAAGAAGGGAAGCTCCCTAGTCAACCAATTGCTAATCCAAGAGGGATGCAAGCTTCCACAAGCAACCCACACCATGAGCAAGTTCAAGCCATTACCACTTTGAGAAGTGGGAAAATAATTGACAATAAGGTGGGTGAAAAGAAAGAAGAAGAAAAAGTGATCACAAGTCCAAGTGCTGAAATTCCTTATGAGCCCAAGGCTCCTTTCCCACAACGTTTTCTTGAAGCATCTAAATTGGGGAAGCAAGGGGACAAGCTGCATGACATGATGGAGGTGTTTCGCCAAGTGAAGATTAATTTGCCACTCCTTGATGCCATCAAGCAAATTCCTCCTTATGCAAAATTTTTGAAGGACTTGTGCACTCAGAAAAGGCGTTCTAAAAGCCATGTGCCAAAGAAAGTAATGCTGCCACAACAAGTGAGTTCAATAATTCAGCAATGTACTCCTCCCAAGTACAAAGATCCTGGTGCTCCAACTATCTCATGCATTATTGGGGAGCACCATGTGGATAAAGCTCTTCTTGATTTGGTGCAAGTGTGAATTTGCTACCCTATTCAGTTTACTTACAATTGGGCTTGGGAGAATTGAAGCCTACCTCGGTGGTATTACAATTTGCAGACAGATCAACAAAGCAACCCCGAGGGATCATAGAAGATGTGCTCATTAAAGTGGACAAGTTCTACTTTCCTGTTAATTTCATTGTACTTGACACTGAGCCGGTTCACAATCCGAAGAGGCACATTCCTGTGATCCTTGGTCGACCTTTCTTAGCTACTGCTGATGCTTGCATAAATTGTAGGTCAGGGATCATGGATATTTCCTTTGGCAACATGAAGGTTAAGCTTAATGTGTTCAATGCTATCCAACACCCTCCAGATCAGAGTGATGTGTTCTGCATGGATGATATTGATGAATGTGTGGAGGAATTTGTCTCATCCTCTATATCTCGAAACTCCCTGGAGGTATGTAAGTCTTTTTATGACTTTGAGAACATTAATGATGAAGGGTTGTGTGAAGAAGTGCATGCTATGCTGGAAGTGGATGCTATTCAGAATACTCCACCATGGAGAATTCCAATTGAGCCACTACCTTTTCTCTCTAGCACTCCCTTAGTGCCTTCATTGGAGTCCCCTCCAGAATTAGAGTTGAAGCCTTTGCCT
The DNA here is from genome assembly GCA_026545225.1 of Cornus controversa. Taxonomy (NCBI): domain Eukaryota; kingdom Viridiplantae; phylum Streptophyta; class Magnoliopsida; order Cornales; family Cornaceae; genus Cornus; species Cornus controversa. The sequence goes on from CM048849.1 coordinate 4,881,261, forward strand.
GACAAATTGAAATATGTATTCTTGGGGGCACAGAAAAATCTTCCTGTTATAATTGCCTCTGATCTGACAGAAATTCAAGAGAAGAGCTTAGTAGAGGTTTTATACCAACATCGGGAAGCAATTGGATGGAGTGTTGCTGATCTTAAGGGCATTGATCCCTCAGTTTGCATGCACAAAATCCATTTGGAAGAAGGATGTAAGCCAACCAGAGAGGCACAGAGGCGGTTGAACCCCAACATGAAGGAGGTGGTAAAGAAAGAGGTTGTCAAGTTGCTTGATGCAGGAATCATTTATCCAATTTCTGATAGCACATGGGTGAGTCTGACACAAGTGGTTCCAAAGAAATCTGGTCTTACCATTGTCCCTAACTCTATGGGAGAGCTTGTCCCACAACGTACTGCCACAGGATGGCGTGTTTGCATTGATTACAGAAAGCTCAATTCTATGACAAGAAAGGATCATTTCCCCCTTCCATTCATTGACCAAATACTTGAAAGGTTAGCTGGTCAGAGCTATTATTGCTTTCTGGATGGTTACTCTGGTAATAACCAAGTAGCTATGGATCCAGAAGATCAAGAGAAGACCACTTTCACTTGTCCCTTTGGTACTTTTGCGTATCGTCGTATGCCTTTTGGATTATGTAATGCTCCGGCTACATTCCAACGGTGTATGATGGCCATCTTTTCTGACATGGTGGAAAAATTCTTGGAGGTGTTTATGGATGATTTCTCTATTTTTGGATCATCTTTTGAACATTGTTTGAGCAATTTATCACTTGTGCTTCAGAGGTGTCGAGAACGGAATCTGGTACTTAGTTGGAAGAAGAGCCATTTTATAGTGAAAGAGGGTATTGTATTGGGCCATATTGTTTCAGAGAGGGGCATTGAAGTTGATAAAGCAAAGATCGACCTAATTGCAACTTTGCCTCATCCAACTTCGGTAAGGCAAGTTCGATCTTTCTTAGGCCATGCCGGGTTCTATAGAAGATTCATCAAGGATTTCAGTCAAGTAGCTCGACCATTGTGCCATTTGTTGTCTAAGGATGTTCCCTTTATCTTTGATGAAGAGTGTGTGAAAGCTTTTGAAAAGCTTCGGTCTCTGTTATCCTCGGCACCAATCATGCAGTCTCCAAAATGGGCTGTACCTTTTGAAATCATGTGTGATGCCTCTGATTATGCAGTGGGAGCCGTGTTGGGACAGAGAGAAGAGAAATGACCACATGTCATCTACTACACTAGTAAGACTCTCTCTGATGCTCAACTCAATTATACAACCACAGAGAAAGAACTTCTAGCTGTAGTGTTTGCCTTGGACAAGTTTCGTTCTTATTTATTGGGATCCAAAGTGGTTGTCTATTCTGATCATGCAGCATTGAGACATTTATTGGCAAAGAAAGAAACCAAACCGCGTCTTATTCGGTGGATTTTACTGCTGTAAGAATTTGATTTGGAGATAAAAGACAAAAAGGGGACGGAGAATGTGGTTGCAGATCATTTATCTCGAATCGAGTTTGAGCCGGTGATCGATGCATTACCTATTCGAGACTCATTCCCGGATGAGCAATTGTTTGAAATCAATTTGATAAAAGTTAATAGCCAAAGGTTGAAACATTGTGTGGAAGGATGTGTGCCAAGAAGAGACGTGGAGTCCGTCGACTTGACGGATCCCGTCTATCCGACTTAATCCCTTCGGAGAGTCAATCGTCTCCTACGGACGTTAAATTGTAGGTTTTGTATGTATTTCTATCCTTTATTTCTTTTAGTTTTCTTTAATTTTAATTTTTTTTTTTTTATTTTAGTTTTCTTAAGTTTTTCTTCAATTCTAGTTGCGTTTTAATATTTTTTCTTTGAAGTTTTTGATGTATAAGTTGCTTCCGGAGGATGCCAAGAGGTGTACCGAGGTATTTGGACTCAAGACGGGTGAAAAATCATGCTCTCGGTCGACCTTGGGCGATGGAGACTCAAAAATATCAAGTCTCGGTCGACCTTGGGCGATGGAGGGTCAAACAGGCCTTCAGAAGGGGGATCGATCGCCCCAGAGAAGGGGGATCGATCGCCCCATGAAATTTCTTGAAGATCAGCCCCACCAGGTGGGTGATCGATCGCCCATCCTTGGGGGGATCGATCGCCCAAGGCAAAAATGTGGGCTGCCCGAATTGTTTTGGTATTTAAAGCTTCCTTATCCTCCTATGTTGCTACTACTTGCATCCTAAGCCTCTTTGAACTCCAATTCAAGTCCTATATCATCCGAAAAAATAATTTCTTCAATTAGTGATTATTATACAAGGATTCAACATTGATCAACATCAACTTCAACATCAAAGTGGATCAAAAATCACTAGTTCTCAAAGGAAGCTCACACTTTTTCAAGTTCAACATCGAAGTAAGTGAAGTTTTTCCTTGAAGAAATTGTTCAAATCTTTTTGAGGGCTTTTGAAGACCAAGTTTGGGGGATCAATTTGGTGCAATTACTTGTTCGATTTGGGTGGAAAAATTGCCGGAAAAAGGAGGTTGAAGGTTACAAAAGAATTGTGCACACCAAGTGTTCGATTTAATTCCTCAATTACACTTTTTCTACTTCTATGGCACCAAAGAGAGCAAGTCACCAAGATGCTTCAAGTTCACGTAATCCTTGCCGAGCGAGGAATGATCCGACCACAGGTTCTTCACGATCTCGCCGAGACGGTATTCAAGAGAGATGGCATCCAAGGGCGTTGAACTATGAAACAACGTTTGACATAGCCGAACTGTATGGTATGTTTCCCGAGACACGATGGGGGATTTCCGACATCCGTCGTCGTCGGTCGGCATCCATTTTTGTTCCACTCTCATCTACTATCTACCCGAGGCTTGTCAAGGTATTTTATCAAAACTTGATGCCGAAACCTGATGAGCGGGATGTGCTTACTTCTTCCGTAGATGGAACAATAGTTCGAGTGGACATGTCATCCATTGCCATTACCATGGGTTGTCCTCATGAATGCCCAGCTGATTTATCTCATATCTACACTCCTTTACCCGACGAGTTGTCGGTGGGCAATGTGGTTGCACGATTGTGTGCCAACCAATTTTCTGGGCCAAAAAGGAATGCAGCTTCAAAGTCTTCAATGCCAAATCATTTATGGTTCCTTGACGCTGTGCTACTCAAGAATGTATGTCCAATTGGACATAAAACCGAAAGACGTCAAGAGTTCCTCAGAGCCTTATATGCCATACATTTTGGGCATTGGCTGTCATTCCCACAGATTGTCTGGGGCCAGATGGAGAAATTCTATTCCAAGGTTGTGGCCAAGGTACCAGACAGTGCAAGTGACTGGGAGTTTCCATTCCCTACTATTATTCACCAGTTGCTTGTATCACAGGGGTATGCAGTCCACGAGGACGAGCTTGCCTTTCCACATGACCTTCATTATGGCACGCATGACTGGAACTTGAGTCGATCTCATATGCACCAGAGAGTCATAGCGGCGCCTGGTGAGGTATCTCGGTTGGCCCAAGGAGGAGAGCATGTAGATGTACCACCACCGGTGGACGATCCAGAGGAGATGGAGGCAGAGGAAGAGGAAGTGCATGCACAGGCTGGTGGCCATGATTATCAATACTTAGAAGGGCAGATTGCTGGGTTGACAGCCCAGTTTGGCACCTTACAGACAGAGGTCTCCACACAGTTTGGTGCAATGAGAGCAGAGATGGTGGATCACTTTCGTGACACTCGCCAAGAGCAACTAGAGATGAGGAGGATGATGCGTGCACTGATGCGCCAAGCAAACTTAGATCCAGATGCTCAGTCACCACCACATCCTTGATAGGAAGGTAACCATCTTTTGTATATTATTTTATTTTTAGTTTTTATTTTTCTTTTTATTTCTCTTTTTGTAGTTAGATTTTTATTATGAACAAAAAATTAAAAAATGAAAAAAATATTTTATATTTTATTTTTTTTGGGATTTTTCTCTTTCATATTTATTTTCACCCATACTATTTTCACTTGATCTTTGGGGTATAGTGGTTTGTTTTGACAGATTGAAACATCCAAGTTTGGGGGTGTGCTTGCATTGCCTTCGTGCTCGTGATGTACTCTATTTTCTTTCCACTACTCTATGGTCCTGGTAACATCGTTCTTACTCTTCTCTTTGCTTTGATTGATAGTACATTGAGGACAATGTACAGTTTAAGTTTGGGGGTGAGGCGATGCCTATTTTTGTGCTTTATTGCATATGGGGAAAATTTGTGAAATTCTTCTTGTATTAGGATTTTTATTTATTTTATTTTCTTATATTTATTTTATTTTCTTAGTTTGTTTTTTATTTTATTTTGTTTTATTTTTAGATAGTATGTTTTGACATGATTCAAAGGATTAATACCTTATGTAGGTGCATAACTTGCAATTTTTGAGTATGTTTTGAATTTTTGAAACCTGTGATTTAAAGTATGTGGTTTTAATCATGGTTTGCAATAACATGTTTTGGAGTAATTAGATTTTAGTTTCCTTACATGCACAAACACATTAGCATAATCTTATGGGGTATAAACTTTGGTTTTGAGTTATTGAGTTACATATGCTTGATATTAATTAGTATCTCTTGAGAATGAGTACCAATGACGTGTTTTACTTGACTTCAATGAAAAAAAAAAAAGAAAAAGAAAGAAAAAAAAAGTGATGAATAAGCAAATCAATTTGATCCTTTTCATGAGTAACCGGGCCTCTATGCCTCAGGAAGCACGGAGTGTTCGCGTCAAAAGTGAAAGGGTGAGAAAAGATGGGCATTGGTTGTCTTGATTTGTAGCCTGACTGATTCGAGTAATTAGGTCTCCAGGGTATCTTAAAGCCTAGTGCCCTAAAGCCATCTGGTTTGGGAGTCACTGACTGAAAGCTTGCTACATGGATCTTTCAGAAAGCTTAATAAATCAAGACATTGCACAACCAATAAAGCAATGAAAAAAGAATGATGAAAAAAAAAATGAAAAAGTCATGTATGCATGTTGGGAAGTATGAGTTCAATAAGGGGAGCTAGTGAGTTGAAGGGGTATGTGCCTTAATATATTCAGAACTTGGTTATGCTACATGAGATGACTGCTAGTTCACTTTACACGAGAAAGCTAGAGTTGATTATTTTGAGATATGTTGATGTGAATTATGTGTGGGAACCATTAATTTGAATTGTGGAATTTGAAAATTTGAAATTATTCTTGAATGCAAGTTTGTAACTATGTATTGTAATCTTCTTCTTGAATTAATGTTGAAACAGAATTTTGAATGTTTGTGGGTAACATTTCTGGAAACCCTCACGAGACTATACTCGTCCACTAGGGGGAACCTAGGGGTTTAAAGGCTTGTTGCATATGCTAAATGCAATCGTTTCTCCCACGAAAGTGCAGTTAGGTAGTTTAGTTAATGTTTAGTAGTTTCTTTGTTTTAGTTTTGTTTTATTCTATTGCTAAGGGACTAGCAATATGTAAGTTTGGGGGTGTGATAGGCGTTGAATGTTACGCATTCTAGCCTCTTAACTTATGTATTTTATTCTCTTAGTGATAGATTATTTTGTGATTTTACTTTGTTTTAGTGTTTTCTGTATTTTCAGGGCCTTAATAATTATTTCAGTTAAAACCGTGATTTTGGGCTTTTAAAGAAGACATCCAAGATGGTGAGATGAAGCCTACATCAAGGAGATTCACTCAACCATTTATTTCAACTCAAATCAGCCCAAGAAAGAGGTCCAAGAGAATTACAGCTGTTTAAGAAGGTTTCGGGCCTGAAGCCCAAATCTGCGCATAATGCAGTCTTAATCCCCTTTTGGAAAACGGACCAGAAGTCTTATTTCCGAGCCTCAAATCGACATTATTTTCGAGTGGGGTTGAACGAAATTTGATTCTGCACACTTTTGTATTTCACGAAAATTCCGTGAATCGAACTTCTAGTGGGTCAAAAGTTGGGCCGAAGTCAGCAGGAAAAACCCACCTGATTAGTGCTGCGGGAAACCCTAATTAATTCCTAATTGGATTAGGACTTTGGTGAATTCTCTTGGGGAATAAAAGGAAGACTTGGAGGCTGAAGAGGGAGAGCTTACACAGAGAGATTGGAGAGTCTGAGAGGGCTGAGAAGAGAACAGAAACATATTGCAGAGCCATTGGAGAACGAAGTCATACGCGTAATTCAGAAAGATGATGTCTTCTTCCTCAACAGTTGAAGCTTCTTCTTCTACCATGAGCGGCTAGTTCATCCACTAGGGTTTTGATGTAGCCCTAACAAAGCATCAATGGTTTGATTGTTTTAATTATTGGGGACCTTTATATACATGCATAGATTGTGTAATTGTGAGGATTCTTATTAATGAATTGAGCAATAAAAGTCTTGTAAATTCAATCTCAATGATTTCTTATCTTGTCTTAGATATTTAGTTGTTGTTATTGAACTCAATCTCTTTTGTTTTCTGTGATCATGAGAGAGATTATTACACAATGGTAATTACTGAATATATTGTTATGAGCTTTGATGGATTATGCCTAGAGAAGATGAACCATACTGCACCCTAGATTAGAGTAGTTAGGCAGATGGCCCATGCCAATCGAAGATAGTCCATGGCTTAGCCTTAATCATATGTTATCTTCTTGACGGATGAAGGTGAGCTTGTAGCCACCGACACCACTTATGCATGATGTAATTCCCCTATAGTTGATTCAATTGACCATTGATTGTGGAGTTAGTGGTGAAGTCAAACACCCTAGGTTTCTCTCTTATTATCTTCATTATCTGTTTACCTTGGATTTATTTTATTTTATCTTTTTAATTAGTTAAAAATCAGAATTCTTTTATTATAAATTTAATTAGAATTAGTTCTGTGTTCCAACTCGTCAGAACATAATCCCTGAGGTACGATACCCATTCCTTTCGATAGCCCTATTCTGCAAGCAATTCGTTCTATTGCGAAGTGTGGAAATTTTTAATTGATATATTTTTGAGTCACACTCACACACGAATCAAAAAGGAACAAAAAATAGATAACGAGAACATAATGAAATAATTATGCACAAACAGATAATGCCAATATCACTGTATATTTAAAGGTCTGAACTGGTGTTTCCCAATTGGCTAAGAGGTCTATGCGACAAGATATTGACTATCCAGGCATGCTAACGTATAGCATGCAAAGGGGCTGCCTTTCTTTATTACCGCCATACTGTGTTGAAACAATCTCAACAGTATTGGGAATTGAAACCAGGCGGTAATAAACGGAAATCATCAACTGAATCGCATATAACAATCAGATAAGTGGTACTACATACATAGTCAAAGTATAGAGAACAGATATATTGACGAAAAGCAAAAATAAAGACAGTAAAGATAACACATGGTATAAAAGAAAATATAAATGTATTCCATATAGATGAAAATGAGTTTGAGTACAAAGGGTACATGTAGGTGGAATACTCAGAAAGAAACTAAACATGGCCAACATGGCCTATCAAAAATAAAGAAAGAAAAAGACAAAAAGTAAAGCATAAAAGATGAATAAAATGCAGCTACTCGAGGGCGGGTGGTGGTGGTGGAGTCTCGGTGGGAGTAGAAGTGGAGGTGGAGGCTCGACCTGCGAACAGGAACTGCAGGTCCTGCCGGAAGGCTCGGAACTCGTCTAAGATCGCTCTCTGACCCTGTGCCAGAGAAGAAATGTCCGTCCGAATGCCTGCCAGCTGACTCTGCGTCACCTGGACGTGCTCATCAAAACCCTGCTGGAGCCGCTCTACGTCAGCCGCCAGGCAGGAATAGCCCGTCGCTAAGATATCATGCCGCTCTGCAGCGACATCCATCTCCTCGTCCTCCATCTCCTCGTCATCGGACTCACCCTCTGCTGGCTCGCCCTCATCCGCCTCCACCGGGGCATCCATATCTATATCGTCTGGTGGATCACCCTGGTGGTCTTGTCGCTCTAAGTGTCGCCTCACCCACTCCCACTGAGTAGATGTGAAGTGGGTGGGTGGTGCCAACCAGACGTCAGTCTGACTGACCGGTATACTGGCACTGCTGAGAAAAGCGGCAATCAGGAAAGGGAAGGGAAGCCGCCAACTAGCTGCTCGCCTCATCCTCTTGTTCACGAGGCCGTCCCAGACCTTGAACATCTGCCCCCAGATCAGCGATGGGACAGAAAACCAAGTGCCCGTGTGGAAAGCATAGAGGCAACGGAGGAGGTCGCCCCTGCGCTCTGCCACGTGCTGCAGCGGACACGCGTTCTTGATGAGAACGGTGTCCAGGAACCATAAGCTGCTCGGGCACATCGATTTGGACGTGTAGTTGTGACTGGGCGTGGTAAACGCCCAGCCACACATGTCCATCACGATCGAGAACAGCGTCGTGTATGCTGGGAGTGCGGCACTGTAAAGTGGCTGACCGTCCGGGCCAACCATGTCCGGTGGCTGCTGGTGAGGGATGCCGAGCATATGCGCAATCCGGCTCGGCGTAATCGGATTCGGGACGGTTGGCCGACCCGAATCCTGAGTGTAAACCTGTCCACTCGAATTGTGAATGAACCATTTTAACCTTTAGCTCATATGGAAGTTTAATCAACTACATATACTGGTGCATATAACATATATCAATGGGCCTCCAACATACACCCTTCAAATGATTCCCTCACACAAGCACGGAAACATAACTCTTTGTACGCTTATTGTCATAGGCAAAAAATAAAACCATTGGAAAGAGGGTTTTAAAATACTCAATTTTAAAAAAAGAATCACTTTATTCAGGTTTAAAACGACTAAGTTATGCCAATTTCAAATTTTAGAAAATCTACATTAGTCGACTTATAGAAAGAAGTAAGTCGACTTATGAGTGAATAAGTCAACTTATTTGCTGCTCTAGAAAGCTCCAAAATGCATTGTCCAAATCAGTCGACTTATAGAAAGAAGTAAAATCGACTTATTTAACCTGGGAACCCCCTTTTTCACCTTTTTGACCAAAATTCACCCCAAAACTCATATCTAAACCTTTCCAACACCTAAAACTCATCCAATAGCATTCAAACAATTTAGAAATGCTATATCACCATACCCATTTATCAAATCACACATTTGAATCACAAAGATCTCAAAATCCGTATTCTTTCTCATCAATATTACACATATCTTTACATATGTCCACAAACTCTCATAAACCAACCTCATCTTTATACATAAAAGATTCAAATGAAGAACACAAGTTACATATAGGATAATGTAAGTACAACATTTATATAATCCCAAAAATATTCATTGGGCCCAAAACATACGTCCCAAATCCAAATGGCTTCCAAGTTTATAGTCATTACATGAATTTTATGCATAAGGTCCAAAAATGCAAAAATGCTAAAAATCCAATCATGACTATAATTTTATAATCAACGTGCCACAAGCCGGCACGGATAGCCACAAAAATATATAATATCCTAACATATATCAAAATGCTACTAGAGTTCCACTTGGACACTCAAGTCCCATCTGTCATCGGTGCCTTATTTGTAAAAGAGTTTAGAATAAAGGGGTGAGCACCACTGCGGCTCAGTAAAGGTTTCCCAACCCTCCTAAGTGCCAAACCAACACGACCTACATGAATGTATGTCACTACATTACATGTATCATCCAACATAAACCATGTTCATTCGCAAGCAATGCATATATATAAGAATGTATTAAACACATAACATGTTTCACAGTTTAGAATGGAAGCATTAAACACACACTTGTCTCTCTCTCGGACTCAACCCGAGACCCTAGCATGATTCTTGACCAACCATACAACCTGGGCTATTTTCCACACAAGTTCAAACTTTTCATCACCAAGAACATTGGTCCTACTAGGTAATGAAAATCGATCCTACTAGGTGATGAGATCATTTTCGGAATGCATCACTGAGAACATCGGTCCTACCAAGTGATGAGATATTTTTGGGATGCACCATTGAGAACATCGGTCCTACCAAGTGATGAGATATCTTCTGACTACACCACCGAGAACATCGATCTTACCAAGTGATGAGACCCTTACAAGATTTTCACCGAGAACTCCTACCTCCAAGGTGGTCTAACCACTCCAACGCCCTCACCGAGTATTAACCTACTCTAGGCAATTCGACCACTTTTTCCCGTTTCCTCACAACGGTCCCATATATGCATTTTGAACATATTGTACTCAAGCACTCAATATTCATGCTTCATAATGCATTATCTAGTTATAAAGGAACATAGCATGCATTTCATCTCCACAAAATCACACATAGTATATATGTGTATAACACATGCATATAACCTCTCATATGCATACAACTTCAAAATTAGCATATTTTACTCATGCTACATTCAATACATAATTTTAGCACATAGAACTAACATGCATTCAACCACCACATATTCCATATATAATCACATATATGACATAAGGTTACACATTTGCACATAAACCCCAAATTGAGCACATAATACATATATACCCAATTTCTCCCTCTCACACACTTTATTCCACATGCTAAAACTAACGTAAAGAAGACCAAATGTGCAAAGATAGGACTCAAGAGAAGGAGAAAATTTGACTTTTCACCCCTCTCACTCTCCTAAAACATATGATACACAACCTACACCTCTCCTCTTCACCCGAAACCCTATAATCAATAATTAGGAGAGAAGAAGAACCCTACCTAAAAAATGAAGACCTTCCAAGCACTTCACCAATTTTCCAGCGATGTCCACCATGCCAAATCACAACTTTGTTCAGTTCAAATGGAAGCCCTACCCGTCCCCTACGTATCTCCCTCTTTCGACGAGTCTTGAATCCAAGCGGAACGGGTCCAAAATGTAGAGAAAAGGGAGAGCTATGGAGATGGAGAGTTTTAGAGAGAGAAAGAGGCATGAGATATGGCTGAATATCTCTGCCACTAATATTTAAAATATCTAGGGCTCGCAAAAAGACCAAAATACCCCGGCCACTTAACGTACCTTTTCGGGCTCCATTTTTAATTTTGAAAACTCCTATGGTCTTGAAATCACTTTCTCTACTCTCTAAATATTTCATCCAAGTCATTCCCAAGAATAAATAATTTTTGAGAATTTTTCGGATTCCCAGACCCACTTAAGTTGCATCCTGGGCCTCGGTTTGATCAAAAAGTCAAACTTCTCCAATTCTTCTGAAAACTCACCAAAACCCTTATAACACTTTCCAAACATGTTCTCCACACTCAAAACATATTAAACACTACTCAAAATGCATTTATGGCAATTATAATGCGAAAAATATAAAATTGGCCAAAATTGGTCACGGTCTCTACAACCTCCCCTCCTTAAAGGAATTTCGTCCCTGAAATTAGGAACACACCTCAAGGAGTGAACAACTCAGGATACTTGGAGCGGACTTCTTGCTCTCGCTCCCACGTAGCCTCCTCGACTCCATTATGTCTCCAAAGGACCTTAACCAATGGAATGGTTTTGCCCCGAAGCACTTGCTCTCTAGTATCCAAAACCTGTATTGGTCTTTCCTTATAAGACACGTCCTCCTCCACCTCAAGATCTGTCCAATCTAAAACATGTGAAGGATCTGGCTTATACTTTCTCAACATCGAAACGTGGAAAGTATTGTGCACACTTGACAATTGAGGTGGCAATACCAAGCGATATGCAGCCTCACCCACATGATCCAATATTTCAAATGGACCGATAAATCGTGGGGCTAGCTTCCCACAACACCCAAACCTCATCGTGATGAGACCTTTAAGAAGGCATGGTCCCTCACCTCAAATGCCAAAGGCCTCTGCCTCCTGTCGGCATAGCTTTTCTGACGACTCTGAGTAGCAAGTAAACACTGTCGTATAATCTTTATCTTTTCCATAGTTTCTCTGACTATATCTAGCCCCAATGCCACTGTCTCACCGATCTCTATCCAACAAACCGGTGACCTACATGGTTTACCATACAAAGCCTCGAATGGAGCCATCTTAATACTAACTTGGTAGCTATTATTGTATGCAAACTCCACTAATGGAAGGTGATCCTCCCAACTGCCTCAAAAATTAAGTGCACATGCTCTAAGCATATCCTCCAAAATCTGTATAGTATGCTCTGACTGACCATTTGTCTGAGGATGGAAAGCCATACTGAAATAGAGGTTCGTATCAAGTGCAACCTGAAAACTCTGCCAAAACCGTGATGTGAATCTTGGATCTCTATCAGACACTAATGAAACTGGCACTCCATGTAGTCTCAAAATTTGGTTAATGTACAACCGACTAAGAGTATCCACATTGTCAGTCACTTGAATCGGAAGGAAGTGAGGCACCTTGGTCAATCTATCTACAATGACCCAAACTGCATCGTGACTCTTCCTCGTCCTAGCTAACCCCATCACAAAGTCCATAGTGATTTGTTCTCACTTCCACATAGCTACCGATAATGGTTGTAACAAACCTGCCGGTCTCTAATGCTCGTCCTTCACTTGTTGACAAGTGAGGCACCTCGCCACAAACAGTGCGACGTCCTATTTCATGCCCTTCCACCAATACTGTCTACAAAGGTTGTGGTACATTTTTGTACCACTGGGATGTATTGCAAGTCTGGAGCTATGAAACACTCTCAGGACCCCATCCCTACAAGCCAATGGAATAACCATCTTGCCTCTAAACCTCAAACTCCCGTTTGAATGAACAACCTAATCTTCAACTGCTTTGCCACCCGTGATCCGAGTACGAATATTCTCTAACTCGGTGTCATGCCTCTGCTCCTCAACCACCCTACTCACTAGAGTTAGTTGTGCTATGAGTGTGAACAAAATAGCCTGTCCATCACTCTCACCTAAGTACAGTCCCATTTTTGAGATGTCCTCCATCATCTTTCACTCTCAGATGGCAATACTAGCTAGAGTGCCATGTGACTTCCGGCTCAATGCATCGACAACCACATTAGCCTTTCTCGGGTAATACTGAAGATCAAAATTGTAGTCTTCCATGTATTCAATCCATCTCCTCTATCTCATATTCAAGTCCTTTTGTGTAAAAAGGCACTTCAAACTCTTATGATCAAAGAAAACCTCAAACTTCTCTCCATAAAGATAATGTCTCCACGTTTTCAAAGCAAAAATTACTGCCGCCAACTCCAAGTCATGAGTCAGGTAACTCTGCTCGTGGATCTTCAACTGCCGTGAACCATATGCAACAACCCTCTCAGTCTTTATCAACACACATCCCAGACCATCCCGTGAAGCATCATGACATGACCCAAACCACGCTCGGGAATAATCAAAATTGGAGCACTAGTCAATCTATGCTTCAATTCCATAAACGAATGCTTGCAAGCCTCATTCCACTCAAATTTAACTCCCTTACGAGTAAGCTTGGACATTGGCACCGCCAACTTCAAAAAGTCTTTAACAAAATGTCGATAATATCCTGCCAACCCCAAGAAGCTACATATCTCAAATATATTTTTAGACCTCTCCTAATCCATTACTGCTTCTATCTTAGAAGGGTCTACTGATACTCCTCCTTTTGACACCACGTGTCCTAGGAATCTCACCTCCGTTAGCCAAAATTCATATTTTTCAAATTTGGCATACAACCGGTGCTCTCTCAATGCCTGTAACACTGTCCTCAAGTGGATCTCATGCTCCTCCATAGAAGAAGAATACATAAGAATGTCGTCCACGAATACTACCACAAACCTATCTAAGTACATCTTGAATATTCGGTTCATCAAATCCATGAATGCTGCCGGTGTGTTCGTCAATCCAAATGGCATCACTAGAAACTCATAGTGGCCATATCTAGTCTGAAAAGCTATCATCGGAATGTCCTCTTCCCTTACCCTCAACTGGTAGTATCCAGACCTCAAGTCGATCTTTGAAAAATAAGTCGAACCCTTAAGCTGATCAAACAAGTCATCTATCCTTGGCAAATGATACTTGTTCTTAATCGTTACTTGGTTTAACTTACGGTAGTCTATGTATAACCGTAAAGATCCGTCCTTTTTTTTAGCAAATAGGACCGGAGCTCCCCAAGGTGATATACTAGGTTGTACAAATCCCTTATCTAACAATTTCTGCAACTAATCTTTCAACTCCCTCAACTCTGTCGATGCCATGGAGATAGGCGAGGTACCAGGAACAAGATCAATGCTAAACACTATGTCTCTCATCGGAGGCAACTCTGTCAAGTCCCCCGGAAACACATCCACAAACTCACTGACCACCAGTGAAAATCCTCCACTAGTCACAATTGTATCGTCCATGGCTAATAAGCTAGCTTGAAAATATCCAACCCCGTTCCACACACCGAAACGAAGCAAAGACAGAACGTAAAAATCATCCCGCTCTCCCACAAAGTAAAAACAATCACCCTCAGGTGTGCACACTGTCACTCTCCTACGGAGACAATCAACCGTGGCTCTAAATGTAGATAGCCAATCCATACCTAGAATGACATCAAAAGTGGTCATGTCTAAGAACACAAAGTCGAACACTAGTCGACGTCTAGCAACCTTGATCTAGCAAGACCGACATACTCTATCCAGGGTAACCCTACCCCCAACTAGTGTATCAATGGACAATGGTGACTCCAGTGATGACACCCTCAACCCCAAGGCACAAGCAAATGCAATAGATATGAATAAATGCGATACACCTGAATCTACCAACACCCTAGCCTATGAGCTAGAAACCAGGAAAATACCTCTGACCATTGACAGTCCCGGTATGTCCTCTGCTGGAGCAAGCGTGAACACACGGCCCCGTGACTGCTGACCAGTCCCCTATAGTCCCGATTGTTGACTAGAAGCAGGCGTGGGACCCCTCGCTACCCGAGATCCCTTAGCTGACTATGCTGGCTGAGGTGGCGATAGTGCCCTAAAGCCAGACTGAACTGCAGTTGTTTGCCTAGCCCTCGACTAAGACTCTACACCACTCTGCGTCCCCTGCCTCTGTGGGCAGTTAGCTCTCAGGTGTCCTGGTTGCTTGCAATAGAAGCATACCATTCCCTTCACTGCCCCAGCTGGCACTGATGTCACTATCTGTCCCTAAGGTCAATCCCTACTAAAATGGCCAATCTGATGGCAATTGTAGCACTCCACAGAAGATCGTAGAGATCTCGTTGGCAAGGCCAATGAAGGTACTGGGTGAGCTTGCTGCTGTACCCAAAAACCTGACCTGATCTCCCTATGCCTCTTCCATCCCTGGCTACCCGAAGATGCCCCCGTACTCTTCACTTGCTGTTTAGACTCCTATATCCTTTGGGTGTCTCTATCGTCTTCTTCAGCCACTAAGGCTCTATTAACCACTTCATTATAGGTCCTCAAACCTAAAATGGATACCCTCTTTCTGATAGAGGTTTTGAGTCCCTTCACGAACTTTTTAACCTTTAGCTCCTTGTTCATTACCATCTCCGGGGCAAAACGAGCCAATGATGTGAATTTGGTCTCGTACCCCACGACATAACCATCACCTAATCATACAACCTCAATTTCCTATTATTTTCTCGAAAATTGGGCATGACCCATTCTAATAAATCAGATCCTGGCATGTTATACCTGCTTTAAATTCATATGGACACTTCTGGGCACATGTCCCCTCCAGCATTTATATCTAACAATCAAAATGGACACTTCTGGGCACGTGTCCCCCCAGCATTTCTACAACATGCATAATATAATCAAAAATACATGTCTCAGTCCTTGAATGTCTGTATTATATACATACATCACATGAATAAAATACAACTGAAGGAACTGAATCAACATAATCGCTCCATACATTTAATCCAAATGTAATGCATCTATCTATCCCTTATCCTGGACATACATCAGATTCTAAGGAATCTAGACACTACCTCTACAACCGGTGCTATTAGTCCCCTAACTAATTCCGAAATCAGCAATACCTGCAAAACCTGGGAGGGTTGAGCTCAAAGGCCCAACAAGGTATGTAGAACCATACTATCACCGCTGCAACAGGTCGATCCTCACATATTCTCAAAAACATACACATTTAAATATATCACAATATTTAAATCATGCTCCTCCTAGCATACATGTACCAACAATGCATATGGCAGATCTAGCACATATGAACATATAAACCAACTACACATGATTTATGAAGATCATTCACAACATGCTCAAAAAGTAATAAACATCTAACATCAATATGTATAGAGAACATACGTGTCAAAATATTTACATAAACAATGTAAATCAACTACCACATCTCCTACTCATCAAGTAGCACATCTCAAATGCAATATAGATGCATTTAAACAGAAAAACATGCTTAACAGATAAACACATAAGCATAAAGGTATCTTCACCTTCCACGGTCATAATCCGATACATAATACAAGTATCAAGGCTTGCATATACTCTCACACTCGGCCCTCATCTGATACCCCACATGATTGGCCCACTCCGAGGATCATGTGACCTAGGACAACTCCGATAACCATCCTATGACCTGGACCACTTCGAAAGGTCATTCTACCCTGGCAATGTATAGGATTGCCATTGTGTGAGGGGACAACTCCGAGGCTCACTACTTAATAGTGCAATTCAACCAAGTACTCCTTGTGAGATCGATACCCTCTATAAAGAACCGTATCTACAAAGATTCGTTCTTTTGCGAGTGGTTTAAATTATGTTTTGATTGGCAATAGTAAGCTATAAAAATAAAAATAAGTTTAGCCACATCACTATTGAGAGAGAATTTCCAATTTAATCCTAAAAACAGAATTTTGGTTTGAATTTAACACTACTTTGTAGAATGTAAAAACATTAAATTTAAAACAATTTGTAAAGTTGAGAAAGAGAGCTAGGGGTGGTTTCCACCTCTAGCCATTTGACATGTTTATTTATGTAGCTAATGGGATTTTTCTACAAATATATGCAACACAATGTCATTAGACATATCAAAAGATAAACATAATTTCTAACTAAACATAGCCCATCTTTAACAAGCATAGTTCTTCAATCTATCTACTTATCCTACCTTCTACATATACCTACGTGTGTCTGAACTACCCTATCTTGGCATCGGCTATATAAGCAAGAAACATCACATTCTATTAAACACCATTACAAAGCCATCATTTACACTTTTTGTGAAAGTTGTAAATGTTGAGCATTCAAAATGAAGTATTTCTACTCTAAGACAAGATGAAGAAATAAAATCAAATGAATATATTGAAGAGGTTCACAAGTATTATACAAAACATTAGGCTAAGTAATCCATATATACATATAAATCCCAAAATAGCTACAAAATGCACAAGTTACATGACTAGGGGCTTCAACCACACCCTAGATGGAAAGTTAGTTGATCATAGGAGACTTGCAATCCTCCATGACCAGAGATATGAAGCTCCAAAGGTCTGGTTCAACTCTCCTTCTCTCCTCCTGAAAATTGTGTGTCTTCTCTTTCCCAAAAACATGCATATATGTCCATCCACTTGTGTCCTTGGGTCCCACCTTACCTATATATCTATATAATTCACCAACTATATATATGCTCCCCTCACATGTCTCTTTGAAGTTAGAAAATCCTCAAAAAGGAAGTGCAAAGGTCATTCTTGGAAGCAAGTGGCAAGACAAGTCGACAAGTGGGCAAGTGGACAACTTGCAATTTACAGAATCTCGATTGTGCGAAATTGAGGTTTCGCACAATCGAGATTTCGATTACGGGAAATCATCATTTTGATTGTGCGAAATGCCTTTATGAATTTTTCTTGATTTCTTCACTTCCTCAGCACTTGATCGGAAACATCGCCATTTTTTGGGACAAAACCTAATATTCAACAAAAACACAAAAATAGCATAAAAATACCAACGTAAACATAAATACGGAATCAACATATGCAATTAAGAAGGCTTAAATGTGTAACATTTGACTCTTATCAAGCCTATAAAATCTAAGGTCTTAATGATCAATCGCTTACAAAAAGAGGCAATCAACATTACAAGCTGATCACCTAAAAAGAAAAAATATATAGGCATTGAGCCCACAAAAGCTAAGGTCTCAATGACAAATTGCTTACAAAAAGAGACAACTGACATTACAAGCCGATCACCTAAAAAGAGAAAAATAAAAAAAGGCATTGAACCGCAAAAGCTTAGGTCTCAATAACCGATCGCTTACAAAAAGAGACAGCTGGTGTTCGTCGTACAAAATGCGATAAAATAATATGTAATAATGTCGTTGTTGTTTTACACCTCGACAAAAGAGAATTTATAAAACCCTACAAATACTCTACAAAAATATGTAAAGTCGTGAGTAAGGGTCGAACCCACAGAGACTGCGCTGGTTTTGTTGTTAAGCTATCAAGACATTGTCTAATTTAATTCAAAAAGAATTTGTTTTGCTTGTTTTATACTAAAGTGTTGAAATTAAATGACAAAAATAAATGATAGATTCTGGAGAGAGAGAGTCCTGGGAATTGACTTCACCACTAACCTTCTAACAATGACAATTATACTAACTTTGGACATTTAATCTATGCATTCAGAAAAGAATGGCTACAAGCCCAATTCAATTCTATCATGAGGATTCATTCAACATACAATTAATCATAACTCGTCTTCGCTTAGTATGCCCTATACATCTGACTAACTAATGATATGATAACCCATCTTCGCTTAGTACAAATTATAAAAACTCTAAAGTAAATGATCTGTGAAAACTATTTTATAACCTATCTTAAACAAATCACAGAAGTTAAAAAGAACTAAACCCTAATCACTGCAATTTTACATTCATCCTACAAGAACAAGAGTAAATATGCATTGAACTAATACATTCAAATTAAAACTAACAGTACAACTGTTGTTTATGTCTCGGTTATACAATCAATGCATAAAATAAATAATCCCCAAATTAATATACAATTTAAAACATTGAAAGACAGGTTAGGGTTACGTCACTTCCCCAGAATGGTGTTTAGCCACTCATGATCGAAGGTCCAGGCTTGAACGATGATGAAATCGCCATCTTCTTTCCCGTATCGTCACGAATCGCCTCTGTATATCTCTCTACATTTCTTCCCTCCAGAATACATAGTTTTTTTCTCCCTTTTGTCATTTTACTTTGTGAAAACAAAACCCACGGGACACCTGGCCTCCCCAAAGTGGCAAGTGTGCATAAGAAAATGGCACTTGCGCCTCACAAAGTGGCATTTGCGCCCAAAAAGTGGTAGCTGCTCAAATAGGGCAGAAAGTTGCTGAAAATATCCGTTTCAGGAAATTTTTGTAAAATATCAAATTGTACAGAATTGAATTTCCTTCAACCTAAGCGGATTTTGGGTCATTTTGACAATCATGTACCGAGTTATAGTTTGAATACCAAAATGGGTCCAGAACTTTTTAGGCCTAAATTAGCCCAATCTTCAATGCAAATAGGCCAATGCTCCTTTTCTTCATTTAAATTCATTTTCATCCCATTTCTTTAGTCCATTTAGTTGGATCTTCAATATAAACATATCTCTCATGGGTTAAGCTTCAGTGATAACTAAATGAGCACCATTTGTAGCCCGATTTTACCATTATTAATCAAAATTACCCTTAATCACCTGAAATCATAAAAAGATTAAAATTATTAATAAAAATATGAAAGAAATATTACTAAGACACTAATTCATATAATTTTAGGGGCATTGAATATACAATATTCATTACTTATCACACCCCCAAACTTACATATTGCTAGTCTCTTAGCAATACAAAACTAAAAATGAAGTAAAACAACTAAACTACTTCCTCTTTCGTGGGAGATCTGATTGCATTTAGCATATGCAACAAGCCTTTTAAACCCCTAGGTTACCCCTAGTGAATAAGTGAAGTCTCGTGAGAGTTTTTAGAGATGTTACCCACAAACATGTCAAAATTCCTATTTCAAACATTAATCAAGACGAAGACTACAAAATGCAGTTAAAAGACTTGCATTCAAGAATACTTTCAAATCCCTAAATCCCATAATTCAAAACAATGGTTCTTACAAAAAATTTACATCAACATAACTCAAAGTACCAACTATAGCCCTCTCGTGAAAAGTGAACTAGCATTCATCTATGTGGTTTAACTTAGCTCTGAATGATTAATTACAAATCCTTTCAATTTATTGGATCCCTTTATTAAATTTATCACTCAAAACATGAATACATGCAAATTATTATTTTTTATTTAAATTTTTTTTATAGTTGTGCAATGCCCAGGTTTATTAGGCTTTCGAATTGATCCATGTAGCGAGCTTTCAGCTTGTGACTCCCAAACCAAATGGCTTTAGGGCACTAGGTTTCAAGATACCCCGACGGACCTAATAACTCGAATCAAAACGGCCACAAACCATAGACTAACTAATACTGCAATGCCCAAATTTATTAGGCTTTTGAATTGGTCCATATAGCGAGCTTTCAGCCTGTGACTCCCAAACCAAATGGCTTTAGGGCACCAGGTTTCAAGATATCCCGACAAACCTAATAACTCGACCTAAAACGACCACAAACAACAGGTGTTTTTTTTATTTTTATTTTTTACAAGTATAGCATGCTTCAAATGTTTATTTTCAAGGAATACCAACTCATATTCAGCACACATAATTGATACTAAAAGCCAAGTATAAACCCCACTAACTCTACTAGTGTGCGTGTGAATTGTGAAAAGAACTAGAGTCAACGACTCCAAGTTATGTCAATGCAAATAACGACTTAAACCACTGCATTCAAACCATAGTTTCTAGAAATTTTACACATACTCTACAATTGCAACTCAATAACCTACATAAAGTATTAAACTCCTGATTGATGTTAAAACATCTAAACTTAAAACAAAACAACCTAAAATAAAAAAAAATAAAAAACAAATAAACAAAAGTGTTCTTCCTTACCCCCAAACTTGAATCACATATTGTCCTTAATGTGAAACAGAAACACGAAGCACATGGTAAATGATAAAAAATATTACCGTGGTGGTAGAGTTGTTAGAATTTGGCAAAGCATTCACATGAATAAGGGTTGGCCATCCCCCCAAACTTGGATGCAAGAACCTGTCATAAAAAACACAACTACACACCATGCATATTAAAAAGAGAAAAAATAATAAAATAAATAAAAAGAATGCAAGAAAATGAAAACAAACACAAATAAAAATTAAAACGAAGAAAAATCAACTCAAACAAAAGCAAAAATAAATGAAAAGAAAAGCACACACTTCTTAACTACTACTTTTGATGGAAGGTTCACCCTATACCACATCTCTTAAGGAGATCTAAGAGTGTCCCCCCTATTTTGTCCTTACTTTCTTGTACCAAAATCCAAATAATTTTTAGGCACCTCTTATCTATATAAATGTGAGGTTTTAAAAGAAATGAATCAATCGAATAAAAGTCTACTGATTCAGGAAAACATGACCCTTTAACTTGTTATTGACTAATTTTCTCATTCGTATCTAATTTGTCACTACTTAAGTCAAAAACAAAGGTAAAAGTGGACTCTCAGTAGGACTTATGTGATCACACTTAAGTTCTTCATGTAATGTTTTGGAGTCCGGTATGAGTAATGGTTCCACAAAGGAGGTATGGTCTAACTCAATTGGTTTTGTGAGTTCAATATTGGTCATGGGCTGACTTAGAAGTTCCTCTTGATCTTCACAATTCAAAGCATTGGTTATTTGCTCAATTTGAACTTCAAGCCTAGCTATAGATTGCAAATGTGAATTTAACAAATTAGTTTGTTCCTCAAGGTTGCTAATTCGTTCATCAAGTTTGCCAAGGGCAGCCAAAACTTTGTCCTCAAATCCTGGAGAATAAGTATGGGAAAATGGATCATCCCCCCGTATAGAAAAATTTTCATGTGTGTGTTCTTGATAAAAATCATAATATTATCCCACAGTAGGACAATTTATCACATGATGAGAAGGACTAAAGCAACATGCACATAACTCATATGGTATGGACGAGTGAGTAGTGGGAGCATGACTAAAGGGCATAAATCGGTCCAATCTCCATGATAATATATCTAATTTATTCGACACATCCATTGAATTTTTACTCACATTTTTCATATATGCAAAATTATTAATATCACAACCAAATTAATCTAAACATGATTCCAAAGAGTCTTCAAACTCAACTAACATGTTTTCAATTTTTTTTTCAAAATTAAAATAAAATAACAATCCTAAATAAAAGTGCATGAATTAAAATACAAAAACTTACAAGAGGCCCTAAAATTTCAACTTCCTTCCACTTGTGTAGTAACTCTTGTACCTATATTCAAACACACAAAACACCTAAAACAAATTAAAACAGAATATATTCAAGTCCTAAATTATAACTAAAATAGACTTTATCTTTAAACTTAACAACCCAATCATGACCGCAGTCCCTAGCAACGGCGCCATTTTGTTCGTCGTGCAAAACGCGATAAAATAATATGTAATAATGTCGTTGTTGTTTTACACCTCGACAAAAGAGAATTTATAAAACCTTACAAATACTCTACTAAAATTAGTAAAGTGGTGAGTAGGGTCGAACCCACAAAGACTGCGCTACTTTTGTTGTTAAGCTATCAAGACCTTGTCTAATTTAATTCAAAAAGAATTTGTTTTGCTTGTTTTATACTACAGTGCTGAAATTAAATGACATAAATAAATGATAAATTCTGGAGAGAGAAATTCCTGGGAATTGACTTTACCACGAACCTTCTGATAATGACAATTATACTAACTTGGGACATTTAATCTATGCAATTAGAAAAGAATGGCTACAAGCCCAATTCAATTCTATCAAGAGGATTCATTCAACATACAATTAATCATAACTCATCTTCGCTTATTATGGCCTATACATCTGACTAACTAATGATATGATAACCCATCTTCACTTAGTACGAGTTATAAAAACTTTAAATTAAATGATCTGTGAAAACTATTGTATAATCTGTCTTAACAAAATCACAGAAGTTGAAAAGAACTAAAACCTAATCACTGCAATTTTACATTCATCCTACAAGAACAAGAGTAAATATGCATTGAACTAATACATTCAAATTAAAACTAACAGCACAACTATTGTTTATGTCTCGGTTATACAATCAATGCATAAAATAAATAATTTCTAAATTAATATACAATTTAAAATATTGAAAGATAGGTTAAGGTTACGTCACTTCCCTGGAATGGTGTTTAGCCACTCATGATCGGAGGTCCAGGCTTGAACGATGATGAAATCTCCTCTGTATATCTCTCTACGTTTCTCCCCTCCAGATTACATAGTTTTTTCTCTCTTTTCGTCGTTTTACTTTGCAAAAACAAAAGCCACGGGACACTTGGCCTCCCCAAAGTGGCAAGTGCGCATAAGAAAATGGCACTTGCGCCTCACAAAGTGGCATTTGCACCCAAAAAGTGGCAGCTACGCAAATAGGGCAGAAAGTTGCTCAAAACGTCCGTTTAAGTAAATTTTTGTGAAATATGAAATTGTACAGAATTGAATTTCCTTCAACATTAATGAATTTTGGGTCATTTTGACAATCATGTACCGAGTTATGGTCTGAATATCCAAATGGGTCCAGAACTTTTTAGGCCTGAATTAACCCAATCTTCAATGCGAATAGGCCTGTGCTCCTTTTCTTCATTTAAATTCATTTTTAGCCCATTTCTTCAATCCATTTAGTTTGGATCTTCAATATAAACATATCTCTCATGGGTCAAGCTTCAGTGATAACTAAATGAGTACCATTTGTAGCCCGATTTCACCATTATTAATCAAAATTACCCTTAATCACCTGAAATCATAAAAAGTTTAAAATTATTAATAAAAATATGAAAGAAATATTACTAGGACACTAATTCATATAATTTTAGTGGCATTGAATATGTAATATTCATTACTTATCACCTAGCATTACAAACCGATCGCCTAAGAAGAAAAAAATATATATAGGCATTGAGCCCACAAAAGCTAAGGTCTCAATAACCAATCGCTTACAAAAAAGAGGCAGCTAACATTACAAGTCAATCCCCTGAAAAGAAAAAAAATATAGGCATTGAGCCCACAAAAGCTAAGATCTCAATGACTGATCGCTTACAAAAAAAGGTAACTGGCCTTGCAAGCCGATCGCCTAAAAATAAAGAAAATATAGGCATTGAGCCCACAAAGGTTAAAATCTCGAGTGGTCGATCACTTATATATATATTTATAAAAAAAATTGGCATCATAAGCTAATCGCTTAAAGAGCCTAAGCTAAATACATCATGTGCTGATCTCCTAAATAAAGGAAGCTAAGGTGTTATGTGCCGAAAATAATCATTCTCATTAAAATCATCATTCTCATTAAAATCCCAAGTGATAAACAGAGCTGGGAAGAAATTTTTGTTTATTAAGTGAGGACATGGCGTAAGTTACCAAGTGTTTTTCTATTAATGGAATATCAAATACTAAAATTCAGCACAGTCAAATACTTAGAAGTCAAAAACATGAAATGTTGATATTCATTAGAAATGGATTACAAAAGAAGGGAAAGAGTTCAAATATCCCTTAAAGCTCTAAGTGAGCACTACAAAAAAAAAAATTAAAGTCAATTTTTGGGAGCTGCCCCATCCTCCTTGTTGAAGTCTTGATCAAATGAGTCAATTATCACAGTGCTTTTCTAAGTATGCACTGGCACTTTAGGTGTGATCTGATCAGATAGAAGAGGAGGAGAAAGAACAACAATTGGAGTAGCATGGGCTAGGGCTGAGCAAGAACTCTTGAGAAAGTCAGCAAACTTCATCTCAGCTTCTCCAGCTTCAAGAATACTATATTCCTCGAATGGCTCAATCCTCTGATCGATATCAAAGTCGTCAGGATCTTGATAGTCACGTTCGGCCTTAGGTTTTGTGCTCTGGTCAAAGCCATACCAGAAGCCATCAACTATCTTCAAAGTTGAAATCTTTAAAAAGCACTGATACATCAAGCCCGCTAAACTTGTAGACTTATAGAAGAGCCTGAAGTTTATGGCATTCTATTCAGCCTCCAACACCCTTTTCTCAAAATATAAAATTGCCTTTTTCTTTTCAGTAAAAGACTTGTTAAGAGACTTCACTTCCCCCTCAAGGCTTTCGAACTTGCCCCTATTCAGCCACTCAACCTCCAGAGCCTTGTAGAGAGAGATAGTTATATATGCACTCTCCATTACCACAAGTCAAGCAAAATTAGAAAAGAAGAAAGTAAGGATGATAAGGGTAAAGAAATAACAGAACGAATCTCTATGATATGAAGAGGAGCATTTGTAAGGAGTTCATCTCTATCAACTCCTTGCTTATGGAGCTCATCCCGGGGAGGCCAGAGTCCCTATAACATCTCGGTCAAGGGTAACACAATCCCCCACTGTTACGAACGAACCATCTGACTTCCTCAAGTTAGGAATCAACCGTTCAGTCAAATCAACGAACGGCTCATCAGTAGCAGTGCTGGCAGGATCTGTCAGGATCAGAGCAGAAGAAAAAGAGCTTAGTCCCTTCATGGCATCAGCCATTAGTTTCTGGCAATTGGATGAAGGAGCAACACCAGAAGAAGGTATCTTCTCCCTTTAATATTTTTGGCCTTGAGTTGGCCAGAAGTGGAAGATCCTCCCCTGGTTTTTGGTTCAGGCATCTCCATGCTTGAGTCAGAAGAATCTGAATCAACATATAGGATAGAAGATTCAATTGAAGCGTCAGCAGCGAGAACTTGAAGCTTGTGAGGGGTCAAAACCTTCTTTACCGAAGGACGAATGTCCCAAACATTCTTCTTCAAATGTTTGATCTGATTAGTTGCACAAAAAAAAATAGCAAACTTATATAAAAGAAATAAACAAGAAAGTATAAGTTTTGAAGGTTCTCTAGGACAACTAAAGAAGACTTACTAGACAAAGTGACAGAAGGAATCATAACGTCATCAAATGCCCTGGAAATAGGAAAGTGTTGATCAGCCTTAACGCTCTAGGCTCCCTTAACCAGAACAAGTTTTTCCTTCCACAACTTGTCAACAGTGGGGGCATAAACACAAATCTTTCTATTCTTAGGGAATAGATGATAGGTTATCCTCTGACCTAACTCGGTGGATGGAATAACAGAACAAAAAGTCATTTATACCTAGGTTTAGTTTATAAACACGAAAGCAAACAAGAAACGATGAGAAAGAAATAAGAGTTTAATTGAAGTGGTGCAAACCTCAGTTTGTAAAGAATGAAGTTGAAGAAATGATGAAGGGACAACTAAAAAGCTTTCAAGTGAGAAGTCAAGAAAAGAACTTTGCATTTTCTAGCCCCTTCACTGATACTATAGTCAAAATCTAAGGGATAACCCTCGATTATGACGTCACTGGGGATCCAACATTCTCCCTGAATCTTTTTGACATCAACTAACTGCTTAAGCAATGGAGCAACGTCTATACCTTGACCGGATGTGACTGCTTCCTCTACAGTAGTGATGGGTTGGGCAGTTTCTATGATTTGAAGAGATAAACTAGACATGATGGTATCTCGGTTATCAGAATGAGTACGGTCACTATCACTCATTGACGTCGTAAAGAAAAAAATGTGGATAAAAGAATGAAAACTAACATGCGAAGGTGAACTGGTTGTAGGAAACTCGAAGGAAATGAATCTAAGGGAGAAGATAGGCAGTTACAAAAATTTTGTGGCTGAAAAAAATAAAGTGTCAAGACAAAAAATACAAAGGTAATGTATAAGAGTCACTTACATGCTTCAACACCGTCGTTGGTACCTCAACATTAATGAGGGTTTTCGATACAAGCAATAGGTTTACGTTGGCGTCCCTAGAAATTCCCTCCAGTTCGGGCAAGCTCATACTGAAAGCTATTCACATGGGCCTACTAATGCACGAGCGGGCCGAACCCAAGAAGGAATTAAGCCCAAACTTTAGAAAACAAGCCTCAAAGAATAGTCTCAAAAGAAAGAATGGGCCATGCCACCCTTTCTAGGGTTAAAATAGCCCAATATAGACATCAGTCCAAATTATATTAGGAATTTATATGCTTGAGAGAAAAGATAGCTCTAAATAGAGAAATTTGAGTCATAAAAGGATTCAAATTTCAAGTTGTATAAGTAAGAGAGAAAGATTAATGAAAAATGATCGTCTTTTCTCTGAAAAAATATTGTATTCTTGAATTTTTGGGTGCATGCAATAGATTAATTGGTTAAAAATTATTCGAGCAATTTCTTTTACTAACAGAATGGATTACGCTTGATTCGATCTGAATTCGATAAGAGGTATACCTTATCCGATTCAATAATCCGATGGATTATTTATAAGTGAATCCATATTCGATTTTCTATTAATCAGATATCCGATCTGATAATTGAATCTATTAAAGAATTAATTTTTTGTTAAAAAAAAATATCAAATGAGATTAGCAAACAATGATTAGGAAAAAAGAGATAATTCGGAGAAGAAAAATAAAATATAAACAAGCAAAAAGAGTAGAATTGGTATGAATTTTTATTAAAGAAGAGAACAATTGATGATGTAAATATTTTCACAATCCGGTTCGATGTGTGCCTTCCTGTAAAATGGAGGAGATGTGACCACGCCGGCTTGATGCCAGCCAAGTGCACTTCGACGATCAAGTTAGTACTTGATGAAATAAGAAAAAAAAAATTCTATATTAAATTGTGGCATACCTCTTAATGTGCCCCAACTCTCCTTTTTATAAGAGAATATTTAGTAGTCTAATAAAGAACACCTCAGTTAGCTTCTTTAATTAATTTAGGAGAGATACTGGAAAACAAAGTAGTTATCCTTGTCTTCCAACTATAGCTTATCTTATCCATTTGACTCCTTTGCCCTTTGAACTTCTTGTAGGGTAAATTTTTTATATTAGTTGCCCTCTCATTCCCTAGTTTTCTTTTTTTGTCAAACATAGGAAATGCTAAGTTGTTTCTTCTTAGAGAGTATCTTTTTTGCTCGGGAACCGAGCTTATTTTTGTCAGGTGATTTAGCTTTTATTTTTCTCTTAAACTCTCATCCTTTAATAAGGGAAGAAGATATATCTCAGGCTTTATTTCGGCTAGGTACCCCTTTAATAAAGGGAACCCCTTTGGGATTTAATAGTAATCTTGGAATTCTCATATCCCGCCCTTTTTGATAAGGGCCATCTGATGATGTGCACACCTTGATGGGAAAGGGGGTTTTCTGATAGCATAAACAAAT
Organism: Cornus controversa; assembly: GCA_026545225.1. Lineage (NCBI taxonomy): Eukaryota > Viridiplantae > Streptophyta > Magnoliopsida > Cornales > Cornaceae > Cornus > Cornus controversa. The sequence goes on from CM048849.1 coordinate 4,909,430, forward strand.
CAAAATAAATCGATAAATTGGTCGAACACTTAATGTATAAAAAATCATGTAACAACAAAAACTTTTCCTATTTAACACAGATATGATTGTATAGAGAATATAAGATGCAGAGATCGTGTACTTTGATGAGGATAATTTCTCAATCCCCTAGTCTTTAACAAATGATGAAGATGTTTATCTTTCTGATATACTACCCATAAGAATCACCACTCTCTTGAGGTTGATTATCTAAAAACCTAGTTCTTGTGGGAGAATCCTAGGTTTGTGAATTGATTTCTCTCTATAATCTCCTTACAACCACCCTTGTTGTAATTACAAAACCCTTATGACTTTTTGTTTTTCCACAACATGAGAGAGAATGAATGAGACATATTTATAGGGAGCTTCTCACAAGTTAACTTTCTCTTTCCATATATACAAGATATGGTAAATCATATCTTCATATAAAAGGAAAATATATATACACTTCATATCTTATATTCTTTCTACGAAAAATAAGATATTATGTATATATTTAAATTTTATATATATATATATATTCTAAAAAATTAAAATATTCAATATATATTTATATATAATTCCTCTTATGCCCTTAGTATTTAATTAAATTACAAATGCTGACATTAAATGAATTTACTTTTAACCACTCAGTTGATTTTAAATCTATCCGGTGGACTAGGAGTGAGAATCATGTGGTTTCAAAAGGTGCAAAATACTTATGTGTTGTTTTATCACCAAATAACTTTTTTACTTTCAAGAGTTTGTGCAGAATCCAACTTTTGCAAAATTGCCTTTCTACATGACCATTTTACCTTTTTTAATTAATACTTTAAATTTATATTCCACAAAAACAATGTTGTTTTTAATTATTATTTGATCTGACAAACAACAAAAGAAGATGTAATATGTTCGTTTGATAATTTCGATTGTTTGGATTGTTCAGATTTTTCCATGAAATAGCTTCTTGGAGGACAGAGTATAGTTGAGAAGAAATCTTAGGAAGAAATTGCAGGAAGAAATCTTAGTATTGAAAAAGGAAATGTTAAAAAGTTGAATGTATATATAATTTTTAACCTGACCCAACCAGCTGGATCAACCATGAAAATTTACAACCCCCTGTTCTTATTCAATCACCATATGAAGTTAAAAAACCAGTTTACATAGAAAATGATATAAAGCATTTTATTCGAACTTGTTTAATCATATATAATCTGTTATAGTAAATGAAAATAGAAAAACTTATAGTTTATATCAAAATTTACATTGTTTCATAATGTAGGTCTTCCGCTTTAGTTTGATTTAACCTGTTATGAGCTAAGTGGTTAATTTAGCGGTTAAACCAGCGAATCAGCAATTAGCCCACGTTGGTATCCATATGAGAAATTAATTCTCCATATTAATAGAGAATTAATTTATTTAACCTGACAACTGAAGAGCACTCACAAAGCACTAAAATGTCAAACTAACCCAGCTAAAGAAGTCACTGAATAAACTGATCGACAACTCGAGCATTTATATGGAATATGGACCTGTGAGGAATTCTGGGAATTTTGAAGAATATATCCAAGAATATAACCTCAAAAGGAATTAGGTTTAGAAATGAAGAACCCAACTTCATTCACAAGAATCTGTTACGAGGGCATATCCAAATATGCCCCCACTCGAATTCCTCAAACTTATTACAATAAATAACATTTATATGGAATACAGTCTACCTGTGTCTGTGTGAGTCTGGGACTGGACTGGACTATGACTGAACCGGCCACGGAGCTCTATTCGTAACAAACAACCCATTTAAGAAATAGAAAAGTTCCGCCTAAGAAAGCCCATTATATTTCTTCTCACTTCAATAGTTGAATCCGAACTAGAGAGGGTTATGGGCCGGACCAATGTGCATTGGTATGCGCACAACCCCTCTCCTTGAATATCTCTATAATAATCTCTATCTCTCTCTCTCTCTCTCTCTATATATATATATATATGTATATATCTATATACTCCCTCCGTCCCATAATTTTTGGCATGTTTGAGAATTCCAACTTTTTATAGTGGGACCCACTTTTTAGTGTAATAATGCATGAATTTACATATTAGTCCTTGTTTAAAAGTTAGTATTATTATTATATGGTGGACCCAACTTTTAGGATAGTAGAGTTTAAAAAGGGTAGTTTAGGAATCATATAATTCATTTTAGGAAATGGACATGTATTTTAGGACATCCCAAAAAGGAATAGTGGACTAAAATTATGAGACGGGGGAGTAATATATAACCTTATTATAAGAAGAGCAAAAGAGGCAATCTAACAGTCAAAAGTAGTTAAAAAATTAATTTGTGGGCTAAAATGTCTTTTGCTATCTACAGTCTAAAATCACTTTATCTAAAAAATCACTATTGCGAGTATGTGATAGTGCCGTAGACACGGACATATACTAGTGTATATATATATATATATATATATATGGACTGACTTCACCTTATCACACCCCCACATCTCAACCTTTATTTAATTTTATAAAAGACTTTAAAATAATATAGACATGTGGAATCCTAATCTAATATACATCATTTTAATTCATATGCTTCGTGTGACATAGAATAATTAAATATTTTTATTATGTAGATCAAGATCACGAGAATAATTTTATGATGAGTATCATTTCTAGCCACGGATAAAGATGCATTGCCACATTGTTATGAACTTGTGGAATGTTGTGTTGTATCCTGTCCATTTTTTGAGCCTGGATATAGACATTATAAATGTCTTCAAAAAAAAAAAATCTGATTCCAGTCCGCGAGTGTTCGTCAATTGAGTTTGGCTATTGGTTTTCAATTCGAATCTTTATACACTACACAAACATGGGAGGCCCAATCCTTGCCCAAATTTATAGTGGGCTTGCAAGTGCCCCAGTTGGTTTTGGTGCATCTAGGCCGTGAAGTAGCATATCATTCCTAAACTCCCTCGCTCACATTTCTACCCTCTCTCACTAAAATTTAACACTTATGCTATGTTTGGTATACAGCAATGGAATGGAATGCCCATTCCAACCATTCCTTGCCCAAATTTGAAATACAAATTTATAGGGGCCTGCAAGTGCCTCAGTTGGTTTTCATGCATCTAGGCCGTGAAGTAGCATATCATTCCTAAACTCCCTCATTCACATTTCTACCCTCTCTCTCGCTAAAACTCAACACTTATGATGCATTTGGTACGTAGGAATAGAATAGAATACTCATTCCAACTATTCATTTGTTTGGTATGAATTTTAAGGTGAGAATGGTCATTCCCTTAGAATGAAAATTCATTCCATAGTTAAACCTATGGAATGAGCATTCCATTCCCAGTAAGATTAAAAAAAAAATCATATGACCAAAAAACCCTTCACCTCCATCACCACCACCACCACCACCACTACCACTACCATTACCACCGGCTCTACCACCACTGCCGCCATCGCCTCCACCCCCACATCACCACCTTCCTCCACCACCACACCACCACTTCCATATCGCCACCTTCCTCCACCACCACCACCACCGCCACCACATCGCATTGCCACCACCTCCATTGCCACCTTTCTCCACCACCACCTTCATCGCCACCCCCACCACACCACTGCCACCACCTCCACATCGCATCCACCACCCCTACCGCACCACTGCCACATCACCACCTTCCTCCATTGGCACTCCCACCACACCATTTGCCACCACCTCCACATTGCCGCCACCACCCCTACCGCACCACCGCCACATCGCCACCTTCCTCCACCGCCACCCCCACCACACCATTCCACCTCCACATCGTTGCCACCATTCCTACCGCACCATTGCCACATCGCCACCTTCCTCCATCGCCACCCCCACCACCTCTACATCTCCACCTTCCTCCACCACCAAACCACCACCACCTCCACATCACCACCTTCCTCCACCACCATCACCTCTACATCACCACCTTCCTTCACCACCTCCAGCACCACACCTCGCCACCACCTCCACATCGCCACCTTCCTCCACCACCACATATTTGTTGGTTTAATTTATTTGTCACTAGAAGGGGTATTTTAGAGATTTTGATTTAAAATTTATTTCATTCCCAACTCATTTCATATATGCAACCAAACAATAGAATGAGAATGGTCATTCCATTCCATTCTATTCCCAACTTCATTCCATTCCATTCAAGCATACCAAATGCAGCATTAAGAGATGTCTTCGTCCTCCTCCCATTCTTCTCTCTCTAAAACGCTCTCCTTTCTATCCATGGCATCTATGACGAGCAAACGAACCCACTCCTCACATCCCTATCTTATATCCTCACATGGAGAAAAAGTTGGGGACAACGGAAAAAAAATTAAAAAATCAATCACATATAAAACACAATATATACCTGATTTGGTACAACTCAGTGTTCATGAATGAGAAAAAATTATACTATATTGATATAGGGATGTTATGAAGGTAAAATAATTTCAACACTGGATCATGTACGTATACAAACTCTTACCCTATAGTTCCTCTCAGTGTACTCCACGAGACACTTTCGCGTAGGAGTATGAAAAAAAAATTGGGGGGGGGGCAGGGCTAAATTTCTTTATATGTATTTTTAAAATTAATTTTTTACATACATATATATAAGGTGTAAAAAACATTTGGGAGGGGGGGTGGGGGCATGGCCCTCACAGTGGTCTGCCACTACTCTCATGTCATTAGTGTTCGCTCTACCAAATTCATAACTCCCTCTACCATCAAATCCCTCATGAGATGGCTCTCCACTATAGATTCTAGGGCTACCACCTTCCGCCCTAGACTCTAGGGTTACATTAGTCTCTACCCTCACTCTCTTGTACTTTCATTTTCTGTTTGGTTTGGTAACACTGTGGGTTTTCATTTTCTGATTTTTGAAAAATGAAAAAGGAAAACATGTTGTGCTATCATTTCTCTCAAAAGTAGAATACGTTTGGTAATGTTATTTGTTGTTGAAATTTTGAAAGTAGAAATCGAAAATATGTTTGGTAAAAAAAAAAAACATTAGTACTATCATTGACTAAAGTAAAAAAGTTGTAATAATTTGAAAAAAAAAACAAGCATCATATTTTATAAGCAGCCAATTTTTTTATTTATTGTATTTTAAAAAAATTTACTTATATTTTCTATTTATAATTTTTTATTTTGTCTTTTTTTTAAAAAAAAATTGCTTATATTTTCTATTTATAATTTTTTATTTAATGTATTTTATTTTTTATATTTATATTTGTTTGGCAACCAATTTTTTTATTTATTGTATTTTATAAAAGTTTTTTATTCTTATTTACTTATAATTTTGTATTTATTGTATTTTATTTATATTTTTTTAAGGAACCATTTTTTTATTTTTGTTTATTGAATGTTATTTTTTATATTTATATTTTTGAAACAACTATTTTTTTATTTATTGTATTTTTTAATTTTTTTATTCTTGTATATTTATAAAATTTTAATTTATTGTATTATATTTTTTTATATTTATATTTTTTGAGCAACCAAAATTTTTATTTATTGTATTTATAAAAAAAATCAGAAATGAAAACTTGAACTGAAAAATGAAACTAAAACTAAAACTGAAAGTTCGTTATGAAGATTTCAAATTTTGTCTAAATAATTGTCAAAATTTTGACATCACATTTTTTTTTTCTTCAGAACAAGTAATCGCACAAGTATTGACATTATCCCATCGGGCGTGCCAAACATGATCGGCCTCTAAAAATAGATCAATGTCTAACATTATCAGGCAACTTTGGAAGGCAAAGATTAGCTTTTCCTTAGGTTCTCTAGTACCTTAATTAAGAGGATTTTTGTAATGTATATCGGAAACAAAAGTGAAGCAAGCAACTATGGTGCCGAAAACACCTTATGATATTCACTTCTATTCAAATACTAATTAAACGAAAGAAAGTGACAATGCGTAGAATACACAATAGTATTCACTTTATTCTATACCACTCCTAAGAATGAAGTATTATGAACCTAAGAGGAGGGTTTTTCCTTGACTCCTTGATGGAGTGAACATTGTTGGGAATTAATCCTCTTTCATTCGGCACAACGGAAGCATATCATCACATCAACAATCACACAAGCATATATGAAAATAATAATCAAACACATCTACCCACAAGACAATATTTTACATGGTTCATCCAACTTTAGGACTATGTCTATGGAGAGAGAGATTTCACTATATTGAGAAGAGAATATACAACACGCGGAAAGCATGCCTTCCACACACACTCTTTCACTCTCTCTTGTCATCTTCTCCTAGAATTACATATACTTTCTCCTCTCCTCACAGCACTCACCAACCCCCTACATTTTCCTCTCTCTCTCTCTCTCTCTCTCTCTCTTTCCCTTTAACCTTGCTTCTATTTATAGAGTCTCCAAACCCATTCCTTGTTGTACAAGGATTATAATTTACTTGAAGCCCAAGACATGCCTAACAAGAAATTACCAAATAAATTTCAACTCTAAAATATAAACACAATTATAATAAAAATATGAGCCATAATTCCTGACAATCTCCACCTTGGCTCAAATTTCATTAACACAATCCTCTATAACTCCACCTCAACTGAAGATTCCTCCACCTCAAATCAAACTCCATCACATCATCTCCATTGGTGTTTAGTTGCTCATGCATGACAACCCACCAATCAATTATCATCACTCATTATCCTCATCATCATCACTCTCTACCCCCCAAACTCTCTTCTTTTCTCAGTCACTACTCCATTCTCTTTCTTCTTTTACTATTTTTCTGGACCAAAAATAGCAAACCTCCCTTCTTCATACCAACATCTTGCCCTATCTTGAAAACAAACATCCCCTGGCTTGTCCTAAGACCTGTTCCTTATGGGCTTCACACTATCATGATTCTCGTGTCTTCATCAGCTCTGATTATATCTCCATAACTCTTCACGATCAACCTTCAACTCTAACACACCGCCAATCTTTAGCTCTGATCTTCAAAACCAACTACAGGCTCTGACCCACCATTAGCTCTGATATCAGTTATTGGGAATTAATCCCTTTTCATTCGGCAGAACGAAAGCATATCATCACATCAATAATCACACAAGAATATATAGAAATAACAATCATACACATCTACACACAAGACAATATTTTACATGGTTCACCCAACTCTAGGGCTATATCCATGGGGAGAGAGATTTCACTATATTAAGAAGAGAATATACAATATGAGAAAAGCATGTCTACCACACACACTCTTTCACTCTCTCTTGACATCTTCTCTCCAGAATTACATATACTCTTTTCTCTCCTCACAATATTCACTAACCCCTTACATCTTTTCTCTCTCTCTTTCTTTTTCCCTTTAACCTTGCCTCTATTCCTTGTTGAACAGGGAGTACAATTTACTTGAAGCCCAAGATGTACCTAACAAAAAATTACCTTACAACTCTAAAATAGAAACACAATTATAATAGGAATATGAGCCACAATTCCTAACAAACATCTGCCTAAAACATAATAACAAGCTTAATCTCAGGATCTTTTGAACCATCCAAAACTATGGTTGTCCAATCAGGCTTAATTTGTTGTTGTTAATAAGCTCAATCTCATTAACAACTTTTAAAGTATCATCGTATGCTTAGTTTTGTTGTTGACTAATTTTACTTCTCACCCCATTAGTAAATTAAGCATACCACGAGCCAAAAACAAAAACATCAATTTAACAATCTACCTCCAATTGACTAGCTAACAACTTACACAAGGTTAAATTCTTTAAAAGAGTTGGTGTTTAATACAACTTATTGTCCCTTGTATGCATCTTTTGGATAAATTAAAAATTTTCATATAAAAAAATAAAATTGTATAGAAATTTTACTTACATTTAATAACATGTAATGCATGGCCAGACTCTTAAAGTGCTTCTATTTGTTAACTCATCTTTAGAATGCATGAGTACTACTTCCAGCTCTATTATAATGGGTGGAAGCGAAATAGAATCCTTCCAATATATGAGTATGAGTCAATTTCTAATGGTAGAAAAATGAAGTAGAATCAAATAAAGCAAAAATACATGGCATATACATACCAAATAAATAGGTGAGCTGATAAGTTAACTAATAAAATAGATACATATCCTTGCAACATTGTTCCAGTTGTTGTGCTATCAAGAAAAATAGAGTCAAATTCTCTCAAGTGACCTTCATATTCAACAACTAGTTATAAATTGTGTCTAAAAAAAGTTTCATAACACCATCTATGATCACAGTAAAATTTACAGCACTGTGTCACCTATTTCACAAAATATCGTTGACAACCTATTAGTCAGGGACACAAAGGAGTTGTCATGCTTGTCTCTAAGAATCTTTTTTCATTCTCAAACTGTTGTCATTCTCAAACTATAAGAAAGACGCGATAGTCGTGGATGAGAGATTAATCTCTTTGTAGAAAATTGAAACTTTGACTTCTTCGTGTTCAATTATTGTTAATTTGTTAGGATTGTGAACGTTGAAATTGATGTTACAACTCAAAGTTAGATGTAAGGAGGAGACATGAATGAAAAGATTAAGACTGAGAAATAGGTTAACCAAGAGATATTAGTAGAATTGGACTCTAGTAAGAGTCCATAGAAATGATGACTCTGAATGCTGATAGAAATTGAATCATGGATGTTTTGGACTCTTGAAGCTTCATCATTGACTTTGGATATGTGTGGACTCTATATATATATAGTTGATCAATTTACATTGAAGATGGGCTCTTACAAGGGTATGCTATATTATTGGGAATGTATTTGTTAAGTTCTGGACTCTGTAAAGGCTGGTGATTACAATAGTAGGCTGTTACGGGTAAGGTTGTCGATTGTGACTTGGACTCATTGGGAGTTTGGGAGAGGAGCTATATTAGTTTGTTATATATAGGATCAGTTACACAGAGGTGATGTTAATACGTTACAATCAAGGGGACTTGAAGACATAGTGCATTAGGATATATTTTGTTTATCTCTTTCTATGTCTTTTATTTTATTAATTATCTTGTAACTTAGGGTTAGAGTTAATGATATAAGTTTTTCTATAAATAAATATAGGGAACTGTGTATTAAGGGTTCCACAACCACTTTACAAACATTGCATCACGTGCAATACTTTCAAACAGAGTAATATTGCTCTTACATCTTCTTATTCTATATCTATCTCATAAATTTCTTACTCTTTGCCTCCTCTAATCAGTCTATCTATCTACATCTTCCTCACTTTCTATCTCCCTCCTCGCTATCTCCCTCCCCCTTGCTTTGATTCATTCTCGCAATTATTTGCGCAGATTAAAAATCCTCTTAATTGAGGCAAAAAAGAACTCAATAGGGAGTTTGGTATTCTCTCTCCCTAGCCAATTTCCTGATCCAACATAACACTCAAAAGGAGATACTTGTGTTCGACCAACTAATTTTATATCGAGCTGACTTCATGGTTCTGGCACGCCCACACACAAGCAGTATACAGACTCTTTATTATGGCATTAAAAATGTAGGAATCAAATATTACGTGGTATACAGACTCTTTGATAATTTTATTTTAAAAAAAAAAAAAGAAAAAAAGAGTGAAGCACTGAGTATAATAGTGGAACGTGAATATCAGCCTCATTTTTTTTTGTATGATATTATTACAATTTCTATAGGATTTTATTTTTTATTTTTTTATATTACAAGGGACAATAAGTTTGTTAAACACAATCTCTTTTACCTAGTCAATGTCTATCTCTATAAATTAACATTTTTCTTCCACTTCTTAAGTAGGCTGTTAGCTAGTCAATTGGAGGTAGTTTATTAAACTTAAAAGCCTCATCACGAGAAGTCTATTAAAGTGGCATTGAAGAATGAAAGGTGATGTTTTTGCTTTGGGCTAGTGGCATGCTTAATTGGGGTAATGAGATGAAAAGTAAAATGATCATAGACTAAACAACAATGAATTAAGCATCAGATGATGCCCTTAAGCTTGTTAATAATATTGAGCTTGTTAACCACAAAGAATTAAGCCTGATTAGATGTAGAGACCATGACCAATTTTGGCCGATTTTTTAATTTTACATCATTTTTGCTGTAGATGAGTTTTGAATAATGTAATGGACATTACGAGAGTGAAAAACTTGTTTGAAAACATGTTATGAGGTTTTTGGAAGTTTTTAGAGGATTTAGAAAAGTTTGACATTCTGGTCAAACCGGGCCCCAATATGCAGTCTGGGTGGGCTCAAAAATCCAGAAAATTTTGGAAAAATAATTATTTTTGAGATTGGCTTAGATGAAATGTTTAAGGAGTTAAGAAAGTGATTTCGAGAATGTAGGAGTTTTTAAAATCGAAAACGGAGTCTGGGAAGGTACGTTAAGTGACCGAAAAGACATTTTAGTCTTTCCTTCTCTATAAGTTTTGGAGGTATTCAGGTTTGATTTGGGTTTCACAGAAGAAGGGAGAATGTAAGGGATGACTAGGGCTTCCATTTGAACTAGACATCTTCATGGTTCGACAAGGTATACACTGCTGGAAAATTGGAGAATTGCTTGGATAGCTTCAAAATTTGAGGTAGGAGTTCTCCTTCTCATTTATTTTTCAATTCTAGGGTTTTAGGTGAAATGGTGAGAGATAGGGTTGTGTATTTCATATTTTAGAATTGTAAGAGGGATGGGATATGGTGAGTTTCTATCTCTCTTTAGTTTCTTAAATGCAATTTGTATGTATATGCTGTATGCATGATGCGAGGGGTGAATGAGTGAGAGAAAATGAGCATGTACACTTATATGCTAGGATTAGGTGCACTTTTGTGAAAATGTACTAAATGAGCAAATTTGGGTGTTACATGATGTTGTATGAGTTAAAATGCATGCCTTCTTGTAGAGACCGTGCCCAATTTTGGTCAATTTTTTGATTTTTGTCTTTTATTGCTTTAGACATATTTTAAATGATATTTAACATGTTTTGAATGCGGGGAACATGTTTAGAAGGTTGGAATATGGTTTTGGGAAGTTTTGGGGACTTTTGAAAAAGTTTGACTTTTTGGTCAACGGGGGCCTAGGAAGAGGTTAAGTGAGTCCGAAAATTTTGAGAAAATTTTGAGAAATTTTATTTTTGATTATGGTCTAAACGAAATATTTAGAGTGTTAAGGAAGTAATTTCGAGTCCAACGGAGTTTTTGGGAATTAATTCCGAGCTCGGGAAGGTACATTAAGTGGCCAAGGGTAAAATGGTTATTTCGTGCCCCTAGGGTTGAGATAAATATCTGAAAAGTTAGAGATTTTCATTTTTACGGATATCTCTCTCTCTCTAAAGCTACCACTTCATCTCTCTCCCTTCTCTCTAGAGTTTGAGGGCCTTAAGGTGTGATTTGGAAGATCATGAAGAAGGAAAGTGTGTAGGGGACATCAAAGGCATTGGTTTGAACCGATCAAAGTCTCTGTTTCATGAAGTTGAGAAGGCTGGGATTTATCAAAGTTGGATTCAAAGCATAGGATTTGAGGTAGGGGTGCTAGACTCATCTTTACTTTGATTCTATAGGTCACATACTTATGACATGAAAGATAGATTGAGATTTCTTGAGTTTAGGATTATGTATATGTGTATATATGTATACCAATGTGATTATGCATGTATAAATATCTAGCATGTTGGTTAGAACTTATATATGTTGTGTATGTGCAAATGAGAGTATGAATGTTCTTGATGGAAAATGTATTCATTTAGTAAAAACATGAAAAATGTGAGTTTTATAGACTTGTGCATGAAAGATATGATTTTTCTTATGAAATGCATAAGCATGATGATTTTCATGATATGTGTGTGATGACATTGTGACAATTTTGAGGTGAAAGGAAAATGCATTGATTTGACAAAAATGCATTCATGGTGTGGAATAAGTGCATTGATGTGATTATGTGCACTATATGAAAAGCGAGTTTTTGAGGCGTGACAACATTGAGAATTAAGGTGAGGGAATGGTCCCTAGGGTGAAAGACCCAAAACTTGGCCAAAAGGAGGCGCTCCCTTCGAGTTAGCAACCCGATAAAGAGTAAGCAGAGTTTGGGTGCCGAAGAGACCCTTACTATGGTTGGAGTGATAAGCTAGTCCCCATTGTCGAATTTATGTGGCGTGAGTTACATATATATATATATATTGTGGCTTGCTCAATTTGATATATATATATATATATATGTATGCAAATGCATTGAGATGTGAAGCATCACTCATGATTTGAAAAGCGTGATTGTTTATGGGTTAAAAGCATGTATACTTGTCATGTAGACATGTAGTGATTTCATATGCATCCATGCATGGCCGCTTGAGTTAGAGTGGGGTTGGGTGGATCATTCCTACTGAGCCGTAGTGTTGCTCACCCCCTATTTATATAAACTTTTTCAGATAAAGCGTCGATGGAGGATGAAGCATAATTTGCTCAATGGACCTTGTTGGGTTCTCTTTTTTTAGTTTTTTGATCTTTTGGAATGTAGATAAATGTCCATGCCGGCTTGTGGCATGTTGACTATAGTTGTAGTGTTGCCTTTTTTTTAGGGTCCAGACAGGAGGAATTTCGATCAATCGAAACCCCCATTTCGATCAATCAAAATATTGCAGGTCTGAGGTCCCAAGAGGGTGAAATCCTTGCACAATCAAGATTTATTTCGCACAATTGAGATGCCAGTTCCATCAATCGAAATCACTATTCATAGCATTTTTCAAAACTTCGTTTCGACGTAATTTCTTCGTTCTAGATCGGAATTGAGTGTGGTTTTTTTTGAACTTAAGTATTTTTAGATTATCTATCAAATGGTGTAGGTCCCAATTTCAAATTCTAAACACAGTAAGTTTTGAGGCTTGAAAGTGAGTGATTCTCAAAGGTGTGGGCAAGAAAATTTCCACTAAGGTGTGTGATTCGATATAGGACCCATGGGGGTTGGTTAAGATGGAGTTGTATGCATTTATATGCAAGAATTGGATTAAGCTTCCGTGGTGAATGAGGGTCTATGGGCCTAAATAGACAGTTTAACCTCTGGTTCTTTGAGAGTTAGAAATCGGGGCGTTATAGCATGGTATCAAACCTTGGTACTAATGCATGAGTGTAATTGAGATTGTTCACGGGGTTGAGTGAACGGGTTCACACTCGGGATTCGGGGTTGGTCCGGGGGAGTCCCGGCGGTCCGTATTCTGGGGCGTGGCAGCATGGTATCAGAGCACTAGGTTGGAATACCTAGGGACGACCAGTGATGAAAATATCACGTGTATTAGTAAGAAAGTTAGATTATGTACCTGATACCAGCATGGTATCAGAGCTTAACCGGGTTTGAATACCTACGGACGACGGGAAATGGTTAAGCCACGTATTGGATTGAAGGACATCAATGATTCATGGGATTTTGAAATTGAGGTTCTGACCCTAGCTTTGAGGCTTTTGAGTGTAAGCTAAGAATATGTACAAATTGCATGAGAAATTCTTATGTGCTTAATTGTTTACATAACATGCTATTTGTGAAGTGCTTTAGCATATTGAGTATGCATGAAGTGAGTTGGTCCAATACATTTATGCACAAATTCTAAGTATCTTCTTGTCATCTATATAGAAGGATGCCACCAAGAAGAGCTCGTGAGAAGACACCGGAAGTGGTCCCTATTGGAGGAGAGCAATTTATGCGTGATATGGTCACTACCATGCGACAAATTGTAAGGGAAACACAAAGGGAAACTCAAGAGGAGACCCAAGCTCCACCTAGAGCAGCTTCTCCTAGTAGGATGATAACGGCGTTGGGGCATGTTAAGAAACATAGTCCACCATTGTATTCTGGGGGATCCGATCCACTGGTAGCAGAAAGTTGGTTGGATAAGATGGTTACACTCCTTAATGTACTTGAAATAGAGGAGGACTTGAAAGTTAAAGTAGCCACTCACTATCTTAAGGATGATGCCAAACGTTGGTGGAAATTCTTGGGAGATTACTATGATTTGGAGATAATGGAATGGGATACATTCCAAGTGCTTTTCTTTGAGAAGTACTTTCCAGTGACAGTAAAGGACAGTATGAGGAGAGAATTCTTTAACCTTGTTCAAGGGATAATGACGGTGATGGAGTATGAAACAAAGTTTACCTCCTTGGCTCGGTTTGCAAAGGAGATGATCCCAATGGAAGAGCTTAAAATTAAGCAATTCATAAGAGGTCTCTGAACCTACATATAGGACAAGGTTGGGATTTTAGGTTTGACCAACTATGCAGCGGTGGTGGAGAGAGCATTGATTTTTGAAGAGTTTAGCAATGATAACCAAAGGATAAGAGAAGCACAGAACCAAGCAAGAGGCACGGGATCCCTTACGGACAATCGTGCTTGAAAGAAGATGAGGAATGGTGGGTCATCCTCACAAAGGCAACAAACCCAATCAGTGAGTTCTATGGCTATACCTTCTGGATCTTTCTGATCGAGAATAGTCTGTTTTAATTACCAGAAACTGGGACACAGAATGGCTGAGTGTACTCAAGGGCAAGTTCCGTTAGTGGCAGATAAAAAGTGCTACCATTGTCATCAAATGGGGGCATATTAGCTGGAATTGCCCACAGAAGAGCAGTGTGCAGGGTGGTACTGGTTCTCAACAGTGTCCTGTGACTTCACAGTCAGATTTTAGGGCATTGCCACCACAGTAGACAGCGCCTTCAGTTCAGAGTTCATGGGCACCTACTAGAGGAGCCACGTCTAGTGCTCCCAGTTAGCAGTCAGGATATCAAGGTGCAGGACAACAGGGCCAGAGATCACAAGGCCGTGCTTTTACTCTTGTCCCGACAGAGACCTCGACGGGACCGTTAGTGGTCTGAGGTATATTTCTTGTATTTAGCTCGTAGGCTAGGGTTTTAGTGGATTCGGGTGCATCACAATCATTCATATCATATGCATTTGCTTGTGCTTTGGGGTTGGAGGTGTCATATTTGGACTCGATTTTATCCATTGATACGCAAGTTGGTGGTAGAGTAGTTTTGAGTGATGTGTGCCGATCTTGCGAGATCGAGATTTTGGGACATCGACTAGTGTTTGATTTCATTCTCCTTGAGATGTCTAGCTTCGATGTGATCTTGGGTATGGATTGGCTATCAACCTATAGAGCCAATATTGATTGTCATCAGGGAAGAGTGACCTTGTATACACCCTCTGGTGTTAGTATATGTTTTATGGGGGGAGCGGAATGACTTCTACTTGTCATCTTTGCATGGTTTGGGTGATCAGAGAGGGCTTGGGCATTCCTTAGCGAGCCTACTAGTTGACGGTGATGATGAGACACTTAGAGAGCTTCCTCGTGTAGTGTGTGAGTTTATGGATGTATTTCTGGGGGACTTGACACAGTTGCCTCCAAAAAGGGAAGTGGAGTTTGTAATAGATCTTGCTCTGGGTACCGTGCCCATTTCTATGGCACTGTACCGAATGGCACCGACTGAGTTGAAAGAGCTAAAGAACCAATTACAAGAGCTACTAGACAAGGGATTTGTACGTCCTAGTACTTCGCATTGGGGAGCTCTGGTTCTTTTTGCTAAGAAGAAGGACGGGTCCTTACAACTTTGCATTGACTACTAAAAATTAAATCGGGCAACAATAAAGAACAAGTATCCTTTACCAAGGATAGATGACTTGTTCGACCAACTTAAGGGTTTGAGATGTTTCTCAAAGATAGACCTGAGATCGGGCTATTATCAGTTGGGGATTAGAGAGCTGTAGATTCCAAAAATTGCTTTTCACACACGATATGAACACTACAAGTTTTTGGTGATGCCATTTGGTTTGACGAATGCACCGGCAGCATTCATGGATCTAATGCATAGGGTGTTCAATGCTTACTTGGACAAGTTTGTGGTTATATTTGTTGTTGACATCCTAGTGTACTCATCTTCGGAAGAGGAGCACGAGGGTCACTTGAGGATTGTATTGCAGCTTCTAAGAGAACATCAATTATACACCAAATATGAGAAATGTGAATTTTGGCTAGTGGAAGTGAAATTCCTTGGGCATGTTGAGTCCAAAGGAGGGGTTTCCGTAGATCCATCCAAGATAGAAGCAGTGATGAGTTGGGAAAGACCTAAGAGCGTATTTGAGATACATAGTTTCTTGGGATTGGCCAGGTATTATCGGAGGTTTGTGAAAGAATTTTTGAGGTTAGCAGCACCAATGACAAAGCTTACCCGAAAAGGAGTGAAGTTTGTGTGGGATGATGCTTGCAAGCATGCATTCATGGAGTTGAAAAGTCGGTTAACTACGATGCCAATTTTGATCATTCCAGAACGTGGGTTGGGGTATATAATTTATTGTGACACTTCACGACTTGGTTTGGGATGTGTGCTAATGCAAACCGAATGAGTAGTGGCGTATGGTTCACGGCAGTTGAAGACGCACGAACAGAATTACCCGACACATGACTTGGAATTGGCAGCCGTGATCTTTGCACTTAAGGTGTGGAGGCATTACTTGTATAGTGAGAAGTTTGAAGTGTTTTCATATCACAAAAGTCTCAAATACCTTTTCTCACAAAAGGATTGAATATGAGGCAACGGAGGTGGATGGAATACATGGAAGATTATGACTTTGACTTGTAATATCATTCGGGAAAGGCCAATGTGGTAGTGGATGCATTGAGTAGAAAGTCACATGGAAGCATAGCAAGCTTAGCCATACGGGAGTGGAAGATGATGGAAGACATCTCAGAAATGGGATTGCATTTTAGTGAGGATGATGGACAGGCAGTGTTATTTACTCTTATCGCTCAACCAACTCTTATGAGTAGAGTGATTGAAGAGCAGAGAAAGGATGGTGAGATTGAGGCTATTCGCACACGAATTACGGGTGGCAAAGTGGTGGAAGGATGGACAATTCATTTAGATGAGAGCATGAGATTCAAAGGGAAGATGTTTGTTCCCTTAGCTTGTTGGGATGAGATTCTGAGAGAGTTTCACAACTCGATGCTAGCTGTACATCCAGGTGGTACCAAGATGTATTATAACCTACGCCGACAGTATTGGTGGAAGGGTATGAAAAAGGATGTAGCTCAGTTTGTGGCGAGGTGCCTCACTTGTCAACAAGTGAAGGCCGAGCATCAAAGACTGGCAGGGCTGTTGTAGCCATTGCCTGTGGCTATATGGAAATGGGAGCATGTCACTATGGACTTTGTGATGGGACTTCCAAAGTCAAGGAAGGGTCATGATGCAATTTGGGTAGTCGTCAATAGATTGATGAAGGTGGCTCACTTTATTCCTATTAGAGTGACCGATGATGTGGATACTCTCAGTAGATTGTATATTGAGCAGATCCTTAGACTTCATGGCATGCCAGTTTCTATTATTTCAGATAGAGACCTGAGATTTACTTCTAGGTTTTGGCAGAGTTTCCAGGCGGCACTTGATACGAACCTCCACTTTAGTACTGCTTTTCATCCTCAAATGGATGGTCAGTTGGAGCATACTATACAGATTCTGGAGGATATGCTACGAGCGTGTGTACTTAATCTTCGGGGTAGTTGAGAGGATCACCTTCCTTTGGTGGAGTTTGCATACAATAATAGCTATCAAGCTAGCATTGAGATGGCTCCATTCGAGGCTTTGTATGGTAGACCATGTAGGTCACCTATTTGTTGGATTGAGGTTGGAGAGACAGTTTCTTTGGGACCAGATTTAGTTCGGGAAACTACGGAGAAGATCAAGTTAATTCGGCAAAGATTGCTTACGGCCCAGAGTCGTCAGAAAAGCTATGCCGATAGAAGGCGGCGACCTTTGGCATTTGAGGTGGGGGATCATGTATTTTTGAAGGTCTCACCATGGAGAGGTTTGATGAGGTTCGTTTGTAGTGGCAAGCTAGCACCACAATTCATCGGACCATTTGAGATTTTGGATCGAGTAGGAGAGGTTACTTATCGCTTGGCATTGCCACTGCAATTGTCAAGTATGCACAATACTTTCTATGTGTCTATGTTGAGAAAGTATGAGCTAGACCCTTCACATGTACTCGACTGGGTAGACCTTGAGGTGGAGGAGGATGTATCATACGAGGAAAGACCAATTCAGATTTTGGACACTAGAGAGCAAGTGCTTCGGGGAAAGACCATTCCATTGGTTAAGGTGCTTTGGAGGCATCACGGGGTGGAAGAAGCTACATGGGAGCGAGAACAAGAAGTCTACTCAAAGTATCCTGAGTTGTTCACCACTTGAGGTACATTCTAATTTCAAGGACGAAATTCCTATAAGGTTGGGAGGTTGTAGAGACCGTGCCCAATTTTGGCCAATTTTTTTATTTTTGTCATCTATTACTTTAGACGTATTTTAAATGATACTTAACATGTTTTGAATCTGGAAAACATGTTTAGAAGGTTGGAATATGGTTTTGGAAAGTTTTGGGGACTTTTGAAAAAGTTTGACTTTTTGGTCAACGGGGACCCGGGAAGAGATTAAGTGAGTCCAAAAATTTTGAGAAAATTCTGAGAAATTTTATTTTTGACTATGGACTAAACGAAATGTTTAGAGTGTTAAGGAAGTGATTTCGAGTCCAACGAAGTTTTCGGGAATTAATTCCAAGCTCGGGAAGGTACATTAAGTGGCCGGGGGTAAATGGTCATTTCGTGCCCCTAGGGTTGAGATAAATATCTGAGAAGTCAGAGATTTTCATTTTTACAGATCTCTCCCTCTCTCTAAAGCTACCACTTCATCTCTCTCCCTTCTCTCTAGAGTTTGAGGGCCTTAAGGTGTGATTTGAAAGATCTTGGAGAAGGAAAGTGTGTAGGGGACATTAAGGGCATTGGTCTGAACCCATCAAAGTCTCTGTTTCGTGAAGTTGAGAAGGCTGGGATTTCTCAAAGTTGGATTCAAAGCATAGGATTTGAGGTAGGGGTGTTAGACTCATATTTACTTTGATTCTATAGGTCACATACTTGTGACATGAAAGATAGATTGGGATTTCTTGAGTTTAGGATTATATATATGTGTATATATGTATACCAATGTGATTATGCATGTATAAATGTCTAGCATGTTAGTTAGAACTTATATATGTTGTGTATGTGCAAATGAGACTATGAATGTTCTTGATGAAAAATGTGTTCATTTGGTGAAAACATGAAAAATGTGAGTTTTATAGACTTGTGCATGAAAGATATGATTTTTCTTATGATATGCATAAGCATGATGATTTTCATGATATGTGTGTGATGACATTGTGACAATTTTGAGGTGAAAGGAAAATGCATTGATTTGACAAAAATGCATTCATGGTGTGGAATAAGTGCATTGATGTGATTATGTGCACTATATGAAAAGTGAGTTTTTGAGGCGTGACAACATTGAGAATTAAGGTGAGGGAATGGTCCCTAGGGTGAAAGACCAAAAACTTGGCCAAGAGGAGGCGCTCCCTTCGGGTTAGCAACCTGATAAAGCGTAAGCAGAGTTTGGGTGCCGAAGAGACCCTTACTATGGTTGGAGTGATAAGCTAGTCCCCATTGTCGGATTTATGTGGCGTGAGTTACATATATATGTATTGTGGCTTGCTCAATTTGATATATATGTATATATATATATGTATGTATGCAAATGCATTGAGATGTGAAGCATCACTCATGATTTAAAAAACGTGATTGTTTATGGGTTAAAAGCATGTATACTTGTCATGTAGACATGTAGTGATTTCATATGCATCCATGCATGGCCGCCTGAGTTAGAATGGGGTTGGGTGGATCATTCCTACTGAGCCACAGTGTTGCTCACCCCCTATTTAAATAAACTTTTTCAGATAAAGCGTCGATGGAGGATGAAGCATAATTTGCTCAATGGACCTTGTTGGGTTCTCTTTTTTTGGATTTTCAATCTTTTGGGATGTAGATAAATGTCCATGCCGGCTTGTGGTATGTTGACTATAGTTGTAGTGTTGCCTTTACATTGTATCTTCTTTTGTTTATGAATTCCAAATGTAAATGTCACACTTGTAGGAAGGAGACTTTTGAGAAATATATGTATAATAATTTTCGTCAGTTGAGACTTGATGAATGTATGCTTAAAGGATTATTTGATTTCTTTTATGTATGGTGTTATGGAAATGAATTTGGGAATCAAGGATGGTTTATTCACTTGAGTTTTGGGTGTATTGTGAACCTAGGAAATTTCTATGATTATGAAGGAATTGAGATTTAAACGCATATGTTGGTGTGTGTGTATGATGTTATATCATTTATAATTGGTGTTGGAATCTTTCATTTATGTTATAGACCATGTATGAGAGGTTCTAGGATGATAGAAGGTGGATTGGGCTCCAAATAGATCATATATAAGGTTGTTGGAGGAGCTGGGGAGAGCATTTCGATCGTGTGAAATGCCTATTTCGCACAATCGAAACCCCCATTTCGATCGTGCGAAGCGATGATGATTTATGATGATTTTTAGGGTCCAGACAGGAGGAATTTCGATCAATCCAAACCCCCATTTCGATCAATCGAAATATTGCAGGTCAGAGGTCCCGAGAGGGTGAAATCTTCGCACAATCGAGATGCCAATTCGATCAATCGAAATCCCATTTTCGATCAATCGAAATCACTATTCTCAGCATTTTTCAAAACTTCGTTTCAATGTAATTTCTTCGTTCTAGATCGGAATTGAGTGTGGTTTTTTTTGAAATTGAGTATTTTTCAATTCTCTATCCAATGGTTCATGTCCCAGTTTTGGATTATAAACATAGTAAGTTTTGACTCTTGAAAGTGAGTGATTCTCAAAGGTGTGGGCAAGAAAATTTCCACTAAGGTGTGTGATTTGATATAGGACCCATGGGGGTTGGTTAAGATAGAGTTGTATGCATTTATATGCAAGAATTGGGTTAAGCTTCCATGGTGAATGAGGGTCTATGGGACTAAATAGACAGTTTAACCTCCGGTTCTCCGAGAGTTAGAAATCGGGGCGTTACAGCATGGTATCAAACTTGGTACTAATGCATTAGTGTAATTGAGATTGTTCACGGGGTTGAGTGAACGGGTTGACCCTTGAGATTTGGGGTCGGTCCGGGGGAGTCCCGGCGGTCCGAATTCTGGGGCGTGACACTTCTTTATATAGAAAATGTATACATTGATGTCGCATGACAAAAATGTGCTTAAATGAATGCTGTGACCATATGCGACGTATGCTAGCGTTTACATGTATAGGAGATTATATGTGTGGCTTGTGGAGGTGAAATGCATGCTAAGTGTTTTCATAACTAGCTTATGCATTATGAGACATGATATGTATTAATGCATTCTTATATATACGTTGTTGTGAACGAACATATTGTATGTTGGATGATGCATGTAAAGTAGTGACATGCATTCATGTAGGTCATGTTGAGTCGACAATTAGGTGGATTAGGGTATCTCTATTGAGCTGCCATGGTACTCAGCCCTTTCTCCCCCAAATATTTTACAGGTATGGCACCATGGGTAGAAAGGACTTGATGATTCAAATGAAGCTCATAGGAGAACTTTTGCATATTTTGGGAGCATTTTGATGTTTCATTCATAGACTATAAATTTGGCTATCCGTACCGGCTTGAGGCACATTGATCTAATAGTTGTAGTCATGGTAGGATTTACATCACTTTGAACCATATGCATGGATTTCTTGTAATGACCATGAACTCGAAAACCTCATAGAGGAAGTGTATGTTTCAGACTTGTAGTATATTTGGACCAGATGTACATTATGGTAAATGTATGGATTTCAAGACTACAACCTCTCTTTATGTTATAGTTATGTATATGGACACATTTCATGGATGAGATGTGTGACTTGTTTGTTTATGATGAAGAATGACTCAATTGGTGTATAATTTGATTTTGATTATGATTTAGAACTTGTGAATAATTTAGATTCATTTCTTATGTGATTTTAAGGTTGTAAGAATGGATTATGTTGGTAGCAAAGCTTTGAAGGTCAAAAATGACCATTTACAAAGTTGCAGTTTTTGAGCAGTTCGATGCATCGAATTGCCCAGTTCGATGTATCGAAGCTTCGATGCATCAAAGTTCCCAATTCGATGAATCAAAAACCAGCAAGATTTTGGAATGTAAAAGTCCCGAGAGCTATTTTTGGTTGATACTTATTTAATAATTGTTTGATACATTGAAGTGCCCAATTCGATGCATCGAAGTCATCACTTCGATAGATCGAAGTCACTTTTTACAGCATGCCCCAAAAATTGTCTCAAACTTCAATCAGGCATAACTTCTTTGTTTTAAATTGAAATTGAGTGTGATTTATTTTTAAGTTGAGTATTTTTTTATTTTCTATCCAATGGTGTAGGTATTAGTTTCATATTCTAAACACATGATGTGTTGAGTCTTGGAAGTGAGTGATTCATGAAAGTGCGGATAAATAAAATCCCCACTAAACTGATATGATTTGAGGTATGGCCCATTGGGATTGGATAAAGTGGAGTTGTACACATCTATGTGCATGAATAGAGTAAGGCTTTCGCGGTAATTAAGGGAAATGAGGGTTCATTGGGCTTCATAGACGGGTTAACCTCTGGTCTTTCTGGAGTTGGGAAACCGAGGCGTTACAGAATAGTATCAGAGCACTAGGTTAGAAAACCTAAGGACGACGGGTAGTGGTCATACCATGTGTGAGTTGGTGAAGCACCTAATATAAGATAGTAGAGTACTTGGTTAGAGTACCTAGGGGCGGCGGGTAGGGGTTGAGAATTGAAACCTTAGATTTGGAATGTCTAGGGTAGCAAGGTCATGGAAAATAAATACCTTGCATGATTTGAGTTATGAACTAAAACATAAGGATTTAGGCTTGAGGCTATAAATTGCTTATGTGGAACATGATTATTTGTTTATGCATTCATGACATGCAAATTGTGGGTTAACTTAGCATGATGTTGTGTAAGCATGATACGAGTAGATTAGCCAATTGAGGTATACATTGTCCTTGAGTATTTTCTTGTTACCTTTCTAACAGATGACTTTAGGAAAAGATCATGGAAAGGCACCATGCCGATCATGAGAAACTAATAATGGAATTCAGTCTGTTATGGATGTAGTTTCAACCCTGCAACAACTTGCAAGGGTGATGAGTACTGTGACAGGACCGCAATAGGCGAGTTCGATGCAGGTGAGTGGATGTGCTAAGAAAAGGCAGAGACAAGTAGTGCCAATAACCGCTTTACCCATGGGATCTTCTCGACTGGACGGGTTATGCTTTCATTGCCATCAACCAGACCACCAATGGTATGAGTGCCCAAGGAGATAGTTGGCACCAAGGGGAGCTTAGTTTTGTTACCATTGTTGTCAACATGGCCACAATGGATCTATTTTCCCTAGGAGAATGAGTACACAATATGAGATAATGTCTCAACAGTATCTTTCATAACCTTTTGGGAGCCAGTCTAGCATTGGAATGCTACCACTAGCACAAATGACTCTGTGGATTCCTTTGCCTATGGAATCCTCTCAACCACCAAGGAATTTTTTTTATTGTCGCTAGCCTGGACACATTAGGAGTGATTGTCCTTAGAAGCAAGTAGTGGCACCAGTGTTAGAGGTACCAATAGGGGATTGGGCATGTTACAATTGCCAACAACCTGGCCATTATCGTGGTGAGTGTCCTTAGAGGCACACAATCCCACCAGGTCCAGCAGTGACGATAAGGGATAGGGCATTCTACTATTGCAAGCAGCCTGGACATATCAAGGCTAACTGCCCATAAAGGCAGAATGCAAATAAATGGATAAGACTTTAATGACAGCTTGGTGATGAGGTATGTTGTGAGTTGTAGTCCGAGGATTGGGTTATCCATTATGTAGATGCATCATGTGTCATGCCATGCATTGTATGTATTTATTTTATTTAACATGTTATATGTTACGTGCTATGTGGAAAAATGTTATTTATGTGACTGAACATTACATCTTAGTTCTTTCTTGTGCGTCACATGATTAGTAATGGCATATAGTTACCACTTAGGAATCTTGAATTTTGAGGATTGGTGAACCTAGGTGGAGGTTTGGAATTGAGTTAATTAGGATGTTGAGATTGACATGATTATTGCTTACACTTTTAATTACATGTTAACTGTAGATTGAATTAGCATTATATGTGTAAGCATAGTTGGGGCCGTATATGGGTGCGAATGTATAGCATTGAACCTTTCTTGTTGTGCATATAGTAAGATGCCACTAAGAAAAGAGCGAGATGGAGGTGCCAATACTCCACAGGATCCATTAGATGGAACATAGTTCATGCGCGACATAGTAGATGCCGTGAGACTAGTGGAAAAGGATACTAGAAAAGAAATTTAGACACAACCCAAGGTTGTCTTGAGCCGATATATGGTTACAATGAAAGAATATATGAAGGTTCAACCGCTTACTTTTGAGGGTGGACATGATCCACTAGCAGTGGAGAGTTGGATTGATCAAACGTACAAGCTTATGGCTACTGTCACCATCGAAGAGGACCTAATGGTGGGAGTGGTAGCACTTCATTTACAAGGAGAAGTGGATCAGTGGTGGCAATTCATTGGAAATGCCCACAACACCGAGACTATGGAGTGAAACACCTTTAAAAGGTTGTTCTATGTTAAGTTCTTTCTGGCTTCAATAAAAGACCGGATGAGGCAAGAGTTTATGGACATAGTCCAAGGGGACATGGATGTTATGGAGTACGAGACCAAATTTACATCCTTGGCTCATTTTGCACCGAAAATAGTGACTAAAGAGGAACTGAAGGTAAAGAAGTTTGTAAAGGGATTGAAAACCTCTATTAGGAAAAGAGTGTCGGTTCTAGGTTTGAAAACCTATAACGAAGTAGTTGATAGAATTCTAATGGCAGAGAAGGATGATAGAGATACCCAAAGGATAAAGGACTCTAAGAATCAGGTTAAGAGTATTGGAATGTTTTCGGGAACCAAGTAAGGAAGAGACAGAGAGGTGGTACCTCATTTTCTCAAGGGCAATAGAGGACTAGCTCGACAATATCAGCGTCCTTGCCCATGGGATCTTCACGATAAAAAGTGGTGTGTCACTACTGTCAGTAGCCGGGTCACTATAGGTCTGAGTGTCCCAGCATACAGTTGGCACCAATGGTGGAGTAGACTTGTTATCACTGTCACCAGACTGGTCACATCAAAGAAGATTGTCCTTAGAGACAGAGTTTACAGAGTGGAATGGGATCTCAACAATATACCACTCAGCTTCTGGCGGGTCAGCCTAGTTTTTGGGTATCATAGCCACCGCAGCTTGCTCAGGGTTCACGAGTAATGAGGAAGATTAATCCTAATGTGTCAGACCAATAGTCCAGGTATCAAAGGGCTGGTTCATAGGAGCTAAGGTATGATCATGGTTTTTAGCTGATGAGTTAGAGTATTGATTCATTTGAACATCATTTGATACATCATGAATTGTATATTGTATCTAGTATGGCATGTTCAATTTTATATGCTAAATATAATGGGTGATGTACCAGGCGATTAGCATGACTTATATAACTATACGAGTGTATAAGTTATTACATTATGAATCGTATGATATATATAGGCATATTATTATCGCCTAAAGATTCTAGTTTTGGGGATTTGATAAGACAGACCAAAGATTTGAGCTTGAATAAACTCACAATAGTTGAGAAATAAGAGTAGTGGTAAACTTCAGTTGTGAAAAGTCTAGAACCTTGAGAAAGGTTTAATGTAGTGTTTCTCATATAAAAAAAACTAGGAACTGATTGTGGTTATAGGTTTGAGGGAACCAAAGTTGGGAGGATAAGTATAACATACTGCCGGGGTTGGATTAACAGGGAAAAGTGACCCGGATGGACATTTTTCTTTGATTAGTGCTTCACTTACAATATGTTAAGTCCAAATAGTTATGGAATTGACTCGTTAGGTATTGAAGAGTAAGGAAACGAGATTTGGATGGTTTAGAGTATGGAAAAAAAAGTTCTCATAGAGGGGAATATAACTAAAAAAGGTTTGTACGATAAATTACTAAGGTGTACGGTTACAGATAAGCAGAAGAATGCTTATCAAATGATTCATGATCATAAAAGTAGATCAGTTTTAGACCGCTCTTATCATAGGAACGTAGTAATTGTTAGAGTACTTAAGGAAACTATTCAGGGTTCTTGAGAAGTGGTAGATTTTAGAATGGTTGTTGAGAAAAGATGTCTTTAAGGCACAATCTTGCCTATTGACATATATATTGCGTTGGTTGTTGTCAATATGGACACAGTTTTGTTTATTGGCACACTTATTGGAGGATGTTGTCATAAGGACACAGTTTTGTTTATTGGCACACTTATTGGAGGATGTTGTCATAAGGACACAATTTTGTCTATTGACACATCAAATGAGGGATAGGTGTCACTTCTGGACATAGTTTTGCCCATTAACCCATCCATTGTTACTGGTTGTCATCGTTGAGGACACAGTTTTGTCTGTGACGCAACCCTTGGATTTGGTGACTGTTAGTTAGGGATAGTTTTCTCCATTGACACGTTTGATGGAGTGTTGCCATCTGGACATAGTTTTATCTATTGGCACACTTATTGGACGATGTTGTAATAAGGACACAATTTTGTCTATTAACACGTCAAATGTGGGATAGGTGTCACTTCTGGACATTGTTTTGTCCATTGACCCATCCATTGTTGTTGGTTGTTGTCGCTAAAGACACAGTTTTATCTGTGACGCAACCCTTGGATTTTACTACAAGAAATTTGGTTTTTTCCCACGGAATATTTCGTAGTAAAAAGTCAAAATTTCGTAGCAAAAACTCTTTTGCCACGAAATATTTTCGTAGCACCAACCGTTGCAATATGTGGCGTCTCTAATTGTAAATTTTGACGAAATCATGTTTCGTTGCAAATTATGGGATAATAGCGACGAAAATATTTCGTCGCAATACCTATTATTTACTACGGTAAAATTTCGTAAGTAATATAATTATTTGCTACGATAATATTCCGTCGCTAATTCTTATTATTTCCCACGAAATAATATTCCGTGGGAAATAAATGTATTTGCTACAATAATTTTTCGTCGCTAATTCTTATTATTTCCCACGAAATAGTATTCCGTTGGAAATAAATGTATTTGGTACGATAATATTCCGTCGCTAATTCTTATTATTTCCCACGAAATAGTATTCCATTGAAAATAAATGTATTTGCTACGAAATTTATTTCATCGCAAATTAGTAATTACTACGAATTAAAGCATCGCAAATTAGTAATTACTACGAAAAAAAACCGTAGCAAATTATAATTATTTTTTTAAAAAAATATATAAAATAGTGATTATACAAATTTATATAATCACTATTTTATATTTTTTTTCAAGTTCCACTAATATCAAGAAAGCTCATTATAATATATATATATCTATATATAACCTTTTCTGTTATTTAATTTTCACTATTTGCTAATGAAGAAACACATTAACATTCTTTAGTGAGCTAAATATAGCAAAGCTAATATATATATATATATATAGTTGTGCAGAAAACATAGTCTAAGAAAATAAATAATCAAGGTCACAAGCAACAGATAACAAGAGTAAAAATTAACAACAAAAATAATGTTGATGCCATATTCCTAACAAGCATGCTACGAGTTCTGCCTATGCACCATTATATATATATACCCAAAGCATGTTAATTACATACATTCCATAACAAAAGAAAGACCGTTAATTACAACCAAAACTACTTCATTACAAATACCCATGGCATATGCATATCACTAACATGCTTGATTAGAACAACATAAGATGGTGATGAAGCAATTGGACGCATTGTGCGTGATCAAAAATTCCTTGTGTATATGGCATTTCAAAAAGTAACTTCATTCTGGTCCAACCTGCATAAAGTACTAAAAAACCAACGAATTGAATAAATTAGTGATCGTATAAGTTACTGAGCTTGCAAAATCTCCAATACCGTTAAAAATAAAAATAAAAAATCCTGTTTCTTTTTCCCATTAATCAAAAGAGGATAAGTTTAGAAGTCGTCTTGATTATCATAAATGACTTATTATAGAGTTGTTAGCTACTCGTGGTGATTATGCATGGATGATATTTGTAAGGAAGGAACTAAAATATAAAATTTTAGAACTGAAATTTGTTGTCAGCCCTGCAACTAGGGAAAATAGGAGAGATT
Source organism: Cornus controversa (assembly GCA_026545225.1). NCBI lineage: Eukaryota > Viridiplantae > Streptophyta > Magnoliopsida > Cornales > Cornaceae > Cornus > Cornus controversa. The sequence continues at coordinate 4,937,599 of CM048849.1, forward strand.
TTTCTGTTCTATAGGTTCTAGAAAGTTGTAATATTCAATTTTCTTAACATTTTGTTTTTGTAGTCTCATTATGCTTTTGAGCTTGAAATTTTATTTATGTTTCATTAATTTTATGAGTTAATGATATTTTGGTAATTTCCAAATTTATCGTAGTGCTCATGGGTCATATATTATGTTAATGAGTTTTTATGTATGGTCATAAATTATAAGAAACATATTAAGAACTTGGAAACTTTTTCATATATGTCAACCAAACATGTTACAAGAAGGTCTAATTCATGTGTTCTAATTATCATATGACCAAAATTAAGATATAAATAGAATTTGCACAGGAAACACCTGACCAAGATGAGGCATGGTATGGATATACAGATTGTAAGTAACCCCGGCAAGTTTTATTATTTGTGAAAGTTGCACTGGTGGTGGATCTCTTGGAGCAAATGCAACCTGCATTATGGACATAAATTGTTTCAGAAAAGAATTCCACATTTTTTAAATAATTAATATTCATCTAGTAGAAGGTACAGCAGTACACTAGACACCAACATTCACATATAGATAGGATGTTGTCAATAATCATCCTCTTGAAGAAAAAATGAAAATTCAATGAGAGATGAAGGCAAGTACTGGAATTGTTAGGAATTAGTTTAATGAGCAATAAGTGTTGGAGCCATATTGTAATTATCATCACATTATATAAGGTACATAATGAAAGCAGACCCTAGTGAATGAGCCTCTCTTTTTCTTGTTTCTGTGTGTTCTTCTTCTCCTCTCCTTTGTGTTATTTTATTTTCTTCATTTCTTCCAATTTCTCATCAACCAAACAAATAGTTCAAAAATTAATCAAGTTTATACTTTTTCAGAAAATTGAGCCAATAGAAAATAGCCTAATTTCAAATAACGGATATCTGAAACTATTTTTTGTATTCAAAATTTCTGAAATTTGTTTCCCAGTAACTAAAAACACAACGAAACAACAACGTATAACAAATCATAAATATTTTTTTCTTCACATTAACCAACCATAAATTGTTGTCTCAATACATAATCCTCAATAACAATTTTTAAGTAGGGTTCAGATATAGATATTACACACACATCCACAGATCTATCATATAGATATTACAAACACAAAACACACACATGCACAGATCTATCATACACATATTACACATGCGCATATACACAATGCACATATCTATCTAAAACTAAATTTCTATCAAAATAAATTTCATACAAAATTATAAAAAGTAGAAATACCTGGAAAATCACCAATCTCGTCAAAGCCACTGCTCCGATCTCGCCAAAGCCATCATCACCGTTCTCCCATGCCACGAGAGAGAGAGAGAGAGAGAGAGAGAGAGCAAACACAAAATACAGATCAGAAGACGTGAGTTGGGACTTACGATGCAGAGAGAGGAGTGCGGGCTGTGTGGCTAGGGTTGAGAGTAATTGAGTGGTTAAAGAATATATATAGATGGGCTTTCAGAACATGGGCTTAGGTTTGAGCTATGTTAATTCTCTTGGGCTAGGTCCATTTATATTAAAAAAGTTTGGTAATGATTTGGTTGGGCCAGCTATGTTAAGTGATGATTTTTATAAGCACGCTATATATATATATATATATATAATCCTATATATTTAAATAGAAAAAAATAGAGTATTTACTATGGATTCGGTATTTCGTAGGAAATACCCTAGTATTTGCTACGAATTTTTTTTCGTGGTAAATATGAAGGGTATTTTTCATGGATTTTATTTTTCGTAGTAAATACCCTACTATTTACTATGAAATTAGCTCCGTAGTAAATAATATATTATTTGCTACGACATAAATTTCGTCGAAAAATGGTATTTACTACGATATTAAGTTTTCGTAGTAAATAATTTAGTATTTCCAACGCATTTAGTTTTCCGTAGTAAATAATATATTATTTGCTACGAAATAAATTTCGTCGAAAAAGGGTATTTACTACGAAATCAAGTTTCCGTGGAAAATACCCTAGTATTTACTACGGAATTTTTTCCGTGGTAAATACGAAGAGTATTTTCCACGGATTTTATTTTCCGTAGCAAATACCTTACTATTTACTACGAAATTGAAACTGTGGTAAATGGTCCGTGGGAAAAAACCTGTTTTCTTGTAGTGTTTGGTGATTGTCAGTTGCTGATAATTTTCTCTATTGACAAACCTGAGAAGATACTTGTCATCAAGTAAACACAGTTTTGTTTATTGACACATTCGTTGGGGCAGGATCTTTATCTCTGGACACAATTTGGTCTATTAAGGTATAGTTACGGGTAATATGACCTTAAGAGATCAAAGTTTTGATCATTGTACAAGATTCGACTCAGTTTTGGAGCATGATTAATTTTGACGTCATGTGAGAAGGACGATGATAACACCATTAGTCTTATTCTTGGTTAACTATTGACCAAAGGACAGATGTAATGTGTAGGCAGTAAGATTTCTGCTAAACCATACCTCGTGATATCGATGAAATGAATAATATCTAAGGATCTATGGTGAGATATGGGTGGATGAGGGTGTTTCATACATCTTGAAACGCTGCCACAATGGAACATGGGTGAATCGATTGAGGATTTCATTATGAATCCTTAGGAGATATTGGCCCTAGGCCAGGACCAAGAAACATGGGTTAGATTTGTACACATAACGTGATCTAATGAAGAGATTCTTAAACTTGAGACTCAAGGTAAACGAGTTGGTGGATCGGAGTATGCACCCATACTTTCACTATTTTGAAAGTGGGTTGATTGTAGTTTTAATACTTCCAGAACTCGGCTTAGGAAGTGATAATTGACGTGAGGGTTCACAGCGTAATGTTTACACCACATTTTTGGTGATACTTGGATACATATATATGTATATATGAGGGTGATAGTAACTGAGATGTTTCAATGACTCAGAGTGAAGTTGTGTATGAGAGTAACTCAGGACCTCATTGGTTAAAGAACGAAGCCGAGTCTTAGAGACCAACAAGTCGATAACTTTTATCGAAAGAAAAAGGAAGATAAAAAGGGTCAATAAAAGTTTTGTGACAAAGTTTGGAGACTTGGAGTATGCTCCAAATTTCAAGGATGAAATTCCTTGAAGGTGGGGAGGTTGTAGAGACTCTGACCTATTTTGGCTGATTTTTTAATTTTACATCATTTTCGCCGTATAGACGCATTTTGAATGATGTAATGGACATTTTGAGAGTGAAAAACACGTTTGGAAACATGTTATGAAATTTTTGAAAGTTTTGAAGGATTTGAAGAAGTTTGACTTTTTTGGTCAAATCGGGCCCCAAGATGCAGTCCAGGTGGGCTTGGAAACCCGAAAAAAATTTGGAAAATAATTATTTTTGAGATTGGCTTAAATAAAATGTTTAAGGAGTTAAGGAAGTTATTTTGAGATTATAGGAGTTTTCAAAATCAAAAATAGAGGTCAGGAAGGTACGTTAAGTGGCCCAAAGGGTATTTTAGGCTTTTTCTCGGCTTTTGGGCTTTAAAGGGGTCAAATATCTCTCATCTCATGCTATCTGCTCCCTCTCTCCTCTTTCTCCCTATTCCTTCTCTCTAAGTTTTGGAGGTCTTCAGGTGTGATTCGGGTTTCACTGAAGAAGGGAGATACGTAGGGGACAGCTAGGACTTCCATTTGAATCGGGCATCTTCAAGGTTCGACAACGTAGACACTGCTATAAAATTGGTGAATTTCTTGGATAACTCCCAAATTTGAGATAGGGGTTCTCCTTCTCATTTATTTGTCGATTCTAGGGTTTTAGGTGAAACAGTGAGAGGTAAGGTTGTGTATTACATGTTTTAGAATGGTAAGAGGGGTGGGATGTGATAAGTTTCTATCTCTCATTAGCTTCTTAAATGCAATTTGTATGTATATGTTGTATGCATGATGCGAGGGGTGAATGAGTGAGAAAAAATGAGCATGTACACTTATATGTTAGGCTTTGGTGCACTTTTGTGAAAATGTGTTAAATGAGCATATTTGGGTGCTACGTGATTTTGTATGAGTTAAAATTCATGCCTTCTTTATACAGAAAATGTATGCATTAGTGAAGCATGACAAAAATGTGCTTAAATAAATGTTGTGAGCATATGCAACGTATGTTAGGGTTTACATGTATAGGAGATTATATGTGTGGCTTGTGGAGGTGAAATGCATGCTAAGTGTTTTCATAACTTGCTTATACATTATGAGGCATGATATGTGTTAATGCATTCTTATATATGTGTTGTTGTGAATGAACATGATGTATGTTGGATGATGCATGTAAAGTAATGACATGCATTCATGTAGGTCGTGTCGAGTCGACACTTAGGTGGGTTGGGGTATCTCTACTAAGCCACTGTGGTGCTCACCCCTTTCTTCCCCAAACATTTTACAGGTATGGCACTGTGGGTGAAAAGGACTTGATGATTCAAATAAAGCTCATAGGAGCACTTTTGAATATTTTGGGGGCATTTTGATGTTTCATTCATAAACTATGAATTTAGCTATCCGTGCTGGCCTATGGCATGTTGATCAATGCCCAGTTGGATGCGTCGAAGCTTTGATGCATCAAAGTTCTAGTTCGATGCATCGAAAAACCTGTAGGATTTTGGAATGTAAAAGTCCTGAGAGCTATTTTTGGTCAATACTTCTTTGATACTTGTTCGATGCATCGAAGTGTCCAGTTCAATGCATCAAAATCATTACTTCGATAGATCGAAGTCACTTTTTACAGCATACCTCGAAAATTGCCCCAAACTTCAATCGGGCATAACTTCTTGGTTTTAAATGTAAATTGAGTGTGATTTTTTTTTAAGTTGAGTATTTTTGGATTCTATATCCAATGGTATAGGTCTCAGTTTCAGATTTCAAACACACAAAATGTTGAGTCTTGGAAGTGAGTGATTCATGAAAATGCGGATAAATAATATTCCTACTAAACTGATATGATTTGAGGTTGGGCTCCATTGGGATTGGATAAAGTGGAGTTGTACACATCTTTGTTCAAGAATAGAGTTAGGCTTCCACGGTAATTAAGGGAAATGTGGGTTCATTGGGATTAATGGATGGGTTAACCTCAAGTCTTTCGGGGGTCGAGAAACTAGGGTGTTACATTAGACAACCATCAATTCCATTTTTGGTAATGAAATATCATAAAGATTCACCTTTTTACATCGAAATGTGTTTTAAGTTTGTATTTTATTTCTACCATAGTTATGTTGCACAAGATGGTACTTCTATGGAGTGAGTGATAGTTTCTTTAGCGGTTGTCACTAGTTTCTTTTATAATAAAGCTGTTACAGACAATCTTTGTTTTATGTCTGGTTATGTTCTTACATGACATATTCTCTGTAAAATAAACATTTGAATTATATTATTGAATTTAAATGTAATGAAATAGGTGACCTGAGAAGCTTATTAATAAAATAGCTTTCCGCTAATATCTACTAATTCTATACGTCCTCGCGATCCACCTTACATACTTTGAATTAACCCACATGACAAACTAATTAATAAAACAACTATCTACTAAATTCTATTAATTTTATTTCTAATAAGATACAGTCTTGCAATAGACCTTGCATTCTCTGGATTTTCCTAACATTGTGTATCTTGTTGTGTTATCCAAAAATACGACCGTCACATCCTCCCAAGTGACCCTCATAATCAATGGTGTGTCATAAACTGGCAATGAAATAAGGTTCACACCACCATTTATGGTCATAATAAAATTTACAACACCATGTGACATAAAAGGGTAAGCAACACTAGTGGTCGTGGTTGCGATGGGGGTGGCATGGTTAGACTCTACTCCAGGTTGGCTAAAAAGTTGATCACTATTGTAATGATCTTCCATTTCTTAATAAATTAATTTGAGAATGGAGCTATAAGGAAACAAATAAAGTTTTTTAGCGAAGAAATTACCTAATGTCTATGTTATGGATTATATGTTTTGTATGCACAATGTCATATTCCTCTCATGTGTCTCACACACAACTAAGAATTCGGACTCCATCAAAGGCCCATCCAATATTCTATTCCTTTTTCTTTGAACACTTGAACCCCATAGTCGGTCCATTTTATTTTATGTTCAAGTTCCTGGTCGGCCCATTCGATGTTCCAAATCCCTCTCACATATACCCTCATAGTCGCGTATGTGCAATGCATGGGCAATTCATAATTTTTATGCTCATGTTCACATTCTTTCATGTCAAAATATTTATTTTGACAATAATAACATGTCTTACAAGTAATTATCCCCTTTAAAGCAATTAATCAAACATTTAGACATCATACTCACATATACACATAAAACATGCATAAATCCTTCACATTTTCATAAAACATACTGTATAGTCACATATAACACTTCTAAGCATAAAACTACATTTATTCATGGTAATAATTCAATCTATTTCATAATGTAACATGCTTTAGCTTTGAAAATACACAAATTTGCATATAAAACCAATTGGATGCCATAGGCACTCAATATACTCATACAAACTCCAAATTTCATCTCTACCTTATTTTAGAAGAGATTCTAAACAAAACTCCCAAATCTCACCAAATTCAAGATCACCCAAAATTAACTTTGCTTCAATCAAATGGAAGCTCTCTTTGCGTAGATTGACATTTTCTTCTTTGGTGTCTTTCAAATCACTCTCTAAGTTCCTCAACTCTAAGAGAGAAGGAAGGAGGAGTGTAGAGAAGATGGAGCACCTTTGCCGGCAGTTAGAGAGAGGGAAAATGTGTGCCTGAAATGTTTTCTCAGCTATTTATAGCCCTAGCCTCACCAAATGACCAAAATGCCCCTAGCCACTTAATGTACTTTTCCGACCTCTATTTTCAATTCCAAAAACTCTTATAGTCCCAAAATCAATTCCTTACCTCTTCTAATATTCCAAATAATATAAATCACAAATAATTATTTTCTAAAAAATTATTCATTTTTTCAGACCACCCAACCACGTCCATGACCCCACCGATCCGAAAATCTCAAATTGAACCAAACACTACCAAAACTTTTCCGGACCCTCATACAAGCCCCCAAACATATAATTCATATTTAAAACATGCATATAATCATTTAAATCTTATACATGTCAATAAATGAAAAACAAATGGGCCAAAAATAGTCAGTCTTTGCATACCATTACAGATGAAAGAAAATATATGAGAGTGATTGATAATTAGGCACGATCAGGTTGTAAGGTTTGAATTAGACTTACCATTACAGATGGAGTTTGGAAGATAAGTCATCTCAATGATGATCACAATCATGAGTTTGTTGTTCCAAAAGAGAGGTAGATTTTAAGAATAATTAGACATATAGATTTTGCCAGTGCTAACGTTATTAATTCTATGATTCATGCTGGTATAAAAGGAACGAAAGCTTACTCATATCTTTCAAAAGAAGCTCGTAGATCTAAAAATATTAAGTTACTCAAACATATTGTCACAATTTTATTAATCAAAAGAAGCAAAGTTTGATTAAAAGAGGAGATGCACAGGAATTAGACGAGGAAACTGTGCATTAGATGAGAAAAGTTGTTTCACAAATTTTTTTTTTTTAAGGTGATGGGAGATTAGAATTGGATTATGATTGTTTTGAAGATGTTGTGGTGTTTGACACCACATATTGAAGGTTTTAAATTTGTTCATTTCATATTTGCAACTAAACATAATGATCATTCCATTCATTCCCACTTGTAATTCATTTCATTCCGGCATATCAAACATAGTAAATAGGTTTGAATTTCGAATCTCACCCTCATTTGGGAGGGAGAGAGGCAACAACTTGAAAATTACAAATGCTCAGTGAGGTGAAAACATTTAAACATGTGACTCACACTAACAACATGGCCATGGGCCGTTGCACCGTGGTTTAGTCTCTGTGAACTTGGACAGAGGCTTGGGCATTTCTGGTTGCTTGAATTTTTGTTGTTTACAACGTGACAATGGGCCACTGAACCGTGGTCTCTGTGGGTTTGGGCTTTTTTGGTTCCTTGAATGGATCAACTTAGAGTATAAATTGTTGAATTCTAATTCCAACTAACCAACCCGTCATTAATTTTTTTAACTCATATTGCTTGATCATATAAATCTTTACTGTTATTAGTGTAAAGACAAAAAATAAACATTAACCTTTTCACAATTGAAATAATTAAATCTATATAGTTTAAAATAAAAATACATAAAAAAATAAAATTAAATTTTGAGTTCGGGTTGCTGGCATATCAATCCAAACCCAACTCTAATAAAGTCTAAATTGAGATTTTTCAACATAGGTTCAATCTTAATTGTAAAAAAGATTCTCCAAGACTAGTGAACAATCCGGATGGTTTTACCTAAAGATAATGTTCTTTTTTTTTTACTGCAAAATGCATAATTTAATGGCCCCCCAAACATATAAATTTCTATTATTTAGAGGGAAGTGATTTATTGTCTATATGGTTGGTTGTTAAGATCTTAAACAAATTGATACTTGTAGCACCTCACATGTCTATATATAAGAAGAAGAGAAGAAAGAGGGGTTGATTCCTCTTCAGTTTTCAACTCTTTAGTGCCATTCCATCAAAAAAAAAACTAAGTGCCATCTTTCGCTATTGATTGAATTTATATACATTAATGACTAATCTACATAGGATAATGACTAATAAATTTCACAATATCATCTATGATTAGAGTAAAATTGATAACACCATGTGACCTATCCCACAAAATATCCTTGACAACTTGATTTGTCAGAGGGGAAGTTATACTTGTCTCTAGGGATCTTTTGTAGTTCCTCAAAAGAAGGAAAGTTGGGACAGTCTTGGACGAGAGATTAACCTCTCTTTGTATAAAATTGAAGCTTCTGCTTTTTCATGTTTTATTCTTGAAATTTTGTTAGGATTTTGAACGTTCAAATTCACTTTGCAACTCAGGGTTACATGGGAGGCCGAGAGGTTGAATGGAGAGATTGAAACTGAGTCAACTTGAAATTTTGTACGCGGTGGTTGTTTATCATAGCAAAAAACAACATATATTATAAAAAGGCATAAAGGAATGTGAAAATAAGCCGATACAATAAGTCTTTGCATGCGAGGGTTTATGGATGTGTGGCTTGCACAGTGGAAGGGTAAGCATGGCCAGACTAGCCCAAAGGTTGATAATCACTGTATTGATCTTTAATTGCTTCATAAATTAAAATTAATCAAACAGACAATGGAGCTGCAAGGAAAAGAGGTAGGTTCAAGAGATTTTTTTTAGCGAAGACTATATGTATGGAAAGATACAAGCAAAGATATAGATCTATTTGACTTCTCCTTTGACCGAATTTGCTTTTCCATAAATCAATTTGATAATAAATGTACAAGAAAGAAAAGAATTTGAGTTGCACTCGATTTGTTCTACTATTTATAAAAACAGATGTGTTTAGGATTAAAAGGATAAAAAAAAAAAAAGGGGACAGAAGTAGAAGAATAATAATAGGAGAACATCGTGTGTATAGTAGGGTGTGTGATAGTAGGGGTGCAATTTGGATTTGTCGACCCGAATTTAATTCGAGTCCAGTTCGATTTTTTACGTACTTGAATAACTATTTTTACAATTAGAGTTGAACTTGAGCTAAAAAATTTTAACCCAAACTTAATTATAGTTGAGTTTGGATTGAGATGCCAACAACCCGAGTCTAACTTGAACTCGAATTGTAATATTATTTTTATCCATATTTTTTTTATTTTAAATATATTATATATAATATTCAAATTATAATAACATTTTTCTTTTTAACTTTCTTTATTTAAATCTTAAGGGTAATGCTACTGAGACAGAATTCATAGGCAGAAAGTTTTACATCCATTGGAAGCATGTGGTAGGCCCCATCACATACACTCACCACATGCATCCAATGGATAGAAAACTTTCTGCCTACGAATTCTGCCTACGAATTCTGCCTGAGTGGCATTACCCAAATCTTAATTTATTGTATGTTAACACTTTGGATAATTAATTTTCTAAAATTTGTTTGTAATTTTTTAGAAATTTGCATTAAGTTGTCAATTTTTTGTATGTTTTGGAGTAATCTAATGTGAAACTTATTAAAAATTACTTTAAAATTTTAACATGGAGATTAGCGATATAGATAGTCCGAATTAATCTGACTTTTTAACTCTAAATTTCAACCCAGTTTAAAAATTTATGTATATATTTGTTTATTTCACTACCATGATTTGATACACATATGTCACTATGTATATATTTATGTATTTCACTGCATGGATTAAACCCAGAGTCAAGGGAATTTTATATCCAGTTATGGGGTGGTTATAGGGTGCCCTAAATTAAATGGGAATAGGGAATAGGGATGGGACCCCACCCCATTGGCATCCGGTTCCATTGTTATAGCAGTGTCACGGAAGACATGCGTGATACTGAAATGGTGATATCAAGAAAAGTGGTCACCGATGCCGGTGGTGAACCATATAGCTAGCAAGAGCTATTTTGCAGTACAACAATTGATAATTTGTAGAAGTTCCTATCCAATGTGTAGATGCCCAATTAATTACAAGCTCCTCTCAAGAATCTGAACAAATGTAAAGAAATTTTCAGTTTTATTTTATTTAATTTTATAAGTGTTTCTTCTTCTCATGGAAGACATATAGAATTGAAAAGGAAATAAAGTCTATCAATCAAAGTCAAAGTTTTAAATAGAAGAAATTCTTAATTTTAGTGATTTCTTTTTTCCTTGATTTATTCCACTTTCTTTTTTTGTTAAGTTTCCATGTATAGTGTGTGAAAATTGTACAAGTACACAATCTACGTTTTAAATTCTCATAACTTAGAGAGAGATTTTTTTTATGTATGTTTATTTCCCTCCATTCAATATGCTCTTTTTGATGGATTTACTTTTTCTTGAAGCACATCTAAAGTTGGATTTTTTTTTTTTATTTTCTTTCTTTGGAATTGCAGATGGATGGCTTCAATCAGATCCTAAAGAAGTTTAGGGCAATTACATCTTCAAGTAGAAGAAGAAAAAGAAAGATGAGAAGCCTCATCATCCAATGCATTGATCATCGAGAAGTTACAGATTTTGTGGAGGCAAACAATGACAAGGACAATGTTGGTTTGAGAAAATTAAGATATGGGTTATCTAATCATATCTTTTCTAGTTGTGATGGCTTAGTTTTGTTTTGTCACAATGAGTTTCAATTATGTGTTGCAAATATTACTACCAACCAAATACTGACCCTCCCTCCATTATGTTCTCTAATCATATCCTCTCTAGTTGTGATGGCTTAGATTCGTTCTTTCTCGATCACTTCTCACTTGGTTCTGGACCACGTCTTCTGCTGGTACTCTACTGTCTCGCCCTGTGCCATCTCTTTCTAAATCAATTAGCATAAGATGGCTCCGTGATGACACAAGTTCTATAGAAGGAAGGAGCTACAAAATTATCGCATTTTACTGGAGTACCTGGGCCAGACTTTGATTCAATTTCTGAACCTGATATTCCAACGCTGCGACTCGCTCCTGGTTCTTTGGGACTCCGGGGCATGCCCCAAGAAAATCTCCTGGATAAGGAGGCTACATACCTTTTTCTCCTGCTATCGGAATGCTGTGATTGGGATGATCAGGGGATACAAGCGGACTTTGTACAGCAGGGAAGTCTGGCAGGAGGATCTTGTCCGGGGACAGGAGGCTCTTATACGACAGCAGTCTCTAACCTAGATCGCAGGTGCATCATGCTTCTTTTATGCTTTTAGGTAGGACAAGAGTCTAGTACGTGGGTTTTAGCTTTCCCACAGACGGCGCCAATTGATGAAGCACAAATCCACCATTGGACTAGTCAAACGCCAACCTGTAAAGAGACAAACAAAGAGCAATCGGAAGGGCACCGACGCGATGCCGACCGACTACACTCCGACGATCAAGTTAGAAATCGGAAGGACTTTCAAAGCTATAAAGGAACTCAAAAGGTATTAATTGTGTACCTGGTACTTGGACCGTCTCTGTATTTATAGTAGTCCAATGGAAACGTGTCCTAGTAGGAGACTGACTATTTAATTCTCCATACTTATCTGTGGAGAAGTCTCATCAAAGTATGTTTTCTATCCACGTCACGTAGTCTACGACCTTCACGCTATACGTGTCATTATTGAAATCAAATACCCCATCAATTTTATTTAATTTTATAATTGTTTCTTCTTATCATGGAAGGCACACAATTGAAAAGGAAATAAAGTCTATCAATCAAAGTCAAAATTTTAAATAGAAGAAATTCTTAATTTTAGTGATTTCTTTTTCGTTGATTTATTCTACTTTCTTCTTTTGTTAGGTTTCCATGTAGTGTGTGTGAAAATTGTACAAGTACACAATCTATGTTTTAAATTTTCATAACTTTAGAGAGATTTTTTTATGTGTGTTTAATTATTCCCTCCCTTCGATCAATATGCTCTTTTTGATGGATTTATTTTTTTTCTTGAAGCACATCTAAAGTTGGATTTTTTGAAATTGCAGATTGATGGTTTCAATCAGATCCTGAAGAAATTTAGGGCAAAGGCATCTTTAAGTAGAAGAAGAAAAAGAAATATGAGAAGCACTCAACAGCCTTCAAGCATACCTTTTCTTTCTAAAGAAGTCGTATTCAACATTCTGGTTTTTCTTCCTGCTGATATTCTTTACAATGTTATGAGATATGTCCGTCGAGAGTGGTATAATATTATCAACAACCCTAATTTCATTAATGCACACTTTCAAAAATTAACTGAATATATGCCTCATCATCCATTGCATTGATCATCGATACGTCATAGATTTTGTGGAGATAAACAATGACAAAGACAATGTTCGGTTAAGAAAATTAAGATATGGGTTCTCTAATCGTATCCTTTCTAGTTATGATGGCTTAGTTTTGTTCTGTCACGACAGTAATGAGTTTCTATTATGTGTTGCAAATATTACTACCAATCAAATACTGACCCTCCCTCTATTATTTGAACCTATTATTGACTATAGAAGTCTTCCTGTTTTAGTATATGTTAATTCTATCAGGAGATACGAAGTTGTCCACATCTTCCCTATCATGGATGGTCAAGATGAAGATGGCCTTGAATTTAAGAGTGCAATGTTAACCATTGGTGCTGAAACTACATGGAGACTGATTTATGTTTATTTGACTCCTAAGTTTAGTTTCCAAATCCGAGATCCATCATTGGAGAAGGGGGTTATTTTATAGTGAGGGAAATCTTTCTTACTTACATGTTAAATGATGATATGAAATTTTTTTGGAAGGTTTTTGCGTTGACAGAATTAAACACAGGACGAGACTGCTAGGTCAAAGTAGCAGAAGCCTAATTCACTGTAGGCTTCATCCCAAGAAATATGATGGATGTAATTTGTATCCTCTTGCCTGGTTAAAAAATGGAGAGTTGGTGATTGTAGGTGCAAAAAATTGCCCCACATAAAATCAAGCAATTAATAAGCAAATAACATTCAATAATTATAGAAATTAAAGTAGACAAACAAGTTTTACATGGTTTGGCACAATTCGACCTACGTCCATGAATTATAGAAGACTTTAATTTTTTATTTCATGAGCTATTATTAGGATTGCACTCCCCCTCTTATGGGATTTTTTATACATATTTATATATGGAGTGTTTCCATTCTAGTGCTAATTTGGTGTTGATTACTCTGTGATTCTCCCTTGATTTGAGGCTGATTTATATTAATTTCTTCTCTCAAGGAAAGAATCCAATCTTCCCTAATTTGAACTTGATTTGATGAACTCTCTTTGACCGGTTGACTGTAGCTGCCACATGTGATGTCCACATTAGCATAATTACTTGCCATATATCTTTCTTGATAACTACCTAGATCATGTCATGTGTACCATGTTGACTATTCTCATGTTTAGGTGTCTTCTTCTTGTTGGTGAGAATTTTCCCGCCCCCACACTAGCCCCCAATTCCCTTTAGTTGGATGTAACGGTCTTAACTGGAGTGAATTTATACGAATTTACACTTTTAGTCATGAACAGAGCCAGGATGTTATTGTGTAACTGGAAGTTATGAGCTAGTAAATGGTGGAGTTGGTGTGGAACTAGAACAAATTTTTTCTATCAAAGACTTATCAAGACTTCAGGATAAGGAATTCCGGAGCTTTTTGATATGGCTTTGAACTCACCCTACTTTTCTGAATTCGAAAGAGAGATCGATTCTGAAGAGTTTATCTTGCGCAATAAAGTTAGGGCTTGAGTGAGAATAATGACCCAAAGTTGTCTAGAGATGAAAGACTCTTTCTTGAAGAAAGTTCCAGCATGACTGAGGATGTTTCAGTTTAAGTTCTACCAAACGTTCCTATTCCAATTTAGCCTTCTTTTGAACTTCCTTTTCTTAGGCTCATTAGCCTTGATTCATTTTTGGGCATGTAATGAGGTGGCTTTTCACCACTTTTGTTTTGGCGATCAGCCTTTCTTTGGTTACTTTACCTGTGGTCAGCCCCCTGTGCTACTAGTTATCAGCTCCATTTGGCTTGTTGTTACTTTTTTATGGCGTTAGGCTAGTCATGCCTTTGCCATTTTAACCTATGATACAACTTCTCAATTCCTTTCACATAGTCCCAACGTCTTTTATCCAGACGTAAAAATTATTATGATATTTGCCAACTAAAAGAATTTGGTCATTTTCGAGTCTTCATCCGACTATCTTAGTAGTCACTCTTTGGACATATCCCATTTGGAATCCCGGTATTACAATACCACCAATAGTCTTAGTCATTTGACTAAACTCCATCCTCAATAGTCGTGCAATCAATGCAACGCTAATTCTAAATCACCAACTCTTGGTTTTAAATCTTTAAGGTAATTCATACCCCATTTCCATCAACTCTAGACTTGTGTTTTCAAAGTCTATCTTCAAGTCTATTTTGACATCACAATCCACTAAACTCCAAACCTCCACCTAGGTTTACCATTCCTCAGAACCAGAATTTCTAAGTGGTGACTACATGTCACTACTAACCATGTGACGCAAAATGTAACACTCTCATGCAATGCTCAGTCACATAAATCACGCATTTCATGTAGCATATAACATATAACATGTTAAATCAAATAAACACATACCATGCATGATATGACATATGATGCATAAATCAATACCTTAGCCCTCGGGCTAACATTAGATAAGTACCATTGACCACACATGGTCCCGGCACATCCTCTACTTGAGCAAACGTGATAACAAAGCCCAGATTTCCCTAGTATACTGACACATACTATAATTGAATATCTAGAGTGGTTTATACCAACCTACTCTTATCCACTATACTCATTGGTAAACACCTACCAATCTATCCACATATCATAAGCCCCTAAGTATCTGTAAGGACTCAAACACTCGCAACATTCCTTGCGATATCAATTCATTGCTCACTTAACAAGACTAAATCAACAAGTCAAAATCCAAACTCAACCAACTTTGGGAGTATTACCAATTGAAATCAGTTTCTCACATCCACACTTTGATCTTTCATTAGAATTGCTCCAACCGAGCAAATCATTCCACCGTTGTCTATAGGAAATAACACCTATCGTCTAGATAACTACCAACCACTGAATATCCCCAAATCATCACATGATTTGACCTTCCATCCTTTGGTATTCGAACCAATGACTTTGATACCCTAGGTTTTTCAAACCTAGTGCATTACTAGCAATCCATGAATTATCAAATCATCAACCCTTACCCGTCGCCCCTAGGCATTCCAACCTAGTGCCTTTATACCATTCTGGTATTAGGTACATAATTCAACCTTCTCAACCATATACATGATATGCTCATTCCCAGTCATCCCTGGGTATTCCAACCTAGAGCTCTAATACCATTCTGTCACGCTGGAGAACTTAGACCGCCAGGACTCCCCCGGACCGACCCCAAATCTCGAGTGTGAACCCGTTCACTTAACCCCGTGAACAATCTCAGTCACACTCATGCGATAGTATCGAGGTTTGATACCATGCTACAATGCCCCAATTTTTGACTCCTGGAGAACCGGAGGTTAACCTGTCTATTTAGCCCAATAGACCCTCATTACCCTCATTTACTGTGGAAGCTTAACTCAATTCTTGCATATAAATGCACACAACTTAACATCAAGCAACCTCAATGGGCCCCACATCAAGCCACATCTGCATGTTCCTCACAATCCGGACCTGCAACTTTTCGATCAATTGAAAAGTTACTTTCGCACAATCAAAACTTCGATTGTGCGAAACCTGAATTTCTCACGATTGAAGTGCTTCGCACAATCAAAGTGCTTGCGAAGTAGTATCAAAATTCTTCATCTCTCGGGACTTTTGTCCACTACCAAGACCTGCATTATCTCAAGTGTGCGAAACAGCCATTTCGCACAATCAAAACTTCGATCATGCGAAATGGTCATTTCGCACGATCAAAATTCTCTCTGTTGAGAATTTCTGCTATTTCATAACTTGGTCTTTTTTATCCCAACTCCCACTCTAGTCATCTAGAATCATCCACATACATCTATACAAGCTCTCAAACATCAAAGAAATGCTATAACATCATTCATGAAGTCCAAATACTTACATTAGTACATTTCTCAAGGGTTACCAACCTTCTACACATGGGAACCACTCAATCCAGGGACTCAATTTCTATTATGATTGAAATTTTAATCTGAAACTAACACCATTGGATAGAGAATTCAAAAATACTCAATTTCAAAAAAAATCACACTCGATTCTGATCTAAAACGAAGGAGTTATGCCCTTTTGAAGTTTGGGCACAATAGGAAATTTTGATTATGCAAAATTGCCATTTCGCACAATCGAAACTCGCACAGTCGAAATTGCACTCTGCAAAATTTCCTGCAACTTCACATTTGTCCATTTTGGATCTAAATCTCATTCTAACCACCTAGGGTCATTCCCTCAACATTAAGATCATCTATACATGATATATCATCACACACAAACTCCAAATCACACATTTGGATATTATGATCTCACCATCCTCATACATTTCTATCAAAATGCACATATCATTGCATACATTCACAATATCCATACACCCACATCATTTGTTATACATACAAGGTCCAAATGAACATACAAGTTACATATAACGTGAATGTAACTATAACTCAACATAATCCACATGGCACATGCCGGCATGGGTAGCCAAATACATATTTCACCCTCAAAACTTCAAAATACACCAAATTGCTCCAATTTGTTCCAAGTGACCAAGCAAGTCCTTTTTCATCCATCCATAATTGCCTTACCTGTAAAAAATGTTTGGGGGACCAGGGTGAACACCACTGCGGCTCAGTACAGATACCCCAACCCTCCTAAGTGTCAACTCAACACCAACCTACATGGAATGTATATGAATACACTACATGCCACATCCACAATCTCACAAACCAATCAACAAATGCAATTAAAGAGGATTGCATATTTCACGAATCATGTATAACATGTTCAAACATAAAAGCATTAAGGAAAGTAAATGCTCTCTCTCTCGGTCCTCATCCATTACTCTACATGATTAGTCCGCTCCGAGGATCATGTAACCTTGGACACCTCCGATAACCATCCAATGACCGGGACAACTCCGAAAGATCATTCTACCATAGCAATATATTTAGGATTGCCGTAGAGTAAGGGGACAACTCTGAGGCTCACAAACCTTGGACATTCTCCGATAACCATCCTATGACCGGGACAACTCTGAGGGGTCATTGGTATTGGACAAACTCCAATCCTAGGCATTAAGCCTTAGTATGGCGAGTCTACTATGAGGGCCATACGTAGTGGATGATTTTACCACATTTCACAACACGGTTGAACCACTCCGAAGCCCCGTGCACCTTATTTGTGTCATTTTCCCGCAACTTCCCACATATGCAATATGAATGCATAAACACATGACATTTTATTTTTATACTCAACTCATGCTCATTGATACTAAAAAGAAATAACAAGCATATTTCCCATCACCACACACCACATATAGCAAATATATGTATAACACATGCATATATCCTCTCATATGCATACAACTTCAAAATTAGCATACTTTACTGATGCTACACTCAATGCATAATTTTAGCATATAGAAATAACATGCATTCAACAACCACCTTCTCACATATAATCACATATATGAAACTTGGTACACATTTTTCACATATACACCAACTTAAGCACATAATGTCTATGTACAATTTCTTATACTCACACACTTTAAACCCACATGCTACCACCAACACAATGGACACAATTGTGAAAATATAGGACTCTAGAGAAGGAGAAAACACAACTTTCCACACCTCTCACTATCCTAAAGCATGTGAAAGATAACTTACACCTCTCTTCTTCACCTGAAACCCTAGAATCGACAATTAGAAGAGAAGAAAAACCCCTACCTCGAAAATGAAGGCCTTCCAAGCACTTCTCAAAATATTAGCAATGTCAACCTTGCCAAAATGTGACTTTTTTTTATTCAAACCGAAGCCCTAACCGTCCCCTACGTATCTCCCTCCTTCGGCTGATCACGAATCACACCTAAGGGCCTCCAAAACTTAGAGAGAAGGAAGAGGAAGAAAGAAGAGAGAGAAAGGAGCCATGGCTGACTGCTGGAGTATTAGAGATATGAAATATCTCTGCCACATCTGATATTTAAAGTCCCTAGGTCACAAAAGACCAAAATACCCCCGGGCCACTTCGCACCTTCCCGGACTCAGTTTGCGATTCCGAAAATCCTACGGTCTCAAAATCACTTCCTCTACTCTCTAAACATTTCATCTAAGCCATTCTCAAAAATAAATATTTTCAAAAATTTTCTGGATCCCCGGGCCCACTTAAGTCTCATCCCGGGCCCCGGTTTGACCAAAAAGTCAAACTTCTCTAAATATCTCAAAAACTTCTATAATCCTCAAATTAACCTTTCAAAGATGTTTCCCACTCTTGAAACATCCATATCATCATTCAAAATGCATTTATCGCGAAAATGATGAAAAATCAGTAAACCGGCCAAAATTGGTCTCTACAATACCTTAGCCAATTTTGTTCGTTTGAGACTCTCAGCTGGTCATGCTGAGGTCTTTTTATTTTTCTTTGGCGTTCGGCTGGCCATGCCTTAGCTAATTTCATTTGTTTGAGACTCTCGGCTAGTTATGTCGAGGTCTTTTTATTCACATTTGGCATTTAGATGGCCATGCCTTAGTGAATTTTATTTTATTTGAGACTCTTGACTGGTCATACCAAGGTCTTTTTATTAATATTTCGCATTGGAATGGCTATGCCTTAGCCAATTTTATTCGTTTGAGACTCTCGGCTAGTCATGCCAAGGTTTTTTTATTCACAATTGGCATTGACTGGCCATACCTTAACCAATATCATTTATTTGAGACTATCCGTAATACCCCGCTCCAACACATGGTATGATATTGTCCGCCTTGGGCCTAAGCCCGCATTATTTTGCTCTTGGATTTTACCCCAAAAGGCCTCATATCATTTGAAGAGAACATACTACATATAAGCACATCCCATTTTTCACACCCAAGCGATATGGGATTGACCATCCTATACCCTGTCAGTGTGGTAGCTCAGCCCAGTGTCTGTTTTTGCACCCACAAGGGTTACTACAATCCACCCCCTAGGAGGCCCAACGTCCTTGTCGGCAGACTTTCGGTTGGGTTCATGCTCTGATACCAACTGTAATACCTCGCTCCAACACATGGTATGATATTATCCACTTTGGGCCATAGTCCGCACGATTTTGCTCTTGGGTTTTACCCCAAAAGGCCTCATAACATTTGAAGAGAACATACTACATATAAACACATCCCTTTTTCACACCCAAGCGATGTGGGATTGAGCACCCTGTACCCTGTCAGTGTGGTAGCTCAGCCCAGTGTCTATCTTTACATCTGCCCACTCACACCTGCCCACAAGGGTTACTACACTCTCGGCTAGTCATGCCAAGGTCTTTTTATTCACATTTGGCATTTGGCTAGCCATGCCTTAGCCAATTCTGTTTTGTTTGAGACTCTCGGCTAGTCATGCCGAGGTATTTCTATCCATATTTGGCATTGGGTTGGCCATGCCTTAGCCAATTTCGTTCGTTTAAGACTCTCTGCTAGTTATGTCGAGGTCTTTTTATTCACGTTTGGCGTTCGGCTGGCAATGCCTTAGCCAATATCGTTCGTTTGAGACTCTCGGCTGGTTATGTCGAGGTCTTTTTATTTTTCTTTTAGGCTAGGCGATCGGCTTATAATGCCAGTTGCCTCCTCTTTTTCATTTTTCTTGCATTCAGCCTTGTTGGCTTTTCGTCACTCGAATTCTGAAAAGATGACATCATGATGGTAAAAAATCATGCTCATGTTATCTCATTGTATTTATGCGTATATATACACACGTAATCACATATCTAATTTTTCATAAAAAGTTCACAATTAACAAACATATTCTCAGACCAATTTTTCTTACTAATGAGATCTTCTAATTTCTTATCTCAGAGCGTTTGGTCAAATGTGGAGGCAAATTTCACTTTTGTGAATGAGACATTTAAGTGAGCATTAAATGTTTCATATTCATACATTGGCAGTATTAAAATGTGAGGAGATCCCAAAGCCATAATAAAGGTTGCCATTTGAATGGCTTCTTTGTTATTGCCTAAACCATGTTCGGTTCTATGGGCAATGCATTATTTGTCTAGCATTTTAAAAAATGAGAGAAGTCAAAGAGTTTTATGAGCATACCAGACAACAGATCTATGGTCAGATTTGTTCAATTATCGTGCCACCTCTCACAAATATCTTAAGATAGAATCCACGCCAATCATCCAAATTCCCACCTCATGGGTATTAAACATTGAGAGAGCTGTGGACCTTCAAACATTAACCATGCCAGGTAAATGTGGACAAACGATACATGGCTCAGCCTACTTTTGCGAATATCAATAATCGATGTTCTGTGTGACACCCAACTATTGGCTTCAAATTTTTGATGTTTTAATTTTCAACCAAATGAAGTTGCTTTAGCCTCAAAGAGTTGATTTGGCCATGCTCTTCTAATTCTACATCTTATTCTCGTAGTTTTCACTTCCAGCCCATTCGAATGCTTGAGGCATTTGTCATGTTTGATCTCCAAAAAGTTGCCTGCAAGACATGATCATTTTTTAACCCAGATAAGTAATAATATATAGAAGGAGAGAGAGATTGAAGGCAAATCTTAGGTTCTCTTCTTCGTCATCCTCATTTGCTCGTTGTAATGGAGAGTTTTGATTTGATCTTGCCTTGAAAATTGCTGGTTTGCTTTTCTCTTGAGCACGTTCGGACCACTTGGCAATTGAAGTGATAATTGTGAAGAATATGAAGAAGAATTGGGTGAAGATTCCTAATTACGTCAAAATTTTGAAGCAGGAAACTTTAAGTCCACTGCTATGAGAACAAAACTTCCCAACTTTAGAAATAACATTTACAATGTAGAGCAAATGAAGTGAGGATGACACTAGGATCAGCATCAAGTGCCCATAAAAGTCATTGGAAACTTCATTGTCTGAATAAGAGTCGATTTAAGTACTATTGATAAATCTTGACTTGAGAGATCACAAAAATTCATCCATTGCAAAAGTTTGTTCTTCAGAGCTTCGACCCATACGGATTGAACTTGGGACCCAGTACCAAAAATAGAATTGTATGACCTATTCCTCTGATCCATTACTCTTTCCATAAAAATAGATGGATTCAGTGATCAAACATGCCTCAAAGATAAATACAATATTGGCGATGATGGATTTATTAGAGATTTTTTTACTTGGTGTTGCTTCGACTCAGACATAAGGATTTTAAGAATCGCCCAGTTAGCGAGTCGTTGAGCCTGTTCCTTGAATCAAGGCAAGGACAACAAAACTCCCAGATTCAAAAATGTTGAACACAATCAACATAACTATAGTTTTCATTTTCTGTATCACTTAATTCACTCTCTCCTCCAAAGATCTCCAAGTTTTAAAGAGATTTGATTCGATGGTGAGATGAAGATGACGAAGCCATGGTTGGCGATGAACTTGATGATTGAGTGACGATACTGATTCATTTATTGAGTGATAGAACTAGCTTAAACTACTATATCGATGAATTTTTTGAGCGATGGACCATTTGAGGATTCCATGTTTGGTGGTTCAACAATGTTGTTGGTTTGATGATGACAATCAGATGAATATACTGATTGGCAGTGAAGATAGCCAATGGTTCAGCGATGGGATCACGATGGATTGTTGGTATGAATGGGACCTGTAATTGACTTTGCGTTTATTCATGGCAGATTCAAGAGTCAAAGAAGCATACTCACACTTGTATTATTGATGTTTGGTTGATCGTTAGTTGATGTTGTTCTGATTGATGATGAAGATAAGTAGAGCTTGTTTGAATGTTGATTCTCGCACACTGATTATATTTGAAGAATAACGATCCTCGGCTCGTTGGGTTGTTGTTCTTGCTAACCGATCGATGGCTATGAAAGTACCGATCAGAGGTATCCATGATCGATATTGATATTTCAATTTGTCGGTATTATCCTGATCGGTGGTGATGAAGACTGATTAACCAATCTAGTTACAGAGATTGTAATCGATGATGAAATGTTCCAATTTGTTATAGAGTTTTTGATTCAGAGCATGGATTCAAGCACTCGATCAGATAACATCCAAATCTGTACCATCATTTCATGCTAGATAGTTGTCGTTGACTGATTAGAGCATGGGCCTGACCATTGAGCAGTTATGGAGTAACATGGGTCATGTCGAGAACCTGATTTGAAGATGATAAAACCAAGTGTAGATGATAAAACCAAGCGTGCCAGCGACAATGAAGATGGAGCATTGACTAATCAACAACGGAATCTCTCTTGTTCTCATGGATTTTCCATCTCCGATTTGCTTCATCAACCATCATCGCTGATTGGGTATGCGCAATTGGACCAATAAAATTGATCCAATTTTGTGGCGCAGATCAACTCTATTTTTGGATTTGGGCAATAACCAATTGGATTTGATCTATTTGTTTCTTTGTCGAAATTGAAGCACTATTGCAAGAACTAATGTCGCTCCATTATCATCCTCCTTCGCTGGGCTAATTGAAGATAACGAAGAAGAATTGGGTGAAACGGAACTGGTTGAGCGGTGAAGTGCAGGTGTGGATCTTCACTAATCCAGCCATCACCGAACATGCCTATTACCATCGATTGACACCATTTTCTCATCACCAAATGTTTGGATTGATGAAGGAGTTGCAGAGGCTTGACGTTCAGCCAATTGAAGTTGTTTTGGACTTTAAAAGGTCGATCCATAGTTGACCTCGTGCCTATCACTGGATTGATATTATGCTGATCGTTGGATTGATGTTGATCGCTAATTAATATTAGCCTTATCGAAGATGAAGATAACTCATGATAAGATTGATCGGCGATATTCATGATTGGACGGTTCGAAGCAATGATCGGCAAAGTGATGATCCGATGTATTGGTCGGCGATGATGATCTAGATCGATGGATCTGGCCATAGATTTTTGCAGGATATTTGTAACAGTTACTATGGCTGCCCACCGATTATATCGATTTGTCGATGGCCGTCGATGTGTATACCATATCTCATGCCAGCTTCATATGGTGAGGTTTTAACCACGCCGGAATGGAATTATCGATCACACCATTGATGGGTGCTGATCTATGGGGGATATCGTACCAATCGGCGGTGATCTATGGAGCAGGAATCTTTGTTGTTGGCAGTAATCACTATTTTCCACCGTCCATCTGCCTTCCTGTGATGGGCAATTATAACTTTGCCTTGTGATTTGTTCATGGCTACTATAATTTTATATACATACAACGTAAACAGAAACACATGCTTCAGTGCATATATATATATAATCGTATATACACATATATAAATGGGGGAAATGATCACTGAATGAGAAAATTATGTAGTTCTCTATTATCATACATTATATCATATATATACATATGCTCTGTACTTAAGAGAATGACTTAGCTATGAATTTCTGATGAAAGATTTGATCGAAGGAATTTGATTCCGTGCCAAGCAGTCTTGAGAAATCACTGGAAGCCTCACCCAGATCATGCCAGACTTAGGAGTGAGAGACTCGCGGTGAGTCAAAAACAATTGACTTCATACTTGTTCCCACAGACAGCGCCAAAGTGTAGGTGCAAAAAATCGCCCAATATAAAATCAAGCAATTAATAAGCAAATAACACTCAATAATTGTAGAAATTAAAGTAGACAAACAGGATTTACATGGTTCGGCACAATTTGACCTACGTCCATGAATTATAGAAGACTTTATTTTTTATTTCATGAGCTATTATCAGGATTGCACTCCCCCTCTTATGGGATTTTCTATACATATTTATATAAGGAGTGTTTCCATTCTAGTGCTGATTTGGTGCTGGTTATTCCGTGATTCTCCCTTAATTTGAAGTTGATTTATATCAATTTATTCTCTCAAGGAAAGAATCCAATCTTCCCTAATTTGGACTTGATTGATGTCCTCTCTTTGGCCGGTTGACTTTAGCTGCCACATGTGATGTTCACATTAGCAGAATTACTTGCCACATATCTTTCTTGATAACTACCTAGATCCTGTCATGTGTACCATATTGACTATTCTCATGTTTAGGTGTCTTCTTTTTGTTGGTGGGAATTTTCCCGCCCCCACAGTGATCTTTCGTGATTCAATTCCATCGACAACTTTCATTGGTTAGTGTGGCGAAAAATGACACATACATCGATTACTACTTCCATGTCCATGTCAACAGCTTGGTTGGGTTTCGTTGAAGAGACCTTTTGTTTTGTTGGAGAAACTTTAACAATTTCCATTCTTGTTATTCAACTTTTTCCTTTGAATTTTTTTTTAATAATATTTTTGAATGTAGATGATATTTATATTTTGAATGCAATGATGAGAAGGAATTATTTATAAAACTCTCCATTTTTCTTAATAATAAGAAATATCAATTTGTGTAAGTGGGTATGATAGATGGAATATTCAATACTTTCTCTTAATGTCTCTCCCTCTCTCTCAAGATATTCTTTCTCTCTCAAAAATCATGTCTCTCTAGAATCTTTTGTAATCAAATTTTGCAATGACCAACATAGGCTCTCTTCAACATCCTTATAGTTTTGATTTCAATTTGAAAATTCACATAGCTTTCTTCGAATCTCATTGCTTTCTTTGACTCAAATCTCTCTCTTTGATTTTGATTTGTTACATAATTATATTAATATATATATATATATATATATATATATATATATAGTATATGTATATATGTAATATAAACTACCCATAAAGTAAGTAAGAATGATAGAGGAGTAAGAATAATAGAGGGGCGCTGGTTGTGAGAAGAGGGGAGCGGTGGTGGAGAGGCGAGGCAGTGGATATAGATTTAATGGAGGTTGGGTAAAAGAGAGGAGAGAGAAAAAAATAATGGAGATGAAGATTAGGATTTAATGGAGGTTGGGTAAGAGAGAGGAGAGAGGAAAAATACAGAAGAAATTCCTTATAATATTGTCCTAATTAAAAAAGTCTATAGAACTGATAACTCTAATATATAAGCGTTGAACCTGCTCACCCTTATTGACACTCCAATCTCTATTCCAAATATCCAACTGAATTTTTTTTGTTAGTATAAGGCCAATAATTGTTTATTATATATAATGGGTTTCTTTTGTAAAGCTACCACCAACAAAAAAAAGAGAATGAGGCTTCACATGATATTTGAAAAACAAGACTCTAACCAACTTACAAAAATACTGCTACAAGTCTACAAGCTTCTTCTTTTTAATAATACTTTAAAATTAATTACTCTTTTTTATACATATTTAAAACTAGGAGTTCTTCTATCATTTTTACATACGGTTGCTTTGACGCGTATTATATATATATATATATATATATATATATATATATATAATCTTATTTTCCAACATGTTATATAAAGTATAAATGTTCATTTATTTCATAGCTTTAGTAAAAAATAATTATTCAATTTTTAATATAAAAAAATCATTATTTATGCTAAGTGGTCTCCAAGAATTCAATAAATTTCACAAAAATAAGTATAATTCACTAAAAACACGTCTATATTAAATTCATGGAATAATTTTATTTTAAGCAAATGGCAATCACAATTTATATTGTCAATGTTGATTATTCTACAATTTTCTCAAGAAAATGACAATATTAGCAAATTTTGAATTATCAAATTATCCTCGTAACCTTTTTAAAATAAGAATGCATAGAATTCTTACTTTTAAAATATAGTTTTTAAAAAGTGTGTATAACGTGATAGTTGAATGAAAAATGGGTAAGTATATATAGCTAATACTATTGATAGTTAGCTTCATTAAAGTCAATTAACATTAATAAAAATTAGTACTAAGTTTATATGGTTTATGTATTAAAATCAGTAGTTTGGACATGTTGATGATTGGCAGGAGATGAAAAAATATAAATATCCAAATTCTTGAATTATTAAAGTTATTTCATTGCTTAGTACATCAACTCGAATTAAACCCGAATTCAACCTGAATTTGTAACCCAAAATTCCCAACCCGATTTCAACCTAAGATTTATAAATTAAGAATGGGTTGGGCTCGGGTTCACATGGTCGAGTTCGGTCCGACCTAGGTTGAACATTTTATACTTAGGGAGTCCAAGTTGAGTCTCCAACCCACCCAAGTTGCAGCCTTACTAGTGATTGGTATCCGTCACTCATTGCTAGTGATTGGTGTCACTCAATACCGTGAGTTACCACTGATAGTAATACGCGTCACTAATTTTTTTATTTTCTTTGAAGTGTTTTTTTTTTTTGTGAAAAAATAGAAGGAAAGGGAAAATAAAACAATTATTTTGACACTAAATCAAAAATAGTTTTATGATTAAAATTTTTGTTACTAAAACTATAAAATTAATGTAGAACAAATACTAAGTTATGTTACATGCAGAAGATGGAATGATCGATTGGATTGAATTTGGGTGAAAGTGGAATAATCTATTGTGGAGGAATTCCTGTTGAGACATAAGAGAAACTTTAAACCATTCTACACGTCTCTAAACCATTCTACATTACTCTGTCTAAATTTTTCAATAAAAATATCTATCGCATGATATCTCCTAGATTTCTCGATCTCACACCGACTCAAATGAGTGCACCAGTGTCAATTGCAAGTGCAATGGTACGAGTGATCCTTGTGTAGTAACTTGTGTACAAAGCTTTGGTACGAGTGAGTTGTAAAGTGTCGTTGTATGTCTATTCTCAATTTTAGGGGAAAAAAACAAAATTTGTGTTAGTGATTTAATAAAGTTATTTATTCTTTTTATTCAAGTTCCATCACATTTTGAGAGATGGAAAAGGAGAGGGTTTGGTCCGTTCCCGTTCCGCTCCTAAAATTTTTTGCTCCGTTTTTGTTCAAAATTGTTTAGCAAAATCTCCTACCATTCCTTTATTGTTTCGTTTAAATTTAAACTTATTTTTTTCACTCAAATTTTTAAAAAAATATTTTTAAAAATATAAACCAAATAAACATTCTTTCTAGATTTACACAATTGTACTAAATTAATCAAAAGACAATAATTGCATGTTTTTACTAACCACCATGTGGCGCAAAAATAAGATGTTACCTATCTCTAAACTATATATATATATATATATATATATATATATTTGAAAAGTGATCCGAGTTAAACTCAATGGATCTGAATTAGCCAAAATCTCTTATCACAAATTTGTAAAATACATAACATCTCATAAATTTGCAGCCATTTGCAAGCTAGTTGAATCAATTAACAAACTAAAGGATGCATCAAAACACAATCACTTTCGCAAATGGCGGCGAAACTCCAAAACCTTTACAAACTTCGGATGCAAACCAAAAACAACTTCCATCTAATCAACTATAGTAAGTTAAATAATCAAACAATTTGATGGATGCAACTATAAACATTAAAAAACTTACATGATGGACCCAAAATATAATTTGAACTTATCTTTAATTTAACCTATTTTGGAATGTGGTCCAATATATGCATGAGTTAGTTAATTTAAACTTAGTGTTGTGTGCGGTTGCGCTACTTACAATTTATAATTTACCGCTCGCAATAGAACAAATTCTTGAAGGATAGAGCTCTAAGTTGAGAGTGTCAATCCTACAGAGACAACGTAGGAATAATTCGCTAAAGGTTGAGGGTTGGTTCTTGTTTAAATCACAACTGAATGTTGGTTGTTGTCTTACTCTAATTTAAAAGCATAAAAGATAATTAAAATACGAAGTTTGAGAGAATAGTAAAGGACTAAAGTTGAGACTTCACCACCAACCTCGTAATATGCCAAACTTATAATAAAGTGGGAGAATTCATGCAATTATGTACTAAGTGGTGCAAATGGCTTGTGGCCTACAATGCTACCATCTAGAGGATACATGCACCTTAAAATACTATAATCCATATTCGATACGTGTAAATTCCCTACCTACCTACTTAATTAAATAAGTGTAACTAATTCACCATCTCTTAGCATGGACTATGCAACTCTAGCTATGCATGTTATAGTGAAAACTAGTCTCAAGCCATCACTTGTAGTCCTTGTGAAACTTACAAGTGTTTGAAGATCATGTAAGAAAAGTAAGCATTCTAAGACAAGAAAGATAAATTACTCAAATGAACACGAAGAATTTGTAAACTTATATTGATATAAGGCTCAAGGCAAGAGACATATACAGAAAAATACATAAAATCTCCAATTCATTGAAGTTAGAATATATTTACAAGACTAAGGTTTGTCAAAACCCTAGAGAAGGATTAGTTGATTATGGTGGGCTGTAAGCACTCCATAAACAGAGATGGTCACATGCATAAAATGGTTTTCAAGGCCTTACAAAACCCTTTTTGAAGCTTTTCCTCTCTAGGACTTCACTTTCTCTCTTTAGAATTATATATATGCTCTCTATTACAAGAATTGTGATATATCTTTCTATTACATATTTTCTAGCTATATATCTGGTTTGAGGCTCAAAATATCAAAGAAATTTCTTTCAAGGCTTTATCCAAGCAAAATTGGGCAAGTGGCAAGTGAAAAATATATTTGCAGAAAAATATCTTCTGCAGGATTGGGCGATGCATCGAAGTAAGAACTTCGATGCATTGAAGTTGCGATGCATTGAAGTGGGCACTTCAATGTATACAATATGTGCAGCTATGGGATCAAACTACTTAAGTAAAGGTGCGAGAATGCCTAACATTCAACGCTTATCACACCCCCAAACTTAGATATTGCTAATCCCTTAGCAATATAAAAAGAAGAAAAATAAAGCAACTACTCTAATTCCGCTTTTGTGGGAGACACGATTACATTTAGTGAATGCAACAAGCCTTTTAAACCCCTAGACACGTCTAGTGGACGAGTGAAGTCTCATTGGGCTTAACACACTTCTCAAACTCAAAAAAATATGCAAAAATGGTGGTTTGCTTAGTCATTATCTAGAAAAGAATGATACCCCAATTGATGTTCAAAATGACAAATGCAAAAAATATTATGGAGCTATATGGACATCAATAGATATATGTGAGTTGCGCGGTGCGGAAGCGGTTGCGAAAAGTATTTTAGAACCTAGAGGGGGGGGTGAATAGGATCACTTGCTCGTTTGCTTAATTTTTAATTAATTCAATTTTAAGTCCAATTAATTAAACAATTAAAGCAAGCAAATAAGTAAAGTGCAAGAAAAGAAAAGAATGCACCAGATATACGTGGAAACCCAAGGCGGGAAAAACCACGGAGGGAGGCGGCACGCCTCAGGGAACCAATTCACTATGATGAAGCAAAGTACAACAGACTCTGTCTCAGTCTCACACCCCTCTTCACTCTGTCAAGGATCTGATGCGGAAAACGTCCAACTGCTGCAGACTTCCGGCTAACGTCACCACCCTTACAGAAAGGTTGCTGGAAGAACCAAAATACTCAGCAAGTATTTTGTTCCCTTCGTAGTGCAATCTGGTCACCTTTCTTCCTCAACAAGCAAGCAAGCGAAGAACCTTCAATCCAATGTTCTGATCAGCAAATAGATTTGATACAGTCTCTGAGCAGCTAATCAGAAGTAGAACACCATCCTAAAATCACTCGTGTAGTATGGATGTGTGTTCTTAAAAATATATAAACCCTAATTATTATGTATATACTTTCTCTCTTTAAAACTAATATTTCAGGGCTTCTTTTTCACACACCATTGTAGAGAAAATATGGATACATATATATAGGCAAGGAAGTCCTAATTCTACTTGGAAAAGAAGTTAAATACCAAAATAGAACTTTCCTAGAAGTTTCAAACCCAATAGGAATCAGAATTTTCGTCAAAATTTATTTCCTATTTCGAATAGGCTAAGTTGGACCGGTGCCAAATAAATAGGACCGGTGGGACTTTTTGAAAACCTGCAGAACCTATCTTACCGAGAAAAATTGGACCGGTCCTAAATATTGGGGACCGGTCCTACTTTGAAAAACCCTAAACTTTTCATTTAACCCTTGGTTTTTCAAAATAGGCTCGGAACTAAAAAGTGCAGAGTGTCCTCACCATACTTACCTGTACTATATGGTGTTCTAACTGATTTGTCGGCTTCTATGCACTTGAGTGTCAGCTCGAAGATGTCGATGATTGGTTACATAAAATATCATGAAACTTACAACTCGATCATTCAGGTTTTGATCACCGAAATATGCCAATTACAAATTTATATGTCACAATCTCCCCCTTTGGCAATTTCGTGACAAAACCACTTAGACAATCAATAACCTAACCCATTGGAAAAATTAGATTACAAATTTGCCCAAATACAAGAAATATAGAACTGATCATCAGAAGCTTTACTTGTGTGTTCAAGACGGTTAGTAAAAACCTGTTGTACCTGCACATCTCTTAAACAACACAACCTGTGAAAAGCTTAATAAAGAAATATAATCATATATATCTCCCCCTTAAAAAAAAAAATATCTGATAAATATATCTCCCTCTTTGTCAAAGAACCTCATATCACATCCTATGCATATAACAATATCATCTCCCCCTTTTTGGAACAAATTGACAAAGAACTAGCAAAGAGATTTAGATAAACAGATAAATCATGAAGCACATAGAGACAAACATAATCATCATCACTGATCAAATAAATATCCAAAACATATCAGTTGATGGAATAAACCAAAATAAATAATCTAGACATCAAAGATAAAGAAATCAACCATAGTCTAGAACAAAAATATATTAAGACCTAAAGTCTAATCATCATCTGCATCATCAGCAGCCTCATCAGAAGCAGCAGGGTCAAGCTTGTCTATCCTAGTATGTAAACGATCGAACCCTTGCTGAATGAACCTGAGAACTTGGTTCATCTGATTGGCTGTCACAGGTGTGTCAGTAGCAGGAAGTTGGAAAACTCCACGACCCCCAGACACAGCCTGACCAGCTCCTTGACTGAGCTCATAAGCTTTCCTATCCTTCTCTTTCTTGTTGACTGAACGAGTAATTGAGGTAGCATCAATTATCCCTTTCGGTCTTTCAACATCTGCTCCATCAGGAATAGGAACCCTTGCACCTCTCAGAATAGCCATGATAATCTGTGGGAAGGGTAAGGCTGATGATGACCTAGAGTGTCGAGTAGCGAGAATCATGGTACGCATGATTGTTGCAGGAAGATTGATGGGATCCTCTCGAACAATATGATATAGTAGCTCGGCTCGACTCTTGATCAAATTACCTTTATGATCATGAGGATCAAGGTTGTAGGAGACCACCAAATTTAATGCCGACACATTGTGTGTGATATAAAGTGAAGGCAACCTATCAACAAGTCTAGGGGCATTGGGTATGCATAACTCCCTAATCATGTCATCCATGGTTGGTCGGTTTGGATCCTCAATTTGATATGGCAAAACTAAGCCATTTTCAATCTCTGGGACTCCCAATATATTGGCAATTATATCCTTGGTAACCTCAACCCGAACACCATAACATTTGGTCACAAAAGTGAGGTCATCCAGGCTCGATGTAATGATATTACCATAGAAATATCGAACCATGTCCGGCTTGACAATCTCCCGAAGATCACATAGAGACTCCCAACCATTATCCTCAAAATATTGCACAAAATCCAATTCCCATTCTTGTTTAATCGCCACAAGATTCACTTTCCTTTCTATCCTCGTAGCTCGACATCCAATGATGTTTATGAAAGTGTTGTAGTTAAAATCATCTTCAAACATGTTTCTAGTAAACACAATTCGATTATCTGCACTTGTGAACGCATCATTTCGTCCTCGTTTGCGTGCCATTAACACCACAATGAATGGGATCAAAAATATAGTCAAGAGTTCCATTGAGACTTTTTGTCGAACACTTTGTGTGCAAGTCTTTAAACCTCAATTTTCAAAACAATTTATTTGCACAATTTCTCCCAAATCAATACTCAATCAACCCAAACTCCAAAAGTTCAATCCCAACCTCCAATATCAATCAATCACAAAGAAATTTAGATGAAGAGAAATGTGTGTGAGTTGGAGTGTTTTTAAGAGAGTTTGAGAGTTAGAGATATGAGTGTATGTGAGTGAGAATAAGTGAGGGGTTTTAAGCCAAAACACGCGCACGCGCAGAATCAACATTCTGGGCATTCGCTAAGTGCGACCGGTCCTCATATTTGGGGACCGGTCCAACTTCTTTCTGTTCCTCAGAACCTGCAGAAGTGCGACCGGTGCTCAATAATGGGGACCGGTCCAACTTTGTGAATTATGAAAAATTACACTTTGGACCTTTAATTCACCAAAAACACATATTTTTAATCTGATTTAGCAATTTAGAACATAAGGAGTGAAAAATAAACACAAAATCAAAATACATATTTTTGAATTTTTTTGAAATTTTTCAAGAGAAAAAAAATAACACTAAAACATGAATAATCTCATGAGAATAATCAAAACACATTTTTCAGAGAATAACATGAGTTCTAAAATTTCTGAACAATTTCAATTAGTTATAAATGCAGAATTTTAAAACCCATAGATTGTCTTTAAAATTCATTCTCAAGTTCATGATCATGACACAACTTCCAACACACAAATATTTATAAAAATTTAGAAATTCATCTAATAAATCCATGTGTGTGTGTGCAATCCAACTTCATCAAAAATTAATCAAATTCCTTTGATCCATCTTATAAAACATATTGGATAATAAGCAAATATAACTCCACAAGATCCATCATTTATTTTTTTCTTTTTCTAAGACGGTAGCTTTCACTCTTACGGGCAGCCAGCTATTTTTCTCAAAACAACTCTTTAAATTTTTAAAGATATCTCATTGGAGATTTACATTGTAGTGGAAGCTACGAACACATCCCGAAGGTAGCCTTTTTCCTTTTGTCTTAGATATTCAGCACATTTCCTATTTTCTTTTTCTTTTCATGCTGAATAAAAACATATAATTTTTTTTTCATTTTTTTTTTCATTGATCATTTAAGCTTTCAATGCTACTCATACAATATATTCTAGTCAACTTCACATTAGTTTTCAATCAATTCTCTCAGAGTTGGACTAGTGCACAAATTGTATGGACTCAGAAGATTTACCTCTAAAAAGAAATAAATAAAGCATATTGGTCATCAATGTTTAGATCATAAAATCAAGTACTTCATTCATTGACAAGCTGAGTGTCCCAATTATGCATTCACAAATTAAAGTGAAATTAAAAAGAAATATAAGGAAATCACATCATTTCTCAGAAAAATATAATTATCATAATCTCATATGATTATTACTAAAAATAAACAAAACCTAACCAAAAAAAAAACATGGTCCAATGGAAAACAAATAATGAACAGAAGCTCAATCCATGACCATCAAAGTCCTAAAAGACTTAGTTAGGGGGTTTTGCACCCAAAGACCTATTAGGAATAAATCCCATAGTATCAACAGGCACAAACTTCTCCAAATATTCCTTTTTCATCCAGATGGTTTTAACATGCAATTTATCAGGAGAGAATTGTGGAGAAACAAAAACATTCTTCTTTTTATTTGAATTCTTTTTACCTTGAGACTTTTTGGGTTTGTTCCAATAATGTGGCTTTTTAGCATGAACCCTATTCTTAGCAAAAGAATTATGCACATGAAAATCAGAATTAGAATGTCTTCTCTTTTTATAGCAATAGTGTTGACTATGTCCAGTCTTATCACAAAAAGAACAATAAAGCACATTGGACACAACATTAGCATGCACAGACTCAACTTGAGACTTAGGTTTGGGTTCTGACACAATCAAATTCTTGGGTTTAACAAAAATAGTTTTTCCCTTAGACGATGACCCAACAAAACCTAATCCAGTTTTATCTCCTACAGGCTTACCAACACTAATCATGCTATCAAGCTTAATCTGTCCAGAAGTAAAAGCAATTAATTTCTCTTGTGATTTTTTCAATTCAGGCTCGAGAAAATTAATTCTAGCAATAAGAACATCTTTAGCAGAAATAGCTTGACTTACCTCGTTTTCAAGAAACTTGGCTTTGCCTTGAAGATTCAGAATTTTAGCTTTACTTTCTTCAATCAACTTCACTTGATCTTCATTCTTTTTCTTCAAAGTCTCTTTCTCAGATCTTTCTTGCTTCAGCTTCTCAGATTTTTTATTATAAGCTTCCAGCAATTTCTCAAAAAGTTCTGGCAGCTTGCTTTCACATGGTTCTTCATCAGACTGCTCAACTTCTGAATCGTCAGACCATACTTGACTGAGAGTAGTGTACATCTCTGTTTCACCTACATCAGAAGAAGAATCTTTAGCAGTATCATCATTCAATAAAGCAACAAAAACCAAAGAATCATTCTTAACAGACGAATCACTATCAGAGTTAGAAGATTCAGACTCAGAAATAATAGCTTTCATAACTTTCTTGTTTGAAATTTTCTTTGCACTAAAGCTATTTTTCTTAGGACTTGGACATTGATTAGATGTGTGTCCTTTACCACCACATGTCCAACACGTAACCTCAATTTCCTTAGAGTCCTCTTCTTTCTCTTTCCTTTCCTTACCTTTGGATGATGAGCTTTGATTCCGGAATTTAGAAGGATTTCCTTTTCTCAAATTTTTACCTTTTTCATATTCAAGAATCTTTCTAAATTTTCTAGCAAGGAGTGCAACATCATTATCTGAATCATATTCAAACCTTTCAATTTTTTCAACTTCAGATTTTGAAGAATTTGAACAATTTGACAAACTTGAAGACTTTGATGTCTTTGATGTTTTTAAAGCCAAACTTTTTGATTTCTGAAGCTTTGGATATTTCATCTCAAAAGTTTGAATTGATCCAACTAACTCAGCCACCTCCATAGAATCTACATCCCTGCTTTCATCTAAGGCTTCCAACTTAGCTTGGAACCTATCAGGCAATGATCTCATGATTTTTCTAATAATCTGAAAAGAAGGAATTTTCTCTCCAAGGTTAGCACTACTTTGAACAATATCATTAAGCCTAGAATAAAAATCAGAAAACATCTCATCTTCATCCATTCTAATTGTTTCAAATTTAGTGGCAAGCATTTGTAGCTTAGATCTCCTTACCTTGGTGGTACCCTCATGAGTTACCTGTAAAATATTCCATGCTTCTTTCGAAGTGGAACACGCAGAAATTCTAGCAAATTCAGAAGGAACAACAGAATTAAATATAGCATATAAACCCTTGTTGTTATTATTTGCATCTTCATGTTCAGCATTAGACCATGTTGCCTTATCCTTTTCTACAGTCACAACAGCATCACCATCTCCAGTTGTAATGGTAGGAATTTTATAGCCATTCTTTACAGCCATCCAAACTCTCTCTCCTTGAGATTTTAAAAAGGCTTTCATGCGAGACTTCCAGAAAGTATAATTTGAACCATCAAACAAAGGAGTTCGCTGAATCGATCCACCCTCTTTCATACTAGATTCCATGATAATTTTTGAAAACAAAAATAAATTTTGATTTTAAAAATACTTCGCAAGGAACTACTCACAAATTAGAGAACACTGCTCTGATACCAATTGTGAGTTGCGCGGTGCGGAAGCGGTTGCGAAAAGTATTTTAGAACCTAGAGGGGGGGGTGAATAGGATCACTTGCTCGTTTGCTTAATTTTTAATTAACTCAATTTTAAGTCCAATTAATTAAACAATTAAAGCAAGCAAATAAGTAAAGTGCAAGAAAAGAAAAGAATGCACCAGATATACGTGGAAACCCAAGGCGGGAAAAACCACGGAGGGAGGCGGCACGCCTCAGGGAACCAATTCACTATGATGAAGCAAAGTACAACAGACTCTGTCTCAGTCTCACACCCCTCTTCACTCTGTCAAGGATCTGATGCGGAACACCTCAGGCTTATGATTGCGACAACACGTCCAACTGCTGCAGACTTCCGGCTAACGTCACCACCCTTACAGAAAGGTTGCTGGAAGAACCAAAATACTCAGCAAGTATTTTGTTCCCTTCGTAGTGCAATCTGGTCACCTTTCTTCCTCAGCAAGCAAGCAAGCGAAGAACTTTCAATCCAATGTTCTGATCAGCAAATAAATTTGATGCAGTCTCTGAGCAGCTAATCAGAAGTAGAACACCATCCTAAAATCACTCGTGTAGTATGGATGTGTGTTCTTAAAAATATATAAACCCTAATTATTATGTATATACTTTCTCTCTTTAAAACTAATATTTCAGGGCTTCTTTTTCACACACCATTGTAGAGAAAATATGGATACATATATATAGGCAAGGAAGTCCTAATTCTACTTGGAAAAGAAGTTAAATACCAAAATAGAACTTTCCTAGAAGTTTCAAACCCAATAGGAATCAGAATTTTCGTCAAAATTTATTTCCTATTTGGAATAGGCTAAGTTGGACCGGTGCCAAATAAATAGAACCGGTGGGACTTTTTGAAAACCTGCAGAACCTATCTTACCGAGAAAAGTTGGACCGGTCCTAAATATTGGGGACCGGTCCTACTTTGAAAAACCCTAAACTTTTCATTTAACCCCTAGTTTTTCAAAATAGGCTCGGAACTAAAAAGTGCAGAGTGTCCTCACCATACTTACCTGTACTATATGGTGTTCTAACTGATTTGTCGGCTTCTATGCACTTGAGTGTCAGCTCGAAGATGTCGATGATTGGTTACATAAAATATCATGAAACTTACAACTCGATCATTCAGGTTTTGATCACCGAAATATGCCAATTACAAATTTATATGTCACAATATAAACCATTGAAAATTAGAATTAGGTAACAGTCCCCACATAATGGTCAGTCTAAAACATATATAAGTGCACACCCTAAAATCCTCTTTGAAAGGTGAACATACATTTAAATGCATGGTTTATTGTCATTAATGGAGAATAAACAAAACATCCGTTATAAAAAAAACAACTTTCTGAAATAGATCACCAAAGCATAATGCTAACTGCAAAACTATTTACAAACATTAAGCACAATCGACTATGCAATGCCTAAGTCCTTTAAACTTTCTAGTAAGCCAACGTAACAGTGTTGGATCAATGACTCCCAAACCGGACGATTTTAGGGAATTGCGTGAAGAAACACCCCTGAGACTTAATAACCGAGCTCACTAGGCTACGAACTTAAACGAG
The DNA here is from genome assembly GCA_026545225.1 of Cornus controversa. Classification (NCBI taxonomy): domain Eukaryota; kingdom Viridiplantae; phylum Streptophyta; class Magnoliopsida; order Cornales; family Cornaceae; genus Cornus; species Cornus controversa. The sequence goes on from CM048849.1 coordinate 4,975,341, forward strand.
CCAATTGTTTCTTTATTGCTCAACCTTACACACTTTTTAGACGAAACACTCCATGTTTCTTGAGGCATAAAGGCTCAGTTTAATGAGTGAGAAGATTTATTGCCAATATTATTTTGTTTTGGTTTCTTTTTTAATATTTTTTTTATTATTTGGCTTTTGATTTTTCTAAAGCAATTCGTTCTTCAAGTAGTTCAAATAAAAATAAACATTTTCAAAATTCTCTATACAATGTATACCCCACAATTGAATGCATGTGTGCGTGTTTGTGCCATTAAGGACAAATTAGGGAAAGAACTATACAATATTCAAAGACTAAACAAAAATGTAGACCATTCTAACCTAACACATAATTTTCAAAGTTCAAGTATTTTTGATTGTCAAAACTCTTAATTACAAGTTACATTTATCGACTATGTTATGGGTATTACATCCTCAAATAGAAGGACATCATGACAAACATGAAATCAAAATGCAATATGTGCAAAAATGTGTATGCAAGTGTACGATACTACCCCCAAATTTAAATCAAACATTGTCCTCAATGTTTACACTAAAAAGAGTTAGAACGATGTTAAGAGCTGGTTGATGGGTTTTAAAAAGTCAAAACATCAACCATGTTAGGGTAGTGGGTACACGGATACAGGAGTATGAATCGGATACATAGGGCATCAGAACCTGCACAAGTGCAACTGCATACCAACATAACATACATTCACTAGAAAATAAATAAAATGTAAAGACAACGAAAAGCTGATAATATTTCAATAATTCAAATGTGTGTGAGTACAAATGCTGGAATTTATGGAATACAAAAGAATTGCTTTATAAAGAAACAAAATAGAGTGCCAACAAGGAACTAGACAGTTCGATGGCTGTAACTATATAAAACATACATAACTGAAATGAAAATAGTACAAAATGATAAACAAGAACTATGGCTAAGGTGGTAGTGGTGGTGGTGCAGAAATAGAATTATAAGGATCCATGCCATGAGCGTCAAACGCCTACCTAACCAGCTGCTGGATCTGACGTTGGCTCGCTATAACTGCGTCCAGGCGTGCGTTAGTCTGATGGTGGTGCTCAAGTGCGAGGTGCCTATCCTGCATCAAGCTAATCATGTCGTCGCTGAGAGTACAGAGGAAATCATTCATCTACTGATGATGCTCGGCAAAGTCCACCTGCAATTGCTGTAGATTAGCACTAAGACACTCTAAACTAGTGGCTAGATAGTCATAATCGGCGCGACTCATGGTAGGAATATCCAAGTCTGCCTCGACCATATCAATGTCCTCCCCCTTAGGAGCGTTCGGAACAGGATTGCCCTTTTCTTCCTCGAGAATGAAATTGGGAACAAGAAACATATGGTTAAGCATTTTACTCCATCACTGAACAATAAAGTGACGGGGTGCCTCACTTGCAATCTCATCAGGGAGAAAGTGGAAGTGTGCGCGATAGAGTAGAGCTATGACAAGGAATGAGAATGGTAGGCTAACATTAGCTGTCCTTGGAGTGGGCCTATCAATGAGTTGCTCCCACATCCGGAACATCTGCCCCCAAATAATGGCCAGAATAGAGAACCAAAAACATGAATGAAGGGCATATAAATCCCTCAAAAACTCGCTTGTACGATCTAATCGGTGCCCAAGAGGATGTGTATTTTGTTGGAAAATTGTGTCAAAGAACCATAATTTCTTGGGGCACAAAGATGTAATGGTGCAGGAGTTGGTGGGAGGATCCAAAAAATGACCCCTATAAATGTGTCGAATCATGGCTGGAACAGAAAGGTGGGAAGGAATGTCAAGAAATCGATGGATCTCCTCTCCTAGGTAAAGGTCTTCGGGTTCCTCATGCGGACACTCGATGCAATCAGTAATATCTCGAATGGTGATGGTAATAGAAACACCATCAATGGTGGTGCGCACTATATCTGGGGTATCAAGGTGGTAGGACATGTTCATGTAAAATACACGAACTAACCGAGGGTAATAAATCTCAAAGGCTGGTACCAAGAGCCCCAACAAATGTGCTCAGTCAAGGACGAAAGGGACTAAGCTGCATAGGGATCCTCGATAAACTCATCAATGTCCGCCATATGCTCGGGGTGGAAGTCTCGGGTTGCCCAATGACCCCAAGGTATGTCATGAACCGGAATGGGAGGAGCCTCGTCACTAGCCATGGTATGAGGGGTTGCGAAAGTACCTAGTCGAAGATGAACCTGGCCACAAAGATTACACCAAAAATTTCAAAAATAGTCCCTAAGCTTTGTCTTATTAATTCTAAACAAAATCAAAACCTATGCATATATACCCCATATATACAAATCACAACTAGTAAAAAAGGTTATCTCAGAATGTTCCATTATCTCTTTCTATTGGTTAGACTTCTTATTAGCTAACTCCCAAATCTGTATGGCAATCCTGACATGCCATGCATATATATATTGGTGAGACTGCTTATTAGCTAGCTCCTAATTCTGTGTGGCAATCCTAACATGCTGTGTATATATATTGGTGAGACTGTTTATTAGCTAGATCCCAAATTCGTATGGCAATTCTAATATGTCGTCCATCTATATATTGGTGAGATTGCTTATTAGTTAGCTCCCAATTCCATATGTCATTCCTGACATGCTATGCATATATATTGGTGAGACTCTTTATTAGCTATCTCCCAATTTTGTATGGTAATCTTGATATGCCATGTATATATATTGGTGAGACTGTTTATTAGCTAGCTCCCAAATTGTATGGCAATCTTGACATGTCATGCATATATATATATATATATCATTACATAGAGTATGTTAAAGGCACATAATTATGCATTTAAACTAATTTATCATTTCCACAAAGTAAAAATAACAATGATAATAATAAATAAATTCAAAAATTTGAAACACAGTTCATGGGTATTGTTCACAAACATTGTTCACAGTTACTATTCATGACACTGTTCACACATATTGTTCAACAACACTGTTCATGGGTTCTGGTCACATACATTGTTCATGACACTGTTCATGGTTATTGTTCACTGACACTGTTCGCAACACTGTTAACCAACACAGTTCACGCATATATTTTTTTTTAAATGGTTAACCTAAATATTTCAAAACAAAATCATAGTTTAAAACAATACATTCATGCATTATAAAAAAAAACACACACACACACACACACACACATATATATATATATATATATATATATCATTTAAGGGGTGAAAGTTTATAAATTCAAAGGGGAAGAGAAGAAAAAGTACTTGCTTCTTTGAAAATAAAAGTAGAAATCACATAAATGCAAAACTCTTTGGCCAAAATCACGATCCTCTTCAATTCCACTTCTCACATCCTCCCTAGGGTATGAATCTCCCTCTCTTCCTCTCTATATCTTTTTCTAAAAATATATGTATAATGATATTTTGTAGAAAACCATAATATATTAACATATATATATTCTCCCTTAAAACATATGGGATTAGGCCTAAATAAAATAAACCCCTATCTTCCCCCTATGAGCCCAAATAAATACTAAAACAAAACCCAACCTAAAATAAAAGGTCCAACCCTCACCAATAAAAATAAAAACAAAAAAAACTTATATATATAATAAAAAAATATTTAATAAAACTATTATACACTTATTTAAAATATCCAAAGCATTTAATACCACACAATTAGCATATAAATTAAACATAAATAAACACATTGACAAAATTTAAATTAAAGCATCAAAAACACTCACAAATCAGCAGTCTAAATAAATAACTAACACATTTAAATTACCTCAAAATGATGGGATATTACATAATGGTCTTCCTCTATCATCTCAAAATGATGAGACAAAATGTCTATTTGAAACTTTTTGTACCACTGTCTAGATAATTACTTGAAACCATAAATAGAACGTTTGAGACAACAAATTTTGCACTCTGACTCATTTAAATTAACTCAAAATGATGGGATATTACATAATGATCTTCCTCAATCATCTCAAAATGATGAGACAAAATGGCTATTTGAAACTTTTTGTACCACTGTCTAGATAATTACTTGAGACCATAAATAGAACATTTGAGATGACAAACTTTGCGCTCTTGTCCTTTGACTACAAAACCCTCTAGTTGAGTCATATGGATCTCTTCATCTAGTTCTCTATTGAGAAATGCAATCTTAACATCCATTTGAAAAAGTTCTAAATTCATAAGTGCGACAATTGCTAGGATAAGGCAAATAGAGGCAAATCTCACCACTAGGAGAATGCCTCTTCATAGTCTATACCCTTCATTTAGATATAACCTTTCTCCACAAGACGCGCTTTATATCTATCAACTGATCCATTCACTTTGCGTTTTACCTTTAAAATCCATTTGGTTCCTATGGTGTTGCTCCCATTTGGAAGATCAACTAACTCCTAAACAAAATTCTTATTCATTGAACTCATCTTATCCTCTATAGCAATCATACATTCTTTACAAGCTAGTGGAGAGAGCGTTTCACAAAAAAAAGCTGGATCATATGTATCCAATATAGTACATAAAAGTATATCCCCCACAGTCGTAAAACGATGACGAGGAACTAATCCACGTTCACTCCTACGAATTTGAGTCTCCTATGAGTCTAATTGTGGACTCCCACTAGATTCCAGCTGTGAAATGGATTAAAAATTATTATCATCCTCTTTGACGGTTTCAGGATAACAAATTAATTCTCCACCCTTGTTAAAAGGAAAAAAATTATCTTCCAAATTCACTATCTTGTAGAGTTCAAGATTCATTTTAGCATCACCAATGCTCAAAAAATCATCCTCAATAAAAGTGACATCTCGCGACTCAATTGTAATCATTCCTTTGTTAGGTTGTTCACCATACATCACATAGCCTTTTGAGAGTTCAGAATATCCAATAAAAATATTCTTATTAGCTCTTGGGTCCATCTTTCCATACTTATAAGAAGTGTTGTGAACATAACCTACTGATCTCCATGGACGTAAATGTCCCAATTCTGGCTTCCGACTATGCCAAAGCTCATAAGGGGTATGAAGAACTGACTTGGAAGGCACACGGTTAAGAATGTAGGCAATAGTTATATCATCCCCCCAAAAACTAATTGGAAGGTTAGCTTGCGCCATCATTGACCTAACCATGTCTAATAATATACGATTACTCCGCTCTGCAACACCATTTTTTTTTAGTGTATGTGAAATTATCAAATGCCTGCATATCCCTTTTTCTTCACATAGTTCCTTGAACTGGTCTGATGGATACTCGTGTCCATGGTCAGTGCAAAGAACCTTTATTCTTCGCTCTACCTGATTCTCAACATCTGTTAGAAATCATTAGAAGCATTCTAGAGTCTCACTATAGTGAGAAATCAGATAAACATAACCATATCACGTATAGTCATCTATAAAAGTGAGAAAATAAGAGGCGTCATTGCATGCCTTCACATTTATTGGTTCGCAAATATTTGAATGGACTAATTGTAGAGGACAAATAGCTCTTGTAGCCTTTCTAAAAGAATTTTAATAGCTCTTACCAGCCAAACAAGGCTCACATGTTAGAAGGGTAACATTAGTGAGAGACTCCAATAAGCCTTCTCTAACTAATTTGTTCATCCTATCTTTTCTAATGTGACTTAGTCTCACATGCCATTTTATAGAATCATGATTATCAATATTACATGCCAAATATTAAGATGAACAATTATAATCCAACAAATTCAAATGATATAGATTATTTAAAAGAAAATCGCTTTCGTAAAATAGATCATCCAAATACATCTCCATTTGTCTATTACTTATTTGAAAAGAAAAATCAAGTTCAACTAATGCTGGAATTGAATCTAGATTATATCGGATACTAGGTGCATAAAGCACATCATATAGAAGCAACACACACCCTGAGTATAGTTTGAGCAGATAAGAACCAACTCCTTGAACCACTTCACTAGCACTATTGCCCATGAAGATGCTCTGGCTCCCTATTGGTATTCGACGATAATCTACAAAATCTCATTTATTTTGTGTCATATATTTGGTTGCTCCTATATCTAATATCCACAAAGGAGATGAATGTGCAACTAGTACGTGTGAGCAAACCAATGTAAATAGAGAGTTTTATCTAGAGAATACCTTCTTTGGCTCAGTGCAATCACGAGCAAAGTGTCCCAAGTTTCCATAATTGTTGCATTTTTGCCTGAATTTGTCTTTCTTGCCACCACGCTTACCTCTTTTGCGCTAAGCAATATTGCTAGCAGCATTTTCAGCATTTGGTGCTAAGTTTTGAGCTATACCTTACTTATTCTTACCACCTCATCTTTTCTGAGTAGGCAAACGTGCCTTATCTATGCCTCTCTGGGCGATAAGGACAGTTGAGCGAATCGCCTCTTGGCGCTCTGCTTCCAGTTCCAAATGACATGAAATATCATAAAATGTTTTTATATTTTCATTATGAGTTAATATTTGCTTCATTTGGTTCCATAAATCTAGTAGAGTACAGATAACTGCAAGCACCTACTGCTCATCTATAAGATCATTTCCAACAGACTTAAGATTCTATATTATTGCTGATATCACCTTATGGTGTTAAGCTATACTTTACTTAGAATCCATCTTATAGCTTCCAAACTTAAGCATTAAGGCACGAAGCCTTGTGGCAGTGGTTCCACCAAAAATAATTTTCAGTTGGTCTCACATGCTCTAGGCTGTGGAGTAATTTTCAAATTCCTTAATTAGATCGTTATGCATGCTGTTTAACATAGTAAAGCGTACACCACGATCTTTCTTAACCCAGTTTTGATAGACTTCCATGTTTCAACGATTCTAGGTCATATTGCCCTCCTCAGGTGGGGTTATGCTATTGGTCAGGGGTTTTAAGAATTTTTGCTCATTAAGTAAGTACTGGATTTTCCTATTCCACATATCATAGTTGGTACCTACTAGCTTTTCACCCTTTGTGAGATCAGTAATAGCGTTCTAAGCTATTTACATTCAAATTGCGCAAGGTGACATTAAGCATCCATTATTGACTATTCAATATTTTACTTCCAAAAATCTAAGTATAAATATTTCATTGTTTAATATAGAGAGATCAATAATTTTGCCATGCTCATAATCATCACCCAATTGTATTAACAAAAAAAATATTTGCAATTGATTTTGAGCGAAATAATTTTGAATTAAAACGTATCTAATCTATTCACACAAAAATAATTATACACTCATGTGATCTCCACTTGAGCTCAATTGGCATTCTAGTACCACGTGCCATGACAATTGTAAATATATAAGTATTGTGCGTAATTATATTCCTATACAACTTGTTGGAATTCTTGGAGACTGATACTTGCTAAAAATACAACTAGATAAGTTGCGAAAAAGAGAGTAAGTAAAAATACAACCAATTGACCCCTCCAGTCTTTTCTGAAACTTCCCTAGTTGTATTTTTAAAGACCAATCTCCTAAACTTACCTAGAAATTGTTTTACTTTAATAGTATCACATATCCAAGAAATAATAACTCATTCATGAAGATGTCGTACAAAAAAAAATTCATATATTTAAAATATGGTCTTGTTATAATACTACAACTTAAACACGTGTACTAGAATATCAATATAATAATCCTATACATCCATAATATCACAAAAAATATAAATGAGCTTTGGTTGATGAGATTTACTATACTCACCATAGTAGGAATAGGAATTTGGTCTTCACATATAAATGATCAATTTTGTAGAGACCGTGACCAATTTTGGCCGGTTTTACATTTTTTGCGCTATAATTGCCATAAATGCATTTTGAGTGATGTTTAACATGTTTCGAGTGTGGAAAACATGTTTGGGAAGTGTTTTAAGGGTTTTGGTAAGTTTTTGGAAGATTTGGAGAAGTTTGACTTTTTGGTCAAATTGGGGTCTGAGATGCGACTTAAGTGGGTCCGATAATCCAAAAAATTTTTAAAAATATTTATTTTTGATAATGAATTAGGTGAAATATTTAGAGAGTTAAGGAAGTCATTTTGAGACTGTAGGAGTTTTCGGAATAAAAAACGGAGGCCCGGAGGGTACGTTAAGTGGCCGGGGGCATTTTGGTCTTTTTGCGAGCCCTAGATATTTTAAATATTACTGGTATAGATATTCAGCCATATCTCACTCCTCTTTATCTCTATAAAACTCTCCATCTTCATAGCTCTCCCTTCTCTCTGCATTTTGGACCCGTTCGGCTTGGATTCAAGACTTGCCGAAGGAGGGAGATACATAGGGGATGGCTAGGGCTTCCCTTTGAATTGATCAAAGTGGTAGTTTGGTAAGATATACATCGCTGAAATTTTGGTGAAGTGCTTGGAAGGTCTTCATTTTCGAGGTAGGGGTTCTTCTTCTCTTCTAATTATCGATTCTAGGGTTTCGGGTGAAGAAGAGAGGTGTAGGTTGTGTTTCACATGCTTTAGGATGGTGAGAGGTGTGAAAAGTTGTGTTTTCTTCTTCTCTAGAGTCCTATCTTTTCATAATTATGTATATTATGTTGGTGGTAGCATGTGGATTTGAAGTATGTGAGTGTAAGAAATTGATACATAGGCATTATGTGCTCAATTTGGTGTTTATGTGAAAAATGTGTATCAAGTGTCATATATGTGATTATATGTGGGAATTTGGTTATTGAATGCATGTTAGTTCTATGTACTAAAATTATGCATTGAGTGTAGCATGAGTAAAATATGCTAATTTTAAAGTTGTATGCATATGAGATGATATGTGCATGTATTATACATATATGTGCTATATGTGGTATGTGGTGATGGAAAATATGCTTGTTACTTCTTTTTAGTATCAATGAGCATGAGTTAAGCATGAAAATAAAATGTCATGTGGTTATGCATTCATATTGCATATGTGGGAAGTTGCAAAAAAAATGACGCAAATGAGGTACATGAGGCTTTGAAGTGGTTCAACCGTGTTGTGAAATATGGTAAAATTATCCACTATGTATGGCCCTCGGAGTGGACCCACCATACTAAGGCTTAACGCCTAGGATCGGAGTATGTCCAATACTAATGACCCCTCAGAGTTGTCCCGGTCATAGGATAATTATCGGAGAATGTCCAAGAATTGTGAGCCTCGGAGTTGCCCTGTCACTCTATGGCAATCCTATATATTGCTATGATAGAATGACCTTTCAAAGTCGTTCTGGTCATTGGATGGTTATCGGAGGTGTCCAAGGTTACATGATCCTCGGAGCGGGCCAATCATGTGGGGTATCGGATGAGGACCGAGAGAGAGAGAGCATTTAATTTCCTTAATGCTTTTATGTTTGAACATGTTATACATGATTCGTGAAATATGCAATCCTCTTTAATTGCATTTGTTGATTGGTTTGTGAGATTGTGGATGTGGCATGTAGTGTATTCATATGCATTCCATGTAGGTCGGTGTCGAGTCGGCACTTAGCAAGGTTGGGGTATCTCTATTGAGCCGCAGTGGTGCTCAGTCCTTTATTATAAACTCTTTTACAGATAAAGCGCCGATGACGGATGGGACACGAGTGTCCAAGTGGAATTCTAGTAGCCGTTTGCTATATTTTGGATTTGTGCATTTTTGTGGCTATCCATGCCGGCTTGTGGCATGTGACTTACTTTTTTAGTTGTGGTTATACTTTGGACATATGTAGTTTTGATGTATGTATTGGATTGTAAACTTGTTGGGTGTGGAAAGATAACAGTTTAGTTTATGTAATGCCCGTAGTGGCACTTAGTTCATTTGATGATGTTTCCATTATGAATGGATGGTGTTTGTGAAAGAGAATGATTCATTTTGGTGTATGAATTCAATTATGAATATGATCTTGAGTGTGAGATTGGTGTTGGAATCTTTCATTTATGTTATTAATCATGTATGAGGGGTTCTAGGATGATAGAAGGTGGATTGGGCTCCAAATGAACCATGTATAGGGTTGTTGGAGGTCCCGTAGGGAGCATTTTGATCGTGCGAAATGCCCATTTCGCACAATCAAGGCCCCCATTTCGATCGTGCGAAGGGGTGATGATTTATGGTAATTTTTAGGGTCCAAACAGGAGGAATTTCGATCAATCGAAATTACTATTCACAGCATTTTCCAAAACTTCATTTCGACGTGATTTCTTCGTTCTAGATCGGAATTGAGTGTGGTTTTTTTTGAACTTGAGTAGTTTTGGATTTTATATCCAATGGTATAAGCTTTAGTTTCAGATTCCAAACAGAGAATGTTTTGAGGCTCGAAAGTGAGTGATTTTCAAAGGTGTGGCCAAGTGAACTTTCACTAAGGGGTGTGATTCGATATAGGGCCCATGGGGATTGGTTAAGATGGGATTAGGTGTATTCATATGCAAGAATTGAGTTAAGCTTCCGCGGTGAATGAGGATAATGAGGGTCTATTGGGCTAAAAGATAGTTTAACCTCCGGTTCTCTGAGAGTTGGAAATTGGTGCGTTATAACTTGGTATCAAACCTTGATACTAATATATGAGTGTAATCGAGATCATTCACGGGGTTGAGTGAACGGGTTCACACTCGGGATTCGGGGTCATTCCGGGGGAGTCCCGATGGTCTGGGTTCTGGGGCGTGACAGAGTGGTATCAGAGCTCTAGGTTGGAACACCTAAGGACGAAGGGTGAGACTTGATTTAGTGATCACTTGAGGTTAAGAATCAGAACATGAGGATTTTGACTTGTGGTTGTAAATTGCTTATGTGGAACTTGATGTATGCTTACATTTTTATAACACGCCTATATGGATTAAATAGACATGGCATGTGTAAGCATGATGGAATTTGACTAAGTATGAATGCTTGGTTCTAAAATTTTCTTGTTATGCATATAGAAAGAATGTCTCTAAGAAGAGCGCGAGACATTGGCGCTGATGCTCCTTAGGAGCCAACTAATGGAACACAATTTATGCGTGACATGGCTGATACTATGAGAAGAATGGTTAAGGAAGCCAGAGAAGAGGAGGTTCAGGCATTGCCTAGGGTTGCCTTGAGCCGCCAAATGTTGCCAATGAAGGAATATGTGAAATTTAAGCTGCCTACCTTTGATGGCGCGCGTGATCCGCTTGTGGCTGAGAGTTGGATAGACCAAACTCACAAACTCATGGTTTCTCTTGCAATTGATGAGGATTTGAAAGTGGGAGTAGCAGCGCTTCACTTACAAGGAGAAGTGGATCGGTGGTGGCAATTCATCGGGAATGTCCACAACACCGAGACTATTGACTGGGAGACCTTTAAGGGGTTATTTTTTGATAAGTTCTTTCTGACTTCAGTGAAAGACGGGATGAGGCAAGAGTTTATAGATCTATTCCAAGGGAACTTGGATGTGATGGGGTACGAGACCAAATTTACATCTTTGGCTCGCGTTGCCCCAGAGATGGTAGCTAATGAAGAGCTAAAGGTGAAAAAGTTTGTGAAAGGATTAAAAACCTCTATTAGAAAGAGGGTGTCCATCTTGGGTTTGAGAACTTACAGTGAGGTGGTTGATAGAGCCTTGGTGGCTGAGGAGGATGACAGAGACACTCAGAGGTTGTGGGACTCTAGACAGTAAGCAAAGGGTACGGGTACCTCTTCGAGTGGTCATGGGAGGAAAAGAAATAGGGAAGGCAGATTAGGTTCACAGGGGCAGCAACAGACTCGCCTGGTACCTTCATTGTCCTTACCTACTGGATCTGCACGATCCACAGTTGTGTGCTATCATTGCCAGCAGTCTGGCCATTTTCATTCTGAGTGCCCTCAGAGGCAAATAGTGGCATCAGTGTCGGTGGCTTCGGTGGGGGAACGGGTATGTTTTCATTGCAAACAACTCGGCCATGTTAGGGCCAACTATCCACAGAGACAGAGTACACCGAGTGGTATGGGGACTCAGCAGTGGCCTGGGCAAACAACTATAGTTCAGTCTAGTTTTAGGACATTACCGCCACCTCATCCAGTGCATTCTATATAGGGATATCGGGTAGCAAGAGGTTCTACGCCTACTTCTAGTCAGCAGTCAGGGTTACAGGGGACTGGTCAGCAATCGTGAGGCCGTATGTTCACTCTTGCTCCGATAGAGGATATACTGGGACCGTCAGTTGTCAGAGGTATTTTCTTGGTTTCTAGCTGGTGGGCTAGGGTGTTGATAGATTCAGGTGCATCACATTCATTCATATCTGTTGCATTTGCTTTTACTTTGGGGCTGAGGGTGTCATCACCGGAGTCACCATTGTCCATTGATACACCAGTTGGGGGTAGGGTTACCCTGGATAGAGTGTGTCGATTTTGCGAGATCGAGGTTGTGGGGCGTCGATTGGTATTCGACTTTGTGTTACTAGACATGACCACTTTTGATGTCATTCTAGGTATGGACTGGTTATCTATATTTAGAGCCACGATTGATTGTCTTTATAGGAGAGTGACAGTGTACACACCCAAGGGTGATTACTTTTATTTTGTGGGAGAGCGGGATGATTTCTACGTTCCGTCTCTACTTGGTTCTGGTGTGTGGAATGGGGTTGGATATTTCCTAGCTAGCTTGTTAGCCGAGGAGGATGAGATTGTGACCAATGGAGGATTTCCACCAGTGGTTAAAGAGTTTATGGATGTGTTTCCGGGGAACTTGACAGAGTTACCTCCGATGAGAGATGTGGTATTTAGCATTGATCTTGCTCCTGGTACCGCGCCTATCTCTATGGCACCGTACTGGATGGCACCGGCAGAGTTGATGGAGTTGAAAGATCAATTGCAAGAATTGTTGGATAAGGGATTTGTACGACCTAGTACATCACCTTGGGGAGCTCCGATCCTATTTGCTAAAAAGAAGGACGGATCTTTACGGTTATGCATAGACTACCGTAAGTTGAACCAAGCAACAATTAAGAAGAAGTATCCTTTGCCAAGGATAGATGACTTGTTTAATCAGCTTAAGGGTTTGACTTATTTTTCGAAGATCGACTTAAGGTCGGGGTATTACCAGTTGAGGGTAAGGGAAGAGGACATTCTAAAGATAGCTTTTCAGACTAGATATGGCCACAATGAGTTTCTAGTGATGCCATTTGGATTGACGAATACACCAGCAGCATTCATGAATTTGATGAACCGGATATTCAGGGTGTACTTGGATAGGTTTGTGGTGATCTTCGTGGATGACATTCTTGTGTATTCTTCTTCTATGGAAGAGCATGAGATCCATTTGAGGACAGTGTTACAGACATTGAGAGAGCACCGTTTGTATGCCAAGTTCTAAAAATGTAAATTTTGGCTAACAGAGGTGAAGTTCCTAGGACACGTGGTGTCGGAAGGAGGAGTATCGGTAGACCCTTCTAAGATTGAAGCGATAATGGATTGGGAGAGGCCTAAGAATGTATTCGAGATATGTAGCTTCTTGGGATTGGTAGGATATTATCGGTGTTTTGTGAAGGACTTTTCAAAGTTAGCGGCGCTGATGACTAAGCTTACTCGTAAAGGAGTTACGTTTGAGTGGAACGAGGCTTGCGAGCATTCCTTTATTGGAATTGAAGCGTAGATTGACTAGTGCTCCAATATTGATTATTCTCGAGCGCGGTTTGGGTTATGTCATCTACTGTGATGCTTCACGGAATGGGTTGGGATGTGTGTTAATGCAGACCGAGAGGGTTGTTGCATGATAAGTGTTCAATTCTATGCATTTGAACCCTCTTTATTGCATATGTTAGTTCCATTTTTGCGTTTACCGAGATATGTTTACGGTATTTTTGTGTTTTTGATGTATTGCAGGTATTGGAGTAAATGGAGCAAAGTTGGAAGCTTTCTGCAGTCAAGAGATGAAATCAGAAAATGTTGCCAAGGCATTTCGATCAATCGAGATGTGGATTTCGATCAATCGAGATTTCGATTGATCGAAATCTCATTTCGATTGATCGAAATCTCGATCAATCGAAATGCAATTTCGATCAATTGAAATGCTGCAGAGCCCACTTGGCCACTTGCTCACCTGCTCTCCCACTTGCAACAAAATCCCCCTTTTTGCACGACTTAGGGGGATTTTCTGACTTGAACAAGACTTTTGGGGGCCTTCTTGATACAAGAGATATATATATTGATATATATATATATATATGGTGGGCCCAAAGGAGCCAAAAAGCATACAAAAAGCACCAAAAGCCACATATCTCATATCTCTCAACATACACATCAGAAGAAGAAAGGAGAGACCTTCGGGAGAGGAAGAGAAAAGCTGAACCAGACCAAAAAGCTTCATTCTCTTCATCAATGGAAGGGTGCAAGGCAACCATGAGCAACTAACTCTTCTACTAGGGTGTTGGTTTCAACCCCTAGCCATGTAAACTTGTTCATCTTTGTAGCTCTTGGGGATTTGTAATTAAATGTTGATTATTTAGCCTAGTGATCATGTACACAAATACATTTCTTATATATATTCATTTGATATGGAATTTATTCTTGTCTTAGAGTAGGTTTTGTCACTTGAATGCACAACATTTGCATATTCCACAAGAAGTGCAGATGATGGCTAGATAATGGTGTTTAAATGAATGTGTGATGCTAGTTTGTATAGACCATGCCAAGACAAGGTAGTTTGGATGCATGTAGTGTTTAGGTAAAGAGTAGGGTAATTAGGTAGTTAGTTAGGTTGAAGAGCTATGCTTGTTGAAGATGGATTATGATAGGTTAGCACACACATTGATCTTTTGATATGTCATTGAGGTCACAAGCCTAATGACATTGTTAGGCATTTAATTAATGAACCCCATGCTTGCTACACTTATGAACATGTGAATGGCTAGTGGTGGAAACCAACCCTAGTTCTCTCTCCCAACTTTACTCTTTAATTTTATCGTCATTTCATTTACGCAATAGTTTTAAACACAAAACCAAAAACCTGTTTCTTTAGAATTAAAGTAGAATTAATCTTTCTTTATGACAATTAACGACTAGTCCTCGTGGGATCGATACCCTCTATATAGAACCTTATCTACAAAGATTCGTGCTCTTGCGAGTGGTTAAATTATATTTTGATAAAAAGGGCAAAATTAAGCTTACAATATAATTTAGTTCCGACCACATCATTGCATATGGTTCCCGACAGTTGAAGATCCACGAGCAGAATTACTCAACTCATGACTTGGAGTTGGTGGCGGTAATTTTTGCTTTGAAGACGTGGAGGCATTATCTCTACAGAGAGAAGTTTGAGGTTTTCTCTGATCATAAGAGTTTGAAGTATCTTTTTAAACAAAAGGACTTGAATATGAGATAGAGGAGATGGGTGGAATACATGGAAGACTATAACTTTGATCTTCAGTATCACTCGGGGAAGGCTAATGTGGTTGCCGATGCATTGAGCAGGAAATCACATGGCACTCTGGCTAGTATTGCTATTCGTGAGTGGAAGATGATGGAAGACATCTCAGAAATGGGATTGTGCTTCAATGAGGGTGATGGACATGCCACTTTGTTAACACTCATAGCGCAACCAACTCTAGTGAGTAGGGTGGTTGAGGAACAGAGGCATGATACAGAGTTAGAGAGCATTCGCACTCGGATTACGGGTGGCGAAGTAGTGGAGGATTAGGTTATCCATTCAGATGGAGGTATGAGGTTCAGAGGCAGGATGGTTGTTCCATTGGCTTGTAGGGATGAGGTCCTGAGGGAGTTTCATAGCTCCAAACTTGCAATACATCCCGGTGGTACCAAGATGTACCACAACCTTCATAGACAGTATTGGTGAAAGGGCATAAAAAAGGATGTCGCACGGTTTGTAGCAAGGTGCCTCACTTGTCAACAAGTGAAGGCCGAGCATCAGAGACCGGCAGGTTTGTTACAACCCTTACCGGTAGCTATGTGAAAGTGGGAACACTTTACTATGGACTTTGTGACGGGGTTACCTAGGACAAGGAAAAGTCATGATGCAGTTTGGGTCATTGTAGATAGATTGACCAAGGTGGCTCATTTCCTTCCGATTCGAGTAACAGATGATGTGGATACCCTTAGTTAGTTATATATTGATCGGATTGTGAGATTACATGGAGTGCCAATTTCCATTGTGTCTGATAGGGATCCAAGATTCACATCACGATTTTAGCAGAGTTTTCAGGATGCACTTGATACAGACCTCCATTTCAGTACGACTTTCTGTCCTCAGACAGATGGTCAATCGGAGTGTACTATACAGATCTTGGAGGATATGCTTAGAGCATGTGCACTAGATTTTTGAGGCAATTGGGAGGATCACCTTCCATTGGTGGAGTTTGCGTACAATAATAGCTACCAAGCTAGTATTGAGATGGCTCCATTTGAGGCCTTGTATGGTAGACCTTGTAGGTCGCCAGTTTGTTGGACAGAGGTCGGTGAGACAGTGGCTTTGGGGCCGGATATAGTCAGAGAGACTACAGAAAAGATTAAGATTATACGGCAGCATTTTCTTACGGCTCAGAGTCGTCAAAAAAGCTATGCTGATAGAAGGCGGAGGCCTTTAGCATTTGAGGTAGGGGACCATGTCTTCTTGAAGGTCTCGCCACGACGGGGTTTGATGAGGTTTGGGCGTAGTAGAAAGCTAGCCCCACAGTTTATCAGTCCATTCGAGATATTGGATCGTGTGGGTGAAGTTGCATACCGCTTGGCATTGCCACCGCAATTGTCAAGTGTGCACAATACTTTCCACGTTTCAATATTGAGAAAGTATGAACTGGATCCTTAACATGTGTTAGATTGGACAGATCTTAAGGCAGAGGAGGATGTGTCTTATGAGGAGAAACTAGTACAGGTTTTGGATACTAGGGAGCAAGTGCTTCGGTGTAAGACTATTTCATTGGTTAAAATCCTTTGGAGACATCACGGAGTCGAGGAGGCTACATAGGAGCGAGAACAAGAAGTTCACTCAAAATATCCTGAGTTTTTTTCCACTTGAGGTATATTTCTAATTTCGGGGACGAAATTCCCTTAAGGGGGGGAGGTTGTAGAGACCGTGACCAATTTTGGCCAGTTTTATATTTTTCGTACTATAATTGCCATAAATGCATTTTGAGTGATGTTTAACATGTTTCGAGTGTGGGGAACATCTTTGGGAAGTCTTTTAAGGGTTTTGGTAAGTTTTTGGAAGATTTGGAGAAGTTTGACTTTTTGGTCAAATCGGGGCCCGGGATGCGACATAAGTGGGCCCCGTAATCCAAAAATTTTTTGAAAATATTTATTTTTGAGAATGGATTAGATAAAATGTTTAGAGAGTTAAGGAAGTGATTTCGCGACTATAGGAGTTTTCAGAATAAAAAATGGAGGCCCGGAGTTACGTTAAGTGGCCAGGGGCATTTTGGTCTTTTTGCGAGCCCTAGATATTTTAAATATTAGTGGTAGAGATTTTCAGCCATATCTTATGCCTCTCTGTCTCTCTAAAACTCTCCATCTTCATAGCTCTCCCTTCTCTCTACATTTCAGACCCGTTCAGCTTGGATTCAAGACTTGCCGAAGGAGGGAGATACGTAGAGGACGGCTAGGGCTTCCCTTTGAACCGATCAAAGTGGTGGTTCGGCAAGATAGACATCGCTGGAATTTTGGTGAAGTGCTTGGAAGGTCTTCATTTTCGAGGTAGGGGTTTTTCTTCTCTTCTAATTGTCGATTCTAGGGTTTCGGGTGAAGAAGAGAGGTGTAGGTTGTGTTTCACATACTTTAGGATGGTGAGAGGTGTGGAAATTTGTGCTTTCTTCTTCTCTAGAATCCTATATTTTCACAATTTTGTATACTGTGTTGGTGGTAGCATGTGGGTTTCAAGTATGTGAGTGTAAGAAATTGATACATAGGCATTATGTGCTCAATTTGGTGTATATGTGAAAAATGTGTACCAAGTGTCATATATGTGATTATATGTGGGAATTTGGTTGTTGAATGCATGTTAGTTCTATGTACTAAAATTATGCATTGAGTGTAGCATGAGTAAAATATGCTAATTTTGAAGTTGTATACATATGAGATGATATGTGCATGTGTTATACATATATGTGCTATATGTGGTGATGGAAAATATGCTTGTTACTTCTTTTTAGTATCAATGAGCATGAGCTAAGCATGAAAATAAAATGTCACGTGGTTATGCATTCATATTGCATAGTGGGAAGTTGCGGGAAAAATGACGCAAGTGAGGTACACGGGACTTCGGAGTGGTCCAACCGTGTTGTGAAATGTGATAAAATTATCCACTATGTATGGCCCTTGGAGTGGATCCGCCATACTAAGGCTTAATGCCTAGGATCGAAGTATGTCCAATACTAATGACCCCTTGGAGTTGTCTTGGTCATAGGATGATTATCGGAGAATGTCCAAGAATTATGAGCCTCGGAGTTGCCCCCTCACTCTATGGCAATCCTATATATTGTTATGGTAGAATGACCTTTCGGAATCATCTTGGTCATTGGATGGTTATCGGAGGTGTCCAAGATTACATGATCTTCGGAGCGGGCCAATCATGTGGGGTATCGGATGAGGACCGAGAGAGAGAGCATTTAATTTCCTTAATGCTTTTATGTTTGAACATGTTATACATGATTCGTGAAATATGCAATCCTCTTTAATTACATTTATTGATTGGTTTGTGAGATTGTGGATGTGGCATGTAGTGTATTCATATGCATTCCATGTAGGTCAGTGTCGAGTCGGCACTTAGGAGGGTTGGGGTATCTCTACTGAGCCGCAGTGATGCTCAGCCCTTTATTATAAACTCTTTTACAGATAAAGCGCTGATAACGGATGGGACATGAGTGTCCAAGTGGAATTCTAGTAGCCCTTTGCTGTCTTTTGGATTTGTGCATTTTTGTGGCTATCCATGCCGGCTTGTGGCATGTGACTTACTTTTTTAGTTGTGGTTATACTTTGGACATATGTACTTTTGATGTATGTATTGGATTGTAAACTTGTTAGGTGTGGAAAGACAACGGTTTAATTTATGTAATGCCCGTGGTGGCACTTAGTTCATTTGATGATGTTTCCATTATGAATGGATGGTGTTTATGAAAGAGAATGATTCATTTTGGTGTATGAATTCAATTATGAATGTGATCTTGAGTGTGAGATCGGTGTTGGAATCTTTCATTTATGTTATTAGTCATGTATGAGGGGTTCTAGGATGATAGAAGGTGGATTGGGCTCCAAATGAACCATGTATAGGGTTGTTGGAGGTCTCGTGGGGAGCATTTCGATCGTGCGAAATGCCCATTTCGCACAATCGAAGCCCTCATTTCGATCGTGCCAAGGGGTGATGATTTGTGGTGATTTTTAGGGTCCAGACAGGAGGAATTTTGATCAATCGAAATATTGCAGGTCTGAGGGCCCGAGAGGGTGAAAACTCCGCAAGAATTTCGATCAATCGAGATTTTTTTCGATCAATCGAGACCGCCATTTCAATTAATCGAAATTACTATTCACAGCATTTTCCAAAACTTCATTTCGACGTAATTTCTTCGTTCTAGATCGGAATTGAGTGTGGTTTTTTTTGAGCTTGAGTATTTTTGGATTCTCTATCCAATGGTGTAAGCCTTATTTTCATATTCCAAACACAGAATGTTTTGAGGCTCGAAAGTGAGTGATTTTCAATGGTGTGGCCAAGTGAACTTTCACTAAGGGGTGTGATTCGATATAGGGCCCATGGGGATTGGTTAAGATGGGATTAGGTGCATTCATATGCAAGAATTAAGTTAAGCTTCCACGGTGAATGAGGATAATGAGGGTCTATTGGGCTAAAAGGCAGTTTAACCTCCGGTTCTCTGAGAGTTAGAAATCGGGGTGTTATAACTTGGTATCAAACCTTGATACTAATACATGAGTGTAATCGAGATCGTTCATGGGGTTGAGTGAACGGGTTCACACTCGGGATTCGGGGTCGGTTGGGGGAGTCCCGGCGGTCAGGTTCTGGGGCGTGACAAATTCAATAAGCAATGTATATAAAAAAATAAAAATGATCCATATAAAACCCAATGCAATTACTATCAATGTAATGTCAATAATTGCAAATGTCCAAAAAAAGTAGGATAAAGCTCTAGGACATAAACACCATAAATCGGATCACCAAACAGTTCCTTATGCATTTTCATGCGCACGATTAAGTCTTTTACTTTTGTAATGTTATAATTTTATAAAATAAAATTTGCAAACAAAAATATATTTTTAAATTCCAAAGCTACTGCAAAAAATGGCATCCCAAACAAATCCCTATAGAGGTCTCACGTGCCACTAGGTGCGAGTGGGTGACATTCTATTTTTTTTTTTACAGCAGCGCGCGTCACCTCACCTGGAGGTGTGTGGGCCCCACGTGCCACCTTATTAATGGCTTTTCGCACTTTCGAGATCACCACTGTGACCGTCTCACTGTTTCGAACAAAATGGTGCTTCCGTTGGTGTATTCAGAGATTCCTAACTATGGGGGTGAATGACACTCTCTCTCAATGAGAGTGAAACATGAAAAAATTACTATATTTTTTATTTAACACCTATTTTCGACCCAAAACTTCTCCAATGAATATCTCACAAACCAGACATCAAAAAGTTGTAAATAATATATGCACGAAAAGCTTATGAAACAAGAAATATTTTCATATAATTCTTATTTACCAAAACTCAACGATGAATGAGAAAAAGTGTCACACCCCGATTTTCGTCTCCCAAAAATTAGAGGTGACTTTAGCTAATCATCCACACCCTAATCACAATCATTATTTGATATCATGCTCTAATAACAAGTTGTCATACCCTAATTTCTATTCTTCAGAAACCAAGGTTGACTTAATTCTCACCTCACCAAATCATCTCACTAATCTCAAACTAAATGCAAAAGTTTCAAACTTATGTCGTTACATTGTCGTATACACATCAGTATCCCTCACAATGTGACTATACATAAAACTACCAAGTTCCAGAACTCAACTCAGTGTGAGAGAAAAATTTGAACTTGAAACCTAAACCATTGGAAAGAGGTTTCAAAAAGAATCAATTTCAAAAAAGAATCACTTGATTCGGGTTTGGAACAACAAAGTTATTCCAATTTAAAAATTTTGAAAATTTGTAACAGTAAATGAGTCGACTATTTTGTAGATTTAGAAAGCTCAAAAATACACTGTCTAAAATAGTCAACTTATAGAAAGAGATAGTTGACTGATTCCACTTGGAAACCCTTTTTCTTGCATCTTTTTGTCCAAAATTTATCCCAAAACTCATATATAACCACTTCTAAAATACAAAACTAATCCAACCACATTCTAATCATCATTTAAAAGACATTTCAAAATAATAATAAAAAATTTCATTTGATCATATCCATAAACATATGCAATGGGATTCAAATTAATATTCTCCATTCATACCTCAAAAGTCATATATAAGCCAAATGTCGCAATCACATTTGAAATCCAAAGACACCAACATAATTCAAATGTAATTAGAATAATTTCCCTTTAGTCCACATGCCACAAGGCGGTATTGAAATTTATCTACATATCAAAAATCCAAAAGAACTTCAAAAGGTCCATTAAGCTAATTATGCTTCATCTTCCATTGGCGTCTTATCTGAAAAAGTTTGTATAAATAGGGGGTGAGCTTATCCTCTCTCGCTCAGTGGAAATGATCCACCCATTCCCACTCCAACCCTTCAATCATGCATAAATGCACATAATCACATGTGTACATGACACGTATATATATTTTTTACCCATAAACAATCACGTTTTTCAAATCATGTGTGATGCTTCACATCTGAATTCATATACATATATATATTTATATCAAATTGATAAGTCATAATTCATATAGATATATAACTCACGCCATAAATTTTTAGAAATCAATTCAATGGGGAGTAGCTTATCACACCACATCCGTAGTAAGGTCTTTTCGACAGCCAAACTCTATTTAAGCTTCTCGATTTACTATTCTGATGGATGCATCATCTGTTTGGCCAAGTTTTTGGTCTTTCACTTAGGAACCATTCCCTCATCTTAATTCTCAATGTTGTCATGTCCCAAAAACATTGCTTTTCACATAGTGAACATAATCAAATTAATGCACTCAATCAACACAATGCAATGCATTTTATCAAATCAATGTATTTTCCTTCCACTTCAAGATTGTCAAAATGTCATCACACTCCATTATAAAAATCATCATGCTTATGCATTTTACAAAAAAAAAATCATATCTTTCATGCATAAGTCTATAAAAACTCACATTTTTATTTTTCACCAAATGAACACATTTTTCATCAAAAGTGATAGAGTATTTGACTCCAATTATGAAAAGTACAACATGGAGGTTGAGTTCAAGGTGACATGGATAAGGAATCTACTTTAACTAAGACTCCTCTACCTCTAGGAGCCAGTCTCCTACTAGGACACAGTCCCATTTGACCGTTATAAATTCAGAAATGATCTATATACCAGGTACGCAATTAATACCTTCTGAGCTCTTTTATAACTTAAAAAAGTCCTTTCAATTTCTGACTTGATCGTCGGAGCGTAGTCGGCCGGCATCACACCGGTGCCCTTTTGATTACTATTCTCTTGTCTTTTTTATAGGTTGGCATTTGACCAGTTCGAGGTAGATTTTTACTTCATCAGTTGGTGCCGTCTGTGGGAAACGAACCCACAAACTATACTCTCATCTTACCTAAAAAGCATAAAAGGAAGCATGATGCACCTGCGATCTGGGCCAGAGACGGCCACCATACAAGATCCTCCTGCTGGGGAGGACCCCCTCGTGGGGCAAGACCCTCCTGCAGCATCTCTGGGTCATTCTAGTCACAACATTCCGATAATAGGAAAAGGGGGCATGTAGTCTCCTAGCTAGGGATACTTTCCCGGGGCACGCCCCGGAGTCCCAAACGACCAAGAGTGAGTTACAGCGTTGGAATATCAGGTCTAGAACTTGAACCAAAGTCTAGTCCAGTTACTCCAACAAAATGTGACAATTTTGCAGCGCCTTTCTCCTATAGAGGCAGTGCCATCACAAAGCCATCTTATGCCAATTGAGCTAGATGAGGATGGTGCGAGGCAGGGTAGTAGGGTTTTAGAAGAAGATGCAACCCAGAGCTATGCGAGGTGTGATTGAGAGAGAACGAACCCAACTCACCCAATACCGCTAGGGAGACCTCAAGGAGATTTGGGGTTTAGGGCTCGTACCTACTGATTGGCGTTGAATGTTATGCATTCTAGCCTCTTAATTTGGATATTTTATTCTCTTAGTGATTGTTTATATGTGATTTTACTCTATTTTTGTGTTTTCTGTCTTTTTCAGGGCTTTAATGATTATTTCAGTTAAAACTATGATTTTTGGGCTTTTAAAGAAGACATTCAAGAAGGTTGGATGAACTCTACATCAAATGGATTCATTCAACTCGATATTCTAACTCAAAACAACCCAATAAAGTGGTCCAAGAGTGATGTGGCTAAACTCGGATTAAATTGTAAGCTTAATTTTGCCCTTTTTATCAAAATATAATTTAACCACTCGCAAGAGCACGAATCTTTGTAGATACGATTCTATATAGAGGATATCGATCCCACGAGGACTATTCGCAATTGTCTTAAAGAAAGATTAATTCTACTTTAATCCTAAAAATAGGTTTTTGAATTTTTGTTTATAAACTATTGCATGAATATAATGACAATAAAATTAAAGAGTAAAGGATGGGAGAGAGAACTAGGGTTGGTTTCCACCACTAGCCATTCACATGTTCATAAGTGTAGCAAGCAAGGGATTCATTAATTAATTACCTAACAATGTCATTAGGCTTGTGACCTCAATCACATATCAAAAGATCAATGTGTGTGCTAACCTACCATAATCCATCTTCAACAAGCATAGCTCTTCAACCTAACTAACTACCTAATTACCCTACTCACTAAGTGAACCCTACATGCATCCAAACTACCTTATCTTGGCATGGTCTATACAAGCAAACATCACACATTCATTTAAACACCATTATCTAGCCATCATTTGCACTTCTTGTGGAATATGCAAATGTTGTGCATTCAAATGAGAAAATCTACTCTAAGACAAGAATAAACTCCATATCAAATGAATATATAGAAGAAATGTATTTGTGTACATGATCACTAGGCTAAATAATCAACATTTAATTACAAATCCCAAGTGCTACAAGAAGGAACAAGTTTACATGGCTAGGGGTTGAAACCAACACCCTAGTATGGAAGTTAGTTGCTCATGGTTGCCTTGCACTCTTCCATTGATGGAGAAGATGAAGCTTCTTGGTCTGGTTCAGCTTCTTCTCCTCTCTCCCGAATGTCTCTCCTCTTGATGGTCTGATGTGTGTTGAGAGATATATGAGAGATATGAGGCTATTTTGTGCTTTTAGGCTTCCTTTTCAACCTTGGGGGCCCACCATATATATATATATATCAATATATACATCTCTTATATCAAGAAGGTCCCCAAGGGTCTTGTTCAAGTCAGACAATCCCCTTAAGTCGTGCAAAAAGGGGGATTTTGTTGCAAGTGGGAGAGCAGGTGAGCAAGTGGCCAAGTGGGTTCTGCAGAATCTTGATCAATCGAGATTGGATCTCGATTAATCGAGATTTCGATCAATCGAAATGAGATCTCGATCAATCGAGATTTCGATTAATCGAGATCAACATCTCGATTGATCGAGATGCCTTTGGCTGTAATTTCTGATTTTTCTCTTGAACTGCAAAAAGCCTCAAACTTTGCTCCATTTACTCCAAGACCTGCAATACATCAAAAACACAAAAATACCGTAAACATATCTCGATAAACGCAAAAATGGAACTAACATATGCAATAAAGAGGGTTCAAATGCATAGAATTGAACACTAGGCTAAATAATCAACATTTAATTACAAATCCCAAGTGCTACAAGAAGGAAGAAGTTTACATGGCTAGGGGTTGAGACCAACACCCTAGTATGGAAGTTAGTTGCTCATGGTTGCCTTGTACTCTTCCATTGATGGAGAAGATGAAGCTTCTTGGTCTGGTTCAGCTTCTTCTCCTCTCTCCCGAATGTCTCTCCTCTTGATGGTCTGATGTGTGTTGAGAGATATATGAGAGATATGAGGCTATTTTGTGCTTTTAGGCTTCCTTTTCAACCTTGGGGGCCCACCATATATATATATATATCAATATATACATCTCTTATATCAATAAGGTCCCCAAGGGTCTTGTTCAAGTCAGACAATCCCCTTAAGTCGTGTAAAAAGGGAGATTTTGTTGCAAGTGGGAGAGCAGGTGAGCAAGTGGCCAAGTGGTATCTGCAGAATCTCGATCAATCGAGATTGGATCTCGTTTGATCGAGATTTCGATCAATTGAAATGAGATCTCGATCAATCGAGATTTTGATTAATCGAGATCAACATCTCGATTGATCGAGATGCCTTTGGCTGCAATTTCTGATTTTTCTCTTGAACTGTAAAAAGTCTCAAACTTTGCTCCATTTACTCCAAGACCTGCAATACATCAAAAACACAAAAATACCGTAAACATATCTCGGTAAACGCAAAAATGAAACTAACATATGCAATAAAGAGGGTTCAAATGCATAGAATTGAACACTTATCAAAGAGAATTACAACTTCTTAAGGAGGTTATGAGCCTAAAGCCCAATTCTGAACTTAATCCAATTTTAATCTCGTTTTGGAAAGTGGATCAAATGTCTTATTTCTGAGCATCAATTCGAATTAATTCCTACAAAGGTTGAACGAAATTCGATTCTGGACACTTTTGTATTTCAAGTAAATTTCGTGAATCGGACTTCTACTCGGGCAAAACTTGGGCTGAACATTAGTAGAAAAATTAACTTGTTTAAGGCTGCGGAAAAACCCTAATTATCTCCTAATTGGATTAGGACTTTATCTCCTAATTGGATTAGGACTTTATGTATTCTCTTGGGGTATAAAGAGGTGAATTGGAGGCTATTTTGAGAGGAGAAGAGAAGTGGAGGCCAGGGCAGAGAAGACAGAGACAATTCGAATTTTATCTATTTTATTTCATTATGTCTTTTATTATTTTGTTATCTTCTTCTTCTACCATGTGTAACTAAACTCTCAACTAGGGTTGATGAGGAAATCTACATTAATGAAGTGAAGTTATTTTGTTCATTAATTGATTCTCATGTATATGATTTAAATGCTTATGATTTTCGCTTCTTATAATTAATTATTTTATAGTTCTTTTACCATCTATATCATGTATATGTGGTAGTTAGAAAGTATTATAATTAATCTAAGCTTGGGTTTGTATTTCTTAAAAGTGATAATCTTTGATCTTATGTTTTTCATTAAATTGGATACATTAGATGCTTATAATTTTACACTAGTGAAGCGAAGGAAAATCTACCCTTTTGACATATTTTTCATAGTACTTTATTGTTAAATCTTGAGTGAGCAATAGATTGATTTCTTGATTGCTACTCTAAATTTGGAAATTAATAAATAAATATTAGAAGCTTCATAGATTTAATGATGGTGGAATCCGAAACCTTAGTTATTTTCTCTGTTTGATTTAAATAGTGTTATTTTATTTTCTTGTTAGTTTAATTTCTCTCAAATCAACCAAACTTTGTTTAAAATGATTAGTTTTAAATTAATTCAAATTTGTGTTAGTTTTTCTTCTCAAAGCATTCCCTTGGGTTCGACCTCGTTCTTGCCGATCCATACTTCAATAGATTCGTACACTTGCGAGTTATTTTACATTTTTAAAACAACATCAAGTTTTTGGCGCCTTTATCGGAGAATCGCAAATAAGAAACTAATCAAATTTTGATTGATTTAATTATTCTACTAGTTATAGTTTAGTTGTTTTTTTTTTGTCTTCTTTCTTTTTTATTATTATCAAAAAATTAAAAAAATCTTTCCAATTTTATTTATTTAGTTATTTTTTATTAGTTCACTATTCCAGGTTTTTTAAAAATAATAAAAAAAAATCTTTTTCCTTATTATTATGGTTTAGTTTTAGTTTTATTATTTTTATTATTATTTTTCTTGGTTTAGTTTTAGTTTTGTTTTATTGTTATTGTTTTATCTGATACTTCTTGAATTCTATAGGTTGTATTGTTGAAAATTACCTTTTTCGCATATTCTTGGACACTCATTGGAATCCAAGTAAGTACAATTTTTTTTTCTTCCGTTTATTTATTTATTTTTTTCTTTTCTTAGATTAAGAAAACATATATTTTTGTTTTAGGTTGATAACTTGTGCATGATAACTCTAGGGTATAATAACTTAGAAATAACCCTAGGGTCACACTTTCTTCAAGTTTATTTTATATTTTATTTTATTTTATTTGTTTTTTCTCTCTATTTAAAAAAAGAAGAAGAAGAAAGACCACACACACACTCACTTTTTATTTTATTTTTGTTTTTATGGTGTGTTTTGTTTGTGCATTTTAATTTAGCATTCTTGCTTTAAAATTTTAGTAAGGGCACAAACTTCCAACAAGATAAGGATTGGATTTCATCACCAATTCCTTGCCCACCTAGGTTAAAAATCTCCTTGCATTTGTCTATCCCAAGCCAAATTTAGTTTAAATTTAAAATCAAGTAGACATTGGCCATAAGAATTCACATAGCTTATAGGACCCTCTTAGATAGAGTTAACTTTTGGTAACTCCAGTGAGCACCTTTCAACTTTACAATGTCTAGAAAAGTTCTGAGGAGATTGGGTTTTAAGTGGGACCCTTTGTATTGTTGGTGAGGCTTAACTGGTAATCCTCTACTTCCTCTGAAAGGGAGTAGAAGTTGTCTAACTAGGTAAGAATTATTTTGGAACTAGTCTAGATAATTCTTTAGAAATAAAAATAAAAATAAAAAAGTAAAATAGAAATCACTACCCTGGAATTAAATTTAAAAAAAAAAAGAATTTGTTTGTTTATTTTGGTTGGTGTTTTTGTGAGTCATTTTAGGATTTCATCTTTTTTTTCTTTTTTCTTTTGCATTAGGTCATCTTAGATTACATTGGTCTTAACGATCCATTTCATTGAGTCTGTTTAGTGTATGTTAGGTCGTCGATCTTTGAATCTAGAGTTGCTTCCATTAGATCTTGAGATTGAGAGAACCTTTCAAAAGGGTTTGAAAAATTCTAGTGTTAGAAATCCTTCTTTGCCCAAGATGGCAGATCCTGTTCAAATTAAATCCCTTAAAGACTATTACACTCCCATGAAGATTACACCATCTTGCATTGTGTTACCTACTACCCAACAGGGACATTTTGAGATACGGGCGATGGTAATTAATTTACTGCCCACTTTTAGAGGTTTTAGCACTGATGACCTATAATTCCATGTTAAGAACTTTCTAGAGATTTGCTCCACACTACAATTTCAATATAATTCTGAGGAGTCAATTAAATTGCGGTTATTTCCATTATCTTTGAAAGAGAAAGCAAAATTTTGGTTATACTCACTGGAACCCGCATCTGTCAATTCATGGAATGGGTTATGCACCAAATTCTTTCCCATGCACAAAACTAACTCCCTTCGTCGAAATATCATACAATTTACTCAAAAAGAAGGTGAGGAGTTTTACATGTGTTGGAAAAAATTAATGATCTTCTCCTTAAGTGTCCCCATCATGGTTTTGCCAAGTGGCAATTAGTTCAATTCTTTTACGAGGGGTTGTCACCCCTATAATACCCCACTCCAACACATGGTATGATATTGTTCACTTTGGGCCAAAGCCCGCACGGTTTTGTTCTTGGGTTTTACCCCAAAAGGCCTCATACCATTTGAAGAGAACATACTACATATAAGCACATCCCCTTCTCCACACCCAGACGATGTGGGATTGAGCACCTTGTACCCTGTCAGTGTGGTAGCTCAGCCCAGTGTCTGTCTTCGCACCTGCCCACTCACACCCGTCCACAAGAGTTACTACAATCCACCCCCCTACGAGGCCCAACATCCTTGTCGGCACACTTCCGACTGGGTTCAGGCTCTGATACCAACTGTAATACCCCGCTCCAACACATGGTATGATAGGATTGTAGTAACCCTTGTGGATGGGTGTGAGTGTGCTGGTGCGAAGATAGACACTGGGCTGAGCTACCGCACTGACAGGATACAAGGTTCTCAATCCCACATCGCCTGGGTGTGGAAAAGGGGATGTGCTTATATGTAGTATGTTCTCTTCAAATGGTTTGAGTCCTTTTGGGGTAAAACCCAAGAGCAAAACCGTGCGGGCTCAGGCCCAAAGCGGACAATATCATACCATGTGTTGGAGCAGGGTATTACAGTTGGTATCAGAGCCTGAACCCAGCTGGAAGTGTGCCGACGAGGACGTCGGGCCTCGTAGGGGGTGGATTGTAGTAACCCTTGTGGACGGGTGTGAGTGGGCTGGTGCGAAGATAGACACTGGGCTGAGCTACCACACTGACAGGGTACAGGGTGCTCCTAAGAATGAGGATGAAGCATGAAAATCTCTTGATGCATTGTCAGAGAACTCTCAACAATGGGAGTACTCAGGGAGGGTTGAAAGAAGTGGTCTATCAATGCTCTCAGAACCCAAAAAGGGAGGAATCTACGAGGTCCGAGAGGTGACCGATTTGAGTGCGAGGATAACTAGTCTAACAAGGAAAGTAGAGGCTATAGAGATGAGTAAATGAAGTAATTCTTCTATTCGTGCAGTTAGTAAGGTGTGTCAATTGTGTGAGAGTTTCTCTCATATGGCTAAAACTTGTCCATCTATTGCATCGTTTCATGAATGTATAGCCGAACAAGCCAATGCATTCAATTTCCATAAGAAACCATTTAACAACCCTATTCTGACACATACAATCGTAATTGGAGGAACCACCCTAATTTTTCTTGGAGGCAAGACCAACCTCGGACCAACCAAGGGGTGCAACCTATGCAACTCCAAGGGCAACCACAATTTTCATATCCTTCCATGTCCTAAAATGCCCCTCCGTATGTTCCCCCACCTCAATAAAGACCAACTTTAGAGGATACTCTCTAACAGTTCATGCAACAGACCACTCAGTCAATTTTTTTGTTAGAAACTCAAAGAGGCTAATTAGCCACTGTTGTAGGAGAGAGGGAGCAGGGAAAGTTTCTTAGTCAACCTGTGCCTAACCCAAATGGCTAGTTTCATATTAGTGACTAGTCCACTTCTGGTTCACATGAGCAGGTTCACTCTATCATAACACTAAGATCAGGTAAACAAGTTGATAATGAAGTCCAAATGCCTATACATAATGGGAAAATTGAAAAGGACCATGTTAGCGGTTTAGGGAGGGATGACAAAACTACATTTGCAGTTGAATCAAAAATTCAAGTCTCTAGTCTTGACCCACCATCTCAAATAAGTCCATCAGTTAGAAACTTTGTTCCTACTGCACCATATCCTCAAAGACTTCAAAAGCCTAAGAAGGAGAATCACTATAATGAGATTATGGAAGTGTTTAAGCAAGTCAAAATTAATATTTCATTTCTCGATGCAATTCAACAGGTCCCCTCTTATGCAAAATTCTTGAAAGACTTGTGTACGGTCAAACGTAGCTTGAATGTGCACAAGAAAACCTTCCTCACTGAGTAAGTTAGCTCAATCATCCAACATCGCACTCCACCTAAATTTAAGGATCCTGGATGTTGAATGATTTCATGTACCATAGGTGATCAAAAAATTGAGCAAGCTTTGCTTGACTTGGGTGCGAGTGTCAACTCGTTACCTTACTCTGTTTACGAGCAACTTAGTCTTGGTGAGTTGAAACCCACGAAGGTGGTACTCCAATTAGCAGATTGTTCAGTTAAGGTGCCTCGTGGTGTTATTGAGGATGTGCTCCTTCAGGTTGATAAATTCTTCTTCCCTATAGACTTTATTGTCTTAGATACTCAACCTATACTAGCCAGATTCCTATCATTTTAGGTTATACATTCCTAGCCACTTCAAATGCTTTAATCAACTGTAGGAATGGTGTTGTGAAACTTTCTTTTGAAAATATGTCGGTTGAGCTTAATATTTTTAACGTAAATCGATAACCACCAGACTTTGAGGATATTTGTGAGGTAAATTTAATAGAGAGCCTATATCAGGATACTTTTATTCATGTTAGTTATAAGGACCCTTTAGAGGCAAGCCTAACTAATTTTGGCTGTAATTTTGATATTGATAGTGCTTGTAAAGATGTGAATGCTTTATTGGATATGAATGTTTCATTGAATTTAGGTCATTTTATCAACACCAAAAAGTGGAAAGCCAAGATGGAAAGCCTAGGTATAGGTTGAGTTATAGTCTATTTTTATCATTATTGTACATTATTCGTTTTAAGATTTCTAGGTATAGAGTCCACCTATTATGATCTAGAGATACAGGACCTCAGAGCCAAAGTAGAAAGCATGGCTCATGCCATAAAAGGGAAATGTCTTGCTACAGTGGAGAATCTGGTTTAACAAACCAACCTCCCTTTCTTTAATGGGGTAATGAACTGTCCCTTGCCCAGCAAGTTCAAGATGCCTACCCTTGAAAGCTTTGACGGAACCAGGGATCCGCTAGATAATTTGGAGACTTACAAGGCTCTGATGCACCTCTAAGGAGTACCGGATGAAATATTGTGCAGAGCATTCCCCACTACGTTAAAGGGATCGGCCCGGTCATGGTTTAACAGTCTAAAGCTGGTATCTGTATATTCCTTCAAAGAACTGAGCCAATTGTTCGTAGGCAATTTTATTATCGCCCGAATGCACAGAAAACCCGCCACCTATCTCTTAAATGTAAGACATACTAAGGGGGAGTCATTGCGAGACTACATTAACCGATTTAACAGGGAGATGTTGCAGGTTGATGCTCTGGACGACAAAGTTCTTGGGGGGCCTACTGCATTCATGGGGGGCCTACTGCCTTCAAAGTTCTTGTACTCAAATTTCAAGCACCCTCCAGAAAGTATGTTCGAGCTACTTATGAAGGCCCAAAAGTACATGAACGTAGAGGATGCCCTTGATGTGAGAAAGGCAGATAGGAAAAGGGGAGAACATTTTAGTGAGGAAAATAGAGACCCCAAGCATGGCAGAATGTCACGGGAGCAGACCAATAAAGCATCGCGTCGTGATAAGGGATTCAACACCTTTACCCCCTTAAACACGTCAATAAGCCAAATTCTCCTCTATATCCAAGATGACCCAGCTATTACATGGCCCCCAAAACTAAGAACTGATCCATCCAAGAGGTCCCGCGATAAGTATTGCAGGTTCCAATCACGACCATGGCCACAATACAGATGAGTGCATAGACTTGAAAAGGCAGATTGAAAGTCTGATTCGTAAGGGTCAATTACAAAGATACATGGCCAGAGACGAGAGGGGAACACGGAACCGCCCATGGGATTGAGATGACAAAGATGACAACACTAAAAAAAATCATTTATTAGGGGAAATCAGAGTTATCTTCGGTAGACTTGGAGGAGACAGGGGGCATATTGACTAGAGACATTAGAAGGAAGACAATTGGCCCATCGTTGGAATGCTAAGCATCTGAAGAAGTGCTACCAGTAAGACTTTCTTTTAAAAGTTGCATTTACTTTAATAATTCTAGTTGAAACTTAGTTTAATATCGAGCCTTAAGATGATAGCTACGAGGTTTTCGCTTGAATAATTCTCTATTGTTATTAGAATATCAGTAACAGACCCTTTTGTTTCAATATATTATGTTATAACTAAAACAAACATTGTCAAAACAGCCCTACGAGGTCAAAGCCTTACGTGGGCACAACCCTACGGGGACACACCTCCAAGGAGGACATTTGATGAAAAAGACAGGATGAATTAATCTCGAGAACATTGTATAAGTAACCCTACGGGGACACACCTCCAAAGAGGGCCTTTGATGAAAAAGGCGGGATGAATTAATTCTGAGAACATTGTATAAGCAACCCTACGGGGACACACCTCCAAGGAGAACCTTTGATAAAAAGGTCGGGATGAATTAATCCCGAGAACATTATATAAGCAACCCTACGGGGACACACCTCCAAGGAGGGCCTTTGATGAAAAAGGCGGGATGAATTAATCCCGGGAACACTATATAAGTAACCTTACGGGGACACACCTCCAAGGAGGTCCTTTGATGAAAAAGGCAGGATGAATTAATCCTGAGAACATTGTATAAATAACCCTACGGGGACACACCTCCAAGGAGGGTCTCTGATGAAAAAGGTGGGATGAATTAATCCCGATAACATTGTATAAGCAACCCTACGGGGACACACCTCCAAGGAGGGCCTTTGATGAAAAAGGCAGGATGAGTTAATCCCGAGAACATTACATAAATAACCCTACAGGGACACACCTCCAAGCTGGGCCTTTGATGAAAAAGGCGGGATGAGTTAATCCCGAGAACGTTGCATACATAACCCTATGGGGACGCACCTCCAAGGAGGGCATTTGATGAAAAAGGCAGGATGGGTTAATCCCGAGAACGTTGTATAAGCAACCCTACGAGGACACACCTCAGAGGAGGGCCTTTGATTAAAAAAGGGCAAATGAATTAATCCCAGAAACATGGTCAACAAAGGGAAGTTATCCAATAGTGAAAGACTTCACATAATGATCATATTAAAGCCTTTGCAAAGATAATAACTCTTTATTCATGAAAGATGTTACAAGATCATAAATAACAAAACTACAGAAAATAAATGAAGAAGACATCAATAGGACTCCTCGTCCTCATCCCCTTTCAGTTTCAAGTGGGAGAAATTCATATCTGGCCACTGGCCCTGGGCCATGGTCCAAAAATACTCGAAACCCTCGATATAGGACTCGCATATCTTCTCGAAAGCAGGCGAATCCTTAAAATTCTTGACTGCCATGGCCTGGTATCCTGGCAAATCCTCAGCCCAGCATGCCAATTCCACTTGTCCACGATGAACTTGGGAATTGAGAATATCAATTCCCCCCAGATAAGAGGCGTGAGAAGTACGCAAAGACTCTATCTCTGAATTAAGCGCGGAGCACTACGTATCAAGGGAGGCCAAGCGCGAGGGAGGACGACCCTCGAGGGCGGCCAAGCACGAAAGAAGGCAATCTTCGAAGGCGGCTAAGCGGCCCTTTGAGGGCGGCCAAGTGCGAAGGAGGCCAGCCTTCGAGGGCGGCCAAACGTGAGGGAGGCCAAGCGCGAGGAAGGCCAGCCCTTTGAGGGCGGCCAAGCGCAAAGGAAGCCAGCCTTCAAGGATGGCCAAGTGCGAAGAAGGCCGGCCTTCGAAGGCGACCAAGCGCGAAGGAGGCCAGCCTTCGAGGGTGGCCAAGCGCGAGGAAGGCCGGCCCTTCGAGGGAGGCCAAGTGTGAAGGAGGATAGCCTTCGAGGGCGACCAAGTGCGAGGGAGGCCAGCCCTTCTAGGCGGCCAAGCGCAAAGGACATCAGCCTTCGAGGATGACCAACCACGAGGAAGGCCGGCCCTTTGAGGGCGGCCAAGCACCAAGGAGGCCAGCCTTCGAGGGTGGCCAAGCGCGAGGGAGGCCAAGTGCGAGGAAGGCCAGCCCTTCGAGGTTGTCCAAGCGCGAAGGAGGCCAGCCTTCGAGGGCGGCCAAACGCGATGAAGGCCGACCCTTCGGGGGCGGCCAAGCGCGAGGGAGGCCAGCCCTCGAGGACGACCAAGCATAGAGGCGGCTAGCCTTCGAAGGAGGCCAAGCGCGAGGAAGGTCGGCCCTTTGAGGGCGGCCAAGCGAAAAAAAGGCCAGCCTTCGAGGGCGGCCAAGTGCGAAGGAGGCCAGCCTTCGAGGGAGGCCAAGTGCAAGGGAGGCCAGCCCTCGAGGGAGGCCAAACGCGAGGGAGGACGGCCCTTGAGGGTGGCTAAGCATGAAGGAGGCCGACCCTCGAGGGTAGCCAAGCGCAAGGGAGGCCGACCGAGTCCAAGCCCAAGGGCACCAAAAAAAATCTTGTAGCAGTTTAAAATCCATGGGCCAAGATAGAGCCCGGTGGGCCAGCCAAATTGCTCCTAAGGCTGGACGAGCAACCCTCATGAACAGGGGGCATCTGATAGAGTATTTGACTCTAATTATGAAAAGTACAACGTGGAGGTTGAGTTCAAGGTGACGTGGATAAAGAATCTACTTTAACTAGGACTCCTCTACCTGCAAGAGCCAGTCTCCAACTGGGACACAGTCCTACTTGACTCCTATAAATTCACAAATGATCCATATACCAGTTATACAATTAATACCCTCTGAGCTCCTTTACTGCTTAAAAATGCCCTTTCAATTTCTTACTTGACCGTTAGAACGTAGTCGGCCGGCATCACACCGGTGCCTTTTTGATTACTCTTCTTTTGTCTTTTTTACAGGTTGGCGTTTAACCAGTTTATGGTGGATATTTGCTTCATCAAAAAGCATTCATAGTCTCATTTGCACATACACAACTTATATAAGTCCTAAATAGTATTTTATATATTTATACATGCATAAATGACAATAGTATACATATTTACACATATACATAACCCTAGGCTCAAGAAATCAAATCTATCTTTCATGTTACATAAAAGTGACCTGTAAGACCAAAGTAAAGATGAGTCTACCACCCCTACCTCAGTTCCTAATCTTTGAATCCTTCTTTTGAAAATCCTAGTCGGTCCAACTCTACAAAATAGAGACTTTGATCGATTCAAACTGATGCCCTTGATGTCCTCTACACACTTCCCTTATTCGGGAAGGTCCAAATCACACCTTAAGGCCCTCAAACTCTGGAGAGAAGGGAGAGAGATGAAATGGGAGCTTTAGAGAGAGAGAGAGAGAGATCTATAAAAGTGAATATCTTTGACCCCCCAGAAATTTATTCCACTCCCAACCTCCGAATTAATTCTCGAAACTCCGTTGGCCTCGAAATCACTTTCATGACACTCTAAACATTTCGTTTAGTCTATCACCAAAAATAAAATTTCTCAATTTTTTTTCAAAATTCTCAGACTCACTTAACCTATCTCGGGGCCCCCATTAACCAAAAAGTCAAACTTTTTCAAAAGTTCTCAAAACTTTCCAAAACCATATTCCAACCTTCTAAACATGTTCTCCGCATTCAAAACATGTTAAACATCATTTAAAAGGTACTTAAAGCAATGAATGATAAAAAATTCAAAAATCGACCAAAATTGGGCACGTTCTTCACAACCTCCCAACCTTATAGGAATTTTATCCTCAAAATTAGAATATACCTCAAGTGATGAAGAACTCGAGATACTTTGAGTTGACTTCTTGTTCTCACTCCCATGTAGCTTCTTTCACCCAATGATTCCTCCAAAGCACTTTAACCGATGTAATGGCCTTGCCTCAAAGCACTTGCCCTCTAGTGTCCAACATTTGTATCGGCCTCTCCTCGTATGACACGTCCTCCTCCACCTCAAGGTCTACCTAATCAAGTATATGTGAAGGGTCCAATTCATATTTCCTTAACATAGACACATGGAAGGTGTTGTGTACACTTGACAATTGCAATGGTAATGCCAAGTGATAAGCAACCTCTCTTACCCGGTCCAAAATCTCAAATGGTCTGATGAATTGTGGCGATATCTTGCCACTATGACCAAACCTCATCAAACCTCTCCATGGTGAGACCTCCAAAAAAATATGATCCCCCACTTCAAATGCTACAGGTCGTCGCCTCCTATCGGCATAACTTTTCTATTGACTCTAAGCTGTAAGTAATCTCTGTCGAATTACCTTGATCTTCTCTGTAGTTGACCTACAAATAGGTGACCTACATGGTCCACCATACAAAGCCTCAAATTGAGTCATCTCAATGCTAGCTTGATAGCTATTATTGTATGTAAACTCCACCAAAGGAAGGTGATCCTCCCAACCACCTCGAAGATCAACTACATACGCCTGCAACATATCCTCCAAAATCCGTATAGTACACTCAGAATGACCATCCATTTGAGGATGAAAAGTTGTACTAAAATAAAGGTTCGTATCAAGTGTTGCTTGGAAACTCTGCCAAGACTGAAATGTAAATCATGGGTTTTTATCTGAAATAATAGAAACTGGCAAACCATGAAGTCTAAAGATCTGCTCAATATACAATCTACTAAGAGTATCCACATCATCGGTCACTCTAATGAGAATAAAGTGAGCTACCTTCGTCAATCTGTCAACGACCACCTAAATTGTGTCATGACTCCTCCTCGACCTTAGAAGTCCCATCACAAAGTCCATAACGACATGCACCCATTTCCACATAGCCATAGGAAATGGTTGCAACAACCCTGCCGGTCTCTGATGCTAAGCCTTCACTTGTTAACAAGTGAGGTACCTCGCAACAAACTGGGCTACATCTTTTTTCATACACTTCCACCAATACTGTCATCATAGGTTATGATACATCTTGGTACCACCTAGATGTACTTCTAGCCTCGAGTTGTAAAATTCTCTCAGAATCTCACCCATCATCCTCACTAAAATGCAATCCTATTTCTGAGATATCTTTCATCATCTTTAACTCCCGTATGGCTAAGCTCGTTAAGTTGCCATATGACTTCCTACTTAATGTATTTGCTACCAAATTGGCCTTCCCAGGATGATATTGCAAGTCAAAGTCATAATCTTCCATGCACTCCATCCACATCCGTTGTCTCATATTCAAATCCTTTTGCTAGAAAAGGTATTTGAGACTTTTGTGATCCGAGAACACCTCAAACTTCTTGCCATACAAGTAATGTCTCCACACCTTAAGTGCAAAGATCACAATTGCCAATTCCAAGTCGTGTGTCAGGTAATTCTATTCATGTGTCTTCAATTACCTTAAACCATATGCCACAACTTGTTCAGTTTGCATTAGCACACACCCCAAACCGAGTCATGAAGTGTCACAATAAATCGTTTACCCCAACTCACATTTCAAAATGATCAAAATTGGTGTCGTAGTCAATCAAATTTTTAATTCTATGAATGCATGCTTACAAGCATCATCCCACACAAACTTCACTCTTTTTTAGGTAAGCTTTGTCATTGGTGCTGCTAACCTCAAAAAGTCCTTCACAAACCTCTGATAATATTTGGCCAATCCCAAGAAACTATCTCAAATACGCTCTCAGGTCTTTCCCAACTCATCATCGCTTCAATCTTGGATGAATCTATAGAAACTCCTCCCTTTGACACAACATGCCCAAGGAATTTCACTTCTGCCAGCCAAAATTCACATTTCTTATATTTGGTATATAATTAATGTTCTCTTACAAGCTACAATACAATTCTCAAGTGACCCTCGTGTTCCTCTTTCGAAGATGAGTACACTAGGATGTCATCAACAAACTCAACCATAAACTTGTCTAAGTAAGGATTGAACACTCTATTCATTAAGTCCATAAATGCTGCCGGTGCATTAGTTAAACCAAATGGCATTACCAAAAATTTATAGTGCCCGTATCATGGGCAAAAAGTGGTTTTTGGAATGTCCACCTTTCTAAACCCCAACTGATAGTAGCCTGATCTCAAGTATATCTTTGAGAAACATCTCAAACCCTTAAGTTGATCGAACAAGTAATCTATCCTTGGCAAGGGATACTTATTCTTCATTGTTGCTCGGTTCAACTTCTGATAGCCAATGCAAAGCTGCAAGGACCCGTCCTTCTTCTTAGTAAAAGGAACTGGAGCTCCCCAAGATGAAGTATAAGGATGTACAAATCCTTTGTCTAGTAGCTCTTGCAATTAGTTCTTTAGCTCTTTTAACTCAGTCGGTGCCATTCAGTAGAGTGCCATCGAAATGGGCGCGGTACCTAGAGCAAGATCTATCACAAACTCCACTTTTTGTTTCGGGGGCAATTATGTCAAGTCCCTTAGAAATACATCCATAAATTCACATGTTACACAAGGAAGCTCTCCAAGTGTCTCATCATCACCATCAACTAATAGGCTCGATAAGAAATTCCTAATCCCTTTTCGATCATTAGAACCATGCGAAGACAATAAGTGGAAGTCATTCCACTATCCCACAAAACAAATGCTAACACTAGAGGGTGTATATAAAGTCACTCTTCCCCTATAACAATCAATATTGGCTCTATAGGTCAATAGTCAATCCATACCCAAGATCACATCAAAGCTAGACATATCAATTCCTGATATCCTGATCTCGCAAGATCGGCATACTTTACTCAAAGTGACTCTACCACCAATTGGTGTATTAATGGATAAAATATAGTCCAAAGATGACACCTCCAACCCCAAAGAATAGGTAACTGCATATGAAATAAATGAATGTGATGCACCTGAGTCCATTAAAACCCTAGCCCATGAGCTAGATACAAGAAATATACCTTAGACCACTGACAGTCTTGCCAAGGTCTTTGTTGGAACAATAAAAAAGGCACGGCCCTGTGCTCTCTAGCCCTGCTGTCTCACACCCTAATATCTATACTTCTGACTAGGAGCACTAGATGTAGCTCCTCTAGTTAGTGCACGCGAACTTTGAACTGAAGGCACTGTCTATGGTGGTGGCAATGCCCTGAAACCTGACTATGAAATAGTAGGCTCTATAGGAAACTATTAAGAACCAACTCCACCTTGTGCACCCTTTTTCTATGGGCAATCCCAACTAATATGCCCCATCTGATGACAATTGAAGCACCTCTTATTTGCCACTGGAGGGACCTGTTCTTGAGTACAATCAGTCATTCTGTGTCTCAGCTTCTGACAATTAAAATAAATTATTCTGAATCGGGAAGATCCAGTAAGTATAGGCACAGATGCTACCGATTGGGTTTGTTGTCCTTATGAGGACGACCCACCATCCCTCCGCTTCTTCCTAGCACAACTATCCAAAAGGGATCCCGTGCTCCTTGCTTGGGTCTGTGCTTCCCTTATCCTTTGGTTATCATTGCTAAATGCTTCAAAAATTAATGCTTTCTCCATTACAGCCACATAGTTGGTCAAACCCAAAATTCTAACTTTGTCTCGAATGTAGGTTTGAAGACCTCTTATGAATTACTTGATGTTAAGTTCTTTGGTTTGAATCATCTCGTTTGCAAACTGAGCCAAGGAGGTAAACATTCTTTCATACTCCATCACTATCATCGTCCCTTGAACAAGGTTGAAGAACTCTCTCCTTATACTGTCTTTCACCATTACTGGAAAGTACTTCTCGAAGAGAAGCACTTGGAATGTATCTCATTCCATTGTCTCCAAATTATGCTAGTCTCCCAAGAATTTCCACCAATGTTTGGTGTCATCCTTAAGATATTGAGTGGCTATCTTAACTTTCAAGTCTTCCTCTATTCCAAGCACATTCAGGAGTGTAACCATCTTATCCAACCAACTTTCAGCTACCATCCATTTGGATCCCCCAAAATACGACGGTGGACTATGTTTCTTAACATATCCTAAAGCCGTTATCATTCTACTAGGAGGGGCTACTCTCGGTGGAATTTGTGTCTCCTTTTGAGCTTCCTGTTGCATTCCCCTTGCAAATTACCACATGGTAGTGATCATGTTGCACATAAATTGCTCTCCTACAATAGGAACCACTTTCGGTGTCCTCTCGCAAGCTCTTCTTGGAGGCATCCTTCTATATAGACAACAAGAAGATATTTAGAATTCGTAGCATGAATGTACTTGACCAATTCACTTCATGCATACTCAACATGCTAAATTACTTCATAAATAACATGTTATGTTAACAATTTAGCACATAAAAGTTTTCAAGTAATATGCACTTAATCCCTAACTTACACTCATAAACCTCAAATCTAGGATCATAACCTCAATTCATAATTCTAGAAGCCATCAAGTCCTTTCAATCCAAAACATAGCTTAACGCTCCCTATCATCCTAAGGTATTCAAACCTTGCTAAGCTCTGATATCAAGTTGTTGGTATCAGATATTTAATCTATCCTTCTCAATTCCAAATGTGATTCAACCACTACCTGTCATCCTTAGATATTCTAACCTAGAGATTTGATACCAAATTGTCACGCCCCTATTACCATCTCCTGGAAACCAGAGGTGACTTAAGCTAATGATCTACATCCTAATCATAATCATTCTTTGATATCATGCTCGGATACCAAGTTGTTAAGCCCCAATTTCTGTTCCCCAGAAACCAAGGGTGACATGATTCTCACCTCACCAAATCATGTCACTAATCTCATACTCAATCCAAAAGCTTTCAAACTTATGTCATTATATTGGCGTATACACATCAATACCCCTCACAATAAGACTATACATATAATAACCAAGTTCCAAAACTTAACTCTGTGTGAGAGATAAATTTGAACTTAAAACCTACAACATTAGAAAGAGGGTTCAAAAAGAATCAATTTCAAAAAAATAAATACTTGATTCGGGTATGGAACGACAAAGTTATTGCCATTTAAAAATTTTGAAAATTTGTAATAGTAAATCAGTTGACTGTTTTGCTGCCCTATAAAGCTCAAAAACACAATGTCTAAAATAGTCGAATTATAGAAAGAGGCAATCGACTGATTCCACTTGGAAACCTCTTTTTTTTGCATCTTTTTTACTAAAATTTACCCCAAAACTCATGTATAACCACTTCTAAAATACAAAACTAATCCAACCACATTCTAATCATCATTTAAAAGACATTCTAACCTAATAATAAAAAAAAAAACTTCATTTGATCATATTCATAAACATATGCAATGGGATTCAAACTAATATTCTCCATTCATATCTCAAAAGTCACACATAAGCCAAATGTCGCAATCACATTTGAAATCCAAATACACCAACATAATTCAAATGTAATTAGAATGATTTCTCCTTAGTCCACATGCCATAAGTCAGCATTGACATTTATCTACATATCAAAAATCCAAAAGAACTTCAAATTTGAGCTAATCATGCTTCGTCCTCCATCGATGCCTTATCTAAAAAAGTTTGTATAAATAGGGGGTGAGCTTATCCTCTATCGCTCAGTAGAAATGATCCACCATCCACACTCCAACCCATTAGTCATGGATGAATGCACATAAAATCACTACATGACAAATACATATATTTTTTACCCATAAACAATCACATTTTTCAAGTCTTGTGTGATGCTTCACATCTCAACACACACACACACACACACACACACACACACACACATATATATATATATATATCAAATTGACAAATCACAATTCGTATATATATAACTAATGCCACAAATTTTGAAAAATCAATTCAATGGGGACTAGCTTATCACAACACATCCATAGTAACGGTCTCTTCGGCACCAAACTCTGCTTACGTTTCTCAGTTTACTATTCTGACAGATATGCCATCCGCTTGGCCAAGTTTTAGGTCTTTCTCCCTATGGACCATTCCCTTATCTTAATTCTTAATGTTGTCACACCCCAAAAACTTCACTTTTCACATAATGCACATAATCACATCAATGCACTCAATCTGCACAATGCAATGCATTTTATCAAATGAATGCATTTTCTTTCCACTTCAAGATTATCATAATGTCATCACACTCACATCTTAAAAATCATCATGCTTATACATTTTACAAAAAAAAAATCATATCTTTTGTGCATATGTGTCTATAAAAACTCACATTTTCATGTTTTCACCAAATGAACACATTTTTTCATCAAAAGCATTCATAGTCTCAGTTGCACATACACAACATATATAAGTCCTAACTAACATGTTAGATATTTATACATGCATAAATCACAATAGTATACATATATACACATATACCTAACTCTAGGCTCAAGAAATCAAATTTACCTTTTATGTCACATGAAAGTGACCTATAAGACCAAAGTAAAAAAGAGTCTAGCACTCCTACCTCAATTCCCAAGCTTTGAACCCTCTTTTGAAAATCCCAGCCATCCCAACTTTACGAAACAGAGACTTTGATTGGTTCAAACTGATGCCTTTGATGTCCTTTACACACTTCCCTTATTCAGCAAGGTCCAAATCACACCTTAACGCCCTCAAACTCTAGAGAGAAGGGAGAGAGATGAAGTAGGAGCCTTAGAGAGAGAGATATCTATAAAAGTGAACATCTCTAACCCCCTAGAAATTTATTCCACTCCTAAGGGCACAAAAAGACCATTTAACGTACCCTTCGGACATCCGAATTAATTCTTGAAAACTCCATTGGCCTCGAAATCACTTCCATGACACTCTAAATATTTCGTTGAGTCCATAACCAAAATCAAAATTTTCAAAATTTTTCCAAAATTTTCGGACCCACTTAATCTCATCTCAGGGCCGCTGTTGACCAAAAAGTCAAACTTTTTCAAAAGTTCTCAAAACCATATTCCAACCTTCTAAACATGTTTCACGCATTCAAAACATGTTAAACATCATTTAAAATGTACTTAAAGTAATAAATGATGAAAAATTCAAAAATTGGCCAAAATATGGAACGGTCTCTACAAAAAGGCCTAGCAAGTTTCTGTTATATTATCCCTATTTTATTTTTAGAAATAAAATACAGGGAGCTTTTCCATAAAACCTTCCAGATCTATATATTCTCATATTGGCTACAACATACTGATAAATTAGCCTAATACAAAATCAATTTCATGAGAAATAATTTTTCTTAAATATTAAGCATATTTTTATGTAATAAATTTGCAAAAATTTATTCTAAGCATGCACATGAAAAATTAAGTGAACAACAAGCATAAAGGCTCTGATATCAATGTTAGAAAATTAATCTCAATTATTGAAATATTCGGGTTACCACTTGTAGACCGAATATAGCGGAAGCAAATGAACCGATATTTTGTGTTATAAGTTCTCCCTATTGTAGAGCGACTACTAGAGTTCCACAATCCAAGAACTATTGGTTGATGGCTACCAAAGAGAGTGATCAAGATTGAGAGAGATTTAAAAAAGGAAGAACACAAGAAGAAAAATTCAGAGAGAATATATATTTCAATCGTCGTATTTTTTCTCTCTCGTTGTTCTCTTTTATATAGATTATGCATCGCTTAATCACAGATACATTCCACATAGGAGTCTATACTTGATGAACCACTAAATGGGGCTTGACCCATTTATCTTATAGAAACTAAAACCCACCAAATCCTAGCATGGCATAATGTACTCACAATAGGTTTAAAATTTTCTAGCATAACAATTTTTTTTGCACTGACAATAGGTTTAATTTTTTTTCTCAATGTTTTGGATGGAATGAAATTTGAAGAGAAAATTACTCTCTTTTCCTTTTTATTTATTTATTTATTTTTCAATGTTTTGGATGGAATGAAAATTGAAGAGAATCAGGTGCAACTAGA
The DNA here is from genome assembly GCA_026545225.1 of Cornus controversa. Classification (NCBI taxonomy): domain Eukaryota; kingdom Viridiplantae; phylum Streptophyta; class Magnoliopsida; order Cornales; family Cornaceae; genus Cornus; species Cornus controversa. The sequence goes on from CM048849.1 coordinate 5,019,529, forward strand.
TAGTATAGTGTTTTTTAACATATGTATTTTCTTTAAGATATTCTTTTAGATGAAAACAATTTGCATTGAATAAACAATTAAACATACATTACCAAAAGTGGGTACTTTCTCTGTTTTTCACCTTGCAAAGTAAAAGGTTGAGGGTTAAATCCCTCTCGAGTAAAGTGAGTGTGAATTCCTTTCCAAGATTAAAAAAATAATAATACATAAATAACAAAAGTAAACACACATTAGAAGGTTTCAAAAAAGCACAAAGGGTGAATAAATAGCAATTTACCAATGACAAAAATAGATAAATGTGATAGAGAGGAAAGAGGTAGGAAATGAATCACTGAACTAAGTCACTTTCAACTCATAAGTACAAAAATTGAATACTCGTATTATATTTCTCACTGTCAGAATAATTGCATAATACAGTTTCAAACGTTGTAAGTGAAATTATGGACATCTTAACTGGAGAAAATACACTCTAGTAAATAACATGAAAAGGAAGAGGAAAAAAAATAAAAATATGAAGTAATTCTTGGCACATCATGACATTTCTCTAATCCAAGTTTCTCTACATTAAATTCTATGTTTTTGCTTGCCTTCTGTGTCATGTTAAGTAATAGAATAAGATATGACCCACCAGTGCTTATGACTCCCCATCAGCAGAGGACACTATTAGTCATGTCTTCATCAAGGCGTGCCTACTCCGGCAACCTAAAGCTTAAATCGGTTTACAAAACAAATCAATTTTTGCACAAAAGTTACTGTAGACATTAAAAAATTATATAATGGATCAAAATGTAATTTGAGTTTATCTTCAAAATAATCGACATTGGAATGTGGTCCAACGAGTTAGATAATTCAAAGTTCAGACCAACCACAAATAAATGGATCATGAGCTGATCCAAATTGTATAAGAAGTCCAAGCCCACTAGAAAATGAGTCAAATGATAATTGATATATATGTATAAATATTTATCATCAAAGATATATATATATATATATATTAATTGGGTAATTATCACAAAAAATAATTATCATCAAAGATAATTATCAAGAGTAAAATAAGTTATCAGTTTGCCCATCCAAAAAGTCTATAAATATAGGTACAAGGTGAAGGAAAAAGGGAGAGGAGAACAAGAAGACTCTCAAAAAATGCTGAAGCTTTGCAGGATTCTTTACTCAAAAATTCAAAGCTCCAAAGTATCTAAAATCATGAAGGAAAGGAACAAAAACCACATCATTCACTTGCCCTTTTTCACCAAAGTTTCAATCTAATTCAAGATTAAGCTCCAGCAGCCACTGAAATCATATCACTAAGGAGATCGAATTAAAGAAATTTGTATTTCTTTTGTAAATATTTATAGAGATTTGTAACTCATATTTATTGAAATTAATAAAGTTGATTTATTTGTCTTCATGTTTTGATCTTATTTTTAGACTCAAAATTTGTGTGTACAAATTTTTGACACACCGGAGGGACCATCTCTGCCTCTTATCTTTGTCTCCTACATTATATATCAAAAAAATCTATTCATCAAAATATATGGTTCCTCCTAAGGTTCAGATTACAAACAAGAAAAACTTAAATGACACCGCTATTGCAATGGCTAACACCAAGCAGCCACAAGCAATGACAAGAACACTAGGAACCTGTCAAGTGCTAGTAGCACCTCAGCAGGTCCTATGACGCGTAGCAAGACTAAAGTAATTAGTTTGCTCAAGAATCAGCGAGATTTGGTGAAAACCATTCCTGCTAATCCAATGGATGTGAAAACACAACATGTTAACATTAGGGGAAAAAGAACTCTAATGTTGTTTTATTAAAGTTAGCTCCAACACATTCATCCCACTCCATCTCTTACGTTAATTCTAGCATTAGTTCACACTTAGAGTCGTTACTTGAGATTTTATACTAATCAGTCACTTCCAAGGTCTTTCCTATTCGAATGTTGTCGCAATTATGATGACTAAAACAACCTCAGTGGAAGACCAACTCGCAGTGATGCCGCGCGCAACCAAAAACCTTAGTAAAATTGTTGAAGAAAAGGTCTTGCAGATTACTGTGCTAATGAGTAAGTAAGAAATCTAGAATCCAGACGAGTCAATGCAATTGCCTATGAATACTTCAAATTTAGCACTTTTAGGTGCCCAATCAAAAGACCATCGTCACACATCTACATCAGGACATATGGCTAATGAACCTAACCATGCTTCGCTATCTGTCCAATAATTATGATATATGATAAGGAATATAATTCAAGCATAGTATGGTGGCACCCCTTAAAGCACTCTCATGTACTTAAAGTCCTACACGAAGAAAATTGATAATACGAGGACACCTGCAAGGTACCAACCTCCGAAGATCCAACATTTTGACAGAAAGGGTAACCCAAAATAACACATCACTCATTTCGTCGAGACATGTAACAATGCTGGGACTGAGGGAGATTTATTGGCTAAGTAATTTGTTCGTTCCCTCAAAGGGAATGCATTTGATTGGTATACGGACCTCAATGTAACGCCCCGATCCCCCGACTCCCAGAAAATTGGAGGTTAACCCGTCCATTAGTCTCAATGGACCTTTTTTACCCTCTATAAAGTACCATGCTTTGATACCATTCTGTCACGCCCTGATTCTCGGGTGTGAACCCGTGAGATCACCCTCACGATATAACCATCACCTGATCATACAATCTCAATTTTCTATTATTTTCACAAAAATTAGGCATCACCCATCTAAATAAATCAGGTCCTGATGCATCATTCATACCTAAAATTCAAATTGGACACTTTTGGGCACGTGTCCCCCCATCATTCACATCTATAAGTTAAAATGGACACTTTTGGGCACGTGTCCCCCCAGCATTTCTACATCATACATAATACAATCAAAAATATGTCTCAGTTCTTGAATGTCTGTCTTGTATACATACATCCAATGAAATGTACAATTGGGATAAATTACCCAACATACAATATCCAGTTACATTTAATCCAAATGTAAAGAAACTCTATCCAATATCCTAGACATACATTAAATTCTAAAGAATTTAATCACTACCTCTGCAACCAATACTATCAGTCCCCAACTGACTTTGTGTCATCAGCAATACTTGCAAAACCTGGGAGGGGGTGAGCTCTCAAAGGCCCAACAAGGTATGTAGAACCATACTATCACTGCTGCAGTAGGACGATCCTCACATATTCTCAAAAATATACATGCACTTAAATATATCACAATATTTAAGACCATGCTCCTCCTAGTATGCATGAACCAACAATGCATATGGCAAATCTAGCACATATGAACATATAATTTACTATACATGATTTTTGAAAATTATTTTCAACACGCCTGAAAGCAGTAAACATCTAGCATCAATATGTATATAAAATATACATGTCAAAACATTTATATAAACAATGTAAATCAATCACCGCATCTCCTGCTCATCAAGTAGCAATCTCAAATACAATGTAAAAGTATTTAAATAGTACATCATGCTTAACAACAAACAGTGCAAGCAACATCATACACTTATCTCTCACTCTTAGACTCAACCCAATATCCTAACATGATTCTTGAACAATCATGTGACTGAGACACTGATAAGTGTTCAATTCTATGCATTTGAACCCTCTTTATTGCATATGTAATTCTATTTTTATGATTACTGAGATATGTTTACGGTATTTTTATGTTTTTGATGTATTGCAGGTCTTGTAGTAAAAGGAGCAAAGTTTGAAGCTATTTGCAGCTAAAGAGAAATGTCAGAAATGCAGCCAAAGGCATCTCAATCAATCGAGATGTTGATCTCGATCATTCAAGATCTCGATTGATCGAGATCTCATTTCGATTAATTGAAATCTCGATCAATCGAGATCCAATCTCGATTGATCGAGATTCTGCAGAAGCCACTTGCCCACTTGCTCACCTGCTCTCCCACTTGCAACAAAATTCCCCTTTTTGCACGACTTAGGGGGATTGTCTGACTTGAACAAGACCCTTGGGGGACCTTCTTGATATAAAGGGTGTATATATTGATATATATATATATTTGGTGGGCCCTAAGGTTGAAAAAGGAGCCTTAAAGCACAAAGAAGTCATATATCCCTCATATATCTCTCAACACACATCAGATGAAGAGGGATACATTCAGGAGAGGCGGAGGAGAAGCTGAACCAGACCAAGAAGCTTCACTCTCTTCATCAATGGAAGAGTGCAAGGCAACCATGAGGAACTAACTCTTCTACTAGGGTGTTGGTTTCAACCCCTAGCCATGTAAACTTGTTTATCTTTGTAGCACTTGGGATTTGTAATTAAATGTTGATTATTTAGTCTAGTGGCCATGTACACTAATACATTTCTTTTATATATTCATTTGATGTTGAGTTTATTCTTGTCTTAGAGTAGATTATTTCATGTGAATGCACAACATTTGCATATTCCACAAGAAGTGCAAATGATGGCTAGATAATGGTATTTAAATGAATGTGTTGTGTTTGTTTGTATAAACCATGCCAAGATAAGGTAGTTTGGATGCATGTAGGTTCACTTAGAGAGTAGGGTAATTAGATAGTTAGTTAGGTTGAAGAGCTATGCTTGTTGAAGATGGATTATGATAGGTGGACAAACACATTGATCTTTTGATATGTCATTGAGGTCACAAGCCTAATGACATTGTTAGGTATTTAATTAATGAATCCCATGCTTGCTACACTTATGAACATGTGAATGGCTAGTGGTGGAAACCAATCCTAGTTCTCTCTCCCATCCTTTACTCTTTAATTTTATTGTCATTACATTCATGCAATAGTTTATAACAAAAATTCAAAAACCTATTTTTAGGATTAAAGTGGAATTAATCTTTCTTTAAGACAATTGCGACTAGTCCTCGTGGGATCGATACCCTCTTTATAGAACCGTATCTACAAAGATTCGTGCTCTTGCGAGTGGTTAAATTATATTTTGATAAAAAGGGCAAAATTAAGCTTACAATATAATCCGAGTTTAGCCACATCAAAATTTTGGCGCCGTTGCCGGGGACTACGGTGTAATTGTCGCCATTGGAAGATTAAACCTGGTTTAATTCTTAGGCTAGAAATTCTTTCATTCTTTTTTGTATATATCTTGTTCTTATTTCTCAAATTTCTTGATTTTAGGTATACCACATAGCGGGCATCTAAAAGAATTGAAGTTGGAACCCTTTGTGAGTATAAAGTCTAAAATTAGTGGGTTTGAGTTCATTCATTTTTCTTTGTATATATTATTGTTTATTTGGTGTATTGAGGTGTTGTTCTACTATTAATGCATGCTAGGTAGACGGTCATTGTCACTTCCTTTGCTTCCGTGTAATATTGAACTTGAAAGAACACTTAGACAATGTAGAGGAACCTCTAGGGACCCTATATTGCCTAGGACTGAAAACATGGACCCAAATGAGAGACAACCTCCCGGACTACCTCCTTTTAATCATGTACAACCACCTCCACCTCCACCTCCTCAAGGAGAGCTGCTTATGGACTTTTACCTTCTGACTACATTTGAAGTACCTTCATGTATTCAATTTATGGATGTAGCGGCAAATCAATTCGAAATAAAGTCCTCCACCATCAATCTTCTTAATAGCTTCCATGGTCTCCCTAATGAGGATCCATATCGGCACTTGGATTACTTCCTTTCTGTGTGTTCCACTATCCGTGTACCACACTTTACGGAGGATGATCTAAAGCTGCGTATGTTTCCCTTCTCCCTAAAAGATAAAACTAGAAGTTGGTTCAATTCTTTAGAACCTAACTCAATCCATTCTTGGGCGGAGATGCAAACAGAGTTCTTAAAAAAATACTTCCCAATGGGAAAGACGAGTGATATTCGGAGAGCAATTACCGAATTCACCCAAATTGATCAAGAACAATTTCATGAGACGTGGGAGAGATTAAAAGACCTTCTTAAATCTTGTCTGCATCATGCTGTCCCAAAATGGCAGCTAGTGCAAAGTTTTTATGATGGGGTGAGTGAGCAACATAGACAAATGATAGACTCCACTTATGGAGGTGGATACCTTTTGAAAAGCCCCAATAAGGCATGGAAACTTTTTCAAACCCTAAGCAACAATTCAGCTCAACGCTCCTTCACTAGGAAAGGGAAGGCCGCCCAACCTTGTAGAGGAGTGCATAAAATTTTATGGGTAGATGAGGTTGCCATGCAAGTAGAAGCTTTATCCCGAAAAATGGACCTAATCATGAAAAATGGGCTGCCTACTCCAAGCCAACCTGTTCAAAATCAGGAAGGATGTTCGTTTTGCTATAGTACTTCACATTTCGTGCGAGATTGTCCTATTGCCGGGCAATCTCCCGATTATGCTCAAGAGCAAGTGAATGCCTTGTACTCTAAACAAATGAATGATCCATATTCAAATACGTACAATCCTGGTTATAAGAATCATCCGACTTTTTCATGAAAACCTCAAGAATCAAGTCCCTCTTTTCAAGGGCAAAATTCTTTTAATTCCCAATCTCAACAGCCTCAGTATAGGCCAAATCCTTAACCTTACCATCAAAGATCCAATTACCAACAACCACCACCTCCTCCGAGAAGCCAAGGCTTTGAAGAAAGAGTGATAAGCAATCTTGAGGCCAATACCCGCTTATTGCAAACTCACTCTCAATCAATCTCTAAGCTGGAAGCTAATGCTCAATCTATGGCTAGGTTAGAAGCTCAAATCGGACAACTAGCCAATGCCCTAAATAGACGGGAGGAAGGTAAGTTGCCAAGTCAACCGGTGGTAAATCCTAAGGGTGTTCATATGATTGAAGATCCATCATCTTCATCTTATAATGCTCCTCCGGAGCAAGTTCAATCAATCACCACCTTAAGGAGTGGTAAAGTCATCAATTCCAAGGTAGGGGAGGAAGAGAGAAAGGAATCCCAAGAGCAACCCAAAAATCCAAAAGAATCCCAATTAAATCCAAAATTATTTCCGTTAAATCCAAATGTGTATAACATCCCGTTAAATCTAAAAGGAAAGGCAAGTGAAGTTGTGTCGTCATCAATTCCAAATCTTGACAATTCTTTTGAACCTCCGGTTCCTTTTCCTCAAAGATTGAAGGAACCTTCTCATTTTGGGAAGCAAGGAGAGAAAATCCAAGACATGATGGAGATTTTCAAACAAGTAAAGATCAATCTCCCTCTCCTTAATGCTATGCGGCAAATTCCCTCCTATGCTAAATTTTTGAAGGACTTGTGCACTCAAAAGCGCAAATCTAGGAATAATGCTCCTAAGAAAGTCCTCTTAACTGAGCACATAAGCTCCATTTTCCAACACCAAGCCCCTCCTAAATTCAAAGATCCGGGTTCTCCGACCATTTCGTGCACCATCAGAAATCAATCTTTTAAAAAGGCACTTCTTGATTTAGGGGCTAGTGTCAATTTGCTTCCATTCTCAATTTACCAACAACTAGGTTTGGGGGAACTTAAGCATACCACGGTTGTGTTGCAACTTGCCGACCGATCGGTGAAGCAACCACGTGGCATAATTGAGGATGTAATTATTCAAGTGGACAAATTCTACTTTTCGGTGGACTTCATAGTCCTTGACACGGAACTGGTCCAAAATCCAAATCGACATATTCCTATCACTCTAGGTCATCCATTCTTGGCCACGGCAAACGCTTACGTTAATTTCCGTACCGGAGTGATGGACATCTCTTTCGGGAATATGAAAGTCCGCTTGAACATCTTCAATGCTTCCCACCACACATCCGAAGACGAAAGTGAGTGCTTTTGTGTCGATGTAGTGGAAGACCTTGTTCAAGAAGCACTTCCTTCTATTCTTTCCAAGGATCCCCTAGAGGCATGCCTAAATCATTTCAACTGTGACGATTTTGACATTGAGCAGTCCATAAGTGAAGTCAATTCAATGCTTGATGTCACTACTGTCATAGATGTGCCCACGGAGCGATGGAATTGAAGGACTTGAAAGACGGCTCATTGTTCAAAGTAAACGGGCAGCTCTTAAAAGTGTGCGTGGATAACCAAGTTACCATCGAATACGTGAATGTCGTCACTTTGACGGATCCCGTATATTTTGACTCGTGAGCCAATTCGGACGTCATGCCATAGACGTGTAAGGTGGCGAAGCCATGGTAGCTATCATGCTTCCATGATGTCCTTTTAATCCAAGTTAAATTTCTTATCTAAGCAATTTAGTATCTAAGTCCCAAAAGTTCAAGTCCATGAAGCAAAACTCAAGCTGACTATTTTTGAATATCTTGATTGATCGAAGCTGTGATCTCGATCAATCGAGATTTTGATTGATCGAGATTTCAGTCTCGATTGATCGAGATATTGCAGAGAATTTGCCAAGTCCAAAGTCCCGAGAGGTAGTATTCTTCGATCGCACTTCGATAGGTCATCGATCGATCGAAATTTTGATTGATCAAAGTGAAATTTCGATTGATCAAAGTAAATTTTGGATTGAGCGAATTAAAGTCTCGATTCAGTGAAGAAAGTCTCATTTGATCGAAGGAGAGATCTCGATTGATCAAAGCTGATCTCGATTGATCGAAGTTGGATTTCGATTAATCAAAATCTCGATCAATTGAGATGCACGCGATGCCTGCACGTGAGCCGAGTCTTATTTAAATCGTTGGGCTTCCCTCTCATTTCCACATTTCCTCCTCAGACCATCCGACTTCCTTCTCTTCTCCGAGTGATCCAGAGTTTCTCTAAGAGCCATCCCGCACTTGATCTACCATTCCTGACCATCCACCCCCGTTCGCAGTAGTCCGAGATCTCCGCGAGCACACCCGCGCTCATCTCTTCGCGGCTGCGAGTTGGGTCTTCATTTTTTTTGTACCGATCATCATCTTCACCTTAAGGTAAGTGATGCATGGCTATATTTTGCTTCCTTTCTCGCTATTTTTGATAGTTTTACGGTGTAATAAACATAGACAGATGATGTTGGGTAGAATGGTGCACTTGCTATGTTCATAGTGAAATTTTGTGGATTTCGGGTGGGGTAGGAATTCATGTAGGGGTAAGATATTGCATTCTCTCTGTTTCAAATGCTTTCTGAATGGTTTGCAACCGCGGCCCTTCGTTTTGGTTGCATCCGCTCAAGCTGCCTCTTTGAGAATGAATTTTTTTGAATACCTGTGTCAGCACTATGGACTAGGACCTCATTTTTATTTTTATTCTTTTATTTTTATTCTTAATTTACCTTTCCTTTTATTTTCTTTTTATTTACGTAATTTTTGGAATAAAGTGCAGACTATTCCGAGATCATGGCGAGGGTGAAGAATGCCCCCGGTTCTATTCGAGACGTGCCTGGGCGAGCCTTCCATTCTTGGAAGTTTCACCCGGAGCAGATATTTGACCTAGGCGAGTTCAAGAGGTGTCCCGACAGTGCATGGACTGTCGCCGAGCTCAGGAGGCATCGCCTCGACCGATTGTGTGTGCCTCCCACTGATGTGGCACACGAGCGCTTAGTGCAGGTCTTCTACGAGCGCATGACCTACTCCTGCACAACGCCGAACACATTGGAGACGGTCGTGGGCACCACGACAATCACCATTACGCCGAGCCAGATTGCGCAGATGCTCGGTATCCCTCACCAGTAGCCTCCCGATATGGTTGACCAGGACGGTCGACCGCTTTACAGGGCCGCACTTCCAGCAGACTCTACACTATTCTCCATCGTAATGGATATGTGTGGCGGGGCGTTCACCACGCCCAGTCACAACTGCACGTCCAAATCGATGTGCCCGAGCAGATTATGGTTCCTGGACACCGTTCTTATCAAGAACGCGTGTCCTCTGCAGCACGTGGCAGAGCGCAGGGGCAACCTCCTCCGTTGCCTTTATGCTTTCCACACGGGCATGTGGTTTTCTGTCCCGTCGCTGGTATGGGGGCAGATGTTCAAGGTCTGGGACGATCTCGTCAACAAGAGGATACGACGAGCAGTGAGCTGGCGGCTTCCCTTCCCTTTCCTGGTCGCAGCTTTTCTCAGTCGTGCGAGTATACCGATCAGCGATACTGACGTTCAGTTGGCACCGCCCACCCGCTTCACATCTATACAGTGGGAGCGGGTGAGGTGACACTTAGAGCGACAGGACCACCAGGGCAATCCACCAAACGATATAGATATGGATGCCCCAGTGGAGATGGATGAGGGAGAGCCTGCCGCGGGTGAGTTTTTTGACGAGGAGATGGAGGAGGAGGAGATGGATATTGCTGCAGAGCGGCATGACATCCTAGCGACGGGCTATTCCTGCCTGGCAGCTGATGTTGAGTGGCTCCAGCAAGGTTTTGACAAGCACGTCCAGGTGACGCAGAGTCAGCTAGAGGGCATCAGATCGGACATTTCATCTCTGGCACAGGGTCAGAGGGCGATTCTAGATAAGTTCCGAGCCTTCCGGTAGTACCTGCAGTTCCTGTTCGCCGGCCGAGCTTCCACCTCCACCTCTACTCCCACCGAGCCACCACCACCACCACCCGCCCTCGAGTAGCTCTATATAGTTGCACTTACTGTTTTACTTTCTGTATTTTCTTTTCTTTTTCTTTCTTTCTTTATTTTTGATAGGCCATGTTGGTCATGCTTTCTTTCCTTTTATGAGTATTCCACATCCATGTACGCTTTGTACTGAACTCATTTTCATTTATGGAATACAGTTATTTTTTCTGTTCTACCATGTTTTATCTTTACTGTCTTTATTTTTGCTTTCTGTCAATATATCTATTCTCTATACTTTGACTATGTATGTAGTACCACTTGCCTAATTGTTATATGCGATTCAGTTGATGATTTCTATTTATTACCGTCTGGTTTCAATTCCCAATACTGTTGAGATTGCTTCAACACAGTATGGTGTTAATAAAGAAAGGCAGCCCCTTTGCATGCTATACGTTAGCGTGCCTGGATAGTCAATATCTTATCGCATAGACCTCTTACACAATTGGAAAACACCAGTTCAGACCCTTAGATGTCCAGTGATCTTAGCATTGTCCGTTTGTGCATACTTGTTTTATTATGTTCCGTTTATCTACTTTTTGTTCCTTTTAATGCTCGTGGTATCCAGTTGGTGTTCCGTGCAGGTTTTTCTTATTTGCAGGATGACCGTTACTGTTGGAATACCATTTTTGTCGCATTCTGCAGTTTCGGTAATTTCTTTCCTTGTTCTTCTTGTTCAAACATTGAGTACAATGTTGCATATAAGTTTGGGGGTGCGGTATGCTATACCACTTGCATATGCATGCAATGTTCAGTTGTTTTATTGACTGTCATTGTAGAGCAAGTTTCTTTTCTTGATATTTTTGCATGCTTGCTATGATGTCTTCCTTTTTAAAGGCAGACCATTCGAATAAATGTCCAAGGTAAATGCAGCAGGTAGTTAAGAACTTTAACATTGTAAATACCCGCACTTTTGCAAGCTATATAGTAGGCTAGAACGGTCTACATTTTTGTCCAAATATGAACACGTATAGTTCTTACCGAAATTTGTCCTTAACCGCACAAATTCGCACACATGTATTTTAAATTGTGGGGTATAAGTCTGATGGAGAATTTTGTAAATTTCTGTTTTTATCTGAACAAATTAAAGAATAAGTTCTTCCAATTGTTGTAAAAAAAAAAAAACATTATAAAATAAATGCAATAAGCCTTCTCACTCAATAAACCGGATTTTTATGCCTCAAAGCATGGAGTGTTCGCGTATAAGTGTGCAAGGTTGAGCAATAATAAGCGGGTGACTTACTTAAGTTCATCGCCTTGTAAGCTCGGTTATTAAGTCCGAGGGTTGTTTCTTCACCTAATGCCCTAAAACCAATTGGTTTGGGATTCATTGGCCCAATGCCGCTATATGGGCTTACAAGAAAGCAAAAAGAGCTAAGCATTGCACAGTCATCCGCACATGAGCAATCATGAATGTTTTGTGATAATGAACAGCTGTGTCGAGCTTTTTCAATGAGTTTTTCTCTTAAAAACAGATTTGTTCTTGTTCTTCTCCAAATATGACAAAAGCCACGCGTTAGAACGCATGTTCACTTTTCAAAGAGGATTTTGGGGTCGGAATTGGTATGTTTGTTCGGACTGGCCATTATGTGGGGACCATCGTTTATTTGTAGCTTGTGAAAGTCCATTTTTGTTAATGGTCGACATAGTTCTGTAATACTTGTTGCATTTGCCAAATGTGAAATGAACGGATGATCGCCCTTTATCTAGTTGATGACTGAGCATGAGTAAATTTTTGTTTAAGATAGTTAATTTCATTTTTGTAATATTGCATTGCTAAGGGACTAGCAATATGTAAGTTTGGGGGTGTGATAAGTGTTCAATTCTATGCATTTGAACCCTCTTTATTGCATATGTAATTCCGTTTTTATGGTTACCAAGTTTGTTTATGGTATTTTTGTGTTTTTGATGTATTGTAGGTCTTGTAGTAAAAGGAGCAAAGTTTGAAGCTATTTGCAGCTAAAGAGAAAAGTCAGAAATGTAGCCAAAGGCATCTCGATCAATCGAGATGTTGATCTCGATCAATTGAGATCTCGATTGATCGAGATCTCATTTCGATTAATTGAAATGAGATCAATCGAGATCCAATCGAGATTGATCGAGATTCTGCAAAAGCCACTTGCCCACTTGCTCATCTGCTCTCCCACTTGCAACAAAATCCCCCTTTTTGCACGACTTAGGGGGATTGTCTGACTTGAACAAGACCCTTGGGGGACCTTCTTGATATAAAGGGTGTATATATTGATATATATATATATATATATATATTTGGTGGGCCCCAAGGTTAAAAAAGGAGCCTTAAAGCACAAAGAAGCCATATATCCCTCATATATCTCTCAACACACATCAGATGAAGAGGGAGACATTCGGGAGAGGAAGAGGAGAAGCTGAACCAGACCAAGAAGCTTCACTCTCTTCATCAATGGAAGAGTGCAAGGCAACCATGAGCAACTAACTCTTCTACTAGGGTGTTGGTTTCAACCCCTAGCCATGTAAACTTGTTCATCTTTGTAGCACTTGGGATTTGTAATTAAATGTTGATTATTTAGCCTAGTGACCATGTTTAAATGAATGTGTTGTGTTTGTTTGTATAAATCATGCCAATACAAGGTAGTTTGGATGCATGTAGGTTCACTTAGAGAGTAGGGTAATTAGATAGTTAGTTAGGTTGAAGAGCTATGCTTGTTGAAGATGGATTATGATAGGTGGACAAACACATTGATCTTTTGATATGTCATTGAGGTCACAAGCCTAATGACATTGTTAGGTATTTAATTAATGAATCCCATGCTTGCTACACTTATGAACATGTGAATGGCTAGTGGTGGAAACCAACCCTAGTTCTCTCTCCCATCCTTTACTCTTTAATTTTATTGTCATTACATTCATGCAATAGTTTATAAACAAAAATTCAAAAACCTGTTTTTAGGATTAAAGTGGAATTAATCTTTCTTTAAGACAATTGCGACTAGTCCTCGTGAGATCGATACCCTCTTTATAGAACCGTATCTACAAAGATTCGTGCTCTTGCGAGTGGTTAAATTATATTTTGATAAAAAGGGCAAAATTAAGCTTACAATATAATCCGAGTTTAGCCACATCAGACACTTCTTGCACAATTTTGACACTGTCACTGAGAATTTATATCTTTCAAGGTGATTGTCCCACCACAACCGAGGATTTACCTCCTCCAGGTGGCTATCGTCCCACCACTACCTAGAATTTGCACCCTCCAGGTGGTCCGACGCAGTATTTGAATTCTCACCGAGTATTTACCCACTCTAAGGTGATTATTCCACCACTACTAAGAAGTTAGATCCTCCAGTTGGTTATCCCACCACTACCGAGAATTTACCTCCTCCAGGTGATTTGACCACTAAACACCGAGTATTGACCTAATCTAGGTGACTTAGCCACTTTTACCCGTTTACTCACAACGGCCCCCTACATGCATTTCGGACATATATGAATCAAACATCTAAGAGTCATGCTACACAATGCATAATTAAGTTATGAAAACACATAGCATGCATTTCACCTCCACAAAGCCACATGTATGACTACTTATACATGTAAGACCTAGCATAAAACTCACATATGCTCATAAACCTCACTTAAGCAAATTTTAGTCACGTTTCACCAATGCACACATTCTCTATATACAAATAGCATGCACTTAATTCACATAAATTCGCATATAATCACGTATATGCCAAATCATGCATATAAATCACATATGCACATACACGAGCATAAATATCTTTCTGCTTCACTCAATGGATGCATTTACTACAAGTAACTAGCATGCATTTCATCCACAATATATGACCACATATATATTCTATCATCCATATATGTATTATGCACATATATAACAATTAGCATATATCATGCTTCTCAAATTCTCATCGATGCTATAATTATATCTATCATGCATTTTCACTACTACCCCAAATATATAATCACATATATATTTAACATCATGCATAAAAGCCACATATGCATACAAGACAACACATAGTTAAACATGTATTATTTAGCATACTGTTCATCGACTTTGATCTATACCATACATGCATATCACAATGCAAAGAAGCATTTAAATTTAATCATGCTTTCACATCCCATATATTATATATATGCACACACACACACACACACACACACACATATATATATATATATATTTACTCACATCCTACGTATATCCACATACATACCATAACCACATTTATATATATATATATATAAATAACACATATAGACAATTAAAGAACATATGTAAAATTATCGACGTAATTAAAATATATACGTAGGAGATAGAGGCAAGAATCAACTTACCTTAAGTCCCGCTTTTCATTATACCCGTGCTTGCAAAGCGGTCCATACCAAGCCCGGCCCAATCTCGTGTCCAAATCACATATGAACCAATTTCCTTTCCCTTTTTAATTTCCATGCTTAGTCCAAATTTAAGGATTTAAATTTAGCCCATAATCCATAACTAATCAAACAAATCCAACCCTTGGGCCAATTTGCATTCTAAGCCCAATTTCATGGTTGCCTTAAAATCCATTGCTCCCTCAACTATATTCACCAAGCCCATGCTAAACCATAATTGTCCAAATAATATTGAACCAAATTACACAACTTCATTTGCAAGCTCAAGCAACCTTGAACTATATGATTCCATTTTCTAAGCACCTTACACATCCACACCACCTCCATAGCAAACCCACGATTTCACCATGAAACCATAGAAAATCCATCACCCATACTCCAACCATGAAGACCCAGTCGAGCTCACCATCTTTCCCACCAAACCATGAGTCAAAACCTATCACTTCCTCACAACCATCACTACCATGCGAACCACCGTCGAACACCGACTGCCAGCACCAAAAATCAAGCCCACCATGAAAGGCTGAAGCTACACCCAGCCATCAACCTCATGCAGCAACCGAGCACCACCAGCCCCGGCTAGTCCGCCACCTGCAAAGGTCACAAGTCACAGCCGAAGCCAACACCATGATCAACCACAGACCACCATTCTTGGCATTACCTCCACCCATGGCAACCCACTATGTACCAACCGAAACCCATACGATCGGTCGACCAACGAATGGTTTCGGTAGGCTGAAACGACACTTTCGGTCAACTGACAGAATCTATCGGTTGCCCGAAACTATGACATCAAAACGATCACTTCCCAACCTCCTTCTCCGGCTACCCACTGTCGGAATACCCCCTACAACATCCCAAACCTCTACTATCATCAACCATGGTGGCCACTCAACTACCTGCAACAGCCCACTTGGAGCCACCCATCAGCCATGCACCTCCATGACTGCCAGCCGAAGGCTTCCTCTTCACCTCAAGCATGCACCACCCATGAAGTTTCAAACCACCCAAAACTGAACCCACGAATGAACCCGAGCCCAGTCGTGTGAGAGAGAGAGAGAGAGAGAGACCCACCACTCCGTGAGCCGAGAACCACCGTAGCTGCCACCGTCGGCTGTCGCACTAGCAAAGAGGCCACTCTCTTCTCTCTCAATTTCTCTCTCTAGAAACCATATGTTTCTCCATTCTTCTTCTCTTTTCTCATTCTTTCTTTTCTTCTCTCTTTTTACTTTAGCCGAAGACCTCACTTTGGTCTCCTCTTTTATCTTCTTGTATACTCTTCTCTTTTTGGTCCACATAAATCATAAGCTAACCCTAGCCACATATTCAAATTATGTATATATATAATACACATATACATCACATGGGTATATTATTTTGTATAAACATATGTATATGCATCATCACATACACTCTTGTCCCTCCACATGCACAAAATTATAAATGTGCATCTCCACTCATCCATAATTACATAAAGACCCACCATATAAATATATATATATTCATGTCTCCATATATATATATATATATATACACTCACACTCACCGTGCAACCATTCATATATATATATATATATATTCCCATATATATATATATATATAATTCCATATATATATGTGTGTGTGTATTCTCTCGTCCTTCTGGAATTAATTAATTCGGAAAAAAATTAATTTCGGTCCAAAAATCACCCGAAATCTGTCAAAATTAATCCGGGTCATTACACTCAAAGTGGGGAGCATTAACTATTGGGAGCAAATGGAGCAAGAGTTTCTCAACCGCTTCGACAGTACTTGCAAAATAGTAAGCATACTAGAACTCACTAACACTAAACAAATGAAATACGAGCTTATAGTTGACTATATCAACCGCTAGCGAGCTCCAAGTCTTGATTGTAAAGATCATTTTTCTAAAGTCTCAACAATCAAAATGTGTATGCAAGGCATGCACTTGAAGTTCTCGGACGATGAAATAGATACATCTTTTGTTTACAAGTATCATCTTTAAAGACTTGTATTAAGAAATGCATCATGTTGCTTCAATGACTTCATCTAAAGGATCTAAGTTACATAAGACATTAAGTCAAAAAAAACCTTGATAGAAGACCAGACTTGTTGGGAACATGAAATTTCAGTATAAGAAATTTGAGACAGTTCGCCATAATTTGAATGAGCAAATGTTTGAAACAACCTTCCAATGAAAAATGAGTAGTCAGAAAAAAAAAAAGTGAACAGACAGGGGGTAAACCTTCCATACAAAGCTTATTCCCAGCTCTCTTATGTCAAATACCCTTGGTAAAGGGGCAAGATTCGTGCATGTCCATTAAAAAGGCCTACACATTTTCTCAAACCTCAAAATAAGAAAGAAGTCCCAAGAAAGGAACAAGAAAAATAAAGGCATAACCAAAGTGTGAAATCATAATGACTTGTGTCAAAGAAGCATTATAAAGGTAATTCTTCAAGTTCTCCTAAAAAAATTTCAAATAGAAAGGATCAAAAAATTGTGCTCAGATGGAGGCCAAAAAAGAAAGTTCAAGATGGAAATAGTCTTGCAAGGATCTCACAAGAATCATTACCCAGAAACACACGAGTGATGTCTCAAACATCACTTTCTTGAACTGTCTCTAATAGGGACCAAGGTAAAATGTGAAATTACAAAATGACGAACAAGAACAAAATCATCTACAATCACAAATGGAACGGGAGGCTCAAAAAATAAAAAGACTAGAGGAAGGAAAAGTGTGGGGACCAAAGCCTGAAGTTGCTGTCTAGATTGAATCTCACAATGGAATGAAAGCATACTGGATGAGGTTCAATCCTCTTGCATGGACTATGATGAATGAAATTCCTCTTCCTTCTGGGTGGGGAGATGAGTTCAAAGAAGATGTTTCTTGTCAAGTATAAGAAAAGTACAATGAAGAAATAAAGTAAGAAGAAAATCTCCAAATTGATGTCGAGCTGGTTCACATCTTTTAACACAAGCTTGGACTATTTTTTGAACCTTGCAAAGTTGAAGAATAATTAAAGCTAAAGTGCTCCTCAATACAAGCCTAAACTGTCGATAATACTCCTTAACACGAGTATAAACTATCTATCCAAAAAGAAATACTCATTGACACAAGTATAAACTGTTAACAAAAAACAAAAACACTTCTTGACACTAGTATAAATTGTCAGTATGAATAAAAAAAATAAGCACTGTTTGATATGAGTATAAACTATCTTTCCAAAAGAAAAAGTTATTTTGAACTACGTGATGACTTGATCCCTGTTTAGGATACATAGGTATCTTGAAGGATCGTTCCAAGTTCAGTCGACCCAACTAAAAAAAAATTCTTACTCTGTCAACTTGGCTCGCCGCTAAGATTTTTTAAGTGTGTTTGTCGCACCACATCAAAGGTACTTGTCGCAACATGTTAACTTGGCTCGCTACCAAGATGTTGAAGGTACTCGCCCCACCATGTTAGACAAAGTATGCTTGTTGCACAATGTTAAAGGTTCTCGTCATACCCTGCCAAAGCAGTATCAAGAAAGCGAAATAAGGGAGAAAAATCAACAAGAAAAAAGGAGAATTTTTTCTCCGGTAAAATCTGTGATGTGTCAGTAGTGTCATTCGAGTGTAACTTCGTTCAATATCTCAGAAGTACTAACAAATTTTGTTCCAATAGAACTAAGTGGCCCTGAAGGAATAATAAAGTGTTCGAAAGGAACTAAGTGACCCCGAAGGGACGAATATAGTGTTCAGTGGACCTAAGTGACCTCGAATGGACAATAAGTGTTCTAACAGAACTAGTCCGAATGGACAATAAGTGTTCCAAAAGAACTAAGTGACCCTTAAGGGACGATAAAATGTTCCAATAGAACTAAGTGACTCCAAAGAGATGAATAGTATTCCAAAGGAACTAAGTGACCCCAAAGGGATGAAAAGTGTTCCAAAGGAACTAAGTGACCTCTAAGGGATGATAAAGTGTTCCAACGGAACTAGGTGACTCCAAAGGAACTAAGTGACCCCGAAGGGATGATAAAGTGTTCGAAAGAAACTAAGTGACCCCAAAGGGACAAATGAATGACGTTCGGAACTCCATATTCTGAAAGAAGCAAATGACCAGTTTGAGGTATTTTGAAAAGTTGTCCCTCATAGTAAAAACCTACAAGAATTGACAAATAAATTGGAACTTGCTAGAAAATAGTTGAGTGACTCACGTAAAGTTGTTTTCATGGATGAGTTCAATGGATCTATACATTGTTCCAGATACAACACAAAACTCGAGCAGACCCAACAAGTAGAAGTTGATCTAAAAAAAAATAACAAAATTGGTTAATAGCAATCACGAAAGACAAAGTTGCTACTAAAAAAAACAAAAAATAAAGAGAAAATTTTCTCACTACCAAGTTATCAATAGAAAAAAAATCACAAACAAAAAAGAAAGAAAGAAAGAAAAGAAGTGAAGGCCAAGGTAAATAGGCAAAAACAATTCGAGTTTATGGTGATGTTTGTGGAAAAGGCCCAAATTTAACAAATATAATATCCATGAATTTTCTGTGTAGTCTTATTATTTGAGCCATAAATTTCAACTCGAGTATTGGATTAGTGCAAGCATAGAGTTTGTAAAAATATTATTTATAGGGGAACAGATTTGTGTTTCACGAAGAAGCCCTAATTCTGACATTTAAGTGGTAAAAATCATGTGTCAAAATAGTCATAATATTA
This sequence comes from Cornus controversa, assembly GCA_026545225.1. NCBI lineage: Eukaryota > Viridiplantae > Streptophyta > Magnoliopsida > Cornales > Cornaceae > Cornus > Cornus controversa. Next base: position 5,039,137 of record CM048849.1, read on the forward strand.
TGCATGAACATTACACCAATTATGGTAATTTGACCATATCTCTCGACTCGGATATCAGAATTGAGAAAACTCAGCACGTATGAAAAGCTAACTTAAAGCCAAAGATAGTTGTGTTTCATGAACATTTCTTGAATCACACTTATTCAAAGTCAAAATTTGATTGTAATTCAAAAGAAATATTCTGGCAGATTTTCTTCTTAGCACTTTTCTCTTTTCTTTTACTTGGAGAACACCTTAGAGGACCTCCATATAAGAGAAAGAGATGAGCAAAAAATTGGTTGATAAAAGTTTGGGTGTTTGGTGGACATACATGTAAACATGTTAAAGTTCTAAAAATGTAAAAGTTTCTACTACATAGGTACATGATAAATGTATTAAAGCAATGAGAAGAAACAATAAAGAAAGGAAAAAAAGATGAAGGAAATTTGCTTACCTTTTAAGATGTGGGAATAAAATAAAATAGGATGAGAGGTCGAATTTTCTTCCACTGTTCATCAATTTGAGTCAATGAAAAATATCCAACAAAACGTGGTGTATCTTTTGAATGTAGAAATTGATGTTGTAGGTTTGATGTGTGAGTCACATATATATAGTCAACAACATTATATTTGTGAAAGGATTTCAAAACTCTAATACTACTTGGACAAGTAAAAAATAATGTCCTAGTTGGAACAAGGTTTTCAAGATACTGATTCAATCAGGAAAATGAGAACTAGAAAATCGTAGTTCCATTCAAAGATGGAAATTTAGGCAATCCTAGTTCATGTCACAAAAAGTGTCCAATATTTGGATGTTGGGAAATTGCTTTTAGATTTTTTAACTTGAAGCCCCATTTTAAATATGTAACGAGTTTAGTATTAGTGCGAGACTTGAAGTGTGGCAACTTCTAGTAATTAAAAAATTACATGATGGACCCAAAAAATAATTTAGGTTTATCTACAATTTAATCCACTTTGAAATGTGGCCTAATGAGTGAGATAATTCAAAGTCCAGACCTAGCACAAATAGATGGGTCATGCATGGATTGATCCAAATTGTCTATGAAGTCCAAGCCTACTAGAAAATGGTGTGACATATATTTTTGTAATTGGCAATCTTCGGTGTCAAAACCAATCATGATCGAGTTGTATTATTTGAGTTATATTTTTATCATTGACCATGTAATTGAAGTCTCATAATAATCATGAATTTCTACACCAACCATGCAAAGGTTCGTCAAAGTATGAAGCTTGAATCTTAAGGAAAAGTCGTCAATGGTCTGAACAAGAATTCAATTGATTAAAGTTTGGAGATGGTTCCGAATACATGAGGATATCGTTGATCACAAATAAGAGTCATGTAGTCCAAGTAAAGTGGTTAGAACACATATTTTAAATCAGGAGGTTTCGATCTTGAAAAGAGAAGTTTTTAAGCGAAATACTGCACTTTTCAAGGTTAGACCAATCCAAGTGAAGGATGGACTGGTCCAAAAGGTTTGAGAAACTCCTGTTGAGTTTGCTATAGGAGATAGACTTGTCCAAGTGAAGCCCAGACTGGTCCAACTTTTTTGGTTTGTGAATTTTGACCTGTTTTGTTTTGTTTTGACTCAGAATGAACCCAGAACTTTCTAAAATCGTGGGGACTTGTTTCCTTTTGAATTTTAACTTATTTTTTAAGGAAAATTAGAATTTTTAATCTCTATAAAAACTTCATATGATTTCTCTCTCAGTGTGCTTTCAACAAAGATTTCTATAGAACAGAAAATAATATTTTTTTAAGAGAGAAAGCATTAAGATATTTTTCCAAAGCAGAGGATTTTTTTCTCAAATTCTTTGTTTATATTTTTGAGAGCACACACATATTTCACTGAGTGATTTAAAGTGATCTTCATTGGCTTGATCAATTGTTCGTAGATTGCATTAAAGATTTCTTCGTGATTAAGTTAATAGATTGGTTTCTTCTACAACTGTTCGTTGGTGAGGAAGGAGAAGAAGATCGAGCTATGAATGGGGCAGAATATTTAGTGAGCATTCATGTTCTTCCAGTTACCCTTCTGAGAAGATTTTGACGTTGGTTGAGAATCTGCAGCAGTTTGGCGGGGTAGTCACAATTGTAAGCCTGAGGTGTTCCGCATCAGAGTTTTTTTCAGAGTAGAGTGGGTGTGAGTCTAGGACAGACTATGTTGTACTTTACTTCAATGATAGTGGATTAGCTTCTCCGGGGTGACAAAGCCTCAACCATGTTTTTTTAACAATCTATGTTTTTAACGTATATCTCGTGCATTCGTTTACTTTACTACGCTTTGTTTATTTACTTGCTTTGTGGGATTGCTTTAATTATTAACTGGAATTAAAATTAGATAATCTGAATAATTAAGCAAAAAATGAGTAAACCTAATCATCCCCCCTCTAGATTTTAAATATAACTTTCGTAATCGCTTCAGAACCGCGCAACTCACAATTGGTATCAGAGCAGTGTTCTTTAAGTTGTGAGTAGTTCCTTGCAAAGTATTTTTATAGTCAAAATTTATTTTTATTTTCAAAAATCATTATGGAATCTAGTATGAAAGAGGATGGATCAATTTAGAGAACTCCTTTGTTTGACGGTTCAAATTATACTTTTGGAAGTCTCGCGTGAAAGGCTTTCTCAAATCTCAAAGTGAGAGAGTTTGAATGACTGTTGAGAATGACTATACAATTCCTACCACTAGTACTGGTACTGGTGATGCACCTGTGACTGTAGATAAGGATAAATCAACATGGTCTAATGTTGAGCATGAAGATGATAATAATAACAATAAAAGTTTATATGTTATATTCAATTTTGTTGTTCCTTCTGAATTTGCTAGAATCTCTTCTTGTTCTACTTTCAAAGAAGCATGAGATATTTTACAGGTAACTCATGAGGGTACCACCAAGGTACGGAAATCAAAGTTACAAATGCTAGCTACTAAATCTGAAACAATTAGAATAGATGAAAATGAGATATTTTCTAATTTTTATTCTAGGCTTAATGATATTGTTCAAAGTAGTGCTAACCTTGGTGAGAAAATTCCATCTTTTAAGGTTATTAAAAAAAATCATGAGGTCATTACCTGATAGGTTCAAGCCAAGTTGGAAGCCTTAGATGAGAGCAAAGATGTTGATACAATGGAATTGGTAGAATTAGTTTGATCAATTAAAATTTTGAGATGAAATATCCAAAACTTCAGTGTGGGGGCAAAATTCTCGCCTAGTCCAGTGGGCCAAACTAATACAAGAACGAACCAAGCCCAAGTCGGCTTAAGCCTAACTAATAACAGAATTCCCAAAGGGCTAGGTCGATGAAGTCAAAGGGCCTAGTTGTCCCATAAAAAGGCCCAGTCGCCCCTCATTTAAAGGTTAAAATAACCCAATCCAAATACAAGTCCAACTCAAAAAGGAATTCAAATTCTTGAGAGTAAAGATAGCTACAAATAAGGGAACTGCAATCGTAAAAGCACTAGGATTCCTACTTGTATAAATATCTATGGACGTATGAATAAGAGGGATCCTTGAAACCTCCTTTGAAATTTTCTTTATTTTAGGTGTGTGCATTGAATTAATTAGCAGTAATTAGCTAAGCAATTTTTTGTACCTACACTTTGGTGCCATCTGTGGGAATCGAGTAATCATTTTCTAATCCAAAGCTTGAAGAATTTACAACCATGGTCGATACGAGAAGAAATATTTACGATATGGTAGATCTGGGCAAACCCCTTAAGAATCAAAGGGAGGTACTGACCATATAGCCAAATCACTGGTATCAACTGGCATGCCCCAATGTTCAATAGTTGACCCAGCAGAATGAGGCCCTGTGTTGATAGATCGCTAAACTACAAGTAAGGGTGGAGCTCGCCGAAAGCATGAAGGACCCTGGACGACAGTAGAACAAAGTGTCTGGATCGAGTAACCACTTGTTGAGTGGCACATATCACAACCAACCCACTGGTGAAAATCTCGATATCGATCAACAAAACAAAGATCACAACAGCCAAGCCCAGATCTACCCAGACTGGAGGGCTCAAATGCAATGGGAGATCGACCAACTAAAGGGTGATCATTCTTGCCATCTAGCTACAACTAGGCTGACTGAGTCTCCCTTCACCGTGAGTATAACTAGAACTAAAAGATCGAGGGGGTTTGCGATGCCCACATTTGCAAGGTCTTTCCATCTAGTCTAGTTGGACCAGCGTTGTTTTGGTTCAAGCAAAAACCACCTCGTTTGATATAGAACTTCGACAAGCTATGCGAGCTGTTCGTAACCCAGTATATGGGACACTAGGAGCGCAAAAGGATAATCTCCACATTATTCACCATGAGGCAAGCCAAAGGGGAAACGTTAAAATCTTTCCTAATCTGCTTCAACTTGGAGATGTCCATGATAGATTAGTGCGATCAGATCATAACAGTGGAAGCTTTCAAGATAATAATCTCTCTAGAAAAAGGTTTCCACCGATCCCTGGTAAAAAGTGCCCTAAAGAGTATGGGCGACCTGAACTTTCTAGCTTAGAAATGTCTAAGGATAGAGGAAGATGAAGTAGGTAGGAAATATCAATTACCTTTGATCACGGTAGCATATCAAACGAAGACTCAAGTTGCTAAGGCCAAGCCACCTCGGGTTATCCCGTCATCCATACCAGAGAGTGCAAAAAAGTAAAAAGTTGATGGGACAATCACTGCCCTAAAGGTGTCTTTGGCTAGGCTTTACTATAAAACTAAAAGTAAAGGAATCTTTCGCACACCTCTGGCCATTAGACAACCCCCAGAACAAAGGGACAAGAACAAGCACTACTTCCTCCATAGTGACTTCGGCCATATCACGAACTAGTGTAGAAGCCTTAGGCAGCAGGTAGAGGCTTTGATTGCTAAGGGAGGTTTGTCGGAGTATATCGCCTAGGAAGAACAAGCCAAACCTGTAGACCAATCCCAACAGAAAGCAAATAAGCAGTTGAACTCTACTCCTATTTGTGTCATCAACGCCATCCATGTCCGACCAGTCTCGGATCAGGAGAATGAATTTGAACAACGACCATAGCTCCAAAGTGCCCAGATGTTTTAAAGGATAAAAAAAAACCACTTAGTACATAACTTTTTGTCCAGAATGCCAATCACCTTCACAGGTGAGGACATGAGCAAAATCTAGATACCGTATGAGGATCTGCTCGTGATCAGCCTTATTGTCTCCAATTGTGAAGTAAATAGAGTGTTAATAGATGTAGGGAGTAGTGCTAACATCCTGAGACTATCTGCTTTCCAGCAAATAGGCTTAGAGTCAGAGCGTATCAAGCCTACTGTTGAGCCACTGGTATAGTTTGATGGCAAGCTAGTGACTCCAGTAAGGCTGGTGGAGCTCCCAGCAAAAGGAGGAGCAAGAACTCTGACTGAGGCCTTATTCATTGTCAATTTCAACTCTTTGTACAACATTATTATAGGAAGAGGTTGGATACACATAATGTGAGGAGTCCCTTTGATGCTCCACCAATTAATGAGATGCATAGTGCCAAATGAGAGAGATATAATTAACATCTTAGGAGATCAAGTAACTGCTAAGAAATTGGGGACCTCCTTATGCCAGACTAACAGAATGCTGTTAATATAATTGCTTCAAGAAAATGCATTGCAAGAAGAGCAAACCAAATAGAAATTACAGAATTCTCCGCCTAATGGTGTTCCCCAAGAGTATTAAAAAGAGAAGTTGACTGAGGAACCACTTGAAGAGGTAAAAAGCGTCCCTAGCAAGGATCCCACGAACTAAGGGACCTCCTTATGCTAGACTGACAAAATGTAGTTAATACAATTGCTTAAAAAGAATATCAATGTTTTTGCTAAGGATCACATCGACATGCCAGGCATAGATCTATTGGTATCATGCCATACACCCAATGTCAACCCGAGCTACCCACCTATAACACAAAAGCAAAGGTGATTAACTCTAAAGAAAAATTAGATCGTCGTGGCAGAGGTAGACCACCTTTTGCAAGAAAGCTTCATCAGGGAAATCCATTTCCCATATTTGCTTTCAAATGTGGTAATAGTTCAGAAAAACAACGACAAATGGCAAGTCTGCATAGACTTCACCAATCCTAAAAAAGCTTGCCCTAAAGATAGTTTCCCTTTGCCCAAGATTGTTCAAATGGTTGATGCCACGACCGAATATGAACGGTTGGCATTCCTTGATGCATAGTCTAGTTCTAATCAGATCCTGATGAACCAAGAAGATCAAGAGAAAACATCGTTCATCACTTAAAGGGGAATCTATTGCTACAAAGTAATATCATTCGAGCTGAAGAATGCTGGGGTAACTTACCAGCGACTAATCAACAAAATCTTTAAAAATTTGATAGGCCGAACAGTTGAAGTATACATAGATGACACAGTGGTAAAAAGCCTCAACAAGGAGGACCACTTGAAACATCTACAAGAGGTATTTGACACCCTATAAAGTCACAACATGAGGCTAAACCCATTTAAATGCTCATTTACGGTCTCTTCGGGACAGTTCCTAGAGCATATTGTAAACTAAACAGGGATCAAGGCAAGTTCGATTCAAGTAAAGGCCCTCCTTTTGAACGAAGAACCAAAAACCCATAGGGATGTTCAAATCTTAACTGGGTGCATTGCCACCCTAAGTAGATTTATCTCTCAGCTATCTGACAAATGCAAACCCTTTTTTGATGCCATCAAAGCATGGGGAAAGGAGGTATGGGGGGCTAAACAAAACGAAGCCTTGGCAAAGCTTAAGTAGTACTTGATTCAACTGCCAACACTCTCACCGCCTAGGACCAGAGATCCTTTATTTTTATACCTTGCAGTGTCTCAAACAGCTAGTAGTGTAGTCTAATCAAAGAGCTTGACAAAAGCCATTACCCAATGTTCTAATCGAGCAAGACCATGGCTGAGGCAGAGCAAAGGTACTCGAAGGTGGAAAAGATCACACTGGCACTGGTCCAAGAAAAGAGGAAGCTTAGGCACTACTTTGAGGCTCACCAACCATTGTCCTAACCAAGTTCCCGATCAGAGTGATTCTTCATAAACCTGATCAATCTGGAAGAGTCACCAAATGGGCAATAGAGTTGGGTGCCTATGACATAACCTATGAACCTTGGACCGCCATAAAGGGACAGGCAGTTTTAGATTTCCTACTACAATATGAGCCAAAAACTGATGAAGACACAGAGGGTTTAGTTCAACCCAAATGGAAACTCTTTGTCGACGGATCATCATCAAAAACAAGATCTAGCATTTGTGTGAAAATCCATACCCCCAACGGAATAGCCTTATAGCAAGCAATCCATCTGAAATTTCCTGCGTCAAATAATGAAGCCGAGTACGAAGCCCTATTAACAGGACTAAGACTGGCACAAACACTCCAGGTAAAAAGTTTACATGTTTTCAGTGATACTTAGCTAATCGTGAAATAGGTTCGCGGGGATTACCTCATAAAAGATGATCGCATGAAAGGATACAAAGACTTAGTAGAAAGACAAAGGAATTTGACCAAGTCAAAATTTCTCATATCTCAAGAGACTTGAACCTAAAATCCGATAGGCTGGTATGCTCGGCTTCAGTAGCTCAGCCAGATATGATTAGAATAGCTCTGATCGATTCTTTGATTAAACCTAGTATCAATGTCCAGAAAATGGTGCTAGTTATACAAAACCAACCTAGCTGGATGGATCCTATCAAAGCTTCCTTGTTAATAGAGAATTTCCAGATTTAAAAGAAGAGGCAATAAAAGTTAGAATGAACTCCTCTCAACACGCCATGATCTGTGGGAACCTATATAGGAGATCATTCTTAGGGCCATATCTGAAGTATATGGCCCCCGCAAAAATGAAAGAAGTGATTTTCATAATCCACGAAGGCGTATATGGAAATCATTCGGGAGGATGATCTCTGGCCCATAAAGCCATCACCCAAGGGAACTTTTAGCCATACATAGCTAGGGATGCCAAGGAGCATACCCAAAAGTGCGATAAATGCCAAAGGGGTGCCAGTATTTCCCATTAGCCCCTGAAAGATTTGACAACCATGGCCAGTCCATGGCCATTCAAAAAATGGGGAATGAACTCAGTGGGACCACTCCCGAAGGCCGCTAACAACAAAAAGTATGTCTTACTGGCAACGAATTACTTCACAAAATGGGTGACCCATATATAAGTAAAAACTTTTATCTAGAGCAACATCATCTGTCGATTCGGTTTACTAGAATCCATTATCATGGACAATGCCACAAACTTCGATAACCAGTCGATTGAAAAGTTCTTAAAAAAATACAAGATCAACCAAAAGTTCTCTTCTAGATCCTACCTACAAGGAAACAACTAAGCAGAAATAGCCAATTGCACTGTCTTTGAATGTGTTTAGAAAAAGCAAGAGGACTAAAAGGGAAAGTGGCTAAAAGAGTTGCCCAAGGTGCTCATGTCTTACTGAACGATGCCTAGGCGTCCGACCGGAGAGAATCTGTTCTTCCTAGCCTATGGATCTAAAGCAGTAATACCAACTGAGTTGTCCACTTCTACAATCAGAACGAAAATACGAGAGAGAGGGCAGAATGGTCAACTGCTTAAGCAAAATCTCGATCTCTTGGGAGAAAAAAGGAGGCAGCTCAACTAAGGCTCGCCTCCTACTAGAGGATGATCAAGAATTGTTATGACAAGAAGGTGAAACATCAAGTGTTCAGCATCAGAGACTAGTGCTATGAAAAGTCACTGATAATACAAAGGAATGAAATGGTGGGAAATTGACAGCAAAATAGGAAGGCTCGTACGAAGTCATTAAAGTGATTGGAAAGGGCGCATACAAGCTTCGCAAAGTTAATGATGCATAAGTAATTTGTAAGCCTTGGAATGCTACCCATTTAAAAAGGTATTATATTTAAAATCCATCATATAAGAAGTGTTTCTTTCTTATTATTCCTTTTTGGTAGTACGCCTTCTAACTTTCAAAAGAATGGAAAAACTTTACAATAATAAGTGCATCCTTTAAAAAGTACTTCACTGAAAAAAAGGGACTTGGTTCCACATTGAACAACAGATTATGAACTTTGTGCTAAATTATGAACAAAGTAGAAATCTTGTAGTCGTGGCAAGGCATGGTTGTTGTGTAAGAATAAATACATAGTAGCGATGCTTTAACCTCCTTTCTGTCTTTATTTTAAAGGTATTTATCTATTAGGCCACCACAATATATTCTATAAATATAATCTCCAAATTTTGTTAGATAAATTATATGTTTGAAACTTGTCATATAAAAATTTGAAGTTCAAACTCAAGTAATACAACCTTACCATTCTCAAAGGAAAAGAATACACCTTCCTTACGATTGGCTTTAGACTCAACGACAGTCATGTTTTAGTGTTCATTATAGAAAAATATATGAGTCTAGTCCTACACCGAATAAAAATTCTCATCTTCTAGCTTATATATAACAAGACTAACGACCTTGAGGGCACAACATGGACATGTTATGGTGTAATAAAAAGATGAGTCGTAACATAGCCACGCCTGCTTTTTCACTAACACTTGAAGGGCCAACTTTCTTAAAAATAAGAAACAGGCCCAAATCAAGCTACGGTCTTAAACAACCGATCACTAATTGAAACTGAGGTCTGAAAGACTAATCACTTAACAAAAAGAGGTCATAGGCCCAAATCAAGGTAAGGTCTTAAACGACCGATCGCTTATTGAAGCTAAGGTTTGAAAGACCGATCACTTAACAAAAAGAGGTCATAGGCCCAAATCAAGGTAAGGTCTTAAACGACCGATCGTTTATTGAAGCTAAGGTCTGAAAGACCGATCACTTAACAAAAAGAGGTCATAGGCCCAAATCAAGTTAAGGTCTTAAACAATTGATCACTTATTGAAGCCAAGGTCTAAAAGACTGATTTCTTAACAAAAAAAAAGCCATAAGCCCAAATCAAGTTAAGGTCTTAAATGATTGATCACTTATTAAAGCTAAGGTTCAAAAGACCGATCGCTTAATAAAAAGAGGTCATTGGCCCAAATCAAGCGAAGGTCTTAAATAACTAATTGCTTATTGAAGCTAAGGCCTAAAAGACTGATCACTTAAGAAAAAGAGGTCATAGACCCAAATCAAGTTAAGGTCTTAAACGACCGATCGCTTATTGAAGGTAAGGTCCAAAAGACCGATCGCTTAATAAAAAGAGGCCATTGGCCCAAATCAAGCTAAGGTCTTAAATGACTGATCACTTATTAAAGTGAAGGTCCGAAAGACCAACCGTTTAATAAAAAGAAGCCACAAGCACAAATCAAGCTAAGGTCTTAAATCATTGATCGCTTATTGAAGCTAAAGTTTGAAAGATTGATCGCTTAACAAAAAGAGGCCATAGGCCCAAATCAAGCTAAGGTCTTAAATGACCGATTACTTATTGAAGTTAAGGTCTAAAAGACCAATCGATTATTAAAAAGAGGGCAGAGCCCCATTTTGAACGATTTGGAGGGAATACAACCATCACCACAAGTCGATCACTTGAGTTTATCCCCTACTAAATTTTCTAGTAAAAAAAAAAAAAGACAATGTATACTGAACGTTGATCGTCAACATTGCTAAGGCTATAAGGGAGATTCCAGTTAAAGACCAAGGCTGAAGCCTAACTTGCTAAGGCAACTATCAGTACATGTCAAAAGCAGAAGTACCGATCTAAATCTAGAAACAAAAATGAAAGAATAAGGGTACATCTTATTCCTCAAAAAGAGAGCTCCACCTAAGCATTACAAAAAGAAAAGAGAAATCAAACATGATCAAGTTATATTATTTGAGTTATATTTATATCATTAATCATGTAATTGAAGTCTCAAAGTGAGCATTAAGTTCAACCAACCATGCCAAGGTTCATCAAAGTATGAAGCTTGAATCTTTGGAAAAAGCTGTCAATGGTCTGAAGAAGAATTAGATCGATTGAAGTTTTGAGATGCTTTCGACTGTATAAAGACATTGTTGATCATAAATAAGAGTCACATAGTCTAGGTAAAGTGGTGAGAATATATATATTTTAAACCGAGAGGTTCTGATCTTGAAAAGAGGGGTTTTTAAGCAAAATCGTACAGTTTTTAAGGTTGGACTAGTCTAAGTGAAGGCTGGATAGTCCAAGAGTTCTCAACAACTCCTGTTGAGTCTACTATAGGAGTTGGACTGGTCTAAGTGAAGCCTAGACTGGTCCAACTTTTCTGGTCTGCCAATTTTGACTAGTTTTGTCCTTTGTTGACCCGGAATGAACCAAGAACTTTCTAAAATTGTGGGGACTTGTTTCCTTTTGGGTTTTAACTTTTTTTTAAAGAAAATTAGGATTTTTAATCTCTATAAAAACCTCATATGATTTCTCTCTCAGTATGATTTTAACAAAGCTTTCTACAAAATAGAAAATCATATTTTTAGAGAGAGAAAGCATTGAGATATTTTTCTAAATCAGAGAATTTTTTTCTTAAATTCTTTGTTTATATTTTTGAGAGCATACACATATTTCACTGAATGATTTAAGGTGATCTCTATTTGCTTGATCAACTGTTTGAAGACTGCATTGAAGATTTCTTAGTGCTTAAGTTACTGGATTAGTTTCTTCTACAACTATTCATTGGTGAGGAGGGAGAAGAAGATCGAGCTATGATGGGGACATAATACTTGCTGAGTATTCATGTTCTTCCAGTTACCCATATGAGAGAATTTTGACGTTAGTCGGGAATCTACAGTAGTTGGACGAGGTAGTTGCAATTGTAAGCCTAAGGTGTTCTGCATTAGAGTTTTTGTTAGAGTGGAGTGGGTGTGAGTTTGGGATGAAATCTATTGTACTTTGCTTCGATGATAGTGGATTTGCTTCTTCGGGACTACAAAACCTCACTCGTTATTTTTCCCGATCTGGGTATTCCACGTATATCTGGTGTATTCGTTTACTTTACTACACTTTAATTATTAATTGGACTTAAAATTGGATAATCTGAATAATTAAGCAAAAAGTGAGTAAGCCTAATCACCCCCTGTCTAGGTTTTAAATCTAACTTTAACAGCCATTTCCGCACTGTGCAACTCGCAAATGAATCAAAGGATAATTGATATATATGTATAAATATTATTTTTAAAGATAATTATATATATATTAATTGGATAATTATTACAAAAGAAAATTATCATCAAAGATATTATCAAGAGTAAAAGAAATTATTAGTTTGCCCTTTCAAGAAGTCTATAAATAGAGGTATAGGGTGAAGGAAAAAGGGAGACGAAAATAAGAAGACTCTCAAAGAACGCTGAAGCTCTATGGGATTTTTCACTCAAAAATTAAAATGTCCAAAGTATCTAAAATTTTGAAGGAGAGGAACAACAGGCACATCATCTATGTTCCGTTCTTCACCAAAGTTTTAATCTAATTCAAGATTAATGTCACGCACTAATTTCTGACTCCCAGAATCCGAAGTTGATCCAATCACACGTCATCACCTCATATCAATAATTTCACTTTAATATCCTCTTCAGATATTAAGTTGTCATGCCTTAAAACCTGATCACGAGGATGAGATCGTCTATTACATCTCAATGTCACTACTTATAATTTTAATTATAGTGGAAGCTTAATCACGTACACATACATGTATATGTGCAACTAAACATCAACTAATCCCAATGGGCCCCACATTGGTCGATACACCCATACACATTCATTCCCATCCTAAAGTTTATGAAATTCCATCCCAGCCCAGTATCAGTTTGCTGACAATTCCCTTCGATTAGCTAAAACCTAGGTTCAGCTGACCTCCAGTTTAGTAGCTTTGTCGATCGGCTGAAGAGTGGTTTCGGTTGGCCAAAAGGATATTTTTGGTTGGCTGAAGCCCTTCTTTAGTCGTCTAAAACTATTTCCTAATTTGCAAATGTTTAGGATCTCACACTAGGCGACCGAAAGTGCCCAAAAATCCCAAAACCTGCATAAACCAAGTCTAAGTGCAATTCTTAGTCTCATAGGTTCAAGCATAACTCGAAACATTATTAAATCCCCACAAATCCATACATTTACCTCTCACATATGCCAAGTCCATGCATTTCATAAATATAATAAAAAACGTACATTTTAAATTAGCTTTCCTCAAATGCTTGACACTACAATTCATATGAGCAATTATACAACTCCATATGCATTCTCACAAACAAGTTCTTGTTCCAAAATTTCACATCATTCCAAATATCCCAAGATGCCAGAAGTCGGCATGAATAGCTATATTTACAATATCTAAAAATGAATATCAAAATGCTATTATGAGTTCTATTTTGGCATTCAAGCTCCGTCTGTCATCAACGTCTCATCTGTAAAAAAGTTTAGGGGGAAGGGGGTGAGCATAAAACTACGCCCAGTAGAGATGACCAAACCCAACTAAGCATAGATGCGACACTGACCTACATGATTTGCAATTATGACATCTTTACACTACATGGCATACTCACAATACTCATGCTATCAATGAAATAATTATGCAACAAGAATATCAAATGAGTATTTATCCATGCATAACCACAAAACTACCCAACATCCACTTAAATTTCGCAAACCAAAGTCCTCAACATGAATTCACAATTCAAAAACAAAACTAAACCACCAACTCAATTACTTAAACTGTACCAACTCTAGGAGTATCACTAATGAAACCTATCCACCACAAAGATCGCCAAGGTCCATTACTAATTTAAAACTATCAATCTCACATGCCACCAAGATTATCACCAATTGAAATATGTCAACCTCTCATATACCACTAAGGGTCCTTATCAATTAAAATCTGTTAATTGAGAGAAAGAAAATCTATTTTGTCGCCAATTAAAATCTGCCAATTGGGGACACAAGCCCACTACATAACTCGTGTGTGTTCAATACTGTACTTCAACCTCCTCACGAACCATTTCACTCCTTGTAACAGTCCACTCCACCTGATAGTATGATATTATCCATTTTGGGCTTAAGCTTGCATGATTTTGCTCTTGGGTTACCATTAGGAGAGAACACACTACATAAAAATGCATCTCCTTCTCCACACCCATGCGATGTGGGATTGAGCACTCTTTAGCCTACGAGTGTGGTAGCTCGCCCAGTGTCTCTTGCACCAGCCCATATCACACTCACCCACAAGGATCACAACAATCCACCCCCTAAGAGGCCAAACATCCCGGTCGGTACACTTCTGGCTTTGTTTGGCTCTAATACCATTTGTAATAGCCTGCTCCACCTGATGGTATAATACTGTTCACTTTAGGCCTAAGTCAGCATAGTTTTGCTCTTGGATTTTTCCCAAAATGCCTCATACCATTTGGAGAGAACACACCTGTCATGCCCCGGTTTCTGACACCCGGTTAGGAGCGAGGGAAACGGGGGTGAATCCGTAATTTCACCTCAAGTTCTCACACCTTAATCTCATTATAATCTATTCTATTGTGGAAGCATTCTATATACACACCCTTAAGGTGGCATTAGATCATCAATGGCCCTTGCAAATGATTTTCACATTTGGTTCCATACATATAAACCACTAAGTTCTGGACCTCAACGTTTTACACAGAGGGAATTTGATTATGAAACTTACACCATTGGATAGAAATTTCAAAAATACTCAATTTCAAAAAAAACCACGCTCAATTCCGATTTAAGACGAAGAAATTACATCGAAACGAAGTCTGGACAATTTTTGAACCTTGCTGTGAATAGTAATCTCGATCAATCGAGATTCATCTCGATTAATCGAGATTTTGACCCCTTTAATCGAAGAAAACAGCCTCTCGGTAACTCGAACCTGCAATATTTCGATTAATCAAGATTGGGACTTCGATTAATCGAAATTAAGCCTGAAAATTCATAAAATCTCGCAACCATTTCGATCAATCGAGATGGGCATCTCGATTAATCGAAATGGGGCTTCGATTAATCGAAATAAGACCTGGAAATCCTTAAAACCTCGCAACCATTTCGATCAATTGAGATGGGCATCTCGATTAATCGAAATGCACTGCCCAGAACATCTCAAACACCTATACAAGATCAATTTGGACCCAAATCTCAACCAAACCACCTTAGATCATTCATATCTCATACAAATCATCTACCATTGATATAAACTCATACTCACACATCAACCTATACATTTGAATCTCAAATCTTGTATAATCATAGAAAATTTATCAAAAGTCCACCATGCCCATAAAATTCAAGTGAACCTAACATCCTTATTATTTTTAAAGGTGATCTTCATTAATCCAACCATACAATCTAACTTATACAATGAGATCCTACAACCATGATTCCAACATAAATCCACAACTCTAAACATTCATATCCACGAAATTAAAATACAAGAGACAAAAGAATACATTCATCCATTTAAATCCCAAATCCATACATAATCCATGGAACCATACATATAAGAATTCAAATGGCCCTTTTTGCATACATTCTACAAGTCTCAAATGAAGGAAGCCATTATACATACATTTCTAAAAAAAATCACTTTCCTACAAGTGTGGCACTTACATTTAGATTTCACATATAAAAGAAGATACAAATGTAAAGGCAACACCACAACCATTGTCCACATGCCACAAGCCGGCATGGACATTTATCTACATCTCAAAAGAGCAAAAGTCCAAAAATAAGCTCAACATATCCATAGAGCTAATCATGCTTCGTCTTCCATTGGCGCCTTATCTGAAAATGTTTTGTATAAAGGGGTGAGCATCTCAATAGCTCAGTAGAAATCATCCACCCATCCCCACTCTAACCCGTAAGCCATGCATGAATGCACATGCTCATGCATTTTTACCCAAACATTCACGTTTTTCAAATCATGCATGATGCTTCACATAAAGTGCAAATACATATATATATATATATATCAAATTGGACAAGTCACAACTTATATATATATAACTCACACCAAATCAATCCAAAGGGGCTTTCTTATCACTCCAATAGTAAGGGTCTCTTCGGCACCCAAACTCTGCTTGTGCTTTATCGGGTCACTAACCCGAAGGGAGCACCTCCTCTTGGCCAAGTTTTGGGTCTTTCACCCTAGGGGCCTTCCCCTTATCTTAATTTCACACTCATGCCCCAAAATCATCATATAGTGCATATAATCACACCAATGCACATAGTCACACAATGCATGCATTTTTCATCAAATCAATGCATTTTCCTTCCAACTCAAGATTGTCACAATGCTATCACACTCACATCATGAAAATCACTATGCTCATGGATTTTGCTAGAAAATCATATTTTTCATGTTTTCATCAAACAAACACATTTTTCACCAAAAGAATTATAGTCACCTTTGCACATACATACCATGCATAAGCCCTAACTAACATGTTGGACAATTATACATACATAAATCACCATGGTATACATATATATATATATATATATATATATATATATACATAGACCTAAGTTCAAGAAATCAAAAGCTATCTCTTATGATATTTAGGAAGGGACCACAAGATCAAAGTAGAAGTAAGTCTAGCACCCCTACCTCAAATTGGAAGAGCTTCCAATTGATTTTCTCCAATCTCTCAAAACCCAACTTCCTCTGAAATGATTTTTGAATCGATCAATCTCGAGCCCTCGATGCGTAGATCGTTTCTTCCTTCTTTGGTCAAATCAAATCCCACTCTAAGGCCCTCAAATCTAGTGAAGAAGAGGGAGAGATGAAGTTTGTATGTATCTACGTATATATCTTTCTCTCTCGGCTGCTGGGATGAAAATGAGAGAAGAGCTACTCTGTCTTAGTATTTATAGCTAAGTGACCTCCTCTTAATTACTAGTTTGCCATCACCTTTTCGCAAAACCTTCTCGGGCTCATTTTCGGAGTTCCGTAACTCAGATTGACACGAAATCAACTCCGTTGCGCGTCAAATATTTTATTTAAGCTATCCTCAAATTTTGAAGCCATTCCGACACTTCTAAAATTTCTGGGCCCACAAGGCCCACGCCTCTAGGTTGACCAAACTCAAAAAAGTCAACTTTTGGCAAAAGTCCCCAAAACTTCCCAAAACCCTATACCAGCCCTCTAAACATGTTCCCTGCATTCAAAACATGTTAAACATCATTTAAAATGCATTTAAAGCAATAAATGACAAAAATTAAAAAACTGGCAAAATTGGGCACGGTCTCTACAACCTCTCATCCTTATAAGAATTTTGTCCTTGAAATTAGAATGTACCTCAAGTGGTGAACAACTCGGGATACTTTGAGCGGACTTCTTGTTCTCGCTCCCATGTAGCTTCTTCCACACCATGATGCCTCCAAAGCACCTTAACCAATGGAATGGTTTTGCCTCGAAGCATTTGTTCTCTAGTGTCCAAAATCTGAATCGGTCTTTCCTCGTATGACACGTCCTCCTCCACCTCAAGGTCTGCCCAATCAAGCACATGTGAAGGGTCCGGTTCATACTTCCTCAACATAGACACATGGAAAGTGTTGTGCACACTTGACAATTGCGGTGGCAATGTCAAGCGGTAAGTAGCCTCTCCTACTCGATCCAAAATCTCAAAGGGCCCGATAAATTGTGGTGCAAGCTTGCCACTATGACCGAACCTCATCAAACCTCTCCGTGGTGAGACCTTCAAAAAGACATGATCTCTCACCTCAAATGCTAGTGGTCACCGTCTCCTATCGGCGTAGCTTTTCTGACGACTCTGAGCCGTAAGCAATCTCTGTCGGATTACCTTGATCTTCTCCGTAGTTTCTTGAACTAAATTCGGTCCCAAGGAAGCTGTCTCTCCAACCTCAGTCCAACAAATAGGTAACCTACATGGCCTACCATACAGAGCCTCGAATGGAGCCATCTCAATGCTAGCTTGGTAACTATTATTGTATGCAAACTCGACCAAAGGAAGGTGATCCTCCCAACTGCCCCGAAGATCAAGTACACATGCCCGTAGCATATCCTCCAAAATCTGTATGGTACGCTCGGACTGACCATCCATCTGAGGATGAAAACCCATACTAAAGTGAAGGTCCGTATCAAGTGCTGTCTGGAAACTCTGCCAAAACCGAGATGTAAATCGCAGGTCTCTATCTGAAATAATAGAAACTGGCACACCATGAAGCCTAAGAATCTGCTCAATATACAATCTACTGAGAGTATCCACATCATCTGTCACTCTAATGAGAATAAAGTGAGCTACCTTCGTCAATCTGTCAACGACCACCCAAACTGCGTCGTGACCCTTCCTCGACTTTGGAAGCCCCGTCACAAAATCCATAGTGACATGCTCCCATTTCCACATAGTCACAGGCAATGGCTGCAATAACCCCGCTGGTCTCTGATGCTCGGCCTTCACTTGTTGACAAGTGAGGCACCTCGCCACTAACTGAGCTACATCCTTTTTCATACCCTTCCACCAATATTGTCGGCGTAGGTTATGGTACATCTTGGTACCACCTGGATGTACTGCTAGCCTCGAGTTGTGAAACTCTCTTAGAATCTCATCCTGATAAGCTAAAGGAACAAACATCTTCCCTTGGAATTTTATGCTCCCATCTGAATGAACTGTCCATCCTTCCACTACTTCGCCACCCAAAATCTGCGTGCGAATAGCCTCAACCTCTCTATCCTTCCTCTGCTCTTCAATCACTCTACTCACAGGAGTTGGTTGAGCGATAAGAGTAAATAACACCGTCGGTCCATCATCCTCACTAAAATGTAATCCCATTTCTGAGATGTCTTCCATCATCTTCCACCCCCGTATGGCTAAGCTCGCTAAGCTACCATGTGACTTCCTACTCAATGCATCCGCCACTACATTGGCCTTTGCCGGATGATATTATAAGTCAAAGTCATAGTCCTCCATATACTCTATCCACCTCCGTTGCCTCATATTCAAATCCTTTTGTGAGAAAAGGTATTTGAGACTTTTATGATCCAAGAATACTTCAAACTTCTCGCCATATAAATAATGTCTCCACACCTTAAGTGCAAAGATCACCGTCGCCAACTCCAAATCATGTACCGAATAATTCTGTTCATGTGTTTTCAATTGCCTTGAACCATACGCCACTACTCGTTCGGTTTGCATTAGCACAGATCCCAAACCGAGTTGTGAAGCGTCACAATAAATTGTGTACCCCAATCCATGTTCCGGAATGATCAAAATTGGAGCCAAAGTCAACCGACTCTTCAATTCCATGAATGCATGCTCGCAAGCATCATCCCATACAAACTTCACTCCTTTTCCGGTAAGCTTCGTTATAGGTGCAGCTAGCCTCAAAAAGTCCTTCACAAACCTCCGATAATACTCGGCCAATCCCAAGAAACTACGTATCTCAAATACACTCTTAGGTCTTTCCCAACCCATCACCGCCTCTATCTTGGATGGATCTACGGAAACTCCTCCTTCGGACACAACATGCCCAAGGAATTTCACTTCCGCTAGCCATAATTCACACTTCTCATACTTGGCATATAATTGATGTTCTCTTAAGAATTGCAACACAATCCTCAAGTGACCCTCGTGCTCCTCTTCCGAAGACGAGTACACTAGGATGTCATCAACGAACATAACCACAAACTTGTCCAAGTAAGCACTGAACACTTTATGCATTAGATCCATGAATGCCACCAGTGCATTTGTCAAGCCAAATGGCATCACCAAAAATTCATAATGCCCGTATCGTGTGCGAAAAGCGGTTTTTGGAATGTCCGCCTCTCTAATCCTCAACTAATAGTAGCCCGATCTCAAGTCTATCTTTGAGAAACACCTCGAACCCTTAAGTTGATAGAACAAGTCATCTATCCTTGGCAAGGGATACTTATTTTTGATCATTGCCCGATTCAACTTCCTATAGTCAATGCAAAGCCGCAAAGACCCATCCTTCTTCTTAGCAAAAAGAACCGGAGCTCCCCAAGGCGATGTACTAGAGCGTACAAATCCCTTGTCTAGTAGCTCTTGTAATTGGTCCTTCAACTCTTTCAACTCAGCTGGTGCCATTCGGTACGGTGCCATAGAAATGGGCACGGTACCTGGAGCAAGATCTATCACAAACTCCACTTCACGTTTCGGAGGCAACTGTGTCAATTCCCCCGGAAATAAGTCCATAAACTCACACACTACACGAGGAAGCTCTCCAAGTGTCTCATCATCACCATCAACAAGTAGGTTCACCAAGAAATACCCAAGCCCTTTTCGATCACTAGAACCAAGTGGAGACGACAAGTAGAAGTCATCCCACTCTCCCACAAAATAAATTCTAACACCTTCCGGCGTATGCAAGGTTACCCTTCCCCTGTAACAATCAATGTTGGCTCTATAGGTCGATAGGCAATCCATACCCAAGATCACATCAAAGCTAGTCATATCGAGAAGGATGAAATCAAACACTAATCGGTGTCCTGATATCTCAATCTCGCAAGATCGGCATACTCTACTCAAAGTCACTCTACCACCAACTGGCGTATCAATGGATAAAACCGAGTCCAAAGATGACACCTCCAACCCCAAAGCACAAACAAATGCATATGATATGAATGAATGTGATGCACCTGAATCTACTAAAACCCTAGCCCACGAGCTAGATACAAGAAATATACCTCAGACCACTGACGGTCCTGCTGAGGTCTCTCCTGGAGCAAGAGTAAAGACACGGCCCGGGGTCCTCTGGCCCTGCTGCCCTGTACCCTGATATCCAGACTGCTGACTAGGAGCACTAGATGCAACTCCTCTAGCTGGCGTCCGCGAGCTCTGAGCTGAAGGCACTGTCTGTGGTGGTGGCAATGCCATGGAACCTGACTGTGAAGTAGTAGGCTCTGCAAGACGCTGCTGTGAACTCCTACCACCCTGTGCACTCTTCTTTTGTGGACAATCCCAGCTCATATGCCCCAACTGATGACAATTGAAGCACCTTTTCTCTGCCACTGAAGGAACTCGTCCTTGTGTACACTCAGCCATTCTGTGTCCTGGCTTCTGACAATTGTAACAAACTATTCTAGATCATAAGGATCCAGAAGGTATAGCCACGGAAGTCACAGATTGAGTTTGTGGCCCTTGTGAGGATGACTCACTATTCTTTCATTTCTTCTTAGCACGGTTATCCGCAAGAGATCCCGTGGCCCTTGCTTGGTTCTGTGCTTCCCTGATCCTTTGGTTATCATTACTAAACCCCTCGGCTACCAAGGCCCTCTCCACCACTACTGCATAGTTGGTCAGACCTAGAAGTCCAACTCTATCTCGCAAATACGGTCGTAGGCCCCAAATAAACTGCTTAACTTTCAACCCTTCTATTGGAATTATTTCCTTGGTAAACCGAGCCAAAGATGTGAATTTAGTCTCATATTCCATCACCGTCATGTTGCCCTGAGTTAAGTTGAGGAATTCTCTCCTCATACTATCCCTTACTGTCATTGGGAAGTACTTCTCAAGGAAGAGTACTTGAAATGTGTCCCAATCCATAACCTCGGTGTCATGGTAATCACCAATAAACTTCCACCAACGACTAGCCTCGTCTACCAAATAGTGCGTTGCCACTTTCACCCTCAATTCTTCCTCTATTTCAAGCACGGTGAGAAGCTTGATAATTTGATCTAACCAATTCTCCGCTACCATGGGATCGGATCCCCCAGAATAGGTTGGTGGATTGTGTTTCTTAAAGTGTCCCAATGTCGTTATCATTCGGCTAGGAGGAGCGGCTCTTGGTGGAGCTTGTGTCTCCTCTTGAGTTTCCCGTTGTGTCTCCCTCGCAATTTGGCGCATGGTAGCGACCATGTCGCGCATGAATTGCTCCCCTCCAATAGGGACCACTTCCGGTGTCACTTTGCGAGCTCTTCTTGGTGGCATCCTTCTGTATAGGTGACAAGAAGATACTTAAAAATTCAAAGCATGAATGTCATGTCCAATTCACTTCATGCATACTCAACATACTTATATACTTCATAAGTAGCATATCATATCAAACAAATAAGCACATAAAAGTTTTCCATGCAATATGCATTTAATCTACTCCTCACAATTCCATATGTGATCCAACCATTTCCCGTCGTCCCTAGGTATTACGACCAAGGGCTCTGATACCATGTTGTCACGCCCCGGTTTCTGACACCCGGTTAGGAGCGAGGGAAATGGGGGTGAATCCGTAATTTCACCTCAAGTTCCCACACCTTAATCTCATTATAATCTATTCTATTGCAGAAGCATTCTATATGCACACCTTAAGGTGGCATTAGATCATCAATGGCCCTTGCAAATGATTTTCGCATTTGGTTCCATACATATAAACCACTAAGTTCTGGACCTCAACCTTTTACACAAAGGGAATTTGATTATGAAACTTACACCATTGGATAGATCTTTCAAAAATACTCAATTTCAAAAAAAACCACGCTCAATTCCAATTTAAAACGAACAAATTACATCGAAACGAAGTCTGGACAATTTTTGAACCTTGCTGTGAATAGTAATCTCGATCAATCGAGATTGGATCTCGATCAATCGAGATTGGATCTCGATCAATCGAGATTTTGACCCCTTTAATCGAAGAAAACAGCCTCTCGGTAACTCGAACCTGCAATATTTCGATTAATCGAGATTGGGACTTCGATTAATCGAAATTAAGCCTGAAAAATCATAAAATCTCGCAACCATTTTGATCAATCGAGATGGGCATCTCGATTAATCGAAATGGGGCTTGGATTAATCGAAATAAGGCCTGGAAATCCTTAAAACCTCGCAACCATTTCGATCAATCGAGATGGGCATCTCGATTAATCGAAATGGGCATTTCGATTAATCGAAATGCACTACCCAGAACATCTCAAACACCTATACAAGATCAATTTGGACCCAAATCTCAACCAAACCACCTTAGATCATTCATATCTCATACAAATCATCTACCATTAATATAAAATCACACTCACACATCAACCTATACATTTGACTCTCAAATCTTGTATAATCATAGAAAATTTATCCAAAGTCCACCATGCCCATAAAATTCAAGTGAACCTAACATCCTTATTATTTTCAAAGGTGATCTTCATTACTCCAACCATACAATCTAACTTATACAATGAGATCCTACAACCATGATTCCAACATAAATCCACAACTCTAAACATTCATATCCACGAAATTAAAATACAAGAGACAAAAGAATACATTCATCCATTTAAATCCCAAATCCATACATAATCCATGGAACCATATATATAAGAATTCAAATGGCCCTTTTTGCATACATTCTACAAGTCTCAAATGAAGGAAGCCATTATACATACATTTCTAAAAAAAATCACTTTCCTACAAGTGTGGCACTTACATTTGGATTTCACATACAAAAGAAGATACAAATGTAAAGGCAACACCACAACCATTGTCCACATGCCACAAGCCGGCATGGACATTTATCTACATCTCAAAAGAGCAAAAGTTCAAAAATAAGTTCAACATATCCATAGAGCTAATCATGCTTCGTCTTCCATTGGCGCCTTATCTGAAAATGTTTTGTATAAAGGGGTGAGCATCTCAACAGCTCAGTAGAAATGATCCACCCATCCCCACTCTAACCCGTAAGCCATGCATGAATGCACATGCTCATGCATTTTTACCCAAACATTCACGTTTTTCAAATCATGCATGATGCTTCACATAAAGTGCAAATACATATATATATATATATATCAAATTGGACAAGTCACAACTTATATATATATAACTCACACCAAATCAATCCAAAGGGGCTTTCTTATCACTCCAATAGTAAGGGTCTCTTCGGCACCCAAACTCTGCTTATGCTTTATCGGGTCACTAACCCGAAGGGAGCACCTCCTCTTGGCCAAGTTTTGGGTCTTTCACCCTAGGGGCCTTCCCCTTATCTTAATTTCACACTCATGCCCCAAAATCATCATATAGTGCATATAATCACACCAATGCACATAGTCACACAATGCATGCATTTTTCATCAAATCAATGCATTTTCCTTCCAACTCAAGATTGTCACAATGCTATCACACTCACATCATGAAAATCACTATGCTCATGGATTTTGCTAGCAAATCATATTTTCATGTTTTCATCAAACAAACACATTTTTCACCAAAAGAATTATAGTCACCTTTGCACATACATACCATGCATAAGCCCTAACTAACATGTTGGACAATTATACATACATAAATCACCATGGTATACATATATATATATATATATATATATAGACCTAAGTTCAAGAAATCAAAAGCTATCTCTTATGATATTTAGGAAGGGACCACAAGATCAAAGTAGAAGTGAGTCTAGCACCCCTACCTCAAATTGGAAGAGCTTCCAATTGATTTTCTCCAATCTCTCAAAACCCAACTTCCTCTGAAATGATTTTTGAACTGATCAATCTCGAGCCCTCGATGCGTAGATCATTTCTTCCTTCTTCGGTGAAATCAAAATCCCACTCTAAGGCCCTCAAATCTAGTGAAGAAGAGGGAGAGATGAAGCATGTATGTATATACGTATATATCTTTCTCTCTCGGCTGCTAGGATGAAAATGAGAGAAGAGCTGATCTCTCTTAGTATTTATAGCTAAGTGACCTCCTCTTAATTACTAGTTTGCCATCACCTTTTTGCAAAACCTTCTCGGGCTCATTTTAGGAGTTCCGTAACTCAGATTGACACGAAATCAACTCCGTTGCGCGTCAAATATTTTATTTAAGCTATCGTCAAATTTTGAAGTCATTCCGACACTTCTAAAATTTTTGGGCCCACAAGGCCCACGCCTCTAGGTTGACCAAACTCAAAAAAGTCAACTTTTGGCAAAAGTCCCCAAAACTTCGCAAAACCCTATACCAGCCCTCTAAACATGTTCCCTGCATTCAAAACATGTTAAACATCATTTAAAATGCATTTAAAGCAATAAATGACAAAAATTAAAAAACTGGCAAAATTGGGCACGGTCTCTACAACACCATTTATAAATACACCCCCTTCTCCACACCCAGGCGATGTGGGATTGAGCACCCTGTAGCCTGCCAATGTGGTAGCTTGCCAATGTCTCTCACACCTGCCCACAAGGGTCACCACACTCCTTACCAAGTGTGCTAAACATGCACAACATAACTATCTCATTACATGAATTTTTCTCTATAACCACCACTAGATGCATTTACATGAAAATTATTCATTTGATGCATTTTCTCAAACACATGGCAATCAAAATGCACAAAATTAACGTCATGGCTCAAAAGTAAAACCTATAGTCTTCATGCATCTTAAACCAATGCATATTACATGGATGCTCACACAACATGTGTTAAAGACATATTTAGGTTATAATAAACATGTCAAACTCACCAATTCTCATGTATAACACTTACACGTATAACAAACATCATACAATTCATTTAGATGACACAAAACTCAAATTTAACATGCATAGAACCAATATGCCTCACATACATCATATACATCATGTGAAGAATACTATCAGCATGCATATACAAGAAGAAAATTTAAGAAAAAGATTTTTTACTTCTCTAACACATGCTAACACCACTAAAAACCACAAAGGAATCTAGAGAATCAATGTTAGGAAGGAGAGAACACCCCTAAATCAAATTTGAAGTTAGAAATTACTAAGCTGTAACTTATTCCAAATCAGCTTTTGTTCAGTTTAAACCAAAGCTCTTGCAGCGTAAAACACTTTACCGTTCTTCGGGAACCTCTGAATCCAAGCTCCAAGTCTTCAAAATAAATAAAAAAGAAGAAAAAATGAAGAGGAGAGAGAGAGAGAGTCAGCCTATTGTATCTAATGGTTGGAATCTCAACCCATGGATATTTATAATATCGAGGGCAAAAAATGACCAAAATGCCCCCATACCACTTAACGACCCTTTTGACCTCCGTTTTCGATTTTGAAAGCAGCTAAGGCTCCAAAATCACTTCCTTAACTCTTTAAATATTTCATTTTGTTTAAAACTAAAAATAAATATTTTTCAAAAAATTTTTAGATTCCCGAACCCACCCAACCAGCATTTTTGGCCCCATCAACCAAAATTTCTTAAATTTCACCAAATGCTTCAAAAATTTCTCAAAACCTCTAAACAAGTTCTTAAACATGTTTACCACATTTAAAACATCCATAACCTCATTTAAAACTCATTTATGATGAATAAAAAGAAAACTGGTCAAAATTGGACCCGGTCTCTACAATTAAGCTTCAGCAGCCCTTGAATCCAGATCACCAAGGAGATCAAATCAATGAAATTTGTCTATCTTTTATCAAGATTTACAGATATTTGTAGCTCATATTTATTGAAATTAATAAAGTTAATTTATTTGTCCACGTGTTTTGATCTTATTTTCATACTCGAAATTTGTGTACTTAAATGAAAAAATTATTTTCAATTTAAGAAAGTATAAATGGAAGACTGAGAGTTTTAAAAATTATATGGAAAAAATATTCAAAAATAGGACTTTGATGGTTTTATTGGAACTTAATCAAACTTATTGGTAATTTTTGCAAAAAGAATTCAAAAATAAAGGCACCAAGATGTCCAACTCACCATTGATACAACTATTCTGCCATGGCTTGTTTGTCTTAAAAACATGTAAGAGAGGAGCCGAACATTTTGACTTAGTGTCCTAATCCTGTTTTTGGGCATAATTAAATTAGCTATTTTCAGTGATTTCATTTTACCGTTTCATTTCTGAAAACTTTGGTTTAATCCATTTCAATACCCTGTAGAGCTTTAGTAACAAGGTTCAAATATGTATATGTGTGTTGAAAATCCCACATATACATGTATGTATAACTATTGTGGCAATGAGACTCTTGGGTGCAGAGTGGGGTACATTGAATGCCCCTAACCATTACTAAGTTGTCCTTTGGGTGTAGGTTTGCTGATTTATTAGTTATTTCAATTTCTTGGATAGTATATCAGTGAGTTACGCGGTGCAATAATTGTTGCAAAAGTAAATTTAAAACCTGGGGGGGTGAATAGGTTCACTTACTCATTTCCTTAATTTTTAAATTAATTTGATTTTAAGTCCAGTTAACAATTAAGCACATAAAGCAAGTAAATAAAAATAAAGTTCAAGTAATATAAAGAATGCACCAGATATACGTGTAAACCCTAGAATGGGAAAAAGACTAGAGGGGAGGCAAAAGCCTCAGGAAACTAATCCACTATGATGAAGCAAAAGTACAACAGACTTTGTCTTAGACTCGTACCCTTCTTGACTCTATCAATAATCTAATGCAGAACACCTCAGGCTTAGAATTGCCACTTTAGGTCCAACTGTTGCAGACTTTCGCTAATGTCATGATCCTCATAGAAAAGTAGCTAGAAGAACAAAAATACTTAGCAAGTATCCTATTCCCTTCATAGTGTGATATGCACTACAAGAAAAATGGTCTTTTACGATGCATTATTTACAGGGTGCCTATGAATCGGGTTATGAAAAATGTCTTTTACGGCGTTCTTCTGGGGAAATGTCATTAATGTTGCTTTAACAACAATCTTTTAGGGGGTTTGTCCCCAAACTTCATAAATAGTCATATTTACGGAAAGTAATTTGCTTCCGTTAATAGTTTGACAACTTTAATGGCCCACTTAGCTTATCATTAATAACTAAATCTTTAACGGGATTTCTTGCTCCTCGTTACTATGTAATAATATTTCAATTAATTTTTTTATTTTATACGCGCCTTGTCCAAAAATAACCCGGGCTTTTCAACTGTAGTTCATTTCAACTCTCTCACTCTCACTCCTATAGCCCCACTATTTCCATCTCTTTCTAGTCTCTCACCCAAACCCTATTCAAAATCAATTCTCAATATGGTTTGCCATTCTCCTTCTCTCTCTCTCTCCAATCACTCTGTTTGCGCAGTCTCCCATCTCCTTCTGGTCCCTTCCCATCACTACATAGTAGTTGAAGCCCTAGTTCGAATGGTTTTCTGACAATAAAGTTACCAAGAGGTTTTCTTATAGTCAGTTTGAAACCAAAAACCTAGGGTGGAACTTTGATTGAAGCAAATAAAGTTGCATTGAACTCCATTCAAGCTTGATTGACCGAAGCAAATCAGGTATTTTATGTTTAATCAATTTAACTTTCTTTTTTTTCTTAATCTTCACCGATTTCCTTGAAAAGAAATTGATGTATGTTCTTTCCTCATAATCTAGGGTTTATTTTTGTTAGATGAAGCAAAAATTTAACTTTTTCCTCCATAACCACTATAGTAGAGTAGGTATCATATATTTGTTCAATTTTTTATATTTTTCACAAATATTGTTCCAATACTCCGAAGAATATCTTGACATCGTGTGTATATTTTTTAAGTTTTTCTTCAAAGTTAGATTGAAGGTTGCTACACAAAATCCTTTAGGTGAGTGTCTTTGTGCATGCATAATGTTTGAGAAAATATCTAGATGGTAATTTGAGTATTTCTTTAATTTTTCATTAAGTTTCTTTACTGCTTATAGTCTTAATTGTGCAATAAAATTTGATCTACAAACAGGAGTATTAGGCTTGATTGGTGAATTTAAGTTGGATTCTTTCCCCTTTTCTTCTCATTATGTAGAAACAAGTGAAAATTTAAGCTCCAGGTCTAAGGACCCTCCACTGAAAAAGACCTCTTAAAATCAGAATTCAAGATATCATCCTTATAAATTGGACTGAAAAAGTAATTTGGCTAAACTACATGAAGATATATCAATGTGGGTTCCAGGTGATATTATCTCATTGATGCTTGTGGGTTTTTATTTTTCTCTTTTATTTTATTTCTTTCTTCTGTTTTACTGTTGTTGTTGTTGTTCAGTTCTTAATTTTTTCACAAACAATATTAAACATTGTATTAATAATATTTAGTTTCTATAGCACTACTCTTTTCTTTTATTTCTTTTTTCCTTAGCTGCATATGATTCTCAAGAAGAATAGTGCCATAAATGAAAAACTAAGAATCTAATAGACAGTTCATATTGGACTTTCGAGTCTGGTCTTTGATTTCAACATGTTTATAGCACTTCATGGGAGTCAATGGGGCTCTAAATGACATAAAAATTTGAGCATTATAAATCATTCCAATGGTTATCAGAGAGCTTCTTGAGCTTTTGTTTGGCTGCCAAATTCACAAATTAGATTATCTTGTGATCGACTAAGTGGTACATTTATCATCCCAACAAAGTCATTTACTTAGAAGCAAGTAAATTAAGAAGTCCATGTCAATGGACCACAATTGATAAGGAACAATCCATCTGCACAATTTTTTTGGATAAAAGTATGGCAAAATAATTCAGGTTTCTACTAGAATTCCAAAATAAAAATTTATAGTACTTCCCAATAATTTTTGTAGTCACCGAATCTGATATTTAGCCCTCCAATTTTTGTAATGTAGTTTTAACAATTTAGTCAAACTTATTGACTTAAATATCTTCTTACTCTAATGTGGTTGTCCATGATCAATTTTCAAAAAAGCTATCAAAGGACTAAACAAGTGAACTTCAAGATGTTCATCTTTAATTGTATAATCAACATGCACTTAGATTCTCACTCCAATTCTGCAAAGTGCCATCCCCACTACTTGGGTACGCATTCTGTTTTATTTGAAATATTGTTCTAACCATTATCTATGTTATTCTCATTGGTAGGTTTATGCATTAATGTACTTTTGTTCAATGAGAGCTCAATCTATTTTAATTCTACTCGGAAAGTGTGAATATTTAATTCTAGATAGTGCACTATTTTATCTTCAATCTAATACTTCTTCCTTATTGTTGCTGTTGTGGTCATTATTTATGTTAGTATGAATTATTCCTTTGTTCATGGTTCATTTTTATTATTGATAGCCTTTTATTTATTTGATATTTGAGAGGGTAGTTGTTCTATCGTTAAACCTCTATACTTCTTTATTTTCATAATAGATAAATGTGTAATCACTATTAGATTGAACTAGATGAAAATAGTACTTAGGCTTTGCCACTAAATATTTCTTTTGTGGTCATTTAACTAAGCAATGTAAATAGCCACTTCAAAAAATATATGTTTATCTCTAGCATGCCTCTTACATATTTAGCTGATGGAACAATAGTCAATGGATGAATGTTCTTAGTTAAGCAGGTCATTAACATGCAATGGGGATACTTCAATTCCTCCCATCTTCCAATAACCGACTTTGATGTTTTTTAAAATGTCGAAAGCTCAAACCCTAGCAGTCAAGTAGGGGAACTTGTGATTCATTTTAGATGTGTGTCCAATTTTTTATGCAGCTTTTCTTCATTTGCTTTTAAATTTTCTTGTCTCAGATTTCCAAAAAGATCATTTCAGGAATGTATCTGGGGAGATTGTAAGGAGAGTCTTGCTGAAGATGGTGCTAGAAACATCTTTATTTGGAGATAGTGTTCCACCAAAACTTAGAATTCCATACTTGTTAAGGTATATATAGAAGTACTTGTTGCAAAGATTGGTAATTAGCTGCATCATTTTTTGTTTTTTGTTTTTAAGGAAGATAGGCTTGGTAAAAATCACACACTGAAAACTCAAATGTGATGTCGATTTGTTGAATAAATGTATTGCAATAGGATTACTATTGTTAAAAATAACTAATATATATATATATATATATATATAACATTTCAACATTGAGTTTGAATTTCCCCCCAAAATAATTTTATCATCTAAGGGTCACAGATACTTAAAAAATTCATCCAACGGTGCAAAATATATATCACTATCTACGGTGTAAAAACAACCCACTAACTATCAATGGCCTTGATTAATCCAACCCTTTATTCTTTTCTCTCTCTCTCTCTATCTCTATATATCTATCTCTGTAAAAGACTCCAAACAAAAAAAATTATTAAATTCCATTAGCCAATGATGTTAGTTTGGCAGTAACAGAATAGCTACAGTCAGTAATGTGCATCATGATTCATGATATTTGAATGGTCTTTGACTGTAAATCTGAGATGGACTGACCTCTCGCTCTCTCTCTCTTCCTAGATATATTTTATTCTTTTCTCTCTCTCTCTATCTCTCAGCTATCTCTCATCTCTCTCTATCTCTATCTCTATCTCTCAACTATCTCTTATCTCTCTCTATCTCTATCTCCTATCAAACTGGACTCTCATCTCTCTATCTCCTATCAACAGATCAAACTGGACTCTCATCTCTCTATCTCCTATCAACAGCGGAGCGACGACGGCGGAGGGGTGGTTCCGACGGCGAGAGATCCGTGGGGTGGGCCGCTAGGATCCGCCACGGACGACGACGGCGGCAACGACGGTGGAGCGACGGCGGCGCGAACGATTGAAGGACGATGCCGCTGGAGGGGTGGTTTTGCCATGGATGACAACGACGAGAGATCCGTGGGGTGGGCCGCTGGGATCCGCCACGGACGACGATGGCAGTGGCGCTGTCACGACCGCTGGACGGCGCTGTCACGACCGTTAAACTGCCAGAGGGGTGGGGCGGCGCTGTAGCGGCCGTTGGACGGTCTACGACAACGGCGGCACTGTCACGTCGATCTAGATATCCTGTTATAAAGGTGAGTCTCAATTTGTTCGGATTCATTCTTGCTGGTTGCTTAGCTTGATTGTGTATATTATTTATTTTATTTATTATTTTATTTATTTATTATATCTGGTTACTCTCACAGATTAGTTGGTTGTGTATATGGTTAGTTGGTTGTAATCTGGTTTGTTGGTTGTTGGTTGTGTATGGACTTAGTCTGGTTAATCTGGTTACATATTGTTGGCTGGCAAGCAAAAGTAAAAAAAGAGAGGGAAAAAATGTGGGATAGTGTGGGCTGGCAAGCACGAGTGAGAAAAGGGAGGGAAAAAAATATGTATAATTATATTTGTATAAATAGATATATTTGTCCAACTGCAACTCTACATTTCTTCTCTCTCACTCTATCCCCTTCTTTTGCTCTTTTGCTCTGTGTCACTGATCCTCTTCTTTTTCTCTCACTCTCTTTTTTTTCTCTCTCTCTCTTTCGCACGCGAGCTCCCTCCTTCCGGCACACACCACATCAAGTCAGCATCGTGGCTATGAGATCCCCTACTGCTGCAACTCCCGAGCCTCCACCATCCCTCCAGCACACACCAGCTCCGGTGACCACTGTGCCCACTCGATCTTCTCCCACTGCAACTACAGTGTCCCCACCGACTGTCATTTTTCAACCAAGGTATAGCTGGACGTTATTTGAGAGTATGTTATTTTTATTTTTAGCTAATTAAAATTTTAAACATGATAGATGAATTATCTTTTTGATTTTGATGTGTTTAAGAAAAATATTGGGTATTTTTCATGAGTTTAGAGTTGCTGATTTGTTGTTGTAATGTTCTGGTTCATGTTATGAGGCTGCTGGAATTGGCTTTTGAATGATATGCGTTGCTAATAGATATGTATTTAAATTTTTTGAGTTTTAGTGTGTTTGTGTTGATATAGAGTGAGAAATAGTGTGTGTTTGTGCTGATACAGAGTGAGAAAGTGTGTTGAATTTCTGATTTTAGTTCTTGGTTTCTCACAAATATGTTGCTGTTTATAAATGCTAATATTGCTGAAATAGTTACTGTCTATATATGCTGAAATTAGCTGAAATAGTTGCTGTCTATACATGCTATAAATTACTGAATTATCATGTTGGTTAACGCTAAATGTTTGAGCTGTAAATTACGGAATTATCATGTTGGTTAAGGTTGAATGTTTGAGCTGTAAATTTCTGAATTATCATGTTAGTTAATGCTAAATCTTGAGCTGTAAATTGCTGATTTTTAATGCTGAATTTGCTAATTCTTAAGTGCTGAATTTGCTGTTTCTTAATTGCTGAATTTACTGATATTTAAAGTGCTGATTTGCTGAATTAGAAATGCTGATTTACTTGCTGAATGTGCTGAATTAATGTGGTTACTGTCCAAAAATCTATTTTGTTGATTTGGGCTTTAAAGAGTGCTAGCTATTTGGTGGCTTTTATTCGAGCTATTTGGTGAAGTTAAATAGTGTTGTTTAGACAGTTTTATAATGCTGATTTTTGTACTTAAACATGCTGATTTGAATTATTAAAGTTGCTGATTTGTGAACTTAATGATGCTGAATATTGCTGATTTTGGGATTTATATAAGCTGAATTTTGTGTACTTGAATTCAAGAAATTTAATCATTCATGCATTAAAAGCAGTTTCTTCCCTTTACTGTTTAATTCAGATCTTTTGGCTTTGTGTGTGATTAATTAGAGTTAGAAAAGCTTAAAAATGTCTGAAAGACGGTGGAGAGTGGGAGAGAGCTAGCGAGCCTCCGTGTGGTAGAACTCAAACACCAAAAATCATTGTGGTTCACTTGCCGAGTCCAGTCTGTTCAGAGTATTATAAACTTAATTGTTCTTAAATAATAGATTTTAGATGATGTTTAGGTGGCTTAATCAAAATAAAATTAAAAAAAAAAATTGGGTGAAGTTATGAAATTTTATTGAGACCTAGATTTAATATTAATATATATTGAGAGTCTGGATTTATAAGTGTTGATGTTGCTGATTTTTGAGGACTTTAAAATGTTGAGTTTGCTGATTTCATAATGCTGAATTTGCTAAGTTAAAATGCTGAGTTTGCTGATTTCTATAATGCTGAATGATAAGTGTTCAATTCTATGCATTTGATCCCTCTTTATTGCATATGTTAGTTCCATTTTTGCATTTACTGAGATATGTTTACGGTATTTTTGTGTTTTTGATGTATTGCAGGTATTAGAGTAAATGGAGCAAAGTTTGAATCTATTTGCAGCTGAAGAGAAAAAGTCAGAATTGTAGCCAAAGGCATCTCGATCAATCGAGATGTTGATCTCGATTAATCGAAATCTCGATTGATCGAGATCTCATTTCGATTGATCGAAATCTCAATCAATCGAGATCCAATCTTGATTAATCGAGATTCTACAGAATCCACTTGCCCACTTGCTCACCTGCTCTCCCACTTGCAACAAAATCCCCCTTTTTGCACGACTTAGGGGGATTGTCTGACTTGAACAAGACCCTTGGGGACCTTCTTGATATAAGGGATATATATATTGATATATATATATATA
Source organism: Cornus controversa (assembly GCA_026545225.1). Lineage (NCBI taxonomy): Eukaryota > Viridiplantae > Streptophyta > Magnoliopsida > Cornales > Cornaceae > Cornus > Cornus controversa. The sequence goes on from CM048849.1 coordinate 5,073,183, forward strand.
TGGTGGGCCCCAAGGTTGAAAAGGAAGCCAAAAAGCACACAAAAGGGCCATATCTCACATATCTCTCGACACACATCAGACCATCCAAGGAGAGACCTTCGGGAGAGGAAGAAGAGGAGCTGAACCAGACCAAGAAGCTTCACTTTCTTCATCAATGGAAGGGTGCAAGGCTGCCATGACCAACTAACTTCTCCACTAGGGTGTGGTTGACACACCTAGCCATGTAAACTTGTTCATTTTTGTAGCACTTGGGGATTTGTAGTTAAATGTTGATTATTTAGCCTAGTGAACATGTACCCAAATACATTTCTTATATATATTCATTTGATTTGGAATTTATTCTTGTCTTAGAGTAGATTTTGTCACTTGAATGCACAACATTTGCATATTCCACAAGAAGTGCAAATGATGGCTAGATAATGGTGTTTAAATGAATGTGTGATGTTTGCTTGTATAGACCATGCCAAGACAAGGTAGTTTGGATGCATGTAGTGTTCACTTAGAGAGTAGGGTAATTAGGTAGTTAGTTAGGTTGAAGAGCTATGCTTGTTGAAGATGGATTATGATAGGTTAGCACACACATTGATCTTTTGATATGTCATTGAGGTCACAAGCCTAACGACATTGTTAGGCATTTAACTTATGAATCCCATGCTTGCTACACTTATGAACATGTGAATGGCTAGTGGTGGAAACCACCCCTAGCTCTCTCTCCCAACTCAAACTCTTTAATTTTATTGTCATTTCATTCATGCAATAGATTATAAACAAAAATTCAAAAACCTATTTTTAGAATTAAAGTAGAATTAATCTTTCTTTAAGACAATTGCGACTAGTCCTCGTGGGATCGATACCCTCTATATAGAACCTTATCTACAAAGATTCGTGCTCTTGCGAGTGGTTAAATTATATTTTGATAAAAAGGGCAAAATTAAGCTTACAATTTAATCCGAGTTTAGCCACATCAAAATTTTGTAAGAAGAAGAAATTGCCATTAGTTTGGGCCAAATTCCAATGATGAGTCCATGGATTGGGCTAAGCTATATTGAAGATTTAATGCAAAAGGGGCCAAAAATCTGAATTGGTTCATTCATTGGGTCAAGTACAAGTGCAAGACTAATCTCAAGCCCAAAATTCGTTCAAAATTCTGATCTGCGCACTGTTTGTATTTTGACCATAACTTCATGCTCCAAACTCCAATTAAGTTGATTTTTGCGGCTATGGAAATATAAAAGAGAGTTCTAAATACGTTTAGTTTTGAGAAATCTCTAATTCTGACATCTTGGTGATTGAAAGTGGACAAAATAGTAGGATAAATATTCTGGGCAGATTTTTCTTTGGTTGCTTTGAAAATTTTGTGACAAGTGACCAATGAGATGACAAGCAACCACCCCACTCAATTAATTCACCAAAGTGCTATACACATGGAGGGAGATGATCCAATTCTTCTACAATGGAGTACATATGGAGCTATTTAGGCCATAGGATGAGTTTTAGTGGAAGAAATGGTGGACACTCATATTGCACTAACTTTGGCTATAAATGGAGGGGAATTGAGTAGTGTAGAGGAGGAGAAGTGAGTGGAAATATTCTGCACACATATAGAAATATGAAGTGTTCTTCAACTATGAAGACTTGTAAGTTAGCCATGAGGAGCTAAAACTCTTCCTAGGGCATTGATGTAGCCCTAGCCAAGCATCAATGGTATGATAATAATATTTTTATTTGGGATTGTTATATGTGTATAATAAGTTGTATAACTTTGAGGATTACATTTGTAATTGAAGTATAAAGTTATGTTCAATCTTGACTTCATTCTTCTCTTGTCTTAGAAAGTATGAAAGTTATACAATAATTTTATATGAACATAAATTCATTAGATTTGATAATTTATGCTTAAGGAAGATGAATCGTTCTACACTTTTAATTTCATGTTATGTCTTTTATTTAAGTAGTTAGGTAGACGATTCATGTTAACTAAAGATGAATTATTCTTATCTTTTGATTTATGTATTTTCTTGAAGATATCATGGTGGTATGTGACAAATCCCATGAATCATGATTATACATATGTAACTTTCCCAAGTTAAATTACATTCTTCCATTGATGTAAGGCTAGTGGTGAAATCAATACCCTAGTCCCTCTTATATTTATTAATTTAAACTTTAACTAGTGCCATTTATTTTATGTTAAACAAATAGCAAAAATATCAACCTCTCTTTCAATGAATCAAATGAGACTAATTTAATTACATTCTCTGTGGGATCGACACCTTCACAAGAGCCCTATCTTACAAAGATTCGTGCTATTGCGAGTGGTTTATTAAGAATTGGATAAGAATTATTTTGGTAAAACAAAATACCCTTTCCAAGCACAACAGGCATTGAAGTTGATAAAGCAAAGATCGACCTAATTGCAACTCTGCCTCATCCAACTTCGGTAAGGCAAGTTCGATCTTTCTTAGGCCATGTCGGGTTCTATAGAAGATTCATCAAGGATTTCAGTAAAGTGGCTCGACCATTGTGCCATTTGTTATCTAAAGATGTTCTCTTTATCTTTGATGAAGATTGTGTGAAAGCTTTTGAAAAGCTTTGGTCTCTGTTATCTTCTGCACCAATTATGCAGTCTCCAAAATGGGTTGTACCTTTTGAAATCATGTGTGATGCCTCTGATTATGTAGTGGGAGCCGTGTTGGGACAGAGAGAAGAGAAACGACCACATGTCATCTATTACGCTAGTAAGACTCTCTCTGATGCCCAACTCAATTATACAACCACAGAGAAAGAGCTTCTAGCTGTAGTATTTGCCTTGGACAAGTTTCGTTCTTATTTATTGGGGTCCAAGGTGGTTGTCTACTCTGATCATGCAGCATTGAGACACTTATTGGCAAAGAAAGAAACCAAACCACGTCTTATTCGGTGGATTTTATTGCTGCAAGAATTTGATTTGGAGATAAAAGACAAAAAGGGGACAGAGAATGTGGTTGCGGATCATTTATCTCGAATCGAGTTTGAGCCGGTGATCGATGCATTACCTATTCGAGACACATTCCCGGATGAGTAATTGTTTGAAATTGCTTTGATGAAAGTTAATGGCCAAAGGTTGAAGCATTGTGTGAAAGGATGTGTGCCAAAAAGAGACGTAGAGTCCGTCGACTTGACGGATTCCGTCTATCCGACTTAATCCCTTCGGAGAGTCAATCGTCTCCTACGGATGTTAAATTGTAGGTTCTATATGTATTTCTATACTTTATTTCCGTTAGTTTTCTTTAATTTTAATTTTTGGTTTTAGTTTTCTTAAGTTTTTTTTCAATTCTAGTTGCGTTTTAATGTTTTTTCTTTGAGTTTTTGATGTATAAGTTGCTTCCGGAGGATGCCAAGAGGTGTACCGAGGTATTTGGACTCAAGACGGGTGAAAAATCATGCTCTCGGTCGACCTTGGGCGATGGAGACTCAAAATTATCAAGGCTCGGTCGAACTTGGGCGATGGAGGGTCAAACAGGTCTTCAGGAGGGGGATCGATCGCCCCAATTGAGGGGGATCGATCGCCCCTCCATATTTTCTAAGGATGATCACCACCAGGTGGGCGATCAATCGCCCATCCTTGGGGGGATCAATCGCCCAAGGTAATTTTTGGGCTGGCCGAGACCATCTTCTATATAAGGACTCCTTCTCCAATTGTAAAGCTACCACATGCATCCTAAGCCTCTTTGAACTCCAATTCAAGTCCTATATCATCCGGAAAACTAATTTCTTCAATTAGTGAGTATTGAACAAGAATTTAACATTGATCATCATCAACTTCAACATCAAATTGGATCAAAAATCACTACTTCTCAAAGGAAGCTCTCACTTTTTCAAGTTCAACATCAAAGTAAGTGAAGTTTTTCTTTGAAGAAATTGTTCAAATATTTTTGAGGGATTTTGAAGACCAAGTTTGGGGGATCAATTTGGTGCATTCATTTGTTCGATTTGGGTGGAAAATTGCTGAAAAGAGGAGGTTGAAGGGTACAAGTTAATTGTGCACGCCAAGTGTTCGATTTAATTCCTCAACCACACTTTTTCTACTTCTATGGCACCCAAAAGAGCAAGTCACCAAGGTGCTTCAAGTTCACGTAATCCTCGCCGAGCGAGGCATGATCCGACCACAGGTACTTCACGATCTCGCCGAGAAGGTGTTCAAGAGAGATGGCATCCAAGGGCGTTGAACTTTGAAACCACGTTTGACATAACCGAACTTTATGGTATGTTTCCCGAGACACGATGGGGGATTTCTGACATCCGTCATCGTCGATCGGCATCCATTTTTGTTCCACTCTCATCTACCATTTACCCGAGGCTTGTCAAGGTATTTTATCAGAACTTAATGCCGAAACCTGATGAGCGGGATGTGCTTACTTCTTCCGTAGATGGAACAATAGTTCGAGTGGACATGTCATCCATTGCCATTGCCATGGGTTGTCCTAATGAATGCCCAGCTGATTTATCTCATATCTATACTCCTTTACCCGACGAGTTGTCGGTGGGCAATGTGGTTGCACGTTTGTGTGCCAACCAATTTTCCGGGCCGAAAAGGAATGCAGCTTCAAAGTCTTCAATGTCAAATCATTTATGGTTCCTTGACACTGTTCTACTCAAGAATGTATGTCCAATTGGACATAAAACCGAAAAACGTCAAGAGTTCCTTCGATCATTATATGCTATACATTTTGGGCATTGGCTGTCATTCTCACAGATTGTCTGGGGCCAGATGGAGAAGTTCTATTCCAAGGTTGTGGCCAAGGCACCAGACAGTGCAAGTGACTGGGAGTTTTCATTCCCTAGTATTATTCACCAGTTGCTTGTGGCACAGGGGTATGCAGTCCATGAGGACGAGCTTGCCTTTCCACATGATCTTCATTATGGCACGCATGACTGGAACCTGAGTCGATCTCATATGCACTAGAGAGTCATAGCGGCGCCTGGTGAGGTATCTCGGTTGGCCCAAGGAGGAGAGCATGTAGATATACCACCACCGGTGGAAGATCCAGAGGAGATGGAAGCTGAGGAAGAGGAAGTGCAGGCACAGGCTGGTGGCCATGATTATCAATATTTAGAAGGGCAGATTGCTGGGTTGACAGCCCAGTTTGGCACCCTACAGACAGAGGTCTCCACACAGTTTGGAGTAATGAGAACAGAGATGGCGGATCACTTTCGTGACACTCGCCAAGGGCAACTAGAGATGAGGAAGATGATGTGTGCACTGATGCGTCAAGCAAACTTGGATCTGGATGCTCAGTCACCACCACATCTTTGATAGGGAGGTAACCATCTTTTGTATTTTATTTTATTTTTAGTTTTTATTTTGCTTTTTATTTTTCTTTTTGTAGTTAGATTCTTATTATAAAAAAAAATTGAAAAATGAAAAAAATATATATATTTTTTTTTAGGATTTTACTCTTTCATATTTATTTTCACCCATACTATTTCACTTGATCTTTGGGGTATAGTGGTTTGTTTTGCCAGGTTATAACATCTAAGTTTGGGGGTGTGCTTTCATTGCCTTCATGCTAGTGGTGTACTCTATTTTCTTTTCACTACTCCGAATTTTTGGTAACATCGTTCTTACTCTTCTCTATGCTTTAATTGGGTGTCCATTGAGGACAATGTACAGTTTAAGTTTGGGGGTGAGGCGATGCCTATTTTTGTACTTTAATGCAATATGGGGGAAAATTTGTGTGAAATTCTTTTTGTATTAGAATTTTATTTTATTTTATTTTCTTAGTTTGTTTTTTATTTTATTTTGTTCTGTTTTTAGATAGAATGTTTTGACATTATTAAAAAGATTAATACCTTATGTAGGTGCATAACTTGCAATTTTTGAGTATGTTTTAAATTTTTGAAAATTATGGTTTGAATTATGTGGTTTTAATCATGGTTTGCAATAACATGTTTTGGAGTGATTAATTTTAGTTCCCTTACATGCACAAACACACTAGCATAATTTTGTGAGGTATAAACTTTGGTTTTGAGTTATTTAGTTACATATGCTTGATATTAATTAGTATCTCTTGAGAATGAGTACCGATGATGTGTTATACTTGACTTCAATGAAAAAGAAAAAAAGTGATGAATAAACAAATCAATTTGATTCTTTTCATGAGTAACCGGGCCTCTATGGCTCAGGAAGCACGGAGTGTTCGCGTCAAAAGTGAAAGGGTGAGAAAAGATTAGCATTGGTTGTCTTGATTTGTAGCCTGACTGATTCGAGTAATTAGGTCTTCGGGGTATCTTAAAGCCTAGTGCCCTAAAGTCATCTGGTTTGGGAGTCACTGACTGAAAGCTTGCTACATGGATCTTTCAGAAAGCTTAATAGATCAAGACATTGCACAACCAATGAAGCAATGAAAAAAAAAAAGAAGAATGAAAAAAAAAATGAAAAAGTCATGTATGTATGTTGGGAAGTATGATTTCAATAAGGAGAGCTAGTGAGTTGATGGGGTATGTGCCTTAATATATTCAGAGCTGGGTTATGCTACATGAGATGACTGCTAGTTCACTTTACACGAGGGAGCTCGAGTTGATTATTTTGAAATATGTTGATGTGAATTATGCATGGGGACCATTGCTTTGAATTGTAGAATTTGAAAGTTTGAAATTATTCTTAAATGCAAGTTTGTAACTATGTATTGTAATCTTCTTCTTGAATTAATGTTGAAACAGAATTTTGAATGTTTGTGGGTACCATTTCTGGAAACCCTCACGAGACTATACTCGTCCACTAGGGGGAACCTAGGGGTTTAAAGGCTTGTTGCATATGCTAGATGCAATCGTTTCTCCCACGAAACTGGAGTTGGGTAGTTTAGTTGGTATTTGTTAGTTTCTTTTGTTTTAGTTTTGTTTTATTCTATTGCTAAGGGACTAGCAATATGTAAGTTTGGGGGTGTGATAGGCGTTGAATGTTACGCATTCTAGCCTCTTAACTTATGTATTTTATTCTCTTAGTGATAGATTATTTTGTGATTTTACTTTGTTTTAGTGTTTTCTGTATTTTCAGGGCCTTAATGATTATTTCAGTTAAAACCGTGCTTTTGGGTTTTTAAAGAAGACATCCAAGATGGTGAGATGAAGCCTACATCAAGGAGATTCACTCAACCATTTATTTCAACTCAAATTAGCCCAAGAAAGAGGTCCAAGAGAATTACAACTGCTAAAGAAGGTTTCGGGCCTGAAGCCCAAATCTGCGCATAATACAGTCTTAATCCCGTTTTGGAAAATGGACCAGAAGTCTTATTTTTGAGCCTCAAATCGACATGATTCTCGAGTAAGGTTAAACGAAATTTGATTCTGCACACTTTTGTATTTCACGAAAATTCCTTAAATCGGACTTCTAGTGGGTCAAAAGTCGGGCCGAAGTTAGCAGGAAAAACCCACCTGATTAGTGCTGCGGGAAACCCTAATTTATTCCTAATTGGATTAGGACTTTGGTGCATTCTCTTGGGGAATAAAGGGAAGACTTGGAGGCTGAATTGAGGAGAGCTTACACAGAGATTAGATAGAGAGAACAGAGCTTGGAGAGTCTGAGAAGGCTGAGAAGAAAATAGAAACATATTACAGAGCCATTGGAGAACAAAGTCATACGCGTAATTCAGAAAGATGATGTCTTCTTCCTCAACAGTTGAAGCTTCTTCTTCTACCATGAGCAGCTAGTTCATCCACTAGAGTTTTGATGTAGCCCTAACAAAGCATCAATGGTTTGATTGTTTTAATTATTGGGGACCTTTATATACATGCATAGATTGTGTAATTCAGAGGATTCTTATTATAGAATTGAGCAATAAAAGTCTTGTAAATTCAGTTTCAATGATTTCTTATCTTGTCTTAGATATTTAGTTGTTGTTATTGAACTCAATCTCTTTTGTTTTCTGTGATCATGAGAGAGATTATTACACAATGGTAATCACTGAATATATTATTATGAGCTTTGATGGATTATGCCTAGAGAAGATGAACCATACTGCACCCTAGATTAGAGTACTTAGGCAGATGGCCCATGCCAATCGAAGATAGTCCATGGCTTAGCCTTAATCATATGTTATCTTCTTGACGGATGAAGGTGAGCTTGTAGCCACCAACACCACTTATGCATGATGTAATTCCCCATAGTTGATTCAATTGACCATTGATTGTGGAGTTAGTGGTGAACTCAAACACCCTAGGTTTCTCTCCTATTATCTTCAATATCTTGTTTACTTTGATTTATTTTATTTTATCTTTTAATTAATTTAGTTTAAAAATCAGAATTCTTTTCTTATAAATTTAATTAGAATTAATTCAGTATTCCAACTCATCAGACCATAATCCCTGAGGTACGATACCCCTTTCGATAGCCCTATTCTGCAAGGAATTCATTCTATTGCGAAGTGCGGAAAATTTTAATTGATATACTTTTTGAGTCACACTCACACACGAATCACATGTATTGAACTTGAAAGTAGGATTTTATTAGTAATGGAGAAGATTAGAGTCCAGATTTGTTACTTTAATAATATTTCTCTATGTGGATTTTGCTTTTGCCCATTTTCGGTTTGCCTGTGCTTTATTGCTAGAGTAGAGTAAGTTTGTAAATGAGTCACTAAAGATTATTCTACTTTGTCCGTTTTGTGTTATTTTTTGTTTCTGCAGTAATTTGAAATTAATTGTTACTTAAATCAGAATGTGGGTTGATGAGTGAAGAAGCAACGTAAGAACATATAAAAAATTATGGATGATTGTTCATGAGTTGTGTATTTTCATGATTTTAGCAGTAATTTGAGGATATTGTTGTGACTGTAGTCGAATTAAAAATGTTGTTGGCAATTTGAGGATAATGTTGTGACTGTAGATATATATCCTTTTTTTTCTTTTCCTTCATCATCACAAGTCCTACTTCCCTTCCACCTTTAATTTCTCATGTCTCTATTCAATGGGTTTTTGGTATCTTTTGAGTAAAAAAAATTTGAGGGTGTTAGATTTTCGACAATTCAAAGTTGCATTTAAAGATCCTCTGCACAGGACATTGAATTGGGTAATTGATTTTCCTCAATCTCATATAAAATTTGTTGTCGCTGAAAAAGTGTTCCAATTTGGTCATCTAGACCATTAAATTCTTAAATTTATTGCAATAGATTCAATTTAAATGCAGCTTCAAAGTGTCCCCTATTTGAATACTATCATCAGATTTAATGAGATTGAAAAACTGAACAATTTCACCGGTAGAAGTGTTTAAGTCTTTTTATTTCACTACTCATAAAATTATTTTTACTACAAATATATTTAATAAAATAAAAAGATTAACACTCACTTGATTGAATAGGATCCATACATATTATAATAGATCTACAAATATATGGGTTACAGCCGAAAGTAGGGTGAAAATTAGTGAGAAAATAATAAAATAAAGATAGAAAAAGAAAATAAAAAATAATAATGATGAAAGCGCTAGGTTCAGTATGGAGACGGGAGCATGGTACCATAACTCGGTCGGAGTCTAATCAGTTGCGTAAATACCATATTGGGTAACCAAGAACAGTGGGATTGGGCTCAATGTTATGTGAAAAATATAAAACCATGCAAATGTCTATTTTTTACCAATAAATTTTAATTAATCATCTATTTATGTCTATTTTTGACCAATAGATTTTAATTAATCATCTATTTTTTTCTTTGGTTAAGAATGGTGCTTTTAGCTTTAATTTGCTTTCTTTGTCTCTTTTTATTTTTATTTAATGGATTTATGTATACTTATAATCTGAACTTATAACTTTAATTAACTTTCATGTATCTTTTTATTTAATTGAATAGTAACAATGTCAAAATTAAGTTTATTTCTCCATTTATTAAACTAACCTTATTCATTGGACATTCTTTTTCCTCTCCATTTATTAGTGGTACACCAGTAGATAATTTCACCATATTTGGCAATGTAAGTTAGTTTCTTTATAAAATTTTATAGATTCCTTTTAGACTTATCATTTTCTATGTCTGATTTTTAAATTTTTTCTATATCAGGTGAATCATGATGTCGAGTGCACAGTAAGAATTTTATTTATTTATTTATTTTTTAACATCTATATCTTATCTTATTTTTAAGAATTCATTGGATTTAATATGTAGGTTAATTTCTTGAAAAAAAGAAATTATTCTATTGTTATTCATGATGAACGTGAGCTCAATATCATTAGAGCTGCGAAGGTGAGTCCACTCATTACATTTCTTTATTTGTTATAATTTTAATTAACTTTTCTTTTTCCATATTCAGTTTTTTAATAATTTTTAGGTGGCCAAGAAAGATTCAGAGGCTTGCACTTCGCGCAAGGGAAAAGAAAAAGTGGGGGTGTGTTTTTTATCATTAATTTTGTTTTGTTTACTATACACGCGTAAATATTATTTTATTTTATGCATTTTTAACAATTACCATCTTTTAGGGATCTTTTGCTTATGTTATATTCATTTTATGTAATTATCATATTGTCACTTTTTAAAAATATTTAGTATAGAATGCTAAAACCAACGTTTATAATTATTTTAACAGTTAATTGACATCTTATAGGAACCTATTCCTAATGTCTCAAAAACTACGTTTGCACATTCTGTGGTGCCATCTTTTGGAACTGCCATATCAACACCTCATCAGTTGCATTCTATTATTCCTCTACAAAGAACTCCGATAACAGTGGCAAATGTGACATCTAATATGCAAGCATCACCTCAATTAGAAGTGTCTTTTGATCTTTCTCTTAGAAATCTTAGTCAAGTGTTTCTTACTACTAATCTAAATCAGTAAATTTTGGAACATGCTCCTCCATCAAAAGCTGCAATTGCCCAACGTTTACGAAGAGAGAGAGAGAGAGAAATGAACGCCCTCTGGTACAACCAAGATTTTTTCCTGGTTTGCCTCAGCGTCGGCCTCGGCCTCGGCATATGTTCTTAGATCATGAATTAAATGGATCAAATATCATTCAAAATGATCATCTGAGTGATGAATTAGAAAACACATGTGCCAATGCAACGGTCAATGTTCGGTCTAAACATAATATTCGTCGGCATTCTTTGGCTAACATGAATGTAGCATGTCCTTATTGTAAAGCCTTACACTGGATGGATGAAAAATTAAAAACTCATCTTGCGGGCATCCTCTTTTTGGAACATGTTGTCTGCAAGGAAAGATTCAATTACCAGCTCTGCTTACACCCCCTCCAGAACTTGCATCATTATACAACGGTGATGAAGATAAATCAAAATCGTTTTGTTGTTATACTCGGGAATATAATGCAGCTAATGCATTTACAAGTCTAGGTGTTCAAATGGATGACAGAGTTCTTAGTGGCAGGGGTCCAACATCATTCACCATTCATGGAGAACTGCGACATCGTATAGGGACGCTTTTACCCCAATCAGGACAGGAAGCAAGTTATGCTTAGTTGTACATTTATGACCCTGAAGCGGCTTTAGACATTCGTAGTCGTAAAAATTTGCATCTGAGGAGGGATGTTCTCGAAGATATTCAAAAAAAATTGTTGTAGTATAATGCATTTTTAAAAAAATTCCTTCAAGCATTTGCAATACTAGAGCAATTGAATTCAGCAGACCAAAATATACCGGCCTATCTTCATTACTCTCCATCTTCAATAGTAGATCGACGAAGGTATAATCTGCCGACAGCAAATGAGGTTGCAGTTATATTGCCAGGAGATGGAACTCAAGTCAATGGAATGAGAGATATTGTTGTGCGCTTGAGAGGAAATAATGAATTGATGCGAATTAGTGAATGTCACCCTGCTTATTTGCCTTTGCATTATGTTTTGTTGTTTCCTTACGGTGAGCTTAGATGGGAACCTGAGTTAAAACAGTGGAACATCCTAGATGGGAGACATACAACTAATAGACTTACCTAGTTACAGTTCTATGCTTATCGTTTGTTTGAACGTTCTTCTGAGTACTCAACCATTTTAAGAGGCAAAAAATTATTTTAGGAGTTCATTGTAGATGCTTGGGCCGCTACTAGGCAAAATCGACTGACATACTATAAGTTAAATTAGCCTAAACTCCGTCGGGAACTCTACCAGGGTCTGACAGATATTTCTGTAGATGGATTTGAACCACATCAAGTTGGGCAACGAATAGTTTTGCCTTCTTCATTCTGGGGTAGTGCAAGACATATGTTTGAGATCTTTCAAGATTCAATGGCAATTACTCGGTACAATCAACATCCAGATATCTTCCTTACAATGACTGCAAATCCTAACTGACATGAAATTACTTCAGCTTTATTACCACATCAACAGGCCACTGATCATCCTGGTTTAGTTGCCCGTGTTTTTGAATTGAAGCGACACGCTTTAATGATGGAGTTAGATAATAAGAAGGTGTTTGGCAAAAAAGTTGGTCATGTCTTCACAATTAAATTTCAAAAATGGGGGTTGCCGCACATGCATTTACTTATATTCCTTGAAGGTTGAAGCAAAATTCAAACATGTGCTCAGGTGGATAAAATTGTGTCATCTGAATTTCCATATCCAAATGAAGATCGCACACTTTTTGAAACTATCAAGAGTTGTATGGTTCATAGACCGTGTGGTACTCAATATCCACACGCATCGTGTATGGAAAATGGTAAATGCACTAAGAGGTACCCTAAACAGTTTTCAGAAGAAACAAGTATAGACCAGGATGGTTACCCACTATATCGACGACGCAATGATGGTCGCGTTTATTTTGTGAGGGGACATGATGTTGATAATAGAGATGTTGTGCCATATAATCCGTATTTGTCCAGAATGTTCAACTGTCATATCAATGTGGAAGTTTGTGCGGGACTGAGATGTGCAAAATATATTCACAAGTATATTTACAAGGGTCATAATCGCACGACAATGATTTTAGGCGGCGTAGATGAGATTCAGCAATACCTTGATGCAAGGTATATCGGGCCGACAGAAGCTGCTTGGTGAATATTTGGCAATCCGATGCACGAGGAACTTCCAAATGTTGTGAGATTACAACTTCATTTACCTGGAAAACATTAAGTTGTTTACAATGAAGCTGATTCAATGCATAAGATCATGGAACGGGCTAAGGCTGAAGTGTCAACTCTTACTGGTTTTTTGCGTGCGGTGCTTCCAATGCAGATGCCCGTGCATTTATTTATCAAGAATTTCTCTAGCATTATGTATGGCACATTCAAGAAAAGAAGTGGACAAAAAAACAGAGGGGATTTGCAATTGGTAGAATGTACTTTGCTAACCCCAATGAAGGTGAGAGATTTTACTTGCGTTTGCTACTTACTGTTGTTAAAAGACCGCGATCCTTTGAATGTTTAAAGATCGTCAACAATATATTGCACGAAACATTCAAATCTGCATGTGTTGAAAGGGGACTTTTGGAAGACGATGAAGACTGGGTGCAATGCCTTGATGAAGCAGCAACCATAAAAAATGGACGTCAGTTGAGAAGTTTGTTCTGTGTTATTTTGATACACTACTCCCCACTACAACCGCATGTGTTATGGAATAAATTTTTAATGCATATGTGTGATGATCTTGATTGAACAATTTCTAAAAACTTTGCGATTCCCAATCCAATTGAGTCTCAAATCACGGATTATGGTTTGTATCTTCTGAATCAGCTACTAAAGGAATCTGGTAAGAGTTTAAATAACTTTCCGCCAATGCCACTGCCGACTGGCAATTGGAGCACGATAGTTGAAAATAGATTTATCTGGGAACATCATCAACTTCAAGTTGAGGCACAACAATCAAATGTTCAATTTAATGTTGACCGCCTTAATGATGGACAATGTGCTGCTTATAGTGCAATTACTTCTTCAGTTCTCAAAAATGAAGGGATAATATTTTTCTTAAGTGGTGGTGCTGGAACAGGAAAGACATTTTTGTATAATACAATTGCAACGAAATGTCACAGCCTTGGACTCATTGTTATCACTGTTGCTTCATCTAGTATTGCTTCTCTGTTATTGGTAGGGGGTCGTACTGCACATTCTACGTTCTGCATTCCACTAAATGTGTTGGAAAATTCAATTTGTGGGTTTACGAAACAATCGTTGCATGCAGAGTTGTTTAGGGAAACGAAACTAATAATTTGGGATGAAGTCCCTATGCAACACAGGTATTGTGTGGAAGCTATTGATCACACTCTTCAGGATATTTGCGATAATGAGAAGCCATTTGGGGGTATTACTGTTGTTCTTGGCGGAGATTTCAGACAGATCTTACCAGTTATACAAAAGGGCAACCGTGAGAAAATTATGGGCACAACTTTGAGACGCTCCAGACTCTGGAATCAAGTACACGTTCTAATTTTGAATTTGAACATGCGGCTGAATAGCACAGACACTGCAAATGCGGACTTTTCAAATTTCTTAACGGAGGTAATATTTCTGAAAACATACAAATTGTAATAATTTTAGTAGCGTGTTATTTTTTGACATCCCACCTTAACAATTTTAATTTTTTGTTTAGATTGGATCAAACCCAAAAGAAAATATAGAACTTCCACAGACAATACAAAAGTGCAGGAATTTAGATGAGTTACTATGTGCAATTTATCTAGGGTTGAGTGTTGCGAATACAGTTTCACCAAATATTTTAAATGAGCGTACAATTCTTTTGGCCCAAAATGATGATGTTAGTAGTATCAATAGTGTTGCATTAAATATATTTCCTGGGGAGACGGTTACTTATTTTGCAGCTGACAAAATATTGGAAGATGAGTTAGTAAATCGAACCATTACTAATCGATATCCTAATGAATTTTTAAACTCATTAGATCCTTCAGGGTTACCACCCTTTGAGCTGAATTTGAAAGTATGATGCCCTATAATGTTGTTGAGGAACATTGCGCCCAAGGATCGCCTATGCAATGGCACACGACTGATGGTTGTCAAGTGTGCACATCGCGTAATTGAAGCACATATTCTGACGAGAGATAAATGTGGTAATTTTGTCTTTATTCCAAGAATATCCTTGACTCCATCCTCTTCAGAAATGCCCATTAAAATTACAAGGCGTCAATTTCCTGTTCGACTGGCCTATGCAATGACCATTAATAAGTCTCAAGGACAGTCTGTTCAATTTGTTGGGGTTGATTTGCGCACACCAGTATTTAGTCATGGGCAGTTATATGTTGCACTGTCTAGATGCACCAGTTCTGATCGTATAAGTATCCTTCTTCCAGACGACGGTCTACATTCCACAACAAATATTGTGTACCCAGAAGTTTTATTATAGTGTTCTAATCAAAGTGTGTTATCCAATATAACTTTGTAGGATTGGGATGCTGCTGCAAGAAAAGTCCGATATATCAATTCATCTTCACTACATAATTGGGGATGTAATGAGGTAATTCAATTTTGTGTTATTATTTTGTAAATTGTTGTATATAGTCCTTTTTTGAAGGCGAAGTACATTCATATTGACGCAAAAATATTCTTCTCGGTAGTGAAGAAAATTTATGCTTCATCTTGGAAGAAGTAGAGAAGGAGACGTGTGGTCATTGTATTTTTTGTAAACAGTAGCTAATGCAAATAGTGTTTTGTAAATATTTGTTTATTGACACGTTGATTATATAAAATTAGTTTTTATTTCAGTTCAATAAATTTTTTTTTTATAGTGCCGTAGGCACGGGTAATACGCCTAGTATATATATATACACACATACATATATTCTGTTTAGTTATAGAAATAAACTTGTAAATGATAATTTGTATTAGGGATGCTATAGATTCTAAAGAAGTTAAAACTACTTTACCCTTTTTTCTAGTTTGCTTCCTGTTGTATGCTGACTGTACTTCTCTGTTTCCTCTTAGTGTTTTCCTCTTTTGGAGTATACTCTCTATTGTTTTAGTAGCTTGTATTCGACTAACCTTCCAGTTCATAAATATCCTTTGAAAGCAGATTCCTTATTATTTTGATTTAAAACAAAATGGAAAAGGCAAAAAAAAAATGCACAATTTTAGACAATAACATTTTTAAAAAAATATATTTTGTTAACAACATTTTGCTTTATTAGTGTGTATATTCATTCATTTTGAAATATTATTTTTTTTATGAATTGCACAGGTGTCGAGTTGACTTCACACATGGAGATGCTTTAATTAAGTTTTGGTAGTTTATGGATGATGGTTTTGAACATTGGTGTATGGATTATGATTAGCATTAATTAAATAAACATGTGTGTAGTTAGATATGTTCTTTTAATATATTGAATGGTTATGAATGGTGCAAATGAGTTTCACACTTTTGATGTTTGTTTAATTTAATGTCTTGTTTTTCGTTAAGTTTGTTATTGGTGCTTGAATGTGTGGTTATTTGCTTGGATCTAGAATTCTCTTACTTGGCAATTTTATTTATTTTTTGATCCTTTACTTTTCCCAATTTTTAATAATGGTCATGATCTCATTTTGTCTTTCTGTCAATGTGTTGGGCTGAAACCTAGTGTTGACATGATCTTTCATCCCCAACCAATGAAAGAAAAATGGCACTACTCTTTCGCAGATATTGTAGTTGTCAATGAAAAATGCTTGAAACTAATAGTTGGTGGTATTCACAGGTACTCTCTCTACTCCCACCATTTGAAGGAAAATTACTTCTTGAGCTAGGAGCTGGTATTGGTCATTTTACTACTGAATTAGCTAAGAAAGCTGGGCAAGTTCTAGGATTGGACTTTGTTGAAAGTGCTATAAAGAAGGTAATTTTTGGCCCTTGATGAATGATCATTAATCATATTGTGTAAGGTAGAATATAAAGTTCTTTCAGTTCAGAGTTTGTCATAATTTTTTTCTTTTGATGTCCTAACATGTGGCATGAAAGCATCAATTAGTATTATAAAATGTCAAACTTTTATTTGAAGTTCTATTTGGAAAATCTCTTCACCTTCTTTTGTGGTTTAATTGAAAATAGTAAAACTAAAAGAAGCCCTAAAGCACTATGGTAATGTCACCGTGTTTAGTCTATTATCACTTCAACCAGTGGATTGACCTTCAATGAAGATCAATAGAGATTGGGCATGTATAAAACTCTCTCTGTTTCTGTATGTGGTGACTCAGGCTTGGACTCACATCCTCTGATTCATGTCAAATTAACTCCATTCAGAATCTAGGCCTTTAAATTAAAATTTCTGTTACCACTTAACCACTATATAGTTTTGAATAATGTTATAACTTAAATTCAGCACGCTTCTCAATTGAACTCATGTCGTCTACCTCTAATTTAATGCAGTGATGTATTTTGTAATCTTGAGCTCTATGATGGAGAATATTAAATGAAACTCTTATGATGTATTTAGTGCAATGATGTATTTTGTAAGTCTCAACTTTTTCAAAAGTTTGTGTAGCCCATTTAGGTGTGAAGGAGGCAGTAAAAATTATATTTATATTGGAATCAAGACTTGACCAATTAACCAACAAGTTCCAGTAAGCTCTATAAAAAAATTCAAGCATAGAACTAATCAATCAAATGTGTGTGTGTGTGTATACTCCAAATATTACCTTTAATTGCTTATAACAGAATAATATTGTTAGCAAATACTCATCTTCAATTTCAGCTACAAATAGAAACAAAAAGTTTAATAGATAGAAGCATGTCTTTCCAGTGTTGGGCTTTCATACATAAAATAAGGAGAAAAAAAATCAAAAGCAAATAGTTTCTTTGAAAACTACATATAATGAAGATTATATATATATATGTGCTGGGTTATGGCATTTTAAACTTGATTTGATTTTTAGCTCAACATATATAAGGCTTGCTCAAGGAATCTCCAAATTGCTTGTAGTCCTATACTAGGGGCATGGCAAATTGAGTAGCCTTGCAAAACGAGAAGTCAATTGATCATAGGGTAGTTACTTGAGCATACAATATTGCTAAGTTCCGAAGTAGAATTAATTTTTTTTTTCTTTTTTACATTTATTTTCATTTTCATTCTAATCAGCAAAATTTAGATTTCTTAAACTTTCTTTTGCAGAAAAAATTCCTTGTGTCAAGTCACCGGAGAAAGTAAAATCTGTCAGAAGTAAAACATAGAGACAGGGTAAGCTAATTTTTTTATCATTAGCTTGAGGCTTGAGATTTAGGACCAAAATGATTATAAAATTATTGTGACATGTTAGCATCTTCATTGACATATTGGCATTTTTTTATGTAGATTTTTTAGAAATTTGAAGGTAAACTTCCATTAGGTACTACTGATATTTTAAGTGCAGATTTTCATTAGGTGCTGCTAGTATTTCACCAAATAAAGTCTTTAAGTGTTTCAAATTTTATCACTGTGGCTGATGTTTGTTCTTCAAAATAGGAGAAGATTTTGTTAACTTTTCATATACATTATCATCGGTATTAACTTGTCCCATTTCATTAGGAGCAGAACAACACCTTGACTCTCGAAGATACAATGTTTAACTCAATTCGTTGTTAATTTTCTGATCATGTGCCAATTACTTAATATTTGAAATTATTAATACTACCATCCCACTCAAACCTATAATTTGTAATGTCTTGTTTCACAGAGTTTTGTTATTTAGTGAGCAATAACTTCACATGAACAATAAAAATATAGAAGCTCAAATATATTAGCTCTAGTATTTTGGAAAATGATTTTCATATACTCTATCTCTATTCCTTTTTCATAGGTAAGTATAAAATAGCATCCATTATTATCCATTAGAGACTTAAACCCTTATATGTATATTTAAAGGGAAGATGAGGTATTTAGGAAAAAAGAAAGAAAGATGAGATATTATTTCAACTAAACTCTTAAATAATGAATATACTAATTAATATCAAGACTCTTGAGGAGTGATAAACTCAATAACACTAAGGACTCTATCCCTGATAGAAGTTCCTAACTCCATGACTAACATATATATGATTATGTAAAGAATGGGATTTGCTTGGGAGAATTCTAAAGTAACTCCATTTATTCATGTTTAGTGGTATATTTTTCTTGTCCATACTTGATCTTAGGTTTCTTTTTCCTGTTTTTGCCTTGTTATTTTATGTTGAGATTGTGGCTGTGAGATTTTTTGGAGATTAACATAATGGCAATGATTTTTTGTTACTGTTAGTGTGTGGTTTAGCCAGTGTGGTGATTTCTTTGTGCCCTATTTTATTAGCTTTTGGAGTCTATTGTCTTCTCTTGTTATGTTGGTGGCATAGTGCTATGTTCATGAATAGGGATGATATGTGAGATGATGTTAGTCGGATGTCTTATTTCAAAAATACTCCAGGTTGTGTTTTAGTGAAGCTTAGTAGAATGCTTTGTTTACTCTAGGTAGTGGGTTATTTGTTGTACTTAGTATTTTGTGGACAAAGTGATTTATTTTTGTATGGTGGGTTTGGAGTTTTCAAGAACATGGGGTATATATCTTGGAGGCTATATGATGGCTTTTACCATTTTTTGTTTTAGATATGAAATTGCTTAATTTTAAAAAAAGAATTGTTATCAAAAATTTTGCTCTATCATTTGGAGTGCTTTGTTGACGATTGTGTTTCTATCTACAACTTTGTTTCTATCTACACTTGCATTGGTTCTATTTGGTAATTTGTTTAGTGTTACTCTTTTTCTTTCTTTAATTTTTTTTCCTTCAAGTTCTTAACATTATTATAATATTGAAGTTAAGACTTGTGTGATGTAGCTACTTGCTTAGATTTTATACAGCTTAATATCTACCATAGACAATGAGGTGGAGAAAGTGTCAAGAAAATTGAAAGTCAACTTTTGCTAGGAAATGAACAATGTGAAAATCAATGTATTGGAGTAAGTAGGAGTGTTAGGTTTTTGAATTGAATGATAATTGCAAATTGATGAATAGTTCAATAGGAGTTTTAGGAATTTGATAGTGTTTCTGACAAATGGATATATTTCCTTCTTTTTTTGTTGTTGTTATTTTGGCATATTGAACATTGATGAATTGTAAAAATGTCTTTAGTCTTTTGATATATTTAATGGTGTAAAATGTATTGGTTTAGTTATTGGCATTAAGTGAGATTTGTTAGCATTTTATAGTGTTTAGTTGAATTGTTGGTAGTACAGGTCATATGTAGATGAGTAATAGGTACCTAGCATTTTAGGGTGCTTTTGTTAAAAAAAATAATTTATATGATATTAATGTGGGGCAAGAAACCTTGTAAATAAAAGAACATTCCTCGTAGAAAACAAACAAAAAACTTTTTCACGAGTTCCTGCGATATGCTATAAATATTTAGAATTATTAACAAAGGGTCATGTAACACGTAAATGAATTATTAATGAGGAATTATGTCTCTCGTACATAAATTTTTTACGTAGACAAAATATTTTTAGACAGAGAATATTTTACTTTATTACAAGGGTTATTATTTGCCATAGAAAATTAAGAGTATTTACGAGACCTTAATAGATGTGGGCCTAGTTTGCGCTGTGAATACCTTTTAACGACGTTTTTGGCCTCTCGTAAAAGGCCTTCTTTCTTGTAGTGATGGTTCACCTTTCTTATTCAGTAAGTACTAGAAGAATCACAAATCTAATCACAAATCTAATGTCACTCGTGAATTATAGATGTGTGATATCAAAATATAGAAAAATATTTTACCCTAAATATACTTTATAAGCTTACTCTCTCTAAAAATAATAATTCTTAAGGCATATATGTAGAGAAAACATAGATAAGTACATATAGGCAAGGGAGTCCTAATTCTACTTGGAAAACAAGTTAAAAACCAATATATAACTTTCCTAGATTTTCCAAACCCAATATGAATCATAATTTTTGTCAAAGTCAATTTCCCATTTAGAACTGGATAAGTGGGACTGGTGCTCAAAATGTAGGACCGGTGGGACTTTTAAAAATTCATGCAGAAACCAAACTGCAGAGCAAAGCTTGACCGATCATGGAAAATGGGGACCATTCCTATTTTGAAAAACCCTAATTTTTTCCAGCCCTAGTTTTCCAAAATAGGCTCGAAAATATAAAGTGCAACATGTCCTCACCATACTTACCTGTACTATATGATGTTCTCACTGATTTAACTGTTTCCACACACTTGTGTACCAGTTCGAAGATGTTGATCAATATAGAAAATAAGATTACAACTCAATCAATCTAGGTTTGAAAATAAAAATTCGCCAATTACAAATTTTTATCTTACAATCTCCCCCTTTGGCAATTTCGTGACAAAAATGACCTAGACAATTATAACCTAACCCATTGAAAAAATCATATTACAATTTAGCTAAAAAGCCAAAGAAATAAATAGCTGATTCAATGAAGCTTCACATATGTGTTCAAGACTGTTAGAAATAAAACATGTATCTGCATATCACCTAAACAACACAACCCATGAAAAGATTAATAAAGAAATATAAATAATTAACATCAATATGAACAATTGTTAATGCTCCTCCTAAAATAGAAATATCTTATTAATGCATCTCCCCATTTTTGTAACAAATTGACAAATGAAGATCAGAGAGAGCAATATAAATAAGATAAATCATAAATCATAAGAGAGAGAACAAGACATTATCTGAGCAAAATAGAATGAAATAATCACTGATCATAAAGATAAAATACTATCCATAACATAACATTAGTTTTGAATCAAAACATAATATACAAAAAATAATCTAGACATCCATATCTAATAAAAAAAATATCAAGTCTAGGAAAAAAAAACAAAGCCTAAAGCCTAAATCTAGTCCTCAGCATCATCTTCATCATCATCAGCATCATCAGCAACAACAGGGACAAGTTTGCCAATCCTAGCATGTAGTCTATCAAACCCTTCCTGCATGAACCATATAACTTGGTTCATTTAATTTGCTGTCACTGGAGTGTCAGTCACAGGAAGAAGAAAAAAAATCATGACCTCCAGTCATTGCCTGTCTAGCTCATAAGCTTTCCTATCCTTCTCTATCTTGTTCATCGAATGAGTAAACGAAGTAGAATCAATCATCTCTTCCAATTTCTTAGTGTCTGCTACTTTAGGAATAGGAACCCTAGCAATCCTCAAGATAGCCATCACAATCTGTGGGTTTTTGTTACTCTAAAGTTTATCCTCCTATCACAGTGAGTGATCTCATTAAAAAAGTAAGGGAAACACTGGATTGTATTTATGGTGAGTATCAAAAGTTTGAGTCGGACACTTCATCTTCAACTCAAACTTGTAATGTCATGGAGGTTGATCAACCAAGTAAAGTGTTGATTTAAAAGATATCTAATTGCAGTATTTACAACATTTGGAACAAATAGGAAGTGGGAGAAACAAATCAGAAGTGCAGAGATATTTAGAGAAAACTTGTGCAAAGCATGATAACTTTGACATCTTGAGTTGGTGGAAGGTAAATAATTCAAGGTATGAGGTTCTTTCCAAAGTTGTACGTAACATTGTTGCTATTCCTGTTTCCACAGTTGCTCCTGAGTTGGCTTTTAGTACGGGAGGTCGTGTTCTTGACCCATTCTGTAGTTCTCTTACTCCTAAGATTGTGGAGTGCTTGATTTGTGCACAAGATTGGTACTGTGCCTCACCATTCCTGATTCAAGTTGAAGCAAAAACCGATGAAATTGAATCAATTGAATCAGATGATTTTCATTTTATCATATAATTTACTTGTAAGTATTTGTTAACTGTTAACAGTTTTTTTTATAAGTATTTTAACCCTTTTTTTATAAGTATATTTGTTAATTTTTAACTTGAATAAAAATATTTACTCTTGTAGCCATGAGTTGCTTAACTACTGCATGAGGACGTTTGAGATTGAGTTCGGGTAGCAACATGTCACAGTTGATGGTAAATCATTTTATTGTTGATAGATGTTTAGTAATTTTCTAAATACATTTAACTAGAATTTAGAAATTAACTAAATGCATTTCATTTTTCAGTGGACTTCTGTTTTCTCATTGATGCCGATCAAAGAATTTTTGGAGGCTTGGAGCTTGAGAATTGTTGTCTTTGTTGTTTGAATTCTAGTTTATGAATCTGTAATATATTAAGATTTTAATTACTTTGAATTTGTGTTACTTTTGAAAGTTTAGTTTTTTGCTTGGGATTTCAATTTCTATTATGTTTGAAGTTGTTTGATGCTAGATATTATGTTTCTACTAGTTGGATTATTATGTTATTACTGTTATTTGTATTAGTTTTTAGTAATTTTTAAAAAAAATTATATCATGATTTAATTAGGTTGACACTTGACAAATAGTAGCTTTAAAAGATTTAAAATTGATGCTTGAAATTGGTTTGCAGTAGGCTTGAAATTGAGGCTTAAAATAGGTTGATATAGGTTAGTGAACCATCGAACCGAATCGGACCAAACTAGTTCTTCGCGGATCGGTTTGGTCTTGTTCTATACCATTAAACGATTCGGTCCGGCTCCATTTTTAGTGGAACTGGACCATACGGTTTGGTTTCAAAAAAGGCCAGAACCGGACTGTGTGCACCCCTACTACACAGCCTACTACTTCACAGTCGGGCTTTAAGGAATTGCTACCACCACAGACAGTGTCATCAGTTCAGAGTTCGCGAACACCAGCTAAAGGAGTTGCATCTAGCACTCCCAGCCAGCAGTCAGGGTATTAGGGTACTGGGCAGCAGGGCCAAAAAGCATAGGGCCATGCCTTCACTCTTATTCTAACAAAGACCTCGTTAGGACCATTAGTCGTCCAATGTATATTCCTTGTATCTAGGTCGTGGGCTAAGGTTTTAATGGACTTGGGTGCATCACATTCATTTATTTCATATAAATTTGCTTGTGTTTGGGGTTGGAGGTGTCATATTTGGACTCGACTTTATCCATTAATGCGCTAGTTGGTGGTAAAGTGACATTGGGTAGTGTATGCCGATCATGAGAGATCGATAATTCAGGACACCGATTAGTGTTTGATTTTATCTTTCTCGACATGGTTAGTTTTGATATGATATTGGGTACGGATTGGCTATCGAACTATATGGCCAACATTGATTGTTAACGGGGAAGAGTGACCTTGTACACACCGGAAGGTGTTAGTATTTGCTTTGTGTGAGAACGAGATGACTTTTATCTATCTTTTTTGCACAGTCCTAGTGATTGAAAAGGACTTGGGTATTTCTTAGCAAGCTTGCTAGTTGATGGTGATGATGGGACACTTAGAGAGCTTCCTCGTGTAATATGTGAATTTATGGATGTGTTTTTGGGGGACTTGACAGAGTTGTCTTCGAAAATGGAAGTGGAATTTGTTATAGAACTTACTCTAGGTACCGTTGATCGGCGTTAAATGTTACACATTCTAGCCTCTTAATTTGCATATTTTATTCTCTTAGTGATAGTTTAGTTGTGATTTTACTCTATTTTTGTGTTTTCTATCTTTTTAGGGCCTTAATTATTATTTCAGATAAAACCATGATTTTGAACTTTTAAAGATGATATCCAAAAAGTTTATATGAAGCCTAAATCTAATGGATCGATTCAACTCCATATTTCAACTCAAATCAGCCTAAGGAAGAGTTCCAAAAGAATTATAACTGCTTAAGGAGATTATGGGCCTGAAGCCCAATTCTACGCATAATCCAATTTTAATCCCGTTTTGGAAAATGGTCCAAAAATCTTATTTTCGAGCATTAATTAGACTTTATTTTCAAAAGGTTGAACAAAATTCGATTCTGGAGATATTCATATTTCACGAAAATTTCGTGACTCGCACTAATTCAAGGTCAAAATTGAATTTCAATTCAGAAAAAATACTTTAGTAGATTTTCTCATAAGCACTTTTGCTATTTTATTTTACTTGGAGAACACCCCAGAGGACCTCTATATAAGAGAAACAGATGAGTAGGGTTAAGGGGGAGAAAAATAAGTGAAGGCGAAAGCAGATAAAACAGAGACAATTTGAATTTTATTTATTTCATTTTATTATATTTTTTATTATTTTGTTACCTTCCTCTTCTATCATGTGTAACTAAACTCCTCAACTAGGGTTGAGGAGGAAACCTCCATTAATGAAGTGAAATTATTTTGTTTATTAATTGATTTTCATGTGTATGATTTAAATGCTTATTATTTTTTCTTCGTGTGATTAATTATTTTATAGTTCTTTCACCATCTATATCATGTATATGTGGTAGTTAGAAAGTATTATAATTAATCTAAGCTTGGGTTTGTATTTCTTAAAAGTGATAAATCTTTGATCTTATATTTTTCATTAAATTGGATTCATAAGATGCTTAGATTTTACACTAGTAAAGCGAAGAAAAATCTACCTTTTTAATATATTTTTTATAGTGCTTTATTATTAAATATTGAGTAAGCAATAGATTGATTTCTTGATTGCTACTCTAAATTTGAAAATTAATAAATGAATATTAGAAGCTTCATGGATTTAATAGTGGTGGAGTCCGAAACCATAGTCATTTTCTCTATTTAATTTCAATAGTATTATTTTATTTGCATGATAGTTTAATTTCTCTCAAATCAACCAAGTTTTGTTTAAACTAGATTAGTTTTAAGTTAATTTGAATTTGTATTAATTTTTCTTCTCAAAGCATTCCCTTGGGTTCGACCTCGTTCTTGTCGATCTATACTTCAATAGATTTGTACACTTGCGAGTTATTTTACACTTTTAAAACAACATAAACTGCGCCCATTTCTATTGCAACGGCTGAGTTGAAAGAGCTAAAGAACCAATCGCAAGAGCTATTAGACAAGGGATTTATATGTCCTAGTGATTCCAATGGGAGCTCCAGTTCTTTTTGCTAAGAAGAAACACGGGTCCTCGCAGCTTTGCATTGAGATACAAACACTATGAGTTTTTTATGATGCCGTTTGGTTTGACGAATGCACCGACAATATTCATGGATTTGATGAACCAAGTGTTCATGCAATGTGTATTTGGACAAGTTTGTAGTATTGTTCGTTGATGACTTCCTAATGTACTTGTCTTCAGAAGAAGAGCACGAAGGGCATTTGAGGATTGTATTGCAACTTCTAATAAAGAACCAATTGTATGCCAAATACGAGAAGTGTGAGTTTTGGTTAGTGGAGGTGAAGTTCCTTGGACATGTTGTGTCCAAAGGAGGGGCTTCCGTGGATCCATCCAAGATAGAGGCGGTGATGAGTTGGGAAAGAACTAAGAACGTGTTTGAAATACGAAGCTTCTTGGAATTGGCTGGTATTATCTATCACATCCCGAATCTCAAAGACCCGAGTTACGACTAAAAGAAAATATAAGAAAAAAAAAAAGAAAAGGATTCGAACCCCAGACCCCGAGCCGACATCAAAGTTGTCATTGCGGAAGCGATAAACAACTTAACTATAATCAGCATACACTAAACATGCTCAATAGAGAAGATAAATCACAAAACTCCTGAATATAACATGTCATACAAGTATAGAAGTACTAAGCCAATAGACTGGCCCCGAATAACGTAACGTACATGTTATCCAAGTTATACCTAGTACATACAAGTATAACTACAAAACACCAAAATATATATATATATATATATATATATGCCACTTCAAGCTTTTTGGAGCTCAAACAACATCCTTTCCGTCCCTATTTTCTGAAAAATATGGTACATTTGTAGGGTGAGCAATAACGGCTCAATAGAAATTACTCAATTGTCCCCCCCTAAACATTTTAAACTGAACTAAGAATTCCTAAGGGGACATGCACGTAACGTTATTCTTTCTAACATGTTCCTATTTCCTTTCCCACATACTTCACAAGTAATCGCTAAAATACATTTACACATAAGCATGAAATATAACATGCCCATAAACAATGAAGCTATAACTCGTCCATAACAACAGAGTAATAAACTATTCATAGTGGTTTAAAAAGCATAAAACTTGAAATGAACAGTTTTCTTATTTAGATGCAGTGCAAATGACACACACACCCACACAACACATGCAACTCAAATAGTCGTGACATGATAAGTGTTCAATTCTATGCATTTGAACCCTTTTTATTGCATATGTTAGTCCCATTTCTACGTTTACCGAGATATGTTTACGATATTTTTGTGTTTTTGATGTATTGCAGGTCTTGTAGTGAAAGGAGCAAAATTTGATGCTTTTTGTAGCTGAAGAGAAAAATCAGTAATGCAGCGAAGGCATCTCGATCAATCGAGATGTTGATCTTGATCAATCGAGATCTCGATTGATCAAAATCTCGATCAATCGAGATCCAATCTCGATTGATCGAGATTCTGCAGAAGTCACTTGCCCACTTGCTCACCCGCTCTCCCACTTGCAACAAAATCCCCCTTTTTGCACGACTTCATGGGATTATCTGACTTGAACAAGACCCTTGGGGACCTTCTTGATATAATGAATATATATATTGATATATATATATATATATGGTGGGCCCCAAGGTTGAAAAAGGAGCCATAAAGCACAAAGAAGCCACATTTCTCAAGGAGCTCTCACACACATCAGAGAGAAAAAGAGAGACATTCGGGAGAGGAGAAGAAAGAGCTGAACTAGACCTTGAAGCTCCATTTTCTTCATCAATGGAAGAGTGCAAGGCAGCCATGAGCAACTAACTTCTCTACTAGGGTGTTGGTGAAACCCCTAGCCATGTAAACTTTTTCATCTTTGTAGCATATTGGGATTTGTAATTAAATATTGATTATCTAGTCTAGTGACAATGTGCACTTATACATTTCTCTTATATATTCACTTGAAGTGGAATTTATTCTTGTTTTAGAGTAGATTTTGTCATATGAATGCACAAAATTTGCATATTCCACAAGAATTGCAAATGATGGCTAGGTAATGGTTACTTTAAATGAATGCGTTGTGTTTGCTTGTATAAACCATGCCAAGATAAGGTAGTTTGGATGCATGTAGGTTCACTTAGAGAGTATGGTAATTAGGTAGTTAGTTAGGTTGAAGAGCTATGCTTGTTGAAGATGGATTATGATAGGTGGCACACACATTAATCTTTTGATATGTCATTGAGGTCACAAGCCTAATGACATTGTTAGGCATTTAATTTATGAATCACATGCTTGCTACACTTATGAACATGTGAATGGCTAGTGGTGGAAACCACCCCTAGTTCTCTCTCCCATCCTTTACTCTTTAATTTTATTATTATTACATTCATGCAATAGTTTTATAAACAAAAACTCAAAACCCTATTTGTAGGATTAAAGTGGAATTAATCTTTCTTTAAAGACAATTGCGACTAGTCCTCGTGGGATCGATACCCTCTATATAGAACCGTATCTACAAAGATTCGTGCTCTTGCGAGTGGTTTAATTATATTTTGATAAAAAGGGCAAAATTAAGCTTACAATATAATTGAAGTCAAAGCCACATCAAAATTTTGGCACCGTTGCTGGGGACTACGGTTTAATTGTCGCCATTGGAAGATTAAATCTGGTTTAATTCTTAGGCTAGAAATTCTTTCATTCTTTTTTGTATATATCTTGTTCTGATTTCTCAAATTTCTTGATTTTAGGTATACCACATAGCGGGCATCTAAAAGAATTAAAGTTGGAACCATTTGTGAGTATAAAGCCTAAAATTAGTGGGTTTGAGTTCATTCAAATTTTTTGTATATATTATTGTTTATTTTTCATATTGAGGTGTTGTTCTACTATTAATGCATGCTAGGTAGATGGTCCTTGTCACTTCCGTTGCTTCCGTGTAATATTGAACTTGAAAGAACACTTAAACAACGTAGAGGAACCTCTAGGGACCCTATATTGCCTAGGACTGAAAACATGGACCCAAATGAAAGACAACCTCCCAGACTACCTCTTTTTAATCATGAACAACAACCTCCACCTCCTCCTCCTCAAGGAGAGTTGCTTATGGACTTTTATCTTCCGACTACATTTGAAGTACCTTCATGTATTCAATTCCCGGATGTAGCAGGAACTCAATTCGAAATAAAGTCCTCCATCATCAATCTTCTTAATAGCTTCCATGGTCTTCCTAACGAGGATCCATACCGGCATTTAGATTACTTCCTCTCCGTGTGTTCCACCATTCGTGTACCACACTTTACGGAGGATGATCTAAAGCTGCGTATGTTTCCCTTCTCCTTAAAAGATAAAGCTAGAAGTTGGTTCAATTCCTTAGAGCCTAACTCAATCCATTCTTGGGCGGAGATGCAAATAGAGTTCCTAAAAAAATACTTCCCAATGGGAAAGACGAGTGATATTCGGAGAGCAATCACCGGATTCACCCAAATTGATCAAGAACAATTTTATGAGACGTGGGAGAGATTAAAAGATCTTCTTAAATCTTGTCCACATCATGTTGTCCCAAAATAGCAGCTAGTGCAAAGTTTTTATGATGGGGTGAGTGAGCAACATAGGCAAATGATAGACTCCGCTTGTGGAGGTGGATACCTTTTGAAAAGCCCTGATAAAGCATGGACACTTTTTCAAACCCTAAGCAATAATTCAGCTCAACACTCCTCCACTAGAAAAGGGAAGGCCACCCAACCTTGTAGAGGAGTGCATGAAATTTCACGGGTAGATGAGGTTGCCATGCAAGTAGAAGCCTTATCCTGAAAAATGGACTTAATCATGAAAAATGGGCTGCCTACTCCAAGCCAACCTGTTCAAAATCAGGAAGGGTGTTCGTTTTGCTATAGCACTTCACATTTTGTGCGAGATTGTCCTATTGCCGGGCAATCTCCCGATTATGCTCAAGTGCAAGCGAATGCCTTGTACTCTAAACAGATGAATGATCCATATTCAAATACGTATAATCCTGGTTACAAGAATCATCCGACTTTTTCATGAAAACCTCAAGAATCAAGTCCCTCTTCTCAAGGGCAAAATTCTTTCAATTCTCAATCTCAACAGCCTCAATATAAGCCAAATCCTCAACCTTACCATCAAAGATCCAATTACCAATAACCACCACCTCCTCCGAGAAGCCAAGGCTTTGAAGAAAGAGTGATAAGCAATCTTGAGGCTAATACCCGCTTATTGCAAACTCACTCTCAATCAATCTCTAAGCTGGAAGCTAATGCTCAATCTATGGCTAGGTTAGAAGCTCAAATCGGGCAACTAGCTAATGCCTTGAATAGAAGAGAGGAAGGTAAGTTACCGAGTAAATCGGTGGTGAATCCTAAGGGTGTTCATGTGATTGAGGATCCATCATCTTCATCTTGTAATGCTCCTCCGGAGCAAGTTCAATCAATCACCACCTTAAGGAGTGGTAAAATCATTAATTCCAAGGTAGGGGAGGAAGAGAGAAAGGAATCCCAAGAGCAATCCAAAAATCTAAAAGAATCCCAATTAAATCCAAAGTTGTTTTCCTCAAATCCAAATGTGAGCAATGTCCCATTAAATCCAAAAGGAAAGGCAAGTGAAGTTGTGTCGTCATCAAGTCCAAATCTTGACACTTCTTTTGAACCTCCGGTTCCTTTTCCTCAAAGATTGAAGGAACCTTCTCATTTTGGGAAGCAAGGAGAGAAAATCCAAGACATGATGGAGATCTTCAAGCAAGTAAAGATCAATCTCCCTCTCCTTGATGCTATCCGGCAAATTCCCTCCTATGCTAAATTCTTGAAGGACTTTTGCACTCAAAAGCACAAATCTAGGAATAATGCTCCTAAGAAAGTCCTCTTAACTGAGCACATAAGCTCTATTTTCCAACACCAAGCCCCTCCTAAATTCAAAGATCCGGGTGCTCCGACTATTTCGTGCACCATCGAAAATCAATCTTTTGAAAAGGCACTTCTAGATTTAGGGGCTAGTGTCAATTTGCTTCCATTCTCAGTTTACCAATAACTAGGTTTGGGGGAACTTAAGCATACCACAGTTGTGTTGCAACTTGCCGACCGCTTGGTGAAGCAACCACGTGGCATAATTGAGGATGTAATCATTCAAGTGGACAAATTCTACTTTCCGGTGGACTTCATAGTCCTTGACACGGAACCAGTTCAAAATCCAAATCAACATATTCCTATCATTCTAGGTCGTCCATTCTTGGCCACGACAAACGCTTGCGTTAATTGTCGTACCGGAGTGATGGACATATCTTTCGGGAATATGAAAGTCCGCTTAAACATCTTCAATGCTTCCCACCACACATCCGAAGATGAAAGTGAGTGTTTTTGTATTGATGTAGTGGAAGACCTTATTCAAGAAGCACTTCCTTCTATCCTTTCCAAGGATCCTTTGAAGGCATGCCTAAATCACTTCAACTGTGACAATTTTGACATTGAGCAATCCATTTGTGAAGTCAACTCAATGCTCGATGTCACTACTGTCATGGATGTGCCTAAATGGAGAGTTCTTAGAGACCCTTTTCCTCCATTGGTTAATTCTGTTACTCCCCACGGAGCAGTGGAATTGAAGGACTTGAAAGACGGATCATTGTTCAAGGTAAACGGGCAGCGCTTAAAAGTGTGTGTGGATGACCAAGTTACCACAGAATACGTGGATGTCGTCACTTTGATGGATCCCGTATATTTTGACTCGTGAGCCGATTCGGACGTCATGCCATAGACGTGTAAGGTGGCGAAGCCATGGTAGCTATCATGCTTCCATGATGTCCCTTTAATCCAAGGTAAGTTTTGTATCTAAGCAATTTAGTATCTAAGTCCCATAAGTCCAAGTCCATGAAGCATAACTCAAGCTGGCTGTTTTTGAGCATCTCGATTGATTGAACCAAGATCTTGATCAATCGAGATTTCGGTCTCGATTGATCGAAATAATGCAGAGAGTTGGTCAAGTCCAAAGTCCCTAGAGGTTGTATTCTTCGGTAGCACTTCAATAGGTCCTCGATCGATTAAAATTTTGATTGATCGAAAGAGGATCTCGATTGATCGAAGTGAAATTTTGATTGATTGAGGAAGGAATCTCGATTGATCGAAAAAAGATTTTGATTAATCGAAATCTCGATTGATCGAGATGCACATCTCGATCAATCGAGATTGACGCGATGCCTGCACGTGAGCCGAGTTCTTATTTAAACCGTTGGGCTTCCCTCTCATTTCCACACTTCTTCCTCAGACCATCCGACTTCCTCCTTTTCTCCTAGCGATCCAGAGCTTCTCCAAGCACCATCCCGCACTTAATCTACCATCCCCGACCATCCACCGCTGTTTGCCGTAGTCCGAGATCTCCGCGACCACACTCACGCTCATCTCTTCGCGGCTGCGAGTTGGGTCTTCATTTTTTTTATGCCGATCATCATCTTCACCTTGAGGTAAGTGATGCATGGCTATATTTTGCTTCCTTTCTCGCTATTTTTATTAGTTTCTCGGCATAATAAGCATAGGTCGGTGATGTTGGGTGGAATGGTGCATTTGCTATGTTCATAGTGGGATTTTGTGGATTTCAGGGGGGGTAGGAATGCATGCATGGGTGAGATATTGCATTATTCTTGCTTCGAATGCTTAATGTACGATTTGCAACTGCGGCCCCGTCGCTTAGGTTGCATCCGCTTACGCTGCCTTGTTGAGAGCGAATTTTGAATTCATATGTCAGCACCATGGACTAGGACCTCATTTTAATTTTTATTCTTTCATTTTTATTCTTAGTTTAGCTTTCCTCTTATTTTCTTTTTATTTACGTAATTTTTGGAATCAAGTGCAGACTGCTCCGAGATCATGGCGAGGGTGAAGAATGCCCCTGGTGCTGTTAGAGATGTGCCCAGGCGAGCCTTCCGGTCTCAGAAGTTTCACCCGGAGCAGATATTTGACCTAAGAGAGTTTGAGACGCGTCCCGACAGCTCGTGGGCTGTAGCCGAGCTCAGGACGCGTCGCCTCGATTGATTATGTGTGCCTCCCACCGATGTGGCACACGAGCGCTTGGTGTAGGTATTTTACAAGCGCATGACCTACTCCTGCACAGCGCCGGCCACATTAGAGATGGTTGTGGGCACCACGGCGATCACTATCACGCCGAGTCGGATTGCGCAGATGCTTGGCATCCCTCACCAGCAGCCTCCAGATATCGTTGATCAGAACGGTTGACCGATTTACAAGGCCGAGCTGCCAGCAAACACGACGCTATTCTCCATCATGATGGACATGTGTGGCGGGGCGTTTACCATGCCCAGTCACAACTGCACATCCAAATCAATGTGCCCTAGCAGATTATGGTTCTTGGACACCGTTCTCATCAAGAACGCATGTCCTCTCCAGCATGTGGCAGAGCGCAGAGGCGACCTCCTCCGTTGCCTGTACGCTTTTCACACGGGCATGTGGTTTTTTGTCCCATCGCTGATATGGGGGCAGATGTTCAAGATCTGGGACGGCCTCGTCAATAAGAGGATGCGGCGAGCAGCGAGTTGGCCGCTTCCCTTTCCTTTCCTAGTCGCAGCTTTTCTCAGTCGTGCCAGTATACCGATCAATGATACTGACATTCAGTTGGCACCGCTCACCCGCTTCATATCTTCTCAGTGGAAGCAGGTGAGGCGACACTTAGAGCAACAGGACCACCAGGGCAATCCACCAGAGGATGTAGATATGGATGCCCCAGTGGAGATGGATGAGGGAGAGCCTGCAGAGGGTGAGTCATCTGATGCGGCGATGGAGGAGGATGAGATGGATATTGCTGCAGAGCGGCATGACATCCTGGCGATGGGCTACTCCTACCTGGCAGCTGACGTAGAGCGGCTCTAGTAGGGTTTTGAGGAGCACGTCCAGGTAACGCAGAGTCAGCTGGAAGGCATTCGGACAGACATTTCATCTCTGGCACAGGGTTAGAGGGCGATTTTAGATGAGTTCCGGGCCTTCCGACAGGACCTGCAGTTCCTGTTTGTAGGAGAGCTTCCACCTCCACCTCTACTCCCACTGAGCCACCACCACCACCACCCGCCCTCGAGTAGATCTCTCTACGTGCACTTTTTATTTTACTTTATGTATTTTTCTTTCTTTCTTTCTTTCTGATAGGCCATGTTGGCCATTTTAGTTTTTGTGTATTCCACATCCATGTACCCTTTGTACTAAAACTTCTGTTCACATATATGGAATACAGTTCTTTTTTTATATACCATGTGTTATATCTTCTGTCTTTATTTTTACTTTCTGCCCATATCTCTGCTCTCTATACTTTGACTATGTATGTAGTACCACTTGCCTACTTGTTATATGCGATTCAATTGATGATTTCCATTCATTATCGCCTGGTTTCAATTCCCGATATTGTTGAGATTGCTTCAATACAGTATGGCGTTAAAAAAGAAAGGCAGCCCCTTTGCATGCTATACGTTAGCGTGCTTGGATAGTCAATATCTTATCGCATCGATCTCTTAGACAATTGGGAAACACCAGTTCAGACCCTTAGATATGCAGGGATCTTGGCATTATCCGTTTGTCCATAATTCTTTTATTATGTTCTATTTATCTACTTTTTGTTCCATTTAATGCTCGTGGTATCTAGTTGGTGTTCCGTGCAGGTTTTTCTCATTTACAGAATGACCGCCCGTATTGGAATGCCATTTTTGTCGCATTCTGCAATCCTGGTAAATTCTTTCCTTGTTCTTCTTGTCCAAACATTGAGGACAATGTTGCGTCTAAGTTTGGGGGTGCGGTATGCTATACCACTTGCATATGCATGCAATGTTCAGTCATTATATTGATTGTCATTGTAGAGCAAGTTTCTTTTCTTGATATTTTTGCATGCTTGCTATGATGTCTTGCTTTTTAAAGGAAGATCATTCGAATAAATGTCCGAGGTAAATGTAGCAGGTAGTTAAGAACTTTAACATTGTAAATACCCGCACTTTTGCAAGCTGTATAATAGGCTAGAACGGTCTACATTTTTGTCCAATTATGAGCACGTACAGTTCTTGCCCTAAATTTGTCCTTAACCGCACAAATTTGCACACATGCATTTTAAATTGTGGGGTATAAGTCTGATGGAGAATTTTGTAAATTTCTGTTTTTATCTGAACAACTTAAAGAATAAGTTCTTTCGGTTGTTGTAAAAAAAAATATATTATAAAATAAATACAATAAGCCTTCTCATTCAATAAATCAGATTTCTGTGCCTCAAAGCAGGGAGTATTCGCGTATAAATGTGCAAGGTTGAGCAATAATAAGCGGGTGGTTTGCTTAAGCTCATCGCCTTGTAAGCTCGGTTATTAAGTCCGAGGGGTGTTTCTTCACCTAATGCCCTAAAACCAATTAGTTTGGGAGTCATTGGCCCAATGCCGCTACATGGGCTTACAAGAAAGCAAAAAGAGCTAAGCATTGCACGGTCATCCACACATGAGCAATCATGAATGTTTTGTGATAATGAACAACTATGTCGAGCGTTTTCAATGAGTTTTTCTTTTAAAAATAGATTTGTTCTTATTCTTCTCCAAATATGACAAAGTCACGCTCTAGAATGCATGTTCACTTTTCAAAGAGGATTTTGGGGTCGGAATCGATATGTTTGTTCGGACTGGCCATTATGTGGGGACCGTCGTTTATTTATAGCTTGTGAAAGTCCATTTTTGCTAATGACCGCATAGTTCTGTAATACTTGTTGCATTTTCCAAAACTAAAATGAACGGATAATCACCCTTTATCTAGTTGATGACTGAGCATGAGTAAATTTTTGTATAAGATAGTTAATTTCATTTTTGTAATATTGCATTACTAAGGGACTAGCAATATGTAAGTTTGGGGGTGTGATAAGTGTTCAATTCTATGCATTTGAACCCTCTTTATTGCATATGTTAGTCCCGTTTCTACGTTTACCGAGATATGTTTACGGTATTTTTGTGTTTTTGATGTATTGCAGGTCTTGTAGTGAAAGGAGCAAAATTTGAGGCTTTTTGCAGTTAAAGAGAAAAATCAGCAATGCAGCCAAGGCATCTCGATCAATCGAGATGTTGATCTCGATCAATCGAGATCTTGATTGATCGAAATCTCGATCAATCGAGATCCAATCTCGATTGATCGAGATTCTGCAGAAGCCACTTGCCCACTTGCTCACCCGCTCTCCCACTTACAAAAAATCCCCCTTTTTGCACGACTTCATGGGATTGTCTGACTTGAACAAGACCCTTGGGGACCTTCTTGATATAATGAATATATATATATATTGATATATATATATATATATATGGTGGGCCCCAAGGTTGAAAAAGGAGCCATAAAGCACAAAGAAGCCACATTTCTCAAGGAGCTCTCACACATCAGAGAGAAAAAGAGAGACATTCGGGAGAGGAGAAGGAGGAGCTGAACCAGGCCTTGAAGCTCCATTTTCTTCATCAATTGAAGAGTGCAAGGCAGCCATGAGCAACTAACTTCTCTACTAGGGTGTTGGTGAAACCCCTAGCCATGTAAACTTGTTCATCTTTGTAGCATATTGGGATTTGTAATTAAATGTTGATTATCTAGTCTAGTGACAATGTGCACTTATACATTTCTCTTATATATTCATTTGAAGTGGAATTTATTCTTGTTTTAGAGTAGATTTTGTCATATGAATGCACAATATTTGCATATTCCACAAGAATTACAAATGATGGCTAGGTAATGGTACTTTAAATGAATATGTTGTGTTTGCTTGTATAAACCATGCCAAGATAAGGTAGTTTGGATGCATGTAGGTTCACTTAGAGAGTATGGTAATTAGGTAGTTAGTTAGGTTGAAGAGCTATGCTTGTTGAAGATGGATTATGATAGGTGGCACACACATTAATCTTTTGATATGTCATTGAGGTCACAAGCCTAATGACATTGTTAGGCATTTAATTTATGAATCACATGCTTGCTACACTTATGAACATGTGAATGGCTAGTGGTGGAAACCACCCCTAGTTCTCTCTCCCATCCTTTACTCTTTAATTTTATTGTTATTACATTTATGCAATAGTTTTATAAACAAAAACTCAAAACCTATTTTTAAGATTAAAGTGGAATTAATCTTTCTTTAAAGACAATTGCGACTAGTCCTCGTGGGATCGATACCCTCTATATAGAACCGTATCTACAAATATTCGTGCTCTTGCGAGTGGTTTAATTATATTTTGATAAAAAGGGCAAAATTAAGCTTACAATATAATTGAAGTCAAAGCCACATCATGACACACGCATCAACAGAGCAGTCCTCAGACAGTCTTTCTGTACATTCCGTCATTCTGGATTACTAGTCCGCAGGTCGACGTGAAACCACTGGCCAGTCAGGTGGATTTATCAACCACCAAGTATCTTTGTGCCATTATTTTCAATTCTGACTATTTAAAACTTCTCGAAAATCATAACTCAC
Organism: Cornus controversa; assembly: GCA_026545225.1. Taxonomy (NCBI): domain Eukaryota; kingdom Viridiplantae; phylum Streptophyta; class Magnoliopsida; order Cornales; family Cornaceae; genus Cornus; species Cornus controversa. The sequence continues at coordinate 5,110,361 of CM048849.1, forward strand.
ACATGATATGTATAGTATGAAAAAAAATGATCAATATGAACAATGTAATAACAATGTCCATAATAATTATCCTCATAGCATTGGTTCTATATCTATGTGCACCAAGCTTTCAATGAGTCATTCCTTAAGCAAAATTCCACGTGAGTAAATGTCTCTTTTTAATAGGGCTTTAAACCTTCAAATCCTTTTCAGTAGGGTTTTAAACCTTCAATTTCAATGCGTGCATATATATATATATATATATATAGTATCAAGACATAACCAAATTCCTAATTTAATCAAATTAGTACACCTAGGCAATTTATATGTTACCTAACAAGCATACTTGAACTTTCAAATCAAATATGTTAATTTAACACAAAATTATGCTCTAGTATATTCTAAGCATAATTTAAAACATTTAAACAATTATAATTTCATACAAAAGTCATGTTGCATCGTGGAACCCTAGCTCCAAACATTAAAGTATGGTCAAAATTTCAAAATTTCTCCTAAGTGTTACCTATCATGCTCAACATGTTCAAAAGGCGTACACAAACACTTAGGTACTTTAAATAACCACCTAGCATGCATTCTCAACTAATGTGCACATGAATGACCAAAATACCCTTAATGGTCCATAAGTTGTCAAATGAAACCCAATTCATCCATTAGTATTCCTATACATTAATTAAGTAAAATGTAAAATGCTTGAACACACATTAGCGACAAGGAATACATGTCACCACTTTTTTCCAAAATACTCTTCTTGAACAAAAGTTAAGCTTTTTACTCCAAGACACTAATGGATGACCCAAGACTTCCATAATTTACAATCATTAGCACAATTACTAGAAAAATAATTTAGAACTTCTAGTTCTTACACAACACTAGAGTTATCAAGATTCAAAAAGGATTGAAGAAACCCCCAAATTGAATCTTGAACAATTTGAAACCCTAACTTTTCTTCAAAAGCTTTAATGGAGAAATCAATAGAAAGGAATGGAAGCCTTCAAATTCCAAAGCTTCTAACACTACAAACCATACACAACACTCATTCTTCAAACTTCAATAAGTGGAAAAGAAGATGAAGAGAGGAAGTAGAAGAAAAAGATGGACAAAAGTGGTGGAAAGAAACACTTACATGCTACTAGCACCAACACTAACCACCACCAACAACCTTGGACCAAGCCTAGCCTTCAAGCACCTTCAATGGAGGAAGAAATAGAGCAAAATGAGAGATGGAGAGGAAAAAGAAATGGCTGGCAGAACTTATGGGAAGAGAGGAAGACAATTTTAACTTTTATAGCTCAAAACATATAGATATACATCTATATCTCCCACCCCTTCTAGAAGCTTCTAGACTCCCCCAAGTGAAAAGTCTCTTTTACCCTCCATTTTACTCTAAAACTACCACAACGCCATTCTTTTTCAAAGAATTTTCGATGGTGCCATCCATAATACAAAATTACTAAAATACCTTTCACTTTAAAAGAAATGCCGAAATCGTCCCAAATCTTTTTGGAAAAGACTAACATATCCTCATGTCCCACCATCCCATAGAACTATTCTTTAACTTTGAAAATGCCCAGGATCAAACCAATACTTGAAATTGAAACCCGAACATCCAAACATATTCTAAACTTAGAAATGAAATAATAAAAATAAAAAATTTTAATAAAATAAAATAATAATAAAACATTTAATTAAAAAAAAATTTCAGGATCTCACAACCTAGCCCCCTTAAAGAGATTTCGTCCCCGAAATCAAGGCGTACCTCAAGTGTCGAACAAATTAGGATACTTAGAGTGAACCTCTTGTGCCCGCTCACATGTAGCCTCCTCGACGTCGTGGTGCCTCCACAAGACCTTAACCAACGAAATGGTTTTGCCTCGTAGCACCTGGTCTCGTGTGTCTAGGATCCGAACTAGTTATTCCTCATAGAACACATCCTTAGCTATATCAAGATCTGTCCACTGTAGTACATGTGATGTATCCGGTTCATACTTCCTTAACATAGATATATGGAAAACATTGTGAGCACCTGATAGTTCCTATGGGAGTGCCAATCGATAGGCAACTTCACCAATGCAGTCTAGTATCTTAAAAGGGCCAATGAACCGTGGCGATAACTTACCACTCTGACCAAACCTCATCAACCCTCTACGAGGAGCAACCTTGAGAAACACGTGGTCCCCCACCTCAAAAGACAAAGGTCACCTCCTATGGTCAGCATAACTTTTCTGTCGACTCTGTGCTGTGACAAGTCTCTGCCTAATTGTCTTGATTTTCTCTGTAGTCTCAAGAACAATATCAGGCCCCAAAGAAGCAATGTCCCCGACCTTCGCCCAACACTCTGGTGACTGACACGGTCTACCGTATAACACCTCATAAGGTGTAGTCCCAATACTAGCCTGAAAGTTATTGTTGTACGCAAACTCTACCAATGGCAAGTGATCCTACCAACTGCCAAAAAAATCCAAAACACAAGCCCGAAGCATATCTTCCAAGGTCTGGATGGTTCGTTCTGACTGACCATCTGTCTAAGGATGAAAGGTTGTGCTGAACTTCAGCTTCATATCAAGGGCAGTTTCAAAACTATGCCAAAATTGTGACGTAAACCGTGGATCCCTATCCTACACTATAGACACCGGCACGCCATGTAGCTTGATAATCTGCCCAGTGTACAACTTGTTGAGTACCTCTACACCATCGGTCTCCCGAATAGCCAAAAAATGAGCCGATTTGGTCAACCAGTCAACAATGACCCAAATGGCATCGTGCCTCCTCAATGTCCTTGGAAGCCCGGCCACAAAGTCCATAGTAATGTGCTCCCATTTTCACTTAGGTATGGGTAATGGTTGCAACAATCCAGCTGGTCTTTGATGCTCAGCCTTCACCTGCTGACAAGTAAAGCACCTAGCAATAAAATTTTTCACACACAGCTTCATACCCTTCCACCAAAACTGTCGACGTAGATTGTGATACATCTTCGTACCACCAGGATGAACTGCAAGACGAGAGCAATGGAACTCCCTAAGTACATCCTCCCTGCATGCCAAAGGAACAAACATCTTGCCTCAGAATCGTAAACCATCATCCGAATGTAAGGTCCAATCCTCCACCGCTTCACCTCTCGAGATCCTAACTCGAATGGCCTCAACATCACTATCCTGTCTCTGTGCCTCAATTATGTTGCTCACGAGAGTAGGCTGGGCAACGAAACTGAACAAAGTGGCTGGGTCACCATCCTCACTGAAGTATAAGCCCATCTCCAAGATGTCCCCCATCATCTCCCACTCCCGAATGGTTATACTTGCTAGTGAAGCCCGCGACTTTCGACTCAAGGCATCAGCTGATTCGTGTGTGAGTGCGTCTCAAATTATAATTACCACACTTCGCAATAGAACGAATTACTTACAGAATAGGGCTATCGAAAGGGTTTTCGAACCTCAGGGACTGTGGTCTGACTAAGTTAAATTGTTAGGACTAATTCTAATTAAATTTAAAAGAAATAAATTCTAATTTTTAATTCTAAATTAACTAATGAAGCAATTGAACAAAAGCAAGAAAAACTAAGGAGTGTAGAGAGTATAAGATAAATCTAGGGTTATTGATTTCACCACTAACTTCACAATCAACGGCCAATCGAACTAACTATGGGGAATCATATCATGCATAAGTGGTGTCGGTGGCTACAAGCTCACCTCCATCCGTCAAGAAGATAACATATGATTAAGGTTAAGTCATGGACTATCTTCGATTGGCATGGGTCATCTGCCTAACTACTCTAATCTAGGGTGCAGTATGGTTCATCTTCTCTAGGCATAATCCATCAAAACTTTTAATGATATATTCAGTGAAAATAATTGTGTAATAATCACTCTCATGATCACAGAAAATAAGAGGGACGAGTTCAATAACAACAATCAAATATCTAAGACAAGATATGAAATTATTGAAACTAAATTTATAAGACTTTTATTGCTTAATTCTATAATAAGAATCCTCTAAATTACACAATCTATGAATGAATACAAAAATCTCCAATAATTAGAACAATCAAACCAGTGATGTTTAGTTAGGGCTACATCAAAACCCTGGTGGCTGAACTAGCCGCTCATGATATGCCTTGTTCTTCAATGATTGTCCACTCCAAAAGCTCTTCAAAGTTGCTGCCAAGCCTCCTCAATACAGCCCCAATTCATCACTATTAATAGCCAAGAGAATATGAAGAGTCCCCACCTAATTACGAGACAATTAGGGTTTCCCGCAGCCCCTAATCAAGTGGGTTTTTCTGCTGACTTTCTGCTCAAGTTTTGACCCAGTAGAAGTCCAATTCACGAATTTTACGTGAAATACAAAAGTGTGCAGAATCGAATTTCATTCATTTTAAATGAAACTTAAGTCGATTTGAGGCTCAAAAATAAGATTTTTGGTCCATTTTCCAACATGGGATTAAGACTGTATTATGCGCAGATTTGGGCTTCAAGCCCGAAACTTTCTTAAGCAGCTGCAATTCTCTTAGACCTCTTTCTTGGGCTGATTTGAGTTGAAATAAATAGTTGAATGGATTTCCTTGATGTAGGCTTCATCTAATTATCTTGCATGTAATCTTTAAAAGCCCAAAATCATGGTTTTAACTAAAATAATCATTAAGGCCCTGAAAATATAGAAAACACTAAAATGAAGTAAAATAACAAAATAATCTATCAGTAAGAGAATAAAATACATAAGTTAAGTGGCTAGAATGTGTAACATTCAACGCCTATCACACCCCCAAACTTACATATTGCTAGTCCCTTAGCAATAGAATAAAACATAACTAAAACAAAAGAAACTAACAAATACTATCTAAATTATCCAACTCCACTTTCGTGAGAGAAACGATTGCATTTAGCATATACAACAAGCCTTTAAACCCCTAGGTTCCCCCTAGTGGACAAGTATAGTCTCATGAGGGTTTCCAGAAATGTTACCCACAAACATTCAAAATTCTGTTTAAACATTAATCAAGAAGAAGATTACAATATATATTACAAACTTGCATTCAAGAATAATTTCAAATTTTCAAATTTCATAATTCAAATCAATGGTCCCCATGCATAATTCTCATCAACATATCTCAAAATAATCAAATCTAAATTCCTCGTAAAAAGTGAACTAGCAGTCATCTCATGTAACATAATCAAGCTCTGAATATATTAAGGCACATACCCCTTCAACTCATTAGCTCCCCTTATTGAAATCATACTTCCAAACATGAATACATGACTTTTCATCATTTTATTTTTCATTCTTTTTTTTTCAATTGTTTTATTGGTTGTGTAATGTCTTGATTTATTAAGCTTTCTAAAAGATCCATGTAGCAAGCTTTCAGTCAGTGATTCCCAAACCAGATGACTTTAGGGCACTAGGCTTTAAGATACCCCAAAGAACGTAATTACTCGAATCAGTCAGGCTACAAATCAAGACAACCAATGCTTATCTTTTCTCACCCTTTCACTTTTGATGCGAACACTCCATGCTTCCTGAGGCATAGAGGCCCGGTTACTCATGAAAAGGATCAAATTGATTTGCTTATTCATCACTTTTTTTTTCTTTTTCATTGAAGTCAAGTAAAGACATCATCGGTACTCATTCTCAAGAGATACTAATTAATATCAAGCATATGTAACACAACAACTCAAAGCCATAGTTTATACCCCCACAAAATTATGCTAGTGTGTCTGTGCATGTAAGGAAACTAAAATCAATCACTCCAAAACATGTTATTGCAAATCATGATTAAAATCACTTAATTTAAACCACAGTTTCCAAAGATCTAAAACATACCCAAGAATTGCAAGTTAAGCACCTACATAAGGTATTAATCCCTTGAATAATGTAAAAACATTCTATCTTAAAACAAAATAAAATAAACTAAGAAAATAAAATAAACAAAAATCCTAAAACAAGAAAAATTTCACAAAAATTTTCCCCATATGCAATAAGTACAAAAATAAGGCATTGCCTCACCCCCAAACTTAAAGTGTACATTGTCCTCAATGTATATCCAATCAAAACATAGAGAAGGGTAAGAACGAGAATACCAGGAATTCAGAGAACTAGTGGTGAGAAAATAGAGCAAATCAGTTGTATGAAGACAATGGAAGCACACCCCCAAACTTGAATGCAACAAACTGTCAAAACAAACCACTATACCCAAAAGACCAAGTGAAATAATATGGGTGAAAATAAAAATGAAATAAATTTATTTTTTTTAAACTGAAGAAAGAAAGAAAGAGAGAAACAATATGAAAAATAAAATAAATAAGAAAAAAAATAATAAAATAAAAATAAATAAAAATACAAAAGATAGTTACCTCAGAAAAATGAAAGAAAAGGTGGTGTCGGAGCATCCAAATCAACCAAATGGTCCACAATCATTGCGCAATGTCCTCCCCCAAACTTGTAACATAAAACCCCTCAAAGAAATCACCTCACCTCCACAATTAATTCACACCTCTTGTGAAGAAGGAAATATGAAAATTTTGAAACTTTAATGATGATGGAGAAGAACAAGTTGGAATAGATGATGATGGTGATGGATGATGATGATCAAGTAGGTGTATGACAATATGAGTGGAAGATCTTAGAGTGTAAATTGATGTTGGAGAGGCATAAAGAGGCACCAAAGCTAAAATTTTAAAGTGGGAGCAAGTAGGTCACCTAGAGAGAGCAAAAATAAAACAAAAAAGATCAGATTGGGCCTTCAGGGGCTGGGGCGATCGATCCCCCTTGGTCTGGGCGATTGATCTCCCAGCTGATCACCTGCTCACATAGAGAAAAAATGGGGGCGATTGATCCCCCTCCAAATAGGCGATCGAGCCCCCCTACTGATGCCTGTTGAGCCTCTATCGCCCAAGGTTAACCGAGACGTGTATTTTTGGAGTCTCTATCGCCCAAGGTCGACTGAGAGCTCATTTTTTCACCCGTCTTGAGTCCAAAGACCTCGGTAGACCTCTTGGCATCCTTCGAAAGCAACTTATACATCAAAAAATCAAAGAAAACACATCAAAACGCAACTAAAATTGAAAGAAAACTTAAGAAAACTAAAACCAAAAATTAAAATCAAAGAAAACTAAAGAAATTAAAGAATTAAAATACATACAAATCCTACAATTTAACGTCCGTAGCAGATAATCAACTCCAATTTAAGGTTCACCCAATGCCACATCTCTTGAGGAGATTTAACATCGTCCCTCCTATGTGATCCTCACTTCCTTGTATTGAACTCAAAGTAACCGGAATGGTCTCATTGGCTTAAAAAAATACATCTCTTTGCTTTGACGAAAGATGTTTCAATTTTACCCATGGAGGAGACTCTAATGATGGCATCGGAACAATGCTAGAAAGAATAGGCAATGGCTCAATTGGAATCCTCCAAGGTGGACTATTTTTCATGGTCACTACATCAAGTAAATCATTCACCCCCTCAATGGACTTCTCAACATCATGTGATAGAGCAACCAGATCAACTTCTTCAACATAATCATGAAAGTCATTCATGAAGAAACAATCACTCTCATCTAGAGGATGTTGAATGACATTCAAATTATTCAATTTCACCTTAGGCTCATGAGAAATTTCAACATTAGGACTTTTGAGCACTTCTTCTTCTTCTTCCTTCTCTCCCACCTTTTTATCAATTATTTTTCCACTTTTCAAAGTAGTGATGGCTTGAACCTTTTTATGGTGTTAGTTGCTTGAAGAAGAAATATTGTCAAGGACATGAACCCCTCTTGGGTTGGCAACTGGTTGGCTTGGTAGTTTCCCCTCCTCTTTTTTACTCAAGCCATTGGCAAGTTGTCCAAACTGAGATTCCAGTTTAACAATCGATTGAGAGTGAGAATGAACCAATTGAGCAGTGGATTGAATTGTTGTTGTAGTTGCTTGCACTATCTCTACAATAGAGTCAAGCTTCTCAATTTTTTCTAGGACAATCGTCATCTTGTCTTCAATAACAGAAATTCTTTGTGCCATAGGAACTTGTTCTTGATATAATTGTGAAGGCACATAGTTCTGAGGTTGGAAATTGGGCTCAATTGCTGCCCCTTGCTCTTGTGGAAAATTGAAAAACTGCCCAAGTGAAGGATAATTATTCACATGGTGTATAGGACTCGAGCAAAAATCACATGGCTCAAATATAGGAGGATATGAAGTCTGATTAGGCACTTGACCAACCGCCATAAGTTGCACCACTCTCTATGCCACAACATCTACAATAGTAGACATAACATCTATAGAACCACTCTCAAAAATACTATCAACCTTCCTTGTATTGGATGGTCTACTCGAACGAGATGAAGACACATATTGCAAAGAATTGTCACTGAGATTCTCGAACAAAGTTTATGCTTCATCTTCACTTTTTAACATAAAAGTGCCCCCACATGATGCATCGACCATCTACCTGTTACCTTCTATCAGCCCCTCATAGAAACACTGCACTAACTGCCACATTGGAACTTGATGATGAGGACACTTCCTAAGAAGGTCATTGAATCTCTCTTTAGTCTTAAAAAATTGTTCCCCCTCAAATTGAGAAAAACCAATGATAGCTCGTCTGAATTGATTGGTCCTCCCTATCGGAAAATATTTCTTCAAAAACTCATTTTGCATTTAAGTCCATGTAGTGATAGAACTCGCCGGTAGAGATCTGAACCAATACTTGGCCTTTTTCTTCAAAGAGAATGGAAATAGTCACATCCGAAAAGCATCTTCAGAGAAGTTATGAATTTTCGTTAATGAGCAAACTTCTATGAAATCATCTAAGTGCTTGTACGGATCCTCATGAGTTAGCCCATAATAAGCTGGTAGCATCTGAATAATACTGGGCTTGATCTCATAGTTCTGTGCAATCATATCAGGCAATTAAAATTCAGCTGGCGAATTGTATGTCTCTGGGACATAGTAGTCTCTAAGCAATCTCGCTCTTTCCACAACAACATTAGGCACAATGTTGTTGTCCTCATTATTAGTTTCACGCACACCAGCCATGGCATCAATATTCTCTTTCTCTTGCTCAATGGTGTGGTGATTGAAGTACCAGAAGAAGAAAAAAAATTTTAAAAATAAATTAGATTAGTAGCAAAAATAAAAATTCTAAACTAAAAAAAAATAAAATAAATTAGTACTAGAAAAGAAAAAAAGAAATAAATTAAAAGCAAAATATAAAAAAAAAATTCCTAAACTAAAAATCCAATTAGAAATAATTCTAAAAATCCAAACAATCAAATAGACAGTCCCCGACATCGGCGCCAAAAATTGATTCGTGTGTGACTGCGTCTCAAATTATAATTACCACACTTCGCAATAGAACAAATTCCTTGCAGAATAGGGCTATCGAAAGAGGTGTCGAACCTCAGGAACTGTGGTCTGACTGAGTTAAATTGTTAGGACTAATTCTAATTAAATTTAAAAGAAATAAATTCTAATTTTTAATTCCAAATTAACTAATGAAGCAATTGAATAAAAGCAAGAAAAACTAAGGAGTGTAGAGAATATAAGATAAATCTAGGGTTATTGATTTCACCACTAACTTCACAATCAACGGCCAATTGAACTAACTATGGGGAATCATATCATGCATAAGTGGTGTTGGTGGCTACAAGCTCACCTCCATCCGTCTAGAAGATAACATATGATTAAGGCTAAGTCATGGACTATCTTCGATTGGCATGGGTCATCTGCCTAACTACTCTAATCTAGGGTGCAGTATGGTTCATCTTCTCTAGGCATAATCCATCAAAGCTTTTAATGATATATTCAGTGAAAATCATTGTGTAATAATCACTCTCATGATCACAGAAAACAAGAGGGACGAGTTTAATAACAACAATCAAATATCTAAGACAAGATAAGAATCATTGAAACTAAATTTATAAGACTTTTATTGCTCAATTCTATAATAAGAATCCTCTAAATTACACAATCTATGAATGAATACAAAAATCCCCAATAATTAGAACAATCAAACCAGTGATGTTTAGTTAGGGCTACATCAAAACCTTGGTGGCTGAACTAGCCGCTCATGATACGCCTTGTTCTCCAATGATTGTCCACTCAAAGCTCTTCAAAGCTGCTGCCAAGCCTCCACAATACAGCCCCAATTTATCACTATTAATAGCGAAGAGAATATGAAGAGTCCCCACCTAATTAGGAGACAATTAGGTTTTCCCGCAGTCCCTAATTAGGTGAATTTTTCTGCTGAATTTTAGCTCAAGTTTTGACCCAGTACAAGTCCGATTCACAATTTTACGTGAAATACTAAAGTGTGCAGAATCGAATTTCGTTCAACCTACGTAAAAATTAAGTCAATTTGAGGCTCAGAAATAAGACTTCTCATCTATTTTCCAAAATAGGATTAAGACTGTATTATGCACAGATTTGGGCTTTAGGCCCAAAACATTCTTAAGCAGTTGTAATTCTCTTGGACCTCTTTCTTAGGCTGGTTTGAGTTGAAATAAATAGTTGAATGGATTTCCTTTATGTAGGCTTCATCTAACCATCTTGCATGTAATCTTTAAAAGCCCAAAATCATGGTTTTAACTGAAATAATCATTAAGGCCCTGAAAATACAGAAAACACTAAAATGAAGTAAAATAACAAAATAATCTATCACTAATAGAATAAAATAAATAAGTTAACAGGCTAGAATGCGTAAGATTCAATGCCTATCATCGGCAACAACATTCGCCTTCCACGGGTGGTACTGTAACTCGAAGTTGTAGTCCTCCATGTACTCAACCTAGCGACGCTGCCTCAAATTCAAGTCCTTTTGAGAGAAGAGATACTTGAGACTGTTGTGATTAGAGAAAACCTTAAACTTTTTTCCATACAAGTAATGTCTCCATCCCTTCAGTGCAAAAATTACCGCCGCTAACTCCAAATCATGCGTTGGATAATTTTGTTCATGGGTCTTCAACTATCTAGACCCGTATGCCATAACTTGTTCAGTCTGCATTAGTACAGAACCCAAACCATCCAATGAAGCATCATAGAAGATGACATACCCCAACCCACACTCCAGAATCACTAATACTGGAGTCGTAGTACATTTGTGCTTCAACTCCTGAAAAATAAGTTCACAAGCTTCTATCCACACAAACTTGACTCCTTTTTGAGTGAGTCACGTCATTGGTGATGCCAAACATGAGAAGTCTTTCACAAACCTCCGATAATAGCCGGCCAAGCCCAGAAAACTACGAACCTCAAAGACATTCTTTGGCTGTCCCCAATCCATAACGGCCTCGATCTTCGACGGATCAACTGAAACACCGCCCCCTGATACAACGTGTCCAAGGAACTTCACCTCTGGTAACCAAAACTCATACTTTTTGTAATTCACAAAAAGTCGGTGCTCTCTCAAGATCTGCAAGACTATCCTCAAGTGGCTTTCATGTTCCACCTCTGATGGTGAGTACACTAAGATGTCATCAACAAACACCACTACAAACTGGTCTAAGTGGGCACTAAGGACACGGTTTATGAGATCCATGAAAGCTGCTGGAGCGTTCATCAGGCCAAAGGGCATCACAAGGAACTCATAGTGTCCGTACAATGTGCAAAAAGTTGTCTTTGAAATATCTTCCTCATTGACTCTCAACTGGTAGTAACCTGATCTCAAGTCAATCTTGGAGAAACACTTTGGCCCCTTCAACTCATCAAACAAGTCATCTATTCGTGGCAATGGATACTTGTTCTTAATCTTTGCATGGTTCAACTTTCGATAGTCGATGTAAAGACGAAAGGAACCATCCTTCTTGTTAGCAAACAAGACTGGAGCACCCCAAGACGATACGCTAGGACGTATATAACCTTTGGCTCTCAAGTCATCCAACTGCTTCTTCAACTCTTCCAACTCCGCTGGTGCCATACGGTAAGTAGCCAAAGAAATAGGCGCAGTACCGGGAACAAGATCAATCCCGAACTCAACCTCTCGCTTGGCTGGTAACACCGTCAATTCCTCTAGAAAGACATCTGGGAACTCTTTGATGACTTTTGGGAACACAATAGGCGTCTCACATTCATCCTCGGCCAAAAGGCTAGCCAAGAAAGAACTGGGTCCACCCCCACCTCGTACACAACTGAAAGAAAGAACATAGAAATCACTCCGATCTCCTACAAAGTAGAAACAATCGCCAGAGGGCGTACAAATAGATACTCATCCCTGAAAGCAATCAATCTTTGCCTGAAAGGCAAAAAGCCAGTCCATCCCTAGAATGGTGTCAAAACTGGTCATATCGAGAAGAACAAAATCAAACTCGAATGCACGACCTACAATCTCGACCACACAAGAGCGACAAACCCTTTTCAAGGTCAATCCACCCCCAACAGGTGTATCAACACATAGAGCCTGATCAAGAAATGTCACATTCAACCCCAATGTAGATGAAAAAATAGAGGGGATAAAAGAATGAGATGCACCTGAATCTATCAATACCCTAGCCTAAGAATTGTATACAAGAAATGTACCTCGTACAACTGAAGGGCTCGTTGAAGTCTCATATGGTGTGAGAGCAAACACACAATTCTGGGGGCTCTACAAAGTTGACTGACTGGTAGATATGGGTGTCATAACTCCAGCTGGTCTCGAACTCTGCGCTGACTGCACTGGCCTCTGTGGCTACTGAGTCTTGAACCCTGCCTGTGCCCCTAACTGAGCCGGAGCTTGGTGTGAGCTGATCCAACCACCACTGCCTGACTGTTGTGGACAATCCCTCCTATAGTGGCCTAGTTGACCACATCCATGACAACCTCTTGGGTCCTTACCTTGTACTGGCTATGCTAACTGGGTAGGCCTAGCCACCAGAAGCTGTAGGCAGTGAGACCTGTACTGTCCCTTCTGCTTACAATGGTGACAAACTACGCTTGACCAAAATGATCCTGTGGTCATAGGTGTAGAAGCTATCGACCGAGTCTACTAAGGTCCTTGAGAAGGAGAACCATCCTCTCTCGACCTCTTCTTTTGCTGACTCTCCCAGTGAGAAGCCTTCTACTGATCCCTATCCCTCTGAGCGTTACAAAACTCTACCTCTGAGATCAGTGCTTTACGTACTGCTTCAGCATATGTGGTCAACTCCATGATTGCAAGTCCAAGTCCAATTCGTTGTCTCAGTCCTTCGATGAATTTTAGGACTTTCAACTTCTCTGTTGCTATAAGCTCTGGGGCAAAACGAGATAGAGAAGTAAACCTCGTCTTATAGCTGCTGCCCCCGTAAGTTAGAATGAGGCAAGTTTCACCTTCAAGTAATCCTCCTCAATTCCCATAGCCTCAATGATAGTAGCAACTTGCTCAAGCCAATCCTCTGCCATATGCAGATCTAGTACACCCACAAACTTAGGTGGATGGAGCTTCTTGAACTGCTCAAAAACTCTCATTGCCCTATCACCTACATCAACTAGGGCTGACTGAACCGATGCTGGTTGAGCCTGGGCTGTCTGAACACTCACCCTTGCACTCGCTGTCAATATCTGGATCGCAGCGACCATATCCCTCATGCTATTAAACATGTTAATCATCTCGGGTTTCGAGCCCTGTCCACGTCCTCATTTCTTCGGTGCCATCCACTAAGTTACAAATGAGAGTCAAATCAGTAACATTTAACCAACTCCTACAAGTAACTCATGCACACCGCTCGATAATGCACACAATGTGGAACTCATAACATATAGAAAACAAAACATGTAAGAATCTGAACACCTAAGCACATAAGCATGTAACACAGGTGTGACTCATACCCTCGTCCCTAGGTTTTTGACCTAGTGCTCTGATACCAAGTTGTCACGTCCCGAATCTCAAAGACTCGAGTTATGACTAAAAGAAAATATAAGAAAAAAAAGAAAATGATCCGAACCCCAGACCCCGAGCCGACATCAAATTCGTCACTGCGGAAAAGATAAACAACTTAACTATAATCAACATACACTAAACATGCTCAATAGAGAAGATAAATCACAAAACTCCTGAATATAACATGTCATACAAATACAAAAGTACTAAGCCAACAGACTGGCCCCAAATAACGTAACATACATGTTATCCAAGTTATACCTAGTACATGCAAGTATAACTACAAAACACCAAAAAAAAAATATATGCCACTTCAAGCTTTCTGGAGCATAAGCAACATCCTTTTCATCCCTATTTCCTGAAAAATGTGGTACATCTATAGGGTGAGCAATGACGGCTCAGTAGAAATGACTCAATTGTCCCCCCCAAAACATTTCAAACTGAAGTAAGAATTCTTAAGGGGACATGCACGCAACGTTGTTCTTTCTAACATGTTCCTATTTCCTTTCCCACATGTTTCATAAGTAATCGCTAAAATACATTTACACATAAGCATGAAATATAACCTGCCCATAAACAATGAAGCCATAACTCGTCTATAACAACAGAGTAATAAACCTATTCATAATGGTTTAAAAAGCATAAAACTTGAAATGAACAATTTGCTTATTTAGATGCAGTGCAGATGACACACACACCTACACACAACATGTAACTCAAATAGTCGTGACACACGCATCAACAGATCAGTCCTCAGACAGTCCTTTTGTACATTCCGTCATTTAGGATTACTAGTCCGCAGGTCGACGTGAAACCACTGGCCAGTCAGGTGGACTTATCAATCACCAGGCATCTTTGTGCCATTATTTTCAATTTTGACTATTTAAAACTTCTTGAAAATCATAACTCACATATGATATGGATAGTATGAAAAAAATGATCAATATGAACAATGTCCATAATAATTATCCTCATAGCATTGGTTCTACATCTATGTGCACCAAGCTTTCAATGAGTCATTCCTTAAGCAAAATTTCACATGAGTAAATGTCTCCTTTCAATAGGGCTTTAAACCTTCAATTTCAATGCTTGCATATATATATATATATATATAGTATCAAGACAACCAAATTCTTAATTTAATCAAATTAGTACACCTAGGCAATTTATATGTTACCTAACAAGCATACTTGAACTTCTAAATCAAATATGTTAATTTAACACCAAATTATGCTCTAGTACATTCTAAGCATAATTTAAAACATTTAAACAATTATAATTTCATGCAAAAGTCATGTTGCACCGTGGAACCCTAGCTCCAAACATTAAAGTATGGTCAAAATTCCAAAATTTCTCCTAAATGTTACCTATCATGCTCAACATGTTCAAAAGGCGTACACAAACACTTAGGCACTTTAAATAACCACCTAGCATGCATTCTCAACTAATGTACACATGAATGACCAAAATACCCCTAACGATCCATTAGTTATCAAATGAAACCCAATTCATCCATTAGCATTCCTACACATTAATTAAGCAAAATGTAGAATGCTTGAACACACATTAGCGACAAGGAATACATGTCACCACTTTTTCCCAAAATACTCTTCTTGAACAAAAGTTAAGCTTTTTACTCCAAGACACTAATGGATGACCCAAGACTTTCATAATTTACAATCATTAGCACAATTACTAGAAAAATAATTTAGAACTTCTAGTTCTTACACAACACTAGAGTTATCATGCCATAAAGTGTACTTTAATTTCAAATTAAGAGCATGAGTGATCCAATGGCATACATGTCTCAATGGTAAACCTCCCTAATAATGCTAATAGGCATAATCCAAGGTCTAAACACATTTAGCATGCTCAAAACACACAAGTCCCAAATTTTCATGAAATAAAGTAAGCTTTAATTTACACATTTTGCAATTCATGTTAGAATCTCAACCTAACACTTCCTAAAATCTTAAAACATTAGAAGAGGAAGTTAAATTCATTCCTACCTTAAATCCAAGAAGGATTGAAGAAACCCCCAAATTGAATTTTGAAATTCAATTTGAAACCCTAACTTTTCTTCAAAAGCTTTTATGGAGAAATCAATAGAAAGGAATGGAAGCCTTCAAATTCCAAAGCTTCCAACACTATAAACCATACACAATACTCATTCTTCAAACTTCAATAAGTGGAAAAGAAGATGAAGAGAGGAAGTCAAAGAAAAATATGGACAAAAGTGGTGGAAAGAAACACTTACATGCTACTAGCACCAACACTAACCACCACCAACAACCTTGGACCAAGCCTAACCTTCAGGCACCTTCAATGGAGGAAGAAAGAGAGCAAAATGAGGATGGAGAGGAAAAAGAAAGGGCTGGCAGAACTTATGGAAAGAGAGGAAGACAATTTTGACTTTTATAGCTCAAAACATATAGATATACATCTATATCTCCCACCCTTTCTAGAAGCTTCTAGACTCCCCCAAGTGAAAAGTCTCTTTTACCCTCCATTTTACTCTAAAACTACCACAATGCCATTCTTTTTCAAAGAATTTTCGGTGGTGCCATCCATAATACGAAATTACTAAAATACCCTTCACTTTAAAAGAAATGTCAAAATCGTCCCAAATCTTTTTGGAAAAGACTAATGTTGGTAGGGCCCATTCATGCTATCCAGGGACTGCCACGCAAGTCCATGTGGCAATGGGCTCACTTTGACTTTTCCTCCATTTCGAGCTCCCTCAGCAATTCCACGTGGCAATGGGACCACTGAGCTCCTTCTCAAATAAGGGGATTATAATCGAGCTCCTCCGAAGGAAAGTCTCCATCGAGCGCTTCCTCGGATAGAGGATTTCAAATCGAGCTCCTTCTCTCATTATGAAGGGCACGCCTCCGAGGTGTGATCGCTTTTCTTTGACGAGTCATCCTCTACTGATGACACTTCGCAGAGGTCCTCTCTACGGATCAACCTCCATTTTGTAAGGAGGCATTCCTCTCTACGGATAAAACCTTGCGAGGAGTTCCTCTCTACGGATAAACCTCAAACGAGTCTCTTTCCTTGCATTCGGATAAGGCTCGGATGGTGATGAGTTCCTCTCTACGGATAAACATCACAGGAAATCCTCTCTCCGGATCAATTTCCCTAAAGCGAGGAGGCACTCCTCTCTACGGATAAAACCTCGCGGAGGTCCTCTCTACGGATCAACCTCCATCTTTTACGAGGAGTTCCTCTCTACGGATAAACCTCTTTTACGAGGAGTTCCTCCCTACGGATAAACCTCGTGGCACTTCGCGCTCCTATGGGGGGGTAAGAGCTCGGATCACTGCCTTATGGGAACCAAGGGCTTGGGGTCGGAGGCTGGAGTCCAAGGTACGCTAAATCCGTGACGGACCTCATTTCTAGCTAGGATGAGGACCTTGCATCATGGATTGGCCTGTCACATAGGAAAGAAGATAACCAGGTGAGGTGAGCGAATACCCTTTTCTGACAAGTATAATCTCAACCCTTGACCCACAGATATTTACCACAGATATTTAGCACCGCAAAACCTCGACCATTGGTGAGAAAAGACTTTTTTGCCTATAAATAATGAGAGAAATGTAGAGAACCGGGATCGGGACAGAAGGACAGGACAAAAAGAACCTTTTTCTTAAAACAATCTCCAGTACACCCCAGATTTCCTCTTTTTCCTATCAAATCCCTCCCCTCTTCTTACAATTCACATAGAACAGTGGGCTCCTCTGTGACAGCTTGGACTCCCACCGGGACCCGCTCTCTGGCAACCATCATCGTGGAAAGTTTGACTTCAGTTTAACAGAACCTACTACAAACAATTGGCGACTCCACTGGGGAAGCAATCTTTGCCACTATGAGTTTGCAAAACCGGCCAGCGAGCCAAGCACAACCCGTTGACCGTGAGGTCCCCCCGGAACAGAGCGCGAGCAACATACCGCTTGTGCCAGAGCATGAAGCCCGCTCTGTGTCTCGGGCTCATTCCACATCGCGATCGTCTCAAGGAGGAAGTGCCGAGTTATCCCACCGTATGGATCAGCTCGAGCAAAATCAAGCCCAGATTATGACTGCCCTTCATAGTATGACGGTCAATAGGCAAAAGGTTGATGACGAGCGAGAAGTGGTCACGCCGACGCGAGCATTCGCCTATGCAGACTCTCCGAGGCGTTCCAGAATCGTGATGCCCGAATCATCATTTCGTGGCTCCCAAAGAGTCCCGGTTCCGCGCCACGGTCCGGTACGACGAGCTTTGTTTACTACTCCCCTGGACGCGGAGCATCCGTATGAGCAAACCCGCAGAGTGACATGCCCCGCCGCCAGGGTCGAGCTGGACCCCCTAATAGCACCCTATGCCACGGTAGCAGAGGTTCGAGCCCTTCTGAGTGCAGAGCGGAATAGTCAAGTCTTGGATATAGAGGCCGAGCCACCGTATTCCCGAGCTGTAGCTGCCCTCCCTTATCCTGAAGGCTATTTGCAACCCAAATTTCTGAAATTTGATGGAAGAAAAGGAAATCCGCGTGAGCACGTGGTAAGATTCATCGAATCTTTGGGGAGACACGCCCACGATCATAATCTTCGTCTGCGGGAGTTCTCTAAAACTCTGACGGACAGAGCTTATAAGTGGTATGTTAATTTAGAGCCAGGCTCTATTGTTACTTGGGGACAACTGGTTGCACGCTTCCACGCCAAGTTCTTCCAGGCAGAGGAAAAGATTACTACTCTTTCGTTGATAAAGGAGGTCCAGGGGCAGCAGGAGGCTCTGTCCGATTATGTTCGACGCTTCCATAATCAAGCTATGGAATGTTATGAAAATACCAATGAAGAAGAGTTGGCTAAAATTTGCGTCCAGGGGATGCAAAGAGATTACCGAATTCATTTGGTGAATCTCAAACTGCACTCGTTCGCCGAGCTGATCACGGCGGCCAGGAATCTGGCAAAAGATGTAACTGCTGCCGCCGGAAACTTGATAGCAGAGGAAAATCGAGGGAGGCGAAGGCCTGTGGTTTTAGTCACCGAGGAGCGTAACCCTAAAAGAGCAACAAGGGGACGAGCACCTCGACATCCAGATTCCTTGCCACCGCCTTTTCCTTGCCCCCCCGAGCAGGTAGTGGCGATTGTTAACCAATGGATAACTGATGGGTCGATTACACTTCCTGAGGTGGAGGTCCTACCCACACCCGAACAAGAGCGCCATCCGCGCTTCTGCATGTATCATCGCCATTGTCGCCACCCGACGTACGATTGTTGGGCCCTAAGGAACATGTTTCAGCAGCGGATCGCCAGAAAAGAGCTAACTCTGGATCCACCCGATATCAAGAGTAACCCATACCCCACTCATGAGCAGAATGTAACGGCAATGTTGGTATCACACGAAGAAGATGAAGGACTTGACCCCCAGGCGTTGGCGGTAGCGCTGGTGGATGAGGAGTATAGCCGGGCCTTTAATTTATTAGAGGAACCGCGCATCAGGATAGTTCTGGACCAGCTCGGACTGTCATGTATCGCTCAGAGAGAAGTGGCGAGGGTCCTCGTGCGGGTTATGGGCGAGCTAGTGCGAGAAACACCTTCGGTATGTGAGGTACTTGAACAGCTCGAAACAAAAGGGGCAGTTACATTCACGGAGTCAGACAAACAGGTCCAAGTACCACACAATCGGCCGTTGTACGTTCCTGCTGTTCTTAACGGGGTTGAGTTGAAGAGAGCTTTCATGGATAACGGCTCATCTTTGAATGTCATGCCTTTGTCCATTTTTGAAAGAGTTGGTTTGCGAAAAGATCGCCTGGTACAAAAACCCATTGAAATCATGGGATTTACGAGCAGCTCGTTGAGAACCGAGGGCTACGTGGTGACCCAACTCAAGATTGGCAAATTCTCAGCTCTTACCAAATTTCATGTTATAGATGCGGAGACTTCGTACCATCTTTTGATCGGGCGAGGGTGGATGCACGAATTCGGGGTGGTCCCGTCGTCATATCATCAGTGTATGAAAGGGACACTAAAAGGGAAAAGTGTTACGGTCCCGTGCTCGGACCGACCCTTTTTGGCTGGTGAGGTGCACATGGCCGAAGCCAAATTCTTCCAAGAGCTCGACGAAGACGATGGTGTACCCATGAAATTTTGCGCTACTCTGCTACCCAAGTGGAAGGATTTGCAGCCCAAGCCCAAGCGAAGCGCGAAGAAAACGAAGTCGAACCCTGACAAGTTCGAACCCCAGCAGGCTGCGGCAAAGCTCACGATACCCCCACGTAAAACAACATACACCGTCAAACGTTACTTCCTCCCGGATGGAAGAGTGGCATATCGTTCGTGACGGTGCGAGGGGTCCGAATTCCTCCCCAGAATATCTGATCCCTTCGAGGCCAACGAAAGCTGGGCGACACAAGAGCTTCATGATGCGTCAGAGCTCGAGGAAGTTGACCTGACTGATGATGGAGTCCCGCGGATTACGTATGTGTGTAAACACTTGAAGAAAGAGACGCGAGACTTGCTGATGTTATTACTCAAGAAGTATAGAGATGTTTTTGCCTGGACATATGAAGAAATGCCAGGATTAGACCCTCGGTTGGTCTCTCATCATCTCAACGTCCGGCACGGTGCCACACCGATTAAACAATCTTCGAGGAATTTCAGGCCAGAGTTGGAGCTCCAAATCAAGGAGAAGGTGCAGAAGCTCCTGGCCGCAGGGTTTATCAAGCCCATTTTACATCCTACTTGGCTCGCCAACGTTGTACCGGTGAAGAAAAAGAATGGTACGATTCGAGTATGTGTAGACTTTCAAGATTTGAATGCCGCATGCCCAAAAGATGATTTCCCATTACCGAACATTGACACTATGATAGACTCCGCGGTGGGTCTTAAGATGTTTTCATTCATGGATGGGTACAGCGGGTATAACCAAATTAGGATGGCTCAAGAAGATGCGGAGAAGACAGCGTTCCGGACTCCGTTGGGCAACTTTTATTTTACAGTAATGCCATTTGGTTTGAAGAATGCAGGTGCCACATACCAGCGAGCTATGACAGCTATCTTCCATGATATGCTTCATCAAAGTGTGGAAGATTACATTGATGACTTAGTGGTTAAATCACATCATCGAGATGCACACCTCGTCGATTTGGAGCGCGTCTTCTACCGATGTCGGGCTTATAATTTGTGGATGAACCCTTTTAAATGCGCTTTTGGAGTTAGCGCGGGAAAATTCTTAGGATTCGTTGTGCACGAGAGGGGAATCGACGTTGATCGTACGAAAGCAAGGTCCGTCATAGATATGCCTCATCCTCAGACCTTAAAGCAGTTAAAGAGCTTTATCGGGAAAGTTTCCTATCTTCGGCGTTTTATTCCCGCCTTGGCAGAGATGTCTCATGCGTTCGGCTCGTTAATGAAGGGAAAAGGGCCCTTTCGTTGGCTCCCAGAGCATGAAAAGGCATTTGAGCGAGTGAAGATCGCTATCTCTTCGCCAATTACCATGATTGCTCCTAAGGCGGGGGTGGCTCTGAAGCTCTACTTAACCTCTACTTCGAGATCGATCGGTGCGTTGTTAGCCCAAGAATTCGGAGGTCAAGAATGCCCAGTTTACTACATCAGTAGAATTGTAAAGGATGCTGAGACAAGGTACTCGCCCATTGAAAGACATTGTTTATCTCTCATTTTTGCAGCCAGAAAGCTTCGGCATTATTTTTTGTCGCATACGGTCGAGCTCATGACAAAATGCAATCCTTTGAGATACATGTTGTCCCGGCCCATCCTGTCAGGTCGCATGGCGCGATGGCTCCTCTTGCTAGCTGAGTTTGAAATCAAATGCCTCACTCCTAAGGCCATATTGAGCAAAGCTCTGGCGGACCTCATTGCTCAATTTCCTTCGGAGGAGCTCGGGCCACTGGATGATGATCTGCCAGGCGAGGAGCTGAATTGTTCATGTTTGGCTAAAGTCGAGGAGGAATGGACCTTAGCTTTCGACGGGTCCTCGACCTCCAGTGGAGGAGGAGCCGGAGTAGTCCTGACATCTGAGGCCGGCGAAAAGAAAAGTTTTTCATACAAACTCGACTTTGCGTGCACAAACAATGAGGCAGAATACGAAGCTTTCATCCTTGGTCTCTTGGCTGCGCGAGAGCTCGGTATCAAAAGGTTACGAGTCAAAGGGGACTCAAAATTGGTGATAAAGCAAACTAACGGGGAGTACGCTGTGCGAGAGCCATCATTGGCGGCTTATAGAGGCATACTTCAAAAATTGAGCCGGAGTTTCGAGGGGCTGTTAGTGGAGTACGCGCCTCGTTCTAACAATCGACATGCTGACGCATTGGCAACTTTGGCATCCAAGATGGAAATTCTGAGCGAGGTCGTTTCGATACAAATTTAAAAGAAGACCTCTCCGTGTCAAAGTAGCGAGGAAGGGGACCTCGAGGAGTCCGATTGGCGAGCTCCTATCGAGGCACAGCTTGGAGGAAGCCCATCAGGAATCCCTCTCTCAGCCCTCAAAGACTTCCTGATCTACCAAAGAATCCTTTACTACCGAGCCCCGGGAGGGCTGCTCATGAAATGCGTCGGTGAGATGGAGGGTCGTTCTATCCTGGACCTGGTTCATGAGCATTCTTGTGGGGCAATGGAAATAAGTCTTTATAGGCGGCTTCAGAGACGGGGCTATTATTGGCCATCAATGGCCGAGGAGGCCAAGGCTAAGCAGGAGACTTGCTTAGACTGCGCAGAGGCGCGAGATAAGCTTGAATGTTTTGTGACTTTGGAGCACCAGGATTGGCGAGCTCCGTTCTTTGTTTTCTTTCAGACGGGATCGCTGCCTCTGGATCGTGTCGATACTTTAAAGATAAAAAGGAGGGTTAAACGATTCGAGTTGATCGATGGCCAACTCTTTAGAAGAGGATTTGGCGAAAGACTCCTTCGATGTCTCGGCAAGACTGATGCCCAGCACGTCATGGAAGAGTTGCATAACGCGGAGCATCAAGGAGGTGTGAAGCTCTATACGCATCTCATAAGGTTGGGATATTACTGGCCCACCATGGAGAAGGACTGCAAGGAGCATACCAAGCGATGTCGTTCATGTCAAATCCATGATCATCGAATCCACGCTCCGGCTACAGAGCTTCATCCGATTTTAACCCCATGGCCATTTCATACTTGGGGTATGGATTTGATTGGACCAATTTCGCCCAAGTCAAAGGGGAATATGTGGATCCTCACCGCAACTGAAATGTATACAAAGTGGGTAGAGGCGATACCTTTAAAGAAGGCGACAGGACCTGCTATCGCAAATTTTATAAAAGAGTACATTGTCTGTCATTTTGGGATTCTGAAAGTCATTTTGAGCGATAATGGGACGTCTTTCGTCAATAATCAAGTTGGGCGTTTGATGGACCAATATGACATTCTTCATCATCGATCTACCCCTTACTATCCCCAGGGAAATGGCCAGGCTGAGGCTACTAACAAGATCCTCCTTCGAATCCTCAGCCGGACTTTGGAGGATTTCCAACACAAATGGGCCGACCACCTCATCCTCGCCTTATGGGCATATCGGAGTTCGTCCAAGCGCTCTACACTCGCTTCGCCGTTCTCACTGGTATATGGGACCGAGGCCGTATTGCCAGCCGAGCTTGCTGTCCCCTCAGCGAGTCTCGCTGAGCGAAGTCAGTTAGAGCGCGAAGCAGAGCTTGAAGTATTGGACGAGCGTAGAGAGCGAGCTAGTGAGCACACGAAGGTATATCAAGCAAGGGTAGCTCGAGCTTACAACGCCTTGGTAAGACCTCGAAGTTTTCGAGAAGGTGATCTCGTTTTAAAAGCCGCCCCTCATGTAATGAGAGGTCTCGCGGCTCTGAAGTTTACACCTAAATGGGAAGGACCTTATGAAGTCAAGCAATCGTTCGAGGCTGGATATTACAAAATAGGCGAGCTAGGAGCTGAAATGGTAACAACTGTGTTAAATGTCAAGTGGCTTAAGGCGTATTTTAGTTAGAATGATAAAGTTGCCTTGGCTTGATCTATGTAGTGCATTAGTTCCTTTTGTTGTTGGAATTTTGAGTTTTAAAAGAGAAGTTATGTAAACTTTTGGACGTTCCAATGATAGTGCAATGTTTGTGCTTTGAGCTCATGAGTTGAATAGCGAATGTTGCATAAATAGGTTCGTGTACTGAAAGCAATATGGATATGCACAAATAGTAAAAGGAAATCTTGCTGTATTGAAAATCAAAGGTTTGTGTACAAATGAGCTTGCATTGCTTAAAAAAAAAAAACTGAGTATACATTAGACTAGGGAAGGTCTGTAGGAGACATCTCGGCAGGCCCCATTCTGGCCATCACGGCATCAATGTCGAGCTTCAACTGCTGGATGTCAGCTTGGTCTTTCTCGACCTCAGCTTTGTAATTTCTAACCCCTAGCTCGAGCTCTTTCAACTTCAATTCTTTGACCTTAAGGAGGGTCTCTTTATCGCCAAGTTCATCGCGTAAGTCACGCAGGTGCCTCAGCTCGACTTCTCTTTGCTCGTACTTTTTTGCCTTTTCGAGCCCTTGTTTCAACCATTCTATTTTTACTTGAGCCCGTTCAAGAACCCGAACGATACCATCAAGTTGGTCGAAATCCGAGGCGTCGAGATGTTTGGACGAAGCCTGACGAAGAAGTAAGACTCCTCGGCACAATTTGTTATATACAAAGACTAAAAATTCTGCATCAGAGTCCAAATCTTCGAAAGTCTCCGGGTGGTTAGCTTTCATTTGGGCAAGGAGTAGAGCACGAGAAGGCGTAACGAGGGCACCCCCCCATGGTTTCGATGAGGCTTCAACACTTAGAGAATTTGTAGGCTCGGGTGGATTATCTTCAGGTACAGAAATGAAAATTGAAGCTGAGGCTGAAGGTATGGAAAGTGTGAGGGGAGGCCTTGGCGTCAAGGTCAATCCAACTGGGCGAGGACCTACATTCCTACCCAACCTGGGACTCACCATTGCTCCAATGGGACGAGGAGTAGTAATAGTCCCAAAGGTTTGAGGAGCAGAGGATAACAGTTGTCCAGAAGGCCTGAGGAGAATGCGGCGCCTGGGAGGAGACTTTGGAAGCGAGGCTGTGGCGCCTGCGTTCGAAGTGGTTGCAGGAATAGCTGGAGGGCTCGCTAGAGGATCATAAGTAGGAGGCTGAGGCACCTCCTCGGTGACCCTGGATTGGAGGCCCAGAATTTCAATGCTTGGGCTTTCATCCCTTCTACTATTTGTGTCCTCCTCTGATTCCAGAGATTGAAAAGAGCCTTGTTCCTCAGCTCGAGCTGAATCTTCGCGGGATGACAGTGAGTCTCCAACAAGTCCCTCAAAAGGGACATCTCTATCTTCTGAAAGCAAAGGGGAATGTAAAAAAAAAAAAAAAAAATTTTATAATGGCTTTTACCTCTGCCAAGGCTTAATGGAGATGGACTAGCCTCGCTGTCTGATTCGTCTCGAAGAGACGCCTGCACGTGAGCAAGCTCTTTCCCCCTGCCATGCCTCGAAAGGCTAACGGACACCCCTGCGCTCGGAATAGGAGCGAGCTCAGCCAGTAAGCCCAGAGTTTGGTCAGGAGGATTTGATAACACCCCCAAGGTGTTTAAGTCATCCCGAGGCACCTCCAGGCCACTTTCAGGAGGTAAGCTCGAGAGGGGAGGGATTTGAACTCCTGAAATCGCTTCAGATACTCGAGGAGGAGGAGGAGACTCCAAGGGGTCAATTAAAGGGGGGACCGATTGAGTTACCTGAAAGGTCAGAACATAAAAAGTTTTTATCTTAAACTCGATTTCAGATAAAATAAGGGAAGTTTGTGAAAGTTAGTTGAAGTTATTTTACCTTAGCCTTCTTGGAGAGTCCAGAAGCAGGGACAAATGAGGCAACATTGGCTTCAGCTCCTCATTTGCTCCTACCCACTCGAGGAGCTACAGGGCCTTTTGGTGGCACGGAGCTTCTCGGAATAACCACATTAGTGGGAGCACTTGTGTTTATGTCTGGCTGAGAGGAAGTGTGGCCCAAAGGCAAGAGCCCTTGAGTTGTGCATAGATGCCCTCGAGAAGCTGGATCCGCCCTATTGCGGAAGATAGAATTCCTTTGCAGAACAGGAACTGGGCGCTGAGGAACCTCACTGGTAATGAAGATTTGGAATCTGTCTAGCACGCCTCGCCAGTAGGCCCTCGATCCCACTCCCATAGTCCTCTCCTCGTACTTGAGGGCACCACCAATTCCGTTCGATTTCGTACCAAGAGCTCGACTTGAGGTTCTAAGAACCGAGCTATGGCAAATGAGAAGTTTTGGACCTCAAATGCATTATGGCCCCTGGGGATAGTCTGATCATAGCCAAATTGGCGAGCTACCCGGTCAGGGCGGTAAATGGTGCTAATTGTTGCTTCTGGAGAGGCGAAGCCTGGTAGGTACCCTGGCACAATGAATGCTAGATTGGTAAGGGCCGCATTGGAATACAGGTCAGTTCCTCTAAAAACTTGGCCAACTGTTAGGCTGTAAAAAGGCGGGGGAGGACCAGTGATAACTCGAGCTCTGAAGTGGCGCTCGTTGTCAATAAATTGTGAAAATTTCTTCCGAGGAGTGGCTACTTTATTCCACCTAGCCGAGCGATGGCCACCACTTCCAGGGTTCATTCGAGGGGCGTACGGGGGGAAATGTTCATACATGAACATTTGGAGGAAGGTGACTGAACCAAACCAAGCAACATGAAGCCTGGCCATACTCTGCTCGTGGCATGTATGAAAATTGTCTAAGGCATGGTAGAGGGTGCCCAAGAATAGAGGGGCAAGAGGAAGGTGCACTCCTCGAGCGAGTTTCACCGCGAGCGGGACAAGGTCAGGGCTCGGAGTGTCTTCAGGAGGTCCTGGGAAAACAGAGCGAGACAGCCAAGAAAGGATGTAGGCTGCCAAACGTAAAGGACTTTCACTCTGAGGCCCAGACACCCATTTGCTCGTATCATTGTGAGAAAAGTCTCTAAAGAAATGACGGAGCAGAGAAACCCAAGTGCATTTCCCTCCAGTTTCAGGTGGGGACTCATGAACCACCTCGCCTTTCTTGTTGAAGCGAGTTGCCAACTTACCGGCAGCTTGGATTTCCGCTCGAAGAGCTGCCACACGTCTCTCCTCGACCTCGGAGAAAGTCCAGGTTGAGGGGTCAGTCGTGCCAAAAATGTTAAGCCTCATGAGGACGTTAACATCTTCGAGGGTAGGAGCAAATTCACCCCAAGAGGTGACAAAAGTATGAGAGTGAGTGCTCCACCTCGAGAGAAGGACCTGGAGACCCACTGTATCTCTGTTTATCGTAAGGCTTCGAGTGCCTGCAATGGCCTCAAAGATCCCTGCGTTCTTTAAGCGTGTTTCATAGGCAGGGATGGAGAAGATGAAATCTGTCCATTCTTCCCACCCTATGCAAGCAGTGGTGGGAATGGGGAGGTACAAAAATGAGTAAGGAAAATCTCCTCGCTCGATCCTAAGTCGAAGGATGGAATCGGAGGGAAGTCGAGGGCCTTCCATAACAGGAGGCCCTGAGTCTATGGTGAGGGGCTCGCCCACCAACTCATTTGTGTCAGATAAGGACTTGGTTTGTTCCCAGAAAAGGTCTTCAGAGCCAAAGAATGGGGCTATTCTCCATTCTTCGAGAGGGGGTACCTCGGGGACATCATGAGAGCTAGCCTTCGACATGTCTTGAATGAGTTCGGAAGCAGAGGGGAATTGCAATAAAAATTCAAAGTCTGCTCTGGAAACTTAGAGATGCAAGGCAAGAGAAATGTGGAAAATGAAAATTTTCTAAATCCCCCATTTATAGTAGGGAGAATTTTGATCGACAGGACACCGAAGCGACGCAAGGCTCCAAAATCCGAGGCGTTGAACCGTCGCAAAGCACGAAATACGAAGTGCCAAAAGGTGGCCTGAATCATTGTCAGTCATTAATGACGATTTGAAAGGTCGGCGACTTTACAGTTTTTGAGGAAGTCGAGGGGACACCTCGAGATAGTTACACATGATACTTTTGCAGAAAGGGGCTCGAGCTCGCATTCCGAGTTGTGTACGAGGACCTACACGTAGGACCTCGCACAAGGGGGCTAATTGTTGGTAGGGCCCATTCATGTTATCCAGGGACTGCCACGCAAGTCCACGTGGCAATGGGCTCACTTTGACTTTTCCTCCATTTCGAGCTCCCTCAGCAATTCCACGTGGCAATGGGACCACTGAGCTCCTTCTCAAATAAGGGGATTATAATCGAGCTCCTCCGAAGGAAAGTCTCCATCGAGCGCTTCCTCGGATAGAGGATTTCAAATCGAGCTCCTTCTCTCATTATGAAGGGCACGCCTCCGAGGTGTGATCGCTTTTCTTTGACGAGTCATCCTCTACTGATGACGCTTCGCGGAGGTCCTCTCTACGGATCAACCTCCGTTTTGCAAGGAGGCATTCCTCTCTACGGATAAAACCTTGCGAGGAGTTCCTCTCTACGGATAAACCTCAAACGAGTCTCTTTCCTTGCATTCGGATAAGGCTCGGATGGTGATGAGTTCCTCTCTACGGTTAAACATCACAGGAAATCCTCTCTCCGGATCAATTTCCCTAAAGCGAGGAGGCACTCCTCTCTACGGATAAAACCTCACGGAGGTCCTCTCTACGGATCAACCTCCATCTTTTATGAGGAGTTCCTCTCTACGGATAAACCTCTTTTACGAGGAGTTCCTCCCTACGGATAAACCTTGTGGCACTCCGCGCTCCTATGGGGGGGTAAGAGCTCGGATCACTGCCTTATGGGAACCAAGGGCTTGGGGTCGGAGGCTGGAGTCCAAGGTACGCTAAATCCGTGACGGACCTCATTTCTAGCTAGGATGAGGACCTTGCATCATGGATTGGCCTGTCACATAGGAAAGAAGATAACCAGGTGAGGTGAGCGAATACCCTTTTCTGACAAGTATAATCTCAACCCTTGACCCACAGATATTTACCACAGATATTTAGCACTGCAAAACCTCGACCATTGGTGAGAAAAGACTTTTTTGCCTATAAATAATGAGAGAAATGTAGAGAAACGGGATCGGGACAGAAGGACAGGACAAAAAGAACCTTTTTCTTAAAATAATCTCCAGTACACCCCAGATTTCCTCTCTTTCCTATCAAATCCCTCCCCTCTTCTTACAATTCACATAGAACAGTGGGCTCCTCTGTGACAGCTTGGACTCCCACCGGGACCCGCTCTCTGGCAACCATCATCGTGGAAAGTTTGACTTCAGTTTAACAGAACCTACTACAAACAACTAACATATCCTCATGTCCCACCATTCCGTAGAACTATTCTTTAACTTTGAAAATGCCCGGGATCAAACCAATACTTGAAATTGAAAATCCGAACATCCAAACATATTCTAAACTTAGAAATGAAATAATAAAAATAAAACATTTTAATAAAATAAAATAATAATAATAATAATAAAACATTTAGTTAAAAAAATAAAAAAAAAATTCAGGATCTCACATTATCGGAGATTTGTGAAGGACTTTTTGAGGTTAGCAGCACCAATGACCAAGTTAACTCGAAAAATGAGTGAAATTTGTGTGAGATGATGCTTGCGAGCATTCATTCATGGAATTAAAGAGTTCTTTGACTTTGGCGCCAATTTTGATCATTCTAGAAAATGGGTTGGGGTACACAATCTATTATGATGCTTCACGACTTGGTTTGAGATGTATATTGATGCAAACCGAAAGAGTAATGGCGTATGATTTAAGGCAATTGAAAATGCATGAACAGAATTACCCGACACACAACTTGGAGTTGGCAGCGGTGATTTTTGTACTCAAAGTGAGGAGATATTACTTGTATGGTGAGAAGTATATATATATACTTCGGGGTGTGATAATATGTATGTATGTATGTGTATATATATATATATATATATATATATATTTATCGAGAAAACATACCGTTTAAAATTCAAATTAAGTTTATAAGTATTAGTCACTATTTTGGTGGTTATTGCAATGGATTGTCTTTATCGTGAGACAAAAGTACAATCAGCAATCTGTACGCAAGTGAAAGAATAACTTGCTTGAGTGATAGTTATAATAAACTTCTTCAATATGGTTATTTGATTAAATAAGAATAGTTTTATAATTTTGAGATAAGAATTTGGAGGTGAATAAAAATTTTCAATGCCTGTGTAATTATTTTTGCCTATTTCAATTTATGTGAAAAATGAAATTTTAAAATGTGTTTGTTATTTAGCACTCCTAACTCAACCTAGTTTTAGTTTCCATTTTTTTTTTTATCCGTCATAGTAAAATACGAGATTGAAAAAAATATTTAGTATGTGATATGTGTAAGTATAACGTGATTAAAATTTCAGCAAAAAGAAAAAACCCAAATATCTGCATATATACATATTATACTAGTATAATACAAATACTAAAAAAATATCATGACAAAACATTTATATATTATTTGTTGTATATATATTATGACGATTATTATTTTGTAATTTTTTTATTGTTATATCCCAATATTTAATCAATTTAAAAGAGTAATAAAATAAAATCACTGTTGGTAAAAAGTAGTATAAAAAGATAAAAAAGCCACATATTACAAATTGGATGCACATGTCGTTAAATACATTATTTTAACTAAACACAAAAGGAAAATGCTAAACTTCATGAAATTATATCATGAATTGCTATAATGAATGATGTGACAGAAGATAATACTATTGGAACTCTGTATATGGGGGGATTTTCACCAATACTAACTCACCATTTAATTGTCACATCATTCATGATAAAAATTCATTAAATAATTTCATAATATGTAGCATTGCTCAACACAAAATATGTCATAATTACGTGGGGCAGTCATTATTTGTTAATATTACTTATTTAGTTCGTATTAACAACTTGTGTCTCTACTCAATGAGAACAAATAATTCACGGCACATCATATCACATAAACATATATACATAAACATATATCGGATCATCATATCACATAAACATTATAACAATAACATCAAGTCTAGTCTAGTGTCGCGTCTACTTCAAAAGATTTAAAGTCACTATGAATGCCAAAAAAAAATTTCCATCCATATGATATAATAAAGCCAACTAGAAATGGTTACTTATTATTAATTATTTTTTAAGTTTGATCACTAATTTCTTTTTCTTGAATTTAAAGTTATTGTTAAACAAATATTTTTATAATTTTCGTCACTAAATCTTTTTTTTTCCAAAAATACTGCACAGGCGCGGTTTCGCGTAAAATATCAAAACAGAAGTAAAGCATTAAAATCTATTCTATTAATTTATATCTTTCAAGTTTAAGTGTGGCGGAAAATTTGGATCTCGAGCTCTCCTGCAGTTGTTTTTTTTTTATTTGTTTTCCAAAAAAGGGAAAAAAACAAAGAACCCTATCCATATGAAATGCCTTACAAGTCATTTTCCAACTTGTCTATTTCTCTTGGAAGAAAACTATGCATAAAATATTTATGTTTTGTGGAAAGTGAATGAGGGTTTGGAAAAACTGACTGACATCTGTTCACTTAATGGCAATGTATGAAATGCTAAATATTATCTCCTCGGAGATCAGAAATCTAAAATGGGCCATTGGGGTTATAATCATTCTTGATTATCATACAGAGAGTAATACTGATTAACACTTCAAAATGAATAAAATTAAGATTGCCAAACAGACTCCATTATTGATTATAGTATAGAAAGTGATATTGACATTGACATTGATATTGATCGACACTTCAAAATAGTCCAATGACAGTGACAGTGATATTGATATTGATTGACACTTCAAAATAGTCCAATGACAGTGACAGTGATATTGATATTGATTGACACTTCAAAATAGTCCTAGTCACTCGAGAGAGTCCACACCCTTAATTCAAATATCACGAGAAGTTTAACTTTTTCTTAAAATGCTAATGTTATTTCAAATCATATTAAGTTGAAATAATTTTTAGTATTAAAAGATTATTCCAATTGGGGCATTCCCTCTTAAAATGCTAATGTTATTTCAAATCATATTAAGTTGAAATAATTTTTAGTATTAAAAGATTATTCCAATTGGGGCATTCCCTAGTTAGGTTCGTGAGTATTTGTAAGAGTGCGAACCATCCAATGGGTGGTGAGCTGTCAAAGTATTTTAAGAGTGTATATTATATTATTTATTTTCAATCATGGTCGTGTCATAGCTATTAGAGCACTCCATTATGCGTCATAAGATTCTTATGTATCTCATAATTATTTTAGAGATAGTCATATCGAACAATTCCTATTTTTTTTTCTTGAATTATTGCAAGAGAATTCAACCTCTCAACTTTCAGACAATAGGACTTAAAGGAATGGTTGTCCAAAACATATGACTTTCCTTCTCCTATCATGTGAACAATTGTCCTTGCCGTCACGTAAGTTTGCAAAATGGGTAATAGTATTAAAATCCCAATTGATCGGGAACCCATGAAGAATTCACTAGCTTGTTTGATTTTCAAACTAAAACTTAACATGTAGAAGTCATGAATACTTCAATAATAGAAGAGGAGATATTAAAACCTTTTCAATACCTTTAGTTTAAGTCTTTACTGGTCCATATATTGCTTAATTAGAGTTGTCCTTAGTCTGAAGATGTATAAAACCCTTATATATAACAATAACAAGGACGAATTCTCTACAAATTAACTGACTCAAGTATTCATTCTCATCATAGAAACTAAGATACCAATGATTCGAATTAAATTTCATTTAATAAAGTTAAAATACTACAATCTAAAAATATAAAAATGTTATATTATATGATCAATAAGACAGATAAGTATAACTCCAATCTCATCAATTATAGACAATACATTAGCTCTCGCTAGAATCCATTAAGAAGTTAGAGTCTTACACCCTACGAAATCGTCTTATTTTTTTTGTTTTTCACTATTTATTTGTGCTTACAACTCATTTTTGGAAAAACAAATTTAATGTTCATGGGTATAAATTTGAACACTATGGCCTATTGCATTTAACAAGAAAAAAAAAAACAAAAAACAAAAAAATACGCAACATCAAAGGTAATTATTACTAATTAGTGTGTGCGCGTGTGTGTGGAAGTTAATGTGTGTTTTCTACTTTTCTTAGGTGAGATTCAAGTATCAAACTGGTGGATAGTGTTTTTTTCTTTTAAATTTTACAGTTAAAAGTACAGAAGTATGTACTGTACCTACTTCTGTGACATGATCGAAAATATAAATAATTGGCTTGGAAAATTGTAATTTGATTTTATATATTTCTTGTGGTGTATGGTAATAAACACTGGACACACTTTCTCTTTTTTTCTTTTTTCTGTTAGATAAAACACCTGCACACACCACAACAAAACACTTACACACACCACAACAAATGCCTTCTATTGTTAGGAAAAAGTTGGGTTATTCTTTCTCAAGTTGTGGGCGATTATTTTAATGGTGGTCCTCCTTCCCAACAGCAATAGCAGATCCCAATAACAGTGTGGGGTCATCTAGGGATCACCCATGCACTATATAAACCAACACAAGGAAAAAGCTTTGGGGTACCTAGAAATCAAATTTGAAAAATAAATCATTCCATCAATTAGCTTTATAGTCATGGCAACCCTTTCAAGTCATCCAATCTGCCTTGTCCCGAATGCTCCTCGGAGGAGTTTAACTTGCCCTTCTGTAATGGGATATTCCACCACCACCAGCCCTGTCCCCACTGCTAGGAAGAGTTATATCAACCCTCTAATTATGAGATATTCAACCATTACTCGTCGTCCCGTCCTCACGGCGTGTTCCACAACTTCCACTAATTATATTCCATCTGAAAAAAATTTATCACCTGAAATAAAACGTAGCGATTTTCCTGAAGATTTTGTCTTTGGAGCAGGATCAGCTTCACATCAGGTATTGCATATTGCGCCACCTTTAACTTAATTATTTTACTTTTCAGTTTATGCGAAGTAGGTATTTAAATATATAAAGCATTCCTAATTAATTAATATTTCAAGTCTTACCTTAACCTATATATATATATATATATATATATATATATATATGAACAATACTTACCTACTCACCGGTGTGTAGGTGAACCCTCCTGACCACTGATGTGTCCCAATAAAAATTGAACACGTCAGTTTTAAAGTCTAATAAATAAGTATAATAAATGAGATTGATCTCATTTATTATACTTATTTATTACATTTTAAATTTAATTTTGTAATTATAGTTGATGTGTTGATTTTTTATTGGGACACATCAGCGGTCAAGAGGGGTCACCTACACACCGATAAGTAGGTATTTTATAAAGATTTGATAAACTGTTGAGATAGTATATAGATATTTTATTGTAATAAATTTATGCTACTTTCTATAATATAGTTAAAGATAATTATAAAAAGATCGATTAGTGTTTACCATAAACAACATTGTGTATTAAGTTTTTTCTTTATTATACACGCATATCATGCATGTATGTGTGTCGATTCAATATTTGTTTCGTTTGTTTTCTTTCAGGTTGAAGGTGCAGCAAGAGAAGGTGGCAGAGGCCTTAGTGTCTGGGACACTTTTACGGATCAGCACCCTGGTCTCTCTCTCCACCCCATTAAAAGTCACATAAAAATCTCTGAAAGCTAGTATAAAATTAAATTTTCATGCAAAGGGTATCTTTATTTCCCATTCAAATTTAAAATTTGAAAGCATTAACACGGAATTGCATTAGAATCCTCCATGACTAGCCAGTACTCCTGAACCTAGCTCTGCAATTAAAATTTAAAATATGTGACAATTACAAGGCACTAGCAAACCACCATTGAATCTTCAATGAAGCTGTGGAACAAAATGAAGGACAATGAAACCATGCATATATATATATATATAGATGCTAGTGAAGCAACTCCAATATGGCCAAGAACACCACATTCACCCAGCTAGCTTGAAGACAAGCTTGTAAATTAAATTGGAAAAAAAATTCACACACTGTACAAAAATCTATTTATCCAATAATTTTTTGAAAGTAACTGAGAACACACGTAGTATGTGGTTGCTATTGTGAATTTTTTTTGGGTCTAATTAATATACATATACACACGCAGGTGTGTGTTTTTTCTTTTTTTAATTGTTGAGACATTATATATATACATTTATAGTTGAGTTTGTGCTATGGATACTGCATGTGAGATCTTCATGTCTTGACAATATTGATCATAAAATCACAGAAAAGATTGGAGACCGTAGTACTGGAGATGTGGCCAACGACTCTTATCATCTATACAAGGTACATATATGCTTCTTTTCAAGTTGTCAATTTACACCATGTAATTAAGTCATTAGCTAGTTAATCCAATCATCAGTTAAGAAAATTCACCACAAAATACAATCATACATTAAGTCTGAATATTATTTATACTAGATGATTTAATACGTACAATAAGGTTGAATTCTACAAGAAGATTTAACCTAAACTTTTTTCGATCTCTAACCATGTTGTAGGAAGACGTGCAAATATTGAAGAATCTGGGTCTTAATGCCTACAGAATATCAATTTCATGGTCTAGAATACTGCCAAGTAAGTAATAATGATCTTTCCTGTCTTTTTGTATTTATGGAAGGAAGTTGATGACTTCATCATAAAAAAAAATCAACTGATTAAAAATTTGAGACCATACATATATATATATATATATGATAATGATTTGTGGAATGAAAAGTTATCAACCAACGTGCAATAAATATTGAAAAGGGTGACCATTTATTCATTGTGAAAGTGTGAGCTCTACTAAAAGTAAAAATAAGAGTGATTTACTTTTGCGATTATGTGATAACTTTCACTATGCCTATATATATATATATATATATATATATATATATATAATTAATTAATTAATTAATTCCATTATAATTAATTAATTAATTCCATCAACTTAAGGTTTCAAAACAAGAGAACATTGTTATATTTGCTAGGACTCGGTACAACCAATTTTTTCTTTTTCCTTTTCGATGAATGAAAAATATAGTATATTGAAGTAAAAAACTATAAAAAACTTGATATTACCATAATAATCTATCGAGTTATCCTAAGAATTTCATACAAATCTGTGATTGCATCGATCAATTATTGTTTATGGTCCTAGCTAGTAGGTCATATATATAATTTGATACTCTAATTTTCACTATTGTTTAATATAGCGGTTATTTATCAGGTGGAAAGATAAGTCGTGGAGTCAACAGGGAAGGAATCGAGTACTACAATAATCTCATAAACGACCTCTTAGAAAACGGTCATGAATCAGCCTGAATTCCTTTCTAATTTTTTTTACTGCTTCAACTTGCTAATATAGTTTAATTATGTCATCTCATAATGTTTGTATATATATATATACATATATATATATATATATATATATGTGCGCGTGTGCATGCACAGGTATAACGCCTTTTGTGACTCTCTTCCACTGGGATCTTCCTCAAGCCTTAGAAGATCAGTACGGAGGTTTCTCAAGTGATCAAATTGTGTAAGTGGCATAAACGGGATTTATGTACTCCCTAAGTTTTAAAATAAACACCTTCTTGAGTTGGGTGGATGAAATTAAAAATGAATTTTAAAGAAATTAAATCTAATAGCAAACCAGCATAATAGAAAACAACCAAAAAAAAAAAAAAACTATGTGACCAACCAACATTCTTCTTATGAAGCAAGGCAAAAATAATTGATACTCAAAGTGCGTGTATGAGATCAAATTAGATTGTAAATAATATGACATGGCCTTTTGTTTCTTATTCTTATTTAGAGGGTATTAGTGTTTAATTAATTAACAATTAATACGGATTACATATCTTTAAGTAAATAAAATAATTAATATTGATCCATCAACAGGACTGATTTTTGTGAGTATGCAAACCTTTGCTTTCGGGAATTCGGTGATCGTGTAAAGAATTGGATCACGCTTAATGAACCATGGACCTATTGTATTTATGGGCATAGCAAATGTGTCCACGCACCGGGTGGATCTTATCCGTGGCAATTGAGGAGTCAATTGAACATTTATGCCGTGACGCATAACCTTCTTGTTGCTCATGCAAATGCAGCAGCTTTGTACAAGAATAATTATCAGGTTAGTCTCCATGCAACATCCATTTAATTAATTAAAGTTTGTGTTCTTCTTCTAGCTCTACTATCATTAATATAATATAATATAATATATATCTACGTAAGTGCAAAATGAATAGAATATAGATATAATTATGATGTTCATGTATATCAGTGTGATTAATTGAATAATATTGAATGCTTATAGAAAGTTCAAAATGGCAAGATCGGGATTGTGAATATTTGTCACTGGTTTAAGACTCCTGAAGGTCACGGAGACGCTGGGGAAAGAGCAACTGATTTCATGTTAGGATGGTGAGTATGTGTGTGTATATATATATATACACACGTGCATGCTTCATTTTTACAACAACCCGTATAGCTCAATTACTTGTATGATTGCAGGTTCTAAGTTTGATTCTTCCATTTTGTTCTTCAGGTTTATGGAACCATTGACGAAAGGGGAATATCCAAAGTGCATGAAAGATGGAGTGCCAGATCTTCCAGATTTCACTAATAGTGAGCAAAAGTTGTTAAAAGGATCATGTGATTTCTTTGGAATAAACTACTATACTGCATATTATGCACTCGACAAAGAGAAATATTATATGGAACATCATGACGGTCTTTATGACCGTTTTGAAGATTTACCTGATTACGAAGAACCAATTGAATTTCATCCGCGCTATAATGTTTTATTTACAGGTAATTAGTTCTAAATTAATTCTAGTTAATACATAATTCTGAACTTCTAATTTAATTCCATACTAGCTAAAATGATCAATGATATATATTACTTGTAGGTTGGTGGAATGGTCAATTAATTGGTGAGAAGGTAAGCTTTCAAGTTTAGTGGGTAACTTTTAATTGAGTCAAACAGAGTTATATTGAAAAGCAAGGTGGTTTCACGGTTTGAAATTAAGATAAGTGATGATATTTTAACTCCACCAATGAATAGCATATATATATATATATATATAAGCGTTTTTATTTATTAATAGAATATTAATCAACAATATATATTTAATCAGTACTTTATTCTATTAACAATTAATCAATGTGATATTGTTGCAGGCAAATTCATGGCTTCATGTCTGCCCAGAAGGGATTCATAATGTTTTGATAAACGTAAAGAAAAAGTATGGTGATGTACCTATTTACATTACGGAGAATGGTAAGTCTTAAATTTAGGGCCCGTTTGGTAACCGTTTATGTTTAGTGTTTATTGTTTAAGTATTTATATAAACATTGTTTATGTTACGCTTTTGTTTATCCATAAACATGAGTGTTGTTTGATAACAAAAAAAAGTTTGGCTTATTTTAAAAATCATAAACAGAAAAACATGTTTGTTAACCTTAAACTGTTTTTTTTTTTTATAAAAAATATCAATATAATAAACTGCATAAAAAGTCAAGTTTATGCTACAACAAATCTATACAGCAATAACAGAGCAAAAAATATGCATAAAAAAGAAATAAATAATATTGGGTTACATATATATCTACATACTGCAAATGATACTGTAAAACTAGAATGACCCATAATTCAAAAGACCCTAACAAGTAGGGGGAGATGCACACGATTCGGTTCTTTTCAATTATTGGGAGAACCGGAACTTAAACTGTTCCCAACGGTTCTTTAATTTTGAAACCGGAATAAATATATATATATATATATATATATATATATATATATATATATATATATTCAATGGTTTCAGTTCCTGTTCCAAGACTTGAAACCGGAATCGTAGTGAACAGTTTCTAAAATTTAGAGCCGGAACTGGAACAGTAATGAATAGTTCGGTTTGGTCCAATTTGTATGGACTGAGAAGAGGAATTTGGAGGGCATACTCTTTCTCTTGAACTTCTTATGCTACTACTTTCTTTTTCATTTTTTTGATTTCTATTTTTCTTTCAACACTAAAAATGAATGAATGATATGAGTACAAAATATCATTCTTGTTTCTTTGATAAGGAGATGGTTGAAACTTCTTTTTTTTTTTTTCATCAAATAAGGTTTTTTTTTTTTTTAGCATGGGTATCCCTAAGTAACTATCTCTTTAATTCTATCCACACTTGATAATTCTAATATTTTTATCATTATATCAAACAATAGCTTTTTATAATTTTTTTTTTCTTTTCATTTTCTCACTTTTAGTTTTAATTTTTAATTAAAATAATATAATCACCATTTTAGATAAAAAAGAAAAAAAAGTTTTTTTTTTTAATAAACATAAACAATAAACATCATTTTGATGTTTAGGATTTGAAGGCTTAGGAACAGTGTTGTTTTAAAAACGTTTTGATAATTTATAAACAAAACAAAAATTATCAAACATGTTTATCGTAAAAATTTGTTTTTATAAACAATGAACACTAAACATAAACGGTTACCAAACAGGCCCTTATTTATTTTAAGTAGTTGGCAATATTTGGCAAGGTTAACTAACTTAAATGTATAATTTTGAAATAGATTAATGAACTAGCTACGATATATATATACATATATATATATATATATGAAGTTAATTAAATACTTCCGTTTGTCTTGTCTTATAGGGGTCAGCGACAAGTATGCTATGAATGCCTCATCATTACTTTCGGATGTTTACGATGACAAGTTGAGGAAAATCTTCATCCAGACCCATCTTATTCAAATTAAAGAAGCAATGAAGTAAGTTTGGGAGAAAACTTCTATTTTATAATGATTTAATTGCTTTGTTACAATATTTATAGAAATTAAGTTTAGAATAAATAATGAAAATTAATTGTGATATATAGTTCTAGTTTTTATTTTTGAGTACATATTATATATGTGTATATATATATATATATATATGACTTTGATTTTTGTACGTATGTACAGTGCTAAGGTTAACGTAAAGGGTTACTTTGTTTGGTCTCTGATGGACAATTTCGAATGGGGTGATGGTTACCTTACTCGTTCCGGGCTCATCTATGTGGATTACAAGAATAAATGTGGGAGACACCCCAAAGCCTCAGCTCTGTGGTACATGAATTTTCTCAGAGGAGAATGAACAACACACTGACTCCAAGTTTCCTTACAAACCATCGAAACCCCACACGTTGCCGCCGCCAGTGCTTAGGTAAATGCCTTTGGCCAACAAAAACTCCACCACCAAAGTGACAACAGACAGTAGTAGTAATGCCTCTGAGGCTGCCAATAAAAGAACTCCAATCTTTTTTTTTTTTTTGGTTGGTTGATCATATATATGTCTGTTGTATTTGTGCTTTTGAGTTATTAAGAAAAGATTGCTTATGTTTTGATTGCATTATTTCAAACCCATGATTCGCCAAAATGGACCTTACTGCTCTGGAACCATGTATGACCCAAGTCTTTTTTTGTTTTTGTTTTTGTTTTTTTAGTTAGATAATTAGAATAATGAAAATCAAACTAAGATACAATCATACAAGGATATATAACCCAAAACAAAGAATACTAAAATAGGCTGAACAAATCTCAAGCTATATACTCACTCTGACATCATGCATGATTCAAGTCTTGCTTCTCATTATACCGAAAAGTCTCATCTTGATTTTGGTCTAATTTACTTACTCCATTTGGGTAAATTATAGACTTTCTTGAGATTTTGTTAAATTACATAGGGGTGATGAATTTGATGGTTATTATTTTGACATCTCTTGATATTTGACACTTGTTCTCAATGACATATTTGACGTTTTCTTTTCGTCAGAATCGATAATCAGATTTTATAAAAAAAAAATTAGTAATTTTGCCCTTTCCTGGTATAAAAACACAATAATAGCCTATGTATTATTATGAAATGACAAAAAAAAATCCAAAAAGACATGGACTAAAATGCCCTTGAGATGATCGACAAAATTATACACTGAAATCTCATTCAAATGCATGTGACCCTCCTAAATGAAGATGAAATCCCATTTAAATGCAAATGAATTGTAAATTTTATTCTTTGTAGGTGTTGAACCTTTGCCATTAAACCTGTCATGACCTGAATCTGAACACCAGAATCCTTGATCATAAAAAAAATTCCACGAGAACATAATTTCATCATGACTTTAAATATGAGAAATACCAATCCATCAATCCAAAGCATCCCATTGATTAACATAAAAATTGTACTTCTACAATGTTGGGTCTATATAAATCAATAAACTAACTCCGTTTTACAACTGCCATCAAATTAATCACTGAGAATTTAAAGATCATCCCACATAATTACAATTTAATCAAGTTGTACCTCAACAATTTATATTTTCCAATCTATCATAATAAATAATTTTACAAATATTCATACAAAGAGTTTTTCATCAAAACATCCCCCTCAACGTCAACACAGTATATAATTTATACAATTAAAAGGGTATTTTTGTCATATAAATCTTTAAATTTGGCCACTTTAGCATTGACCATTGCTGACAATTAGTGTGATAGGCACTAGGGGTACTTCTTACAAATGTGCAAACTAGAATGTGATAAGTGTAATATGCCAAAACACAGGGGAGGCATGTCACGCCCCAATTTTTGACTCCCGGAAACTAAGGGTGCACCCGTCCATTAACTCCAATGAAACCTCCTTTCTCTCTTTAATTACCACATAAGCTAAATTCTAACATTGCATATATATATATGCATCATTTAACCTTAATCAACCACCATGGGCCCCAAACCATGCCTCTGTTGTATAGTCGACTAGTTGCGGCTTACATATTTTTACACATGCGAACCTGCATGACAAGAAATTGAGGCTGAAACCCACACAATTGGATATAGGATTTAAAAATACTCAATTTCAAAAAAAATGGCACTCAATTTCAATCTAAAACGAAGAAATTACACCCGTTTGAAGTTCGGATGCAAATGGAGCTGCCTAGGTTTCTTTCGGTCGGCTGATGGGTAGTTTCGGCTGATGGGTAGTTTTGGTCGACCGAAAGAGGACTTTCAGTCGACCGAAACATTGTTCAGTCGATCGAAACCTGTTCCCAGCTATTCTAACTCTCTGGATCTTGCACTTTCGGTCGACTGATGTAGAGGGCACTCGACCGAAAGTGTAAAAATGCTTCAAAACCCATTTTTCCAAGCCTCAAAGCATCCTATCACCTCACCAAATCATAATCCAACTTAAATCATGACTTAAACTATGA
Organism: Cornus controversa; assembly: GCA_026545225.1. NCBI lineage: Eukaryota > Viridiplantae > Streptophyta > Magnoliopsida > Cornales > Cornaceae > Cornus > Cornus controversa. The sequence goes on from CM048849.1 coordinate 5,152,418, forward strand.
TTAAAACCACCAAAAATAATAGAAATCCTCATGAACACTCTATGGATTCAAAATGAACACTTTTGGGCATGAGTTCCCCCAATGGCTACTCCAATCCTTCAAATAACATCAAAGACATTCACACTACTTACAACATGTGAGTAAAAGTATGATTTCAAAATCTTTACATTTCAAATCATCCACTCCATCCAAATCATACTTCATGAATAATTATACAAGAACACAAATAAAGTCCATCCCTTCAAAACACATATCCATTCACTTCATTTCCAACTCATTCACTTGAGAAAGTCTATACTTAAAGTTATAACACAGAAAGAAATCATAACTTTACAATCCATAAATTACATTCAGTTCAAAAATAAACCATAATACATCAAGATTCCAAGTTCATAGTCATTACAAGGATTTCATGCATAAGGACCAAAAATGCTAAAAATCCAACCATGACTACAACTACATAGACAACGGACCACAAGCCGGCACGGATAGCCAAATATACAACATCCAAAATATATCAAAAAAATGCTACTAAAGTACCACTTGGACATTCAAGTCCCATCAGTCATCGGCGCCTTATCTGTAAAAGAGTTTAGAATAAAAGGGTGAGCACCACTGCAGCTCAGTAGAGATACCCCAACCCACCTAAGTGCCAACCCGACACGACCTATATGAATGCATGTCACTACATTACATGTATCATTTAACATATATTATATTTATTCACCAGCAATGCATATACATATAAGAATGCATTAAACATACATCACGCTTCATGATTTAAAATGAAGGCAACATCACACATTTGTCTTTCTCTCACAGCTCAACTCGATACCCTAACATGATTTTTGACTAACCATGTGACCGAGACACTTTCCACACAATTATGAAATCCATCACCAAGTATTCTCTACTCCGAGGTGATTAGATTATTTCAGAATTCGTCTGAATATTCTTTACTCCGAGGTGATCGGACCATCACTGAGTATTCACTACTCCAAGGTGATTGTACAAGTTACACAACCACTCTCTCTCCCGTTCGCCTCACAACGGCCCTATACGTGCATTTCGAACACACATGGATCAAACACTTAATTTTCATGCTTCAAAATACATAAGCTAGTTATATAGGAACATAGCATGCATTTCACATTCATCAACCCACATATATACATTCTTATATATACAAGCCCTAGCACAATTAGTACATATCCACAAAACTCCACCCAAACACATTCTAGTCATGCTTCACCAATGCACACTTTTCTATATAAAGGTAGCATGCATTTAATTCACTTAACAATACATAATACATACATGTTCAATATAACACATTTTCACATATGTGCACAAAATCTAGCATATAAGCATACATACTAATATCTCTCACACCCTCACCCCTTATACAATGTATACTAGCATATACATATCTATTGCACCATAGAGACTAAAGAGAGTAGAAAAATACCACATCCCACCCCTCTTACCACTCTCAATTATGCAATACACACCCTTAGCTCTCACCGCTATACCCGAACCCTAGAATTGACAAATACATGAGAAGAAGAACCCCTACCTCAAGATCCAAGCTTAGAAGTGGAAGACCCAAATTTCACCAAGCTTCAAACTCCTCCAATGATAACTTTCCACCGATCAAAATGAAGAGGAGAGTGAGGGGAACAACTTTTGGTCTTGGCTTTACCCTCAAATCTCACTTCTTGGCCCTCAAAACTTAGAGAGAAGGAGAGAAGAGAAACTTGTAGAGAGAGGGAGTAGGAGCCGAATGTAGAGAGAGAGAGAGAAGTGAAAATCTAATTTTTCTCCCCCTCTTTACACATATATATCATATATTTCACCTTTTGCAACTAAACCCTCCACCTTTTCCTTATTTGCTCCTTGTTATGGCCCTTTTTCGCTTATTCGCAAACTAGCCTTTCCTCATTTTTTAAAACTTCACTTATACCCTTAAACTTACATCCATACCCCCACACCATTCCCTAGAGTCCGTAGTTATTTCCCTCGATTACTCAAACTCATTCCGGTCCCACACCCGTAACCGAAAACACAAAAAGATCATTCAAGTCCACTAAGCATGTCATTAAACAATTAATCATGCTTAAAAATTCACTTAACTTTTAGTCATAATTCAAAAAAAATTTTGAGTCGTTACAAGGCGAGTGTAATAAACTCAATCTAGAGGAGAGGTAAGTGTAAAGGGCAAAAGTGTAATTTCACATTTTTGTAACAACCATTAACGTCTGTCACCAAGAGTGGGTCATAAGTGTAATATGCCAAAATATTTATGTATATTATATATGTAATGGATAAGATTGAATCACAAATTTGGGTTTTGATCCGATTCGATCTGATCTCTACGAATTACTTATTTATGAATCTGCCACTGAATCAATGGACCCAAAAATTAATTCGAATTGCATGGATCAGATTCACGGATCAAGTGAACTGCCCCAGTCTTCGCCAAAGGCCTTGTGTAGAAATCAAGGCCCCATATGAAAAAATGTTTTGCAAAATTCATTTCTAAAAGTAATTAGAATACATTTTCTTTAATATATACTATCTTTTTCACTTTTTAAAATACATTTAAATATACCAAATTTCAAGTACTTTCCCCGAATAAAGGGAAAAATGGGGATATAAGTAGGCCGTTTGCTATAGTTATAAGGGTTGTTCGCCTTATACAGCTTGGCTTTGCTATCACTCCTATGTGACCTGACTCAGAAAGAACAGAAAAATAGAAATAAGCACAACACCCTGCAATTCTATGAGATCCATGATCCTCCAAAGGTGGAGGAGTAGATGATGTAAGACCGAAATTCATGGAACTAGGGAATCCTTTGAAAGAGAAGGGAGCCTTTCACGAACTCTTTATGCATTTGATCAGAGTTAGGAGAAAAAGAGCGGCTACAACTTGGGAAAGCAAAGCTAGGAGGAAAGTTGGTAGGTCCTGCTTTTAGGTCCCTGATCCTTTTTGAGATGGGAAAATCCCCCTCTCTGTTCACAACTGAACTATGGCCAAGGCCAATCGGGAAGGACTTTTAAGAAGGCTCAAAAGAAGGGTTTTTCTGTCTTAAATTTCTGTTGGAAACATCTCTCTTTTTCTTTCCTTTCGAGAGGAGTCTTGTTACTCTTAAGCCCAGTTTCGTTAGAGATAAATGGAAGTAAAAGAAAAGAAAGGTAATGAAGGAAACTGGTATATTGTGTTTGGTATAAATTTTTAAAGAAATGAAAATGGAGGGATTTAAAGGGATACAAATTATGCATGATGAGTAGGTTTTGTTATCCTTCCAAAAATGGGAAGAAATGGAAGGGAAAGGTTTCAAAGTTTAATAAAAATTTACTAATGCCGATTTTACCCTTATTTTTTATAAAACACAAAATCAAAATAGCATATGAGTCCTAGGGAATGTTTATTATTCTCTTTAACCCACTACAAGAAAAAACTGTTTTAACGACATACGATGCATGTCGTTAAAATTATTTAGCAACTTGCATGCATATGTTGTTACTGGCCATGTTATGCAAAGTTTTTTTTATTAACGACATGCAACGTGGGTCGTTAATGTTAAAATGTGACGTCGTTACACAATAAAATGGTCGTTGTTTTCAAACATTTACGACAGTTTTTGCAAGTCGTTAATACATCATAATTTTAACAACTTGATCCATAGGTTGTTAAATCATTCTTTTGAAGACATGCATAATGTGTTATGCTTGTATTGATCCTTCTAATGACTTGACATGCATGTCATTTTTTAGATTTTATTAACGATGTGTTATGCGTGTTGTTAATATTTCTAGCACCAGTAATGATGTGCTTTTAGGCTTGTTAATATCACATATTAACAACATGCAGTGTAAGTTGTTGTAAAGATGTGGTATTAGACATATATTAATAGGGACGCGCGAAGGCATGGAGAAGGTCAAGGGGCAACCTTCCCTCATAAATATAGTCTTTTGGTGATCGAAAATTAGGTTGTGGTGGCATGGTGGCTTGAGAGAAGGGATTGTCAGCCTTATCCGCGGACTGACCAGAAGGAATAATGGACTAGACACCAAGATAGCTATCAAGGATCTGTGCCAGGAGCTCTATAAATAGTGGAGCACTTGTGGCATAGGAGGAGATATTCTAATATATCATGGAGGAGCCCCTCCCAATCTCATATGCCTTTTGCCTTCTCTCTCCCAATCCATCCTCACCTCCCAATCTCCTTTCACTGTTCTATAGTTTAGTCTTGAGTGTGATTCTTTCCTCTAGCACTATCGAACCCTACTATTTACATTTGGCAACTTCACTAGGGAGGAGGGCTTCACACCGTGGTTGGTTTAAGGTAATCTAGAGCAATCGTGGCAGTCTGTGATGGAAGAAAAAAAAATGGAGTGAGATTCAAAGAAAGAGAGAATCCATGTTAATCTCTCTGTTAAAGGAGATTGGATCACTTGGTGAGAGAACAAGAGATTCTTGAATCTCTGTTCATCATCCTCAACTGAGTCGGAAATCGATGGGCATCTAGTATCTTGGGATCTGATCTTCTGTGTTGATACTCAACGATCTCATGGAATCGTTCGTTGATGATCCTATGTTTTGAGTTGCAGAATCATTTTTTAACGATTTCATCTTCCAAAACTTCTATATTGATACTCAACGATCTCATGGAATCGTTCATTGATGATGTTGTTTTAAAAGTGTAAAATAACCTGCAACTGTACGAATCTATTGAAATATAGATCGGCAAGAACGAGGTCAAACCCAAGGGAATGCTTTGATAAGAAAAAATTAATACAAATTCAAATTAATTTAAAATTATTCTAGTTTAAACAAAAGTTGGTTGATTTGAGAGAGATTAAAGTAACATGCAAATAAAATAACACAATTGAAATCAAATAGAGAAAATAACTAAGGTATCGAATTCTGCCACTATTAAATCCATGAAGCTTCTAATATTCATTTATTAGTCCCCAAATTTAGAGAAGTAATCAAGAAATCAATCTATTGCTTACTCAAGATTTAATAATAAAAACTATAAAAAAATATATTAAAAAGGTAGATTTTCCTTCGCTTCACTAGTGTAAAATTCTAAGCATCTTATGAATCCAATTTTATAAAAAATGTAAGATCAAAGATTATCACTTTTAAGAAATACAAACCCAAGCTTAGATTAATTATAATATTTTCTAACTACCACATATACATGATATAGATGGTGAAAGAACTGTAAAATAATTAATCACAAAAAGCGAAAATCATAAGCATTTAAATCATACACAGAGGAATCAATTAATGAACAAAATAACTTCACTTCATCAATGGAGGTTTCCTCCTCAACCCTAGTTGAGGAGTTTAGTTACACATAGTAGAAGAAGAAAACTAATAAATAAAAGACATAATAAAATAAATAAAACCCGGATTGTCTCTGTCCTGGCCTCCACTTACTTTTTATCCTCCCAAAATAGCCTTTAATTCGCCGCTTTATACCCCAAGAGAATATATAAAGTCCTAATCCAATTAGGAGATAATTAGGGTTTTCCCACAGCCCTAAACAAATAAATTTTTCTATTGACGTTAGGCCCAAGTTTTGACCTAGTAGAAGTCCGATTTATGAAATTTAAGTAAAATACAAAAGTGTCGAGAATTGAATTTCGTTCAACCAATAAGAAAATCAAGACGATGAGGTGAAAACAATGTTCACCCTTGGTTCCTAGGAGTCAGAAATCAGGACGTGACATAGATGGGGTTTGGACACCAAATATGATGATTTTACAATAGGTGGGTAAGTTTCAGATGTCTGAAACTATGACCCCTAGCCGTCTGGAAGTTCTAAAGGCCTCAAAGTGTTAATTTAGCATGAAACCAAATGCCTGAAATTAGTTTCAGACACCTAAACTTTCAGTTTCATACGCCTTAAACAATTTCCAGACACCTGAAAATTTCTGTGAGCTACTACTCGACGTCACAACTTCGATGAGACAACTTTTTTGTTAGAACTCCGATTAAGATGATTCATTTTTTGAAATTGAGTATTTTTGAATCCTCTTTCGATTGAAATAAGTTTCAGTTCAATATTACAATCAAACAAGGATTTAGGTGTTTGAACTTGAGGGATTCATGTGTGTGAACCAGTTTAACGTTAACTGCTCACCCTCATTTCCCTCGCTCTTCTCTGGGTGTCAAAAATCAAGGCGTGATAGATAGTTAGAGGTGATTGGATAGGTATGTGAGGTCAAGTATGGAGCCCATTGGGATTGGTTGATGTTGAGTTGCACACCTACACGAGTGTGTACGTAATTAAGCTTTTGCGATAATTATGATTTAAGGTGGTTCACTAGGGTTTAATGGACAGGTTCACTCTCGAGATTTGGACTTGGACAGGGGACTCCCGGTGGTCTAGATTTTAGGGCATAACAAAATAGTTTTCATGTTGTCGGTCTTATTTGGAAGTGGTCTGATTACATGTATATATAATTGTATATAGTTTGCAATCTGAAGTGGTTTCTTTTCTGGAAAATATTTTAACTAACTCCTTCCCTTTTGTTTTTTAGATTCATGCGTACATATCATCAATAAATTAAATGACTGATTCTAAATTTATGTAGTAATCCTTTAATTTAGGTACAAGTCCACTGGAACCAAGATTTAATTAAATGAATAATATTATTTGACCCTATTTTTCTAGCTAGAGAAATTAGTTAGAAAATGCAACTTCTAGGGTTTGTTATGGTCGTTTTGTGGTTGTTTGCTTGCTCTGTATATATGTGTTATAACTTATACATTCATATGGTGATATATACAAACATAAATAATATACACTTACCTCCTCTCTTGTTTTCAAAATTACACTGACCTTCCTTGAAATTTGTATTTTTGTAACACGAACCTCCCCTCTTGTTTGTGAAATTCGACTGACCTCCTCCCTTGAGGTTTGTATTTTTGTAACATCGTCGTGCTCCCTTTTGTTAATAGTTGTTAAGGGTTAGTGTAGTCAATGTGTACACAAGAACCATTAATTTGCGTGATGTTGTAAGGATAGAAACGTAATTACACAAGAATCATTAATGACATCCTCTTGATAGCTCTAACAGGTAAGGTTAATGTAATTTTTCAAACAAGATGGGGTAAGTGTATATTAATGAAATTTCAGGGGAGGTCAGTGTAATTTATCATTTAATATATAAACTTGTATAATATAAGATCTTGACTAGGGCTGTAAATGAGTCGCGCAGAGCCGAGCTTTGGAGTGTTCGGGCTCGGCTCGACAACTTCAGAGAAGTGCTCGAGCTCAATTGAGCTTTCTCTAACCAAGATCGAGCTCGGCTTGACCATGTTTGAACAAGCTCGAGCTCGACTCGATTAGGCTCGATTTAGTGTTAATGTCTATTAGTATAAATGTGTTTCTTATATATATATATATATATATATATCCATGCTTACAGGAAAAAATCATTTTTAGTCTTGATCTGATTAGCAACCATTCACAACAGTATTCGATCTCCATTGTTTAGCCCAATCGTAAACTTAAGATTTAAAAAATCATGCAATTATAAGAGAAAATATGCAGAAGAGAGAAAGAGCTAATCTAATTGGCATAATCTTGCAAAGGACCTTCATTTGCGATCACCATGAATCGTTACAACTGTTGGATCATCTTTTTCTTTGAGTTCTACTATGTGCAGCTAGGGATTGCTATGAATCATTACAACAGTTGTGTCGATCGTCTTTTTCTTTGAGTCTAGATATGTGCAGCTAGGGTTTTGTATTTGAGTTATGTAACTTGTGTTATGTGCAGCTTGTGAGGTTTGAGAAAGAAAAAAAAAAGGCATATAAGGGTTTAGTTTGTTTATATTTAGGAAGCACGAACATGACGATACGAAAAATTCTACAAAACCAAGACATGGCGAGGATACGACTACAAAATAATAATATAATATATTAATATATATTAATTATTCAACAAAAAAAGACTACACTACAGAAATACTTTAATTCATCGTCAAGCAATTAAGAACCAAACAAACTTATAAGCAAAAATAAACAAATAGATTAAAGAACTAGACTTGTTTAATCATGTACATACATTTAACTTAGATTTTTTTTATCATAATTTAGTCGCATATAATTTTCTTTTGAAATACTTGAATATACATTATTGTTACGAAGTGTCCGACACGTGTTCGAAAAGTGTATAAGAAGTGTACGAGAAGTGTCCTAGAAAGAAAAATATTCCGACACGTGTCGGAGAAGTGTCTAAGTGTTCGACATAGTGTCCGACGGAGTACGGCACCCTTGGTGAAGTGTCCGTACTTTCTAAGTTTATGTTTATTCATGTTAATGGGATGGGCTTAGGGATGGTAATAGATGAATAATGGAACGGGCTTGGGAATTGGGCTCGCTCTTATATGGATGAAAAAATATGAGTTAGGCTGAGTTGATTGGATTGGACTTGGATTTGAAATTTTTTAAGGATAAAATATAATATAGAGGGAATATAAAATGTTATTTAAGCTCAACTTAAGGTTACTGGGCTATAGAATATTATTTGAGGTGAAGTTAAGTTTAAAGTAAATTGAGTTTGATATAATTTGAAAGCCTGATCTAAAATGTATTATATATATAAACTCACACACACACATATGGTCATATTCATGAACTCGTTCACGAGTTTTGTTCACAAACACGTTTACGAACTATATTACTTGAACTTCTTTCATTTATTAAACGAGCTTTGAAATTTTGTTTGAACTTGGTTTATTTATCAAATAAACGAACAGAAGTCAAACTCTTATTAAGCTGAGTTCTAATCATGATCACTTCAATGAAAATAACAGTAAAATTTGAGACACAAACCATTACATCCAAAAATAAAAAACAGTCGATTACACTAGATGTTTAAACTTCAACAGAGCATCACAATGTTTACTTACTTGTATTATATACTGCAATAACTTTGAACTGTTCAAATTATATTTCCCAAGTCGGGTCCTATTTTATTTATACCTAATAAAGCAAGTGAATTAAAATCAAATAAAAGCCAAGTGGGTCCCTCCCTCCCTTGCTTTCATATCTCTTCAAGAAGACTTCACTGTAATCCTGTTTTCATTGCTCTTTCCAACTTTCTTCAATCCCAACATCTTCTTTACCATTCCTATCATCTTCCTTACCCCACATGTTGTCTTCGGAATCACCAGAGGTCTAGACGACGCCGTCCTCTTCTTCTTTTTCTTCACACTCAAAGATTGAGACGACGCCGTTTCCTTCTCTACCTTCAACTGTTCGACGAAATTCCCCAAAGAAGCTCCAGTCTTGCTGAAACTCCCCACCATTTCTGGGTACCACGACTTCATTATCGCTTTGAAATGACTCGACACATGAACCGATGATGATGAAGAAGAAGAAGAAGAAGAAGAAGAACCCGACCCGTCATCAGTATAGTACCCGACTCTTGCCATACCATCAATATACCCATTACAAGCTGTTAGAATCACACGCGCACGCTCGCGAAAATGCGAAATAACGAAGGCTTCGAAGTTCTTCGGCGGTCTGCGAAGCAAGTACACCATAGTCTTGCACGACAATACAAACGCATTCTCGCTATACGCCATCGATTTCTTGGACCCGCCTGGGAAAAAACCGGAACCCGGTTCGTTATAGTACGGTTTTTCATTGAGAACAAGGCCTTGGATCGAGACCAGGACCTGAAGCACCGTGGACTCAGTCGGGTTCCACTTCTCGCGCTTATTCCCGACCCATGTGTTGAGGAGGCTGAGGCAGACCCGCCCGTTTGCGTATAGGTTCGGGTTGAGGCGCAGCCCGAATGAGCGATAGGATACTTGTGGCGGTCGGGCCGGGTAATCGGGAGGGAAGGCGATGTCGAAGAAGAAGAGACCATCGTGGTACGGTGTGCCGGCGGAGCCGACGATCACGGCTCGGAGGAGGTCGATGCGACGCTCGTAGACTCGGACGTAGATGGAGTCGGGGAGGTTTTCTTCAAGAACCTTCCATTCTTTCATGATCTTCTTGTGGACCCCACTTGATGGTTTGATGAGGCAATCTCCACCGTTGTCTTTGTGGGACCGGTTCGTTTTGAGATAGGAATGGTCCGAGTCATCGGCGACAACATCGAACCGTCGGAACTGTTTGGTTATGGAGCTTCTGGCCTCTTCTTCTTCTTCTATCTCACCCTTTGTTGAGTTCACAGAAAGAGCCATTGGCTGAGAGAGAGAGAGAGAGAGAGAGAGAGAGAGTAAAATTGGTGGAATGTAAATGGAATGAGACTTGGTTGGAGGAAGCAAAGAAATGGGTCCCACTAGGAGTGGGAAATGAACGGTGATGCATGCACCGATCTTTTTTTGGGGGGAGAGTGATCAAATGGGTGTGGATCTTTTACCTTCTTTACTTCTTGACTCTTGACACGTTACAGCAAAGTCAACAATATCTCTAAACACCACAGTTAAGTTAAGCGATTTCAGAAACCACTATCTTCATCACTGATTGTCGATAACCTTCAACAATTTTGTCATATTAGACTTGATATAACCTAAAAATCATTTGATCCAAATTCATGTATATATATATAACTAGCTTAACAACAATATTCAATATTGTAACCAATTTTTCACAAAAATACCCATGTAATTTCATATTGAAAAACAAACAAAACAAATTCAACAAATTTTAAAAATAACAATCAAACTTAGAAATGCGACCAATTATCATATACAAAACACACGCATGTATGTATATAACCTTTTGAATCGCATGTCTGATTCTAATACAGGGTTTCTGTGATTAATGTAACCCAATTTTTTTAATAAATTAATCAAAATTAGATAAGAGACCCATCAAAGCGAACTATTCTCTCCAGTTTTACATAAAACTATAACATAAATGTGAAAATGAAAAAAATTCAAACTCATGATTAGCTAGAAGTAGCATAAAAGGAAAAGAAGAAGAAAAAAAATAAATTTTTAGGAGTTTGGTTAGAAAAAAAATGAAAATTTTGAGGAAAAGAATTCCGTAATTAGTGTATTTTTTTCAAAATGTTTCTCGTATAAAATACGAGTTAATTTTACTTTCGTGTGATTTTATATCTTACTCTCCTATTATGACCCATTAGTTGTTTCTCTTTACTTTTTTTTTTTTTTCTTTCGTGCAACTTTTCTATTATAACACATTCTCTCTCACTTAAAGTCCTTATTGGATGCTATATCAAGCAAAAAACCGATCCAGCGTTGTATCATTATTCAATTTATAATGTGTGAAATACCCTTCTTAACATGTTTCATGAAGGTATTAAGTCATCCCTCTTTAATTCAACACTAAACTTTTTACAAAGATAAATATGATGTATTCACGTTTTAAAGTATAAATTTGTTGACTTGGTCTTCTTCCAAATTAAATTAATACATTCACATCAAACCAATAGAAAAACTAATTCAATGACAACACAGAGTTGACTATTGTCAATATTGCTCTTAAAGGAATTAAATAGCCAACTTTAATTTAACAAACCTAATAAAAGGATAAACATTTAATATATTCACAATGAAGTTGAAAGTAAACACTTATTGAAATTGACCTTCTCTCACATTAATTAATACATTTATGTTAAACCAAAAGAAATACTAATTCACAAAAATTCCAATATTTTTGTATATTGGCATCGTCAAAATAGATTACATATTCAATCGATGAAAACTCTTCATTTCTCTTGATAATAAGAAATATTAATTCACCATCGATTGAATGGGTAAGAGGGTATGATATCATTGGAGTACGGAGTAGAAAGTGTTAAATTATAATTTATTTTTAAAAAAAGCGTGAAAGCCTATAGAAAGCATGTATTTTGTTTATATATATACAAATACATATGCATGTACTTGTTCCATTTAATATATGAAAATATTTATTTTTATTATAAGCCCATAGCTAGCATTTAAATAAATATACCTGCAAAAAATAAACCCATACCAATTGCATTGGGTCTCTCTATTTCTTTTTCTCTTCCCATCTGTAACTTGTTTGCAATATTTTTGTTTATGAAGGGTATTATTGTATGTAACATAGGAAAGCTCTCCCTCAGTATATATGAAACTTCCATCTACAACATTGGAATTTCGAGACATGTTTGAGATCAATTAGTATCATGTAATAACTTCAATTTGAAAATTAGAGTTGTGAATTTAACTTGTTGACCCAGTAAAACTTTTGAAATTGTGTCGAAAGTTATATGGTACTTTTTTCATTCTTGCAGGACAAGATTTCCCAAAAGTAAATAAAGAACTACTCACCAATATAAGGACTTTATAAATTTTTGTAAAAGGACCGAGTAACCATGTTCTTTTGATATCTAAATATAGCACATGCATGTATCTCATACGATATATATATATATATATATATATATATATATATATATAATGATATACAGTGGGAATCACACCATCACATACAAATTTACCTTCTTGAGAAGGTTGAATTGAATGAGTGGATCACAAGGAGTCAAGGATAGTGTAGATCAGGAAGATTCTGATCACGACTTAATAGTTAAAAGCATATAGGGATATCTTTATCTTTTCTATTCAATGGGTCTGTTTTGTATCCTTGGGGTAAAAGCAGTTGAGTACAGTTCTAGCTTGTTAGGCTGTTAGCTGCATTTATTTACAGGAATATATGTATATATATATATATATATGTATGTATAGTTTCAGTGGTATGTTTTAGGCCCACGTCCATCAAAGCAAGTCAAAAAGATTATAGAAATCTCTTCATGGTAGGGACCAATGTCTCATTTTGTTCATATTTGGTTTGAAAATTGTAAAGATTTCCTTGCTATAAAGTAAATATACAAGTTAAAAAGAATGAATGCCTAATACAAAGCCTTGATTGAGGTTAATTACAATTTTCATTGCATAAACTTTTTAGTCTTAGAGGGATAAATATAGAGGACAAGGCTTAAGTCTAAAATGGCCTAATCCAATTTGAATTTGAAAAAAGGAGTGCTAAGTCTACTCCATAATCACTCTTGTATCACTGTTGTGATTGGTTGAAATCACAAGAGTCTCATTAATTACCTTTTTTCAACATTAATGCTCCGTTTGGTAAAAAGGAAAAAAATTGAATGGAATGGAGAGAATAATGAATGGATGAGACATCACTAGAGAAGAGATTGTGTTCTTTCCTCTTTTCATTTGGTTGGATGGAAGAGAAGAGAATGAGATAATATCTTACTTTGTTTGTTAAGAGAGAAAATAAGAAAAATATGAAAAGTTTTGTAATTTAAAACATTTATAATAGTCTTGTTTTTCTTCTTTGATGTCTTTCGTCCAAATTTAAAGAGATGAAAATTTGTGAAAGATAAAGGATGATTCATCCATCTTGTTTTCTCTTCCTTCCTTACATTCTCTCTACCAAATGAAAGAAATTTACTTCTTTTCTCTTATCTTCCCTCCACTCCTCTTTCTTCCTTCCTATCAAACAAATCAGTAGAGAAAAAAGCAAAGAGAAGAGAGATTACTAATCTATTTAAAAAATAAATGTAAGGGCTCTTTTGTCATTTTATTTGATAAGAATAAGAGGTAAAGGTTGTTGAAAATCAATTCACCTTCGTTTAGTACAGTGGAAACATATCATCACTTCACAATCATACAAGCATATATTGAGTTAACAATCAAACACATTCATGCATAACACAATATTTTACATGGTTCACCCAACTCTAGGGCTACGTCCATAGAAAAAATGATTTCACTATATTGAGAAGAAAATATACAACACGCAGAAAGCATACCTACCACACACTCTTTCACTCTCTCTTAGCATCTTTCTTTCGAAATTACATATATTTTATCCTCTTCTCACAGCACTTACCAACCATTTACATCTTTCCTCTCTCTATCTCTTTTCCTTTAACCATATCTCTATTTATAGAGTTTTCAAACTCATTCCTTGTTACACGAGAATTACAATTTACTTAAAACTCAAGACGTGCCTAACAAGAAATTATCAAATAAATTATAACTCTAAAATAGAAACACAATTATAATATAAATATGAGCCACAATTCCTAAGAGAGATTATAATAAATTTGTGGAGTGACAATAACTCCCATAAATTAAACTTTTTTTCTTGATCTCAAAAAGTAGTTTCTAATGTAAATCTTAGAAAAATATTAGATTATATGCCTAAAAACAATTACCAAAAAGGCATACAAATTTCAAAATTAATGTTGTAATTAAGCAACCATTTCTTTGCATATATAAGTTTCCAATTTCCTATCAACTACGGATAGATTTATAGGACATACATTAACACATGCTTCTTAAGCAATGTATTTTTCAAAAGAGGAGTGCTAGGAGGAGTCAATCACACGACTATCACTCCACAGTCGCTGTTGTGATTAGTTAAAAATTCAATTACAACAAGAAGATCTACTATAAATCAGACATATCATGTCATAGAAGAGTGTTAGGAAGAGTCTCTTATACGACTATCCCTCCATAGTCACTTTTGTGATTGGTTAAAAACTCAATTACAATGAAAAGATCTACCGTAAATCGAACATACCATGTCATTGGACACCATTGATATGTGGTATGTCCAACTCAATCTAGATCTACTCAATCACAATAACATCATTAATTACCTCTTTTCTTTTTTTATACGACATTAACACATTTTTTTAAGGACAAAATTACCAACCCTTTATTCTCTCTCTTCTTTCAATCCATATGCCTGTGTATATATCTATATAATATAAAAACTTGATATAATAAGGACAAAAAATTCAATCTAACGGTCAAAAGTGATTAAAAAACCAATCATGTGGTCCAAAATGTCTTTTGCTATCTACGGTCTAAAATCATTCTATCTAACAGTCACGATTACGAGTGCATGATAGTGCCGTAGGCACGGGTATACACTAGTAAATATATATATAAACAATTAACTTTCTAAATAGATTCTTTAATTTCCTTAAATTTCTGAATGGATTCTTTCATTTCATTTTTGTTTTTGTCTCTCAAACTATGATTATCAATTGTACCTCCTTTCTTTATGAAGCCATCCTCATCTCTCTCTCATAAAATAAATAAAACTCAATTTCATAGTTTTACTTGAACTAAAACTCAATTTTATAATTTTATTTCAATTAAAACTTACATACATAAAGAATCCATCCATAGTAAGATTGGCCTGAATTGATATGAAAAAAAAAGAAAAAGAAAGAATTCAATCAAAGAAGTATATACACACGTATATGAATCGAGAAAGGAGTGGAAAAAAAGGTCAATGAATATAGATTATTAAGAGAGTAGTTGTGTCCTTAAAAAATGACTGTCATGATAACCTGAAATGAATAAATTTGATCTCTCTCAAACCAAATTCAATCAAGTCCTCTTCTTATTCTTGTTTCTTTTTCTTTCTCTATTTGTTGTCACCCAAATATTCATCATATATGCATTAATCATCTATCTTTCCTCGCATTGGCCTAAATCAATTAAAAATTTAGACAAATAGATTACAAATTGAGTTTTGGATACTTCACTTTTTTCTCTTGTACCTTATTTATATGATTAAGATATATAGCTAAAAAAAACAATCTCAAATCCAACAGATCTAATATCCCGAATCTACAAATTTTATCTAAACCCTATCTTCCTTTTCTTCCTTTCTTTTTTATTTCTTTAATAAGTAAAATCCTATTCTTTTTTCTACTCAAATAAAAAACTATTCAAACCAAGCTCGAAAATTTTAAGGAAAGGAAAGTGGTGAAGGGCCAACCATGGAGAAAAGAGGGAGAATAAGCAGAAATTATGATTTTTAAGAGTACCAACTAGGGGTGACCACGGATCGAATCGGATCGAATTAGGCATAATCCTAATCCGATCCGCAGTCTACGGATTGGTGAATATGCAATCTGATCCAATCCATGAGAAAGACTAAATCTGATCCGTGAAATAACGGATTAGATCATATCGGATTGACGGATTAAACTTAATTTAAACAAATCAATATAATTATTTTTTTAACCACGCCCAATAACATTTTTTAGCCTAAAAGATATAAGATATTATAATATTATTATTAAAAGTTATAAGATATTATTATATATATATAATTATAATTACATATATAAAATAAATATTATAAATTCTAACGGATTGCCATAGATCGGATTCACAAATCGGATCGAATTTCAAACCCTAAATCAATAATCCGATCTATGGCTTACGGATTCTTATTTTCTAAATCCAAAATCGATCTGTTAGTTATTTAATCCGATCCGATCAAGTCGGATTGGATCTGATTCACGAATTTTTTATGCACCCCTAGTATTAACTGTCAGTAAAGTGGGCTATAGGGATTGTTTTGTCATTTAATTTTATTTGAAATAAAGATAGAGTGCAAGAGGACTTTTGTGAGTGGGATTAGCATCTCCCTAATTTATTTATCTTTTTGGTGAATTGTGATGTAATATTTTGAATTTTAGGGTACATATTTCTACTTGTGTTCCACTTTTGAGTTCTTGCAGTTCAAATCATGTGTGACAAAGACCACTAGACTATTGTAAAACAACAAAAAAGAGATCTATTAGTGTTGCCCTAATTTTACAAAACCAACATGAAGTGTTTACGTTTTTATTCTTTGTCAATGGGGCCTTTTTCTTTTGTTTTTTACTTAACTCTCTTTTTAGCAACAAGTAAATTCAGTCTCCTCCACATGGGCAGACCTATGTGGAGACCAAGGGGTCCATGCACCCTCCCTCAATTTTTTTCCAAATTCCTATTTTACAGGATCTTAATATTGTTGAAATTAATATTATTAAAAGATTTGCTT
Organism: Cornus controversa; assembly: GCA_026545225.1. NCBI lineage: Eukaryota > Viridiplantae > Streptophyta > Magnoliopsida > Cornales > Cornaceae > Cornus > Cornus controversa. Next base: position 5,169,267 of record CM048849.1, read on the forward strand.
ACCAATAACATATTTAACACCTCCACGATTTTGAAAATCACTATCTAATAGGTCCGTATGAATATTTGGAAGAGAAAATTAGATTTAAGTGACTCTAATTAAAGATAATTGTTCTAAAGTGACCATAAAGTTACAAAAAGATGAATATTCTAAAACTATATTGCTCTTTTTGCTTTGTTTGGTAGAAAGGAGGGATGATGGATGGATGGAAGATCAAATGGAATGAACAAATTTTCTTCGTTTGTTAGAGAGGATACAAGGAAAGAAGAGAAAAGAAGATGGATGAGTCATCATTTTTCTTTCACAAATTTTTATTCCTCCAAATTTGGACGGAAGACAAAAAGAAAGAAAGGTAAAACTATTATAAATGTTTTAAATTACAAAACTTTCCTTATTTCTCTTTCCTTCTCTCCAAACAAATAAAATAATGTATTATCTCCTTCTTTTCTTTTCTCTTCATCGAACCAAACAAAAAGAGGAAAGAACATAATTTATTCTCTAAGAATGTCTTATTCATCCCTCCTTCTCTTCCTTTCATCCAATTTCCTTGCTTCCTACCAAACGAAACATTAGTGACCATTTGAAACTTAATTAAAAAAATACATTTCCCCCAATCTCTCTCTGCTCCAACTTTGCCTCTACACCCTTGCATATACTATGTATATCAAATACTAATAATATAAATATGGTAATATGACTTCAAATGATTCATTTTTGTAGGTTTCCCTTCTATGGTACTATATTTTTAGAATGCAAAGTTGGGTTTAATTATGACTACATAAAACAATTTGACAAACTTACTCTCAAATGGTCACTAAAAACTAATTTAGTTTTAAGATTGGTGACTATTTATCTTTTTTATATCTTTAGGGTCACTTTAAAGCAGTTACTTTTTAATTTTGGTAACTGAAATATAATTTTTCCTATTTGAAAAAATATACTTACAAAAAAAAAAATACATTAAAACATAACCATCATAAATAAATAATCTCAATTTGAAATATTTTAAGCTTCATTTTTGGAAATGAACACACACACATACACACATATATATAACAGAATATAACCCATATATTTTTTCTCCTTGTTTTACTAATTTTCAACTTTATTTTATTTTATTTTTGTCCACTTATATATACGAATTGTATCTATGCACAACCAATGAAAATTCACCATTGATATGTGGTATGGCCAGCTAACTCTAGATCTACTCAATCACAATAGCCTCATTAATTACCTCTTTTCTTTTTTTATGCGACATTAAAAACGCATTTTTTAAAGACAAAATTACCCACCCTTTCTTCTCTCTCTTCTTTCCATCCATATGCATGTGTGTATATACATAAATATATATAAACAACTAACTTTCCGAATGGATTCTTTCATTTCCTTAACTCTCTGAATGGATTCTTTCATTTCATTTTTGTTTTTGTCTCTCAAACTGTGATTATCCATTGTACCTCTCTCTTTCTTTATGAAACAATTCTCGTCTCTCTCTCATAAAATAAATAAAACTCAATTTCATAGTTTTACTTGAACTAAACTCAATTTTATAATTTTATTTCAAGTAAAACTTACATATATAAAGAATCCATCTATAGTAATATAGGCGTGAATTCATATGAAACAAAAAAAAAAAAAAAAAAATTCATTCAAAGAAGTATATACACACGTGTATGAATCTAGAAAGGAGAGGGAAAAGAGGTCAATGAATATAAATTATTAAGAGAGTAGTTGTGTCCTTAAAAACTGACTCTGTCATGATAACCTAAAATGAATAAATGACTCTGTCATGATAACCTGAAATGAATAAATTTGATCTCTCTCAAACCAAATTATTCTTGTTTCTTTTTCTTTCTCTATTTGTTGTCACCCAACTGTTCATATCATATATGCATTAATCATCTATCTTTCTTCGCATTGGCCTAAATCAATTAAAAATTTAGACTAATAGATTACAAATTGAGTTTTGGTTACTTCACTTTTTTCTCTTGTACTTTATTTATATGATTAAGATATATAGCTAAAAAAACAACTTCAAATCCAACAGATCTAACATCCCGAATCTACAAATTTTATTTAAATCCTATCTTTATCTTCTTTTTCTTTTTCTCTTTCTTTTTTATTTCTTTAATAAGTAAAACCCTAATCTTTTTTCTACTCAAATAAAAAACTATTCAAACCAAGCTCGAAATTTTTAAGGAAAGGGAAGTGGTGTAGGGCCAACCATGGAGAAAAGAGGGAGAATAGGGAGAAATTGTGATTTTGAAGAGTACCGACCGTCAGTAAAGTGGGCAATAGGGACTGTTTTGTCATTTAATTTTGTTGGAAATAAAGATAGAGTGCAAGAAGACTTTTGTGAGCGCGATTAGCATCTCCATAATTTATTTATCTTTTTGGTGAATTGTGATATAATATTTTGAATTTTATGGAACTATTTCTAATTGTGTTCCACTTTGGAGTTCTTGCGGATCAAATCATGTGTGACAAAGACCACTAGACTATTGTAAAACAACCAAAGGAGTTCTATTATGCACGTTTGGTACACAACAATAGAATGTTAATGGAATGAGCATTTTATTAAAGTGAGAATGAAATGAGAATGTGAATGGAATAGAATGATTATTCTCATTCTATTGGTTGGTTTCAAACATAAAATGATGCAGGAATGGAATGATAATTACATTATTTTTGGTAACTAGATTTTATTTTTTAATATTTATGGAATGAAATGACCATTCTATAGGCTGAGTAATAGAATATATTTTCATTATTTTTCATTCCAAAAGAATGACGTGGAATAGTCATTCCCACTTTAGTTTTTCTTACCAAATAAAGAAATTAATTCAAAAAAAGTAATATTGATATTTTATTCCATTCCATTGTTACGTACTAAACGCATCATTAGTGTTGTCCTAATTTTACAAAACCAAGAAGAAGTGTTTACCTTTTTGTTCTTTGTCCCTTTTTTCTTTTGTTTTTTTTTACTTTATTCTCTTTTAGAAACAAGTAAACTCAACACTCAGCAGGGGTGGGCCTAAAGGGGGCCATGCACCCTCTCCCAATTTTTTTTCAAATCCCTATTTTATAAGAACTTAAAATAGTTGAAATTAAAATTATTAAAAGATTTACTTACCAATAACATAATTGGCCTCTCCAAGATTTTGAAAATTTCTATCTAACAGGCTCGTATGAATATTTGGAAAGGAAAATTAGATTTAAGTGACTATAATTAAAGATAATTATCATAAAGTTACAAAAAAATGAATAGTTACCAATTCTAAAACTATATTGTTCTTTAGTGACCATTATAGATTCCATTATAAAAATACATTTCCCCCAATCTCTTTCCTCTCCAACCGAAAGGATTGCCTCTACACCTTTGCATATACTGTGTATATCAAATACTAATAATATAAATATGGTAATACAACTTCAAATTATTCATTTTTGTAAGTTTTTCTCATATGGTACTTATCCATTATTAAATCTCTCTTGTTCAATTGAATATTTAAATATGATGAACATACGGTGAGGATTTCTCTAATTTAAACTATCGCCTCAATTGTGTATCTCCATAAAATATAAAAAGTGAATTTATATTTTGAATTAAATTATTTATATAAATAGTTAATTAGTAACTTTGAAAAAATGCTTATTAAATTAATATTAAAAAATGATTTATTCAATTCAAATATAATTATTAGTAGTATATGACATTTATATAAATACTTATTTGTATATCATTCTATATCTTAGCTAATATAAGATATTAATTTTGATATTTATGCACACATCTATAAATTATTAATTTTAATTATTTTTTTAGAAAATATATTAATTTTAATAACAATAATTAAAAAATATAGAAAAGGAATTTGAGATAGACACAGCTCATAGGATTGTTATCTTTAGGAATAAATAAATAACTATTAGTTATTTAGTTAAAATCAAAATTTTAAGAGTATATTAGTTTGAAAATAATATAAAAGTGGTCATTATTAGTTATTTATTATAGGAAATAAAAAATGGTGGGATTGTTATCTCCGCTTAAAAAATAATAAAGATTAGCTATTTAATTCAAAAAGAATTCTTAAGAGTCTATTAGGTGCAAAATAATATAAAATTAATATTTATTAGTTATTTAATATAGAAAAAAATTGGATGTTAAAAAAATAAAAATAAAGAGGTGAGATTAGATTAGATCAATAGATTAAATTATATTAGGTAGATATATACCATGAAAAATGTGTATGTATATTTGACTCCAAAAAAGGAAAAGGAAAAAAAAAAATATTTGATACATAAATTTCAAAGTAATTTGCATGCTTAGTATTTATGTTGATTTGGGAATACTTGAGATAACTAATATAAATAAATGCTATGAAACTCTAGCATAGAATTAGAAAAAAAAATATTATTTAGGAAAGAGTTTGAAATTGAATAGAATATAGAATAGAATTTCAAGAAAAAGTAAATTACATAGTACTGTTTAAGGAAGAGTTAGAAAAACGATAGAATTAAGGAATAAGTTAAAAAATGCATTATAAATAATAAATAAATAAATATATGCTAGTCGGACATGAGATCCTCTAACATAATTAATATGAGATCCTCTAATATATTCGAAATGATTTAATAAATTGTATATAGAAGAATTGATTAATAATACTATGGATATTATTATGAATATGAAATATAATATATATAGAGAGAGAAGTGCTTGCCAATGTTATTTTTAAAATTAAATTTATTAGTAGTTGATATATTTATTGGAATAAATAATATTAAAAAAAATTAAAAATGATGTGAAATTCTCTGTACTTTTAATAATAGTATAGATTTAGATTGAGATAGATATTATTATGAATAAAAAATGTATAGAAAAGACAAGTATATAGATATAGATATACTTTTTGTCTCTTTAAACAATATCAAATAAAAAAATATATAGAGAAGCGTTTATGTTCAACTTTATTTTTTAAATTAAATTTTATTAGTAGTTGAAATATTTATTGGAATAAATAATATAAAAAAAGTAAAAATAATTTGAAACTCTTTGTAAAAAGGACCGTACAATTTTTGTTGAAATGATCAAAATTGTTATTATAATAGGAAGAGTTAGAAACATAATATAATTAGAAAAAAGGTAAATTATTATTTAGGAAAGAGTTGTAAAATGAATAGAATTAGAAAAAGGTAAATTTATATTATCAAAATGCATTATAAAAAAATAATAATATATTGAAACTCTTTGTAGTATTGAGTTTAATAAGTATCTAAAAATATAAAACATATTGATGTATCTAAATAATTTAAAATTAACAAATAATTTTAAAGCAAAAAATAAAAATAAATAGAACTTAAGAGAGTTTATATTAATATAAATAAATTTATATTTGAAAAAATAAAAAAAATAGATTTAACAAATTTGTTAAAATTTTAATTTATTTCTTTATTGGTTATATGGTTTTATGCTTTTAATCTACGCTATCATAAATATTGAATATAAACATAAAAAACTATTACATAAAGTAAAAGTGAAAAATAGATAATAGTTTGAAGAAACATTTCATAGCTTTTTTCGCACAGTAAATTATTGAAACAAAACTGAGTAAAAATATAAGGAGAACTTGGGATGGAAATTATTTAATCCTGCCAAACAATTTAATAAAGAAAGAACTAATCAAAAAGCACCACATAAAGCTACATCAACCTACATCAATGACTACACTTTCTAGCTATAGCTTCCAATAAATTTAAACAAATAAATATAAAGTAAATTCCATTCGACAAATCCTATAATATATTATTTTTAAAAAGTGAGAAACCAAGGATTTACTACTTTGTTGATAGCTCTATGTTATACTACTTTGTTGATGGCTCTGTGTTGCTGGACCACTATTATATGTATTAAAAGAATTGTACAAATTTTCAATCACTATTACTCTATATTTGTCGGCTATTAATAATGTGTACATGATCTTTGTATATAGATTTGTACCCATTAAAAACTTTTACAAACAGTTACTTCGCTATGTAATTAAAACTCAAAACATGTGAACCCTCAAGCAAATACACACTTTTCTTGAAGTAAGAAATCAATGACCGAATCTTCTAAATATGAGTCTTTTATAACTGCAGAAAAATAAAGGGTGTTTATAATATATAAATGCATTAAAGCAATATATAAAACGTCTTTCAACTTATTCAATTGTCTTCCATGTGAAAGTCAATTTGCAACAGTCAAAAAATTAAAGTAAATCAGTTTCAAAAAGAAAAAAAAAATACACCTTTCATTACCCAGAGTAGGAGTGAACTATTAAATAAAAGAAAATTAGACCTAAATTCCAACAAATTTAAAGAAATAAATATAAAGTAAATTCAATTGGACAAACCTATTATTATCTTCTAAAAAGAGAGAGAAACCAAGGACTTATTCATTTGTTGATGGCTCTGTGTTGCCTAATCCATGGAATTATGTGAAAAAATAAAATGGGTATGGGGGTATCCTGCCATAAGTAGTATTAGGGTTAGATATAATGGAAACTCTTTTTTATATGATATTATTGTGGGTATCTTGCCGGCAAGTAATATAAGGATTAGATATAATGGAAACTTTTTTTAATATAATATTATAATTCTATTTTTCTTAATTAAAAATTTTTAATAATGGTTGGAAACTCTTTGTACTTTTAATATATATATATATATATATATATATATATATATATATATATATATATATAGAATGCAAAGTTGGGTTTAATTATGACTACATAAAATAATTTGACAAAACTACCCTCAAATAGTCACTAAAGAGCAATTTAGTTTTTAGATTGGTGACTATTCATCTTTTTATATCTTTAGGGTCACTTTAAATCAACTACTTTTTAATTTTGGTCATTGAAATATAATTATTTCTATTTGGAAATATATACTTTCAAAAATATATATATACACATTAAAAGGTAACCCTCATAAAGCTATAAATAATCTCAATTTGAATTATTTTAACTTTATTTTTGGAAATCAACACACACACATATATAAAACAAAATATAAGCCATATATTTTTCTCCTTGTTTTATTAATTTTCAACTTTACTTTTTTTTTTTTGTCCACTTATATATACGTATTATATGTATGCTAAAATTAGATATAATTTTGTATACATGGAATATGGAATACTTTTTTGTCTATTCATAATATTATTTTAGTTTTTATTATATTAAAAATATATAGAATACTTCTATGTATAAAGAATAATATTTTATAATTTAATTATAGCCCCCCAATTTTTTTTTCAATTCCCTATTTTATTGGATCTTAAAATAGATGAAATTAAAATTACTAAAAGATTTACTTACTAATAACATATTTGGCCCCCCCAAGATTTTGAAAATTCCTATTTAATAGGGCCGTATGAATATTTGGAAAGATATACTTACAAAAAAAGAAATACATTAAAAGGTAACCCTCATAAAGCTAATAAATAATCTCAATTTGAAATATTTTAAGCTTCATTTTTTAAAATCCACACACACATATAGGGGTGCACAAAAATCCGTCCAAACCGGAAAACCAAACCGAACCGGACAATTCAGTCTAGTTTTTCTACGGTTTAGCTCGGTCACGGTTCCAAAATATTGGAATCGTGAATTATTAGTCCGGTTACGGTGTAGACATTAAAAAATTACAAAATGGACCCAAAATATAAATTGGGTTATCTTTAGTTTAACCAACTTTAGAATGTGGCTCAATGAGTCAAATCGTTTGAAGCACAGACCCACCACAAATAAATGGGTTATAGGCTGATCTAAATTGTCTGGGAAGTCCAAGCCCACTTGAAAATGGGTCTAATGGATATATATATATATATATATATATATGTAATTATCATCAAAAATAATTATTATGTATGTATTGGATAATTATCACAATTATCATAAAAGATAATTATAGGATAATTATCAGAAGAAAAGAAAGTTCAAATCTACCCCTCCGATGAGCCTATAAATAAAGGTCCAGGGGTGGGGGAAAGAGGACCAGAAGACTCTCAGAAAAAGTTGAAACTCTACAGAAGTCTTTACTCAAAATCCAAAGCCTCAAAGCATCTAAACCATGAAGGAAAAGAACAACAAGCACATCATCCACGTGCCGCAACTCTTGAAGCCGGATCACCAAGGAGATCGAATCAAAGGAATTTATCTTTCTTTTGTAAAGATCCACAGATGATTGTACCCATTTTTCTTGAATTAATAAAGTTGATTATTTGTTATTGATTTTTGTTCCTGAATTTTCAGACACAAAATTTATGTGTACAAATTTCTAGCATGCCCAGTGGGACCATCTCTGCCTCTCATCTCTGTCTCCTACATCATATCTCCTAAACTCCGTTTGTCAGAATCTATGGCTCCTCCCAATGTTCTGACTACAAATAAGAAAACTACAAAATACACCACTATTGCACTGGCCAACATCAAAACTGCCACAAGCAATGGCAAGAACACTAGGAACCTGCCAAGTGCTAGCAGCACCTCAGCAGGTCCAATGACGCATAGCAAGACCAAAGCAATTGCTTTGCTCAAGAATCAGCAAGATTTCGAGAAAACCAATCCTGTTAAACCAATGGGTGTAAAAATTCAAAATGTGGACACCTTTGATCCTCAGGCGGCAAAGAACTTTGATGTTGTTCCAGAAAAATCGATGCCACCACATTCACCTTACTCCGTCTCTGACGCCAACTCTAGCGTTGGTTCGCTCTCAGACTCGTTACTTAAAATTTTAGAACAATCAATCACTTCAAAGAATCTTAATTCTCAGGGTCTTTCCTATTCGAATATTGTCACAGCCTTGATGACTAGAACAACCTCGGTAAAAGACCAACTAGTGATGATGGCGCGCGTAATCGAGAACCTTACAAAAACTATTGAAGAGAAGGGCTTACAGATCACCGCGCTATTGATTAAGCTTGAAATCCAAAATCCTGACGAGTCAACACAACTACTTGCGAATACCTCAAATCTAGCCCTTCAAAGTGCCCAATCAAAAGATCGTCATCACATATTTGTTTCAGGATATGTGGTTGACGAAACTAACTATGCCTTGCCAGTCGCTTCGCTATCTGTCCAACAATTGCAGGATATGATAATGAACATAATTCGAGCACAGTATGACGATGCTCCTCAAAGCACTCTCATGTACTCAAAGCCCTACAGAAGGATAATTGATAGTATGAGGATGCCTGCTGGGTACCAACCTCACAGTTTAACGGAAAGGGCAACCCAAAACAACATATCGTTCATTTCGTCGAGACCTACAACAGTGCTGGGACTGAGGGGGATTTACTGGTTAAACATTTTGTTTGTTCTTTTAAGTGGTATACTAATTTAAAGTCCGAATCAATTGATAGTTGGGAACAAATGGAACAAGAATTTCTAAATAAGTTATACAACACCCATCGCACTGTTAGTATGATAGAGTTGTAGTAACCCTTGTGGACGGATGTGAGTGGGCAGGTGCAAAAATAGACACTGGGCTGAGCTACCACACTGACAGGGTATAGGGTGCTCAATCCCACATCGCCTGGGTGTGGAAAAGGGGATGTGCTTATATGTAATATGTTCTCTTCAAATGGTATGAGGCCTTTAGGAAAACAGATCGTGAGGAATTTGGCCTTAAACTTTTGAATTTTTGCGAAGAACCCTAGAACTTGTGAAATAGGGTTTTTTTATTCGGGCAATTTTTGATGAGGCCTTTTGGGGTAAAACTCAAGAGCAAAATCGTGCGGGCTCAGGCCCAAAGCGGACAATATCATACCATGTGTTGGAGCGGGGTATTACAGTTGGTATCAGGGCCTGAACCCAGCCGGAAATGTGCCGACGAGGACGTCGGGCCTCGTAGGGAGGTGGATTGTAGTAACCCTTATGGACGGATGTGAGTGGGCGGGTGCAAAGATAGATACTGGGCTGAGCTACCACACTGACAGGCTATAGGGTGCTCAATCCCACATCGCCTGGGTGTGGAAAAGGGAATGTGCTTATATGTAGTATATTCTCTTTAAATGGTATGAGGCCTTTTGGGGTAAAATCCAAGAGCAAAACCATGCGGGTTGGGCCCAAAGTGGACAATATCATACCATGTGTTGGAGCGGGGTATTACAAGAGTTGATTAACACAAGACAATGGAAGGACAAACTTGTAGTGGACTATATCAATCGGTGGCGAGCACTTAGCTTGGATTGTAAGGATCGGTTGACAGAATTCTCTACTGTTGAAGGTGTATGTGTAAGGACCGGAATAATTTTGACCGGTTCCGGGTGATTTTGGACCAGATCGATTTTTTTTCAAATAAATTAAAATTCGGAAAGACGTTATTTATATATATACGTGGAATTATAGTAATGCCGGAGGAGGCATGTATATATATATATATATGGATATATATATATATGTGGGATATATTTATATTAAATTATAAATATATTTATTGAGTACATGCTTTATTATATATACACATAAAAGTGTGTATGTGTGTGGGCTTATATGCAATTATGAAGGAGTGTGGGTGCATATGCAAGATTACAAGTATATGTGCATATGTTATGTGTATATATAAATAATATATAGATATATATTTGTGTGGAGGAGGATAAGAAAAGAAGATAAGGAGTGGGTGGTCGGCTGACCAAGGAGAAAAGAAGAAAGAAAAAGAAAAGAAAGGGAAAAAGAAAAGGAAAAAGAAAGAAAAAGAAAAGAAAAGAAAAGAAGAGGAAGAGAGAGAATCGGGGAGAGAGAAAGAGAGAAGCCGAGATCGGGAGAGAAGAAGAAGGGGCTTCGGCTGGTGGTGCTCCGGCAGCGACTGGAGTGGCGGCTGAAGGCGGCGACGGCTGGAGGTAGTCCCACGGACTGGGTTCGGTCGCCGATGGGTTCGCGGGTTGGAGGAGGTGCGCGTGGTGGCTCGGTGCGATGGAGCCGTTCGCGAAGGGGGTTTCGCGGCTGGAGTTTGTTGGTTCCGGCGAGTGCTGGGGACGACGTGGGTTCGCTGGCGGTGGGCCGGTGACGGCGGCTCGCGGTGGTCTACCGGCAGTGGTGGTTCTCGGTTGTTGCAGCTGGGTTCGACTAAGGTCCTTCTTGGCTCGAACTGGCCGATGGGCTTCGGTTGCTCATGGTGGGTCTGGGCTTTCACGGCTGTTCGGACAGCTTATCGGGGTGGTTCACGGTGGCAGTGGATGGTTCCCTTGGCCGGAATTGCTGGGGTTTTGGGTGGTGTTTGGCTCGGGTGTAGCGGTGTTCGACGGTGAAGACACAGCTGAACCGTGTTTGGTACGGCTATGGTGGCTGTTCACAGTGGAAGCCGAGGCTGTGATGGTTCCTGCTGGGTCATTGGTTCAGTTGGGGTGAGTTGTTGGGTCGAGTTGGGTTCATGGTTTGGCTGGGTTTGCTTCCATGGTTGAAATTCTTGATGGGAATTCGGGATGAAACTCGGCAGATAGCTGGGTTGTAATTGGTTGTGGATTGTTTGGTATGTAGCTGTTGAGTTTGTTTGAGCAGCCATAATTTTGGGTTGCAATGTTAGAGATCTACAAATGTATAGGTTTGTGATTGATTTCGGTTGATGGCCAGTTAGAGGCTAGCTGCCGAATGGATGGTTTCGTGGTTAGGCCGGGAAGAGGTAACCACAGGGGTTGAATATCAGGAGGTCTCAGTTGGTCTCAGCTGGGCATGTCATGGGAGTGCTTGGAGTGGCGGCCAGGGTTCTAACTTGATGAGTTCGACTTTGGGGTCGACAATAGTGCCGAAGCTTGGAGCTTCGATTGGATGGTTTGATGATGCCGGCCTTGGTGTTGGCTTGATGGACTTGCATAACAGGATGTTATGACTCGTGTTTTGGGTTGGATCGGAAATCAGAAAGGGCAAGGAAATGGTTCGGTTAAATTGTTTGCGTGGACTTTGGCACAGGACGGGACCGGACTGGACATGGAACAAGGATCGCTTTGCAAGTGCAGACCTGGCGAAAGCTGGACCTAAGGCAAGTTGATTCTTGCCTCTATCTCATACAGATATTTTATGTATGTTGAGTAATTTACATATGTCTCAATTTAATCATATGTGGTATGTGTATATACATATATATGTAGTCGTTTATATATATATGTGTATATGGAATGTGGTACATACATGGGATGTGAGAGGATATATATATGCGTGTGTATATATATATGTATGTGTGGGTTTGGAAAGCGATAACATGTTAGATTTATCGCCTATTTGCATCATGAAATGCATGTATCGTATTGATTGAAATCATGTTAAAAGTATGCTAAATAATACCTGTTAGCTATGTGTTGTCGTGTATGCATATGTGACTCTTATGCATGAGGTTCAGTATATATAGGTGATTATATATATGGGTGCAGTGGTAGAAATGCATGTTAAGTATGAACTTAACTTTTGGCGAGCATTTGAAAAGCATGAAATGTGCTAAGTGTTTTATATGTTCTTGATACATATGTGGGTGATGTAATATATATGTGTATATACATTGTGATTAGAATGCATGTTAGCTACTTGTAGTGAATACATGCATTGAATGAGAGCATGACTGTATGTATGCTAGTATACGTGCATATAGGACTTATATGCAGGATTGAACATATATGTGATTATATGTGAGAATGTGAATATGAGGTGCATGCTGGCTTTATTTATATATATCAAATGTGTGCATTGATACTAGCATGATAAAAATGTGCTAGGTTGAGTTTGTTGGCATATATGACGTATTATGCAGGTTTTGAACATGTATGTGCTATTTGTGTTGGAATGTGATGAGATGCATGCCAAATACTTCTTTTTAGTATTCATAAGCATGGGATTGATGCATGAAAATATTATGCTTGATTACATATGCATCCACATTGCATATATGGGACCGTTGTGGAGAAACGGGGAAGTGTGGTTGAATAACCTAGAGTAGGTCAATACTCAGTTAGGGTTGTGGTCATGAAGTGGGCAAATCATCCAGAGTAGGTCAATACTCGGTCACGATGAGAGCATTGGAGCGGTAACGTCATCTTGGAGTAGGTAAATACTCGATGACGGTGGTCTACGCACCTTGAAGTAGGTAAATACTCGGTGTGGATTCCAAAAAGAGGCCCAATCACCTTGGAGTAGGTAAATACTCGGTGATTGTGGTTTATTCACCTTGGAGTATGTGATGACTCGGTGACAAACTACTTAACCGCCTTGGAGTATATGATGACTCGGCGAGGAAAACTATCTAACCACCTTGGAGTATGTGATGACTCGGTGATGAATTCCAAAACCAACTAATCACCTTGGAGTATGTGATGATTCGGTGGCGGTGTTGGAATTGTGTGGGAGGCGTCCCGGTCACATGATTGGTTAAGAATCATGTTAGGATATCGAGTTGAGTCCGGGAGAGGGACAAGTGTGTGAACTTGCTTGCATTATCTATTGTGAAGCATGCTTCGTGGTTAACGCATTCTTATATATGCATTGTTTGTGATAGGACATGATATATGTTGGATATCTGTTGCTTTTGAGCATGTTATATGGTTTAAATGCATCTTTATTGCATTTGAGATGTGCTACTTGACGAGTAGGAGATGTGATAGTTGATTTACATCGTTTATGTAAATGTGTTGATGTATATGTTCTATATACATATTGGTGCTGAATGTTTACTGCTTTCAAGCATGTTGAAAATGATTTCTAAAATCATGTATAGTGGATTTTGTATGTTCATATGTGCTAGAGTAGCCATATACATCATTGGTTTATGCATGCTAGGTGGGGCATGGTCTTAAATATTGTGATATATTTAAGTGCACGTATATTTTTGAGAATATGTGAGGATCGACCTGCTGCAGCGGTGATAGTATGGTTCTACATACCTTGTTGGGCCTTTGAGCTCACCCCCTCCCAGGTTTTGCAGGTATTGCTGATTTCGAAGTCAATTAGGGGGATCGGTAGTCCCAGTTGCAGAGGTAGTAAGTAGATTCCTTAGAATCTAATGTATGTCCAGGGTAGTGGATAGATAGATGCTTTACATTTGGATTAAATGTATAAAGCGATTATATTGATTCAGTTCCTTCAATTGTATTTATTCATGTGATGTATGTATTTAATACGGACATTCAAGGACTGAGGCATGTATATTTATGATTGTTTATGCATGTTGTAGAAATATTGGGGGGACACAGGCCCAGAAGTGTCCATTTTTATTGTTTAGATATAAATGCTGGGGGGACACGTGCCCAGAAGTGTCCATATGAATTGTAAAGCAGGTGTAATATGCCAGGAGCTGATTATTTAGAATGGGTCATGCCCAATTTTCGTAAAAATGATAGGAAATTGAGGTTGTATGATCAGGTGGAGGTTATGTCGTGAGGGTGATCTCACGGGGTTCACACCTCGATTTCCGGGCCTCGGGAATCGGGGCGTGACAGTATGTAAGGTATGCATTGGGACATTCTTTATATTCTTCAAGGTATAAAGCCTCGTACCTTTGAAGAATTGGCTACACGTTCCCATATTAAAACTCGTGGAGGCAAAGATTCTTTGATTTTAGAGCCACGCAAAGACAGAAAAGATGAAAAGAAGGTTTTAAAATTGTCAAAGGGTGCTACTAAAGAATCCATGATTGTCTCTGCTATCCTGATAAAGGTTGCTATCAAAGATAAGAGGAAAGAAGATAATAAGCCACAATAGTTTCAAGAGAAGAAAAGCCAACGTTCGATACTCAAAGAATTAGAGATGAAGGAATACCCATTCCCAGACTTTGATGTTCATGGCATATTGGAATGCTTACTTGAAAGTAAAGTTATTGAACTCCCAGAATGTAAGCGCCCTCAAGAAATGGGATGTGTTGATGACCCAAAATACTGTAAATATTATCGTATTGTTCGTCACCCGACTGAGAAGTGTTTCATTTTCAAGGAAATAGTGATGAACTCTGCTAGCAGGGAATGATCTTATTAGACACAGACGAGATAGCAACTTCAAATCATACCGCTATCATATTCCCGTCTTCAAAGTTCGAGGGGACCTGTGTTTATCATCAATTATTTTTAAACTCTGGTATCTACTCCACAACTATTCAATTTGGCTCATTCGAACCTATTCAAATATACCTCCCCCAAGGTAGGATTCTTGGCAATCCAACAAATGAGAAGAAACTTCTCCAATACGATGACGAAGGATGGACCTTGGTGAATAGGAGACGACGAAAGCAACAAGCTCATGTTCCTCTGACCAACCACTTCAACAAGGGGCAAAAGAAAAATAAGTCTCAATATATCCCTAAGAAAAGTGTCCAAAATGGGAGAAGTGCCAATAAGACAGCGTTGACAGAACACATAAGGTTGGGTGAAGAAATTTGCAAGCCCGTTACTTTACATGATTTCTTTTCAAAAGGATATCTCGATGATGAAGTTGTGCCAACTTACATGGTGTCAATTGTGAAGATCGATTCAGAGATCAAAAGTGGTAAGAGTCAAAATGAAGTCCAAAGTATAGGAAAGCTTGAGAAACACACGACCACTATCGAAGAATCCAACGATGAAGAGGGAGTTGTACCTACATCTGCCTCATGTTGTGCAACAACTACTTTCACTGATGAAGACCTTCAACTGGGATCAAAGCTACACAACCGTCCTCTTTTTGTCTCCGGATACATAAGAGACCAAAAGGTAAATCGCATCCTTATTGATGGGGGCTCCGCAATGAATCTCATACCAAAATTTACAATGAAAAATCTTGGCATTACAGTCAAAGACTTGGCTCGCAGTTGCCTCATTATTCAAGGTTTTAATCAAGGTGGGCAGAGAACTATTGGCATGATTCGTGTAGACCTAACAATTGGGGGGCTACAAGCTGAAACCTTATTCCACGTAATTGATGCAAAGACATCCTACAATTTGTTGTTAGGACAACCCTGGGTTCATGATAACGGTGTTGTTCCATTAACTCTTTATCAGTGTTTCAAGTTTTGCAAGAATGGTGTACAGACAGTGGTGGCAAATAACAAGCCATTTACTGAAGTAGAAGCTCATTTTGTAGATGCAAAGTTTTACATTGAGCCAGACACATCTTTGAGCGTCTCTACAATAAACCTTCTGTCTACACGAGAGGTTGAGTCTACAAAATTTAAAGAAGTATCGTTCATCCCTCTAGATGTCTCGATGACAGACAGTACAAAGGTAACCCAAAAGCGAGAGGTTGTGGTTAAAATACATCGTACTACACCAATTTTCAAGTATGTTCCCAAATCCCAACAACTAGAGTATCTGTATTCGACAGGTTGGGCCTGTCAACTCAAATATTGAATACCTTAAGTTCCCATTTCAATAATTCACCATGTATTTCCATCTTCAAGAGAATAAATTCTCCTACCCAAAGAAGAAGATCTTCACAGCCTCAACCTCGAAAGTCTGTCTTTTCTCGAATTAAAGCTCCAAGAGAGGTATTGGTAACAAGATACGAGAAAAAAGAACTAGGGAGGACTGGCGCCAACATGGTGAAAGATAGTGAAGTTCAGAGTTTGATTCCCTCAAGAATGAAACGAAAAATAGAGGTGGACGTCACTAATGACGTTACACTAAAAGCAAAATGATGAACTATTGTGTTCACTACCCAATATGAGGAATCGGACATGAATGGAAGGAAGGATGAAGTATTTTATTCCACCACTTATCACATTGTTGTCGAAGAACAATCAGATTCTGATGATGAGGTCAAGGAAGCTCCCTCAACACTTGAAGACGGGGGGCAAGTGACCGTTGAACAACTCAAGGAATTCAATTTGGGGACGATGGACCAGCCCCAGCAAGTTTTTGTTAGTTCATTCTTAAGCACCTCAGAAGAAAATAACTACTTTCAATTACTGTCAGAATATAATGATGTATGACATACAAGGAAATGCCAGGTCTTGACCCTAAAATTGCAGTCCAAAACCTTGCTATCATACATGGGACACGTCCAATTAAACAATCTCAATGTTTCTTTTGTCCAGAACTTATCCCAAAGATAGAAGAAGAACTCAACAAATTGATTGATGTGGGATTTATTTGGGAGGTCAAGTATCTGACATGGATTTTGAGTATTGTGCCAATGAAAAAGAAGAATGGGCACTTAAGAATCTGTCTAGATTTTTGTGACCTAAACGAGGCATGTCCAAAAGATAATTTTCCTCTTCCTATCCCGGAGTTCACTGTCGATGCAACAACCATACATGAAGCTTTCTCTTTCATGGTTTGTTATTCTGGGTATAACCAGATTAGGATGACTCTGAAAGACGAAGAGCTAACTTCATTTCGCACCCTAAAAGGTATTTATTGTTACAATGTTATGCCTTTTGGACTTAACAATGCGGGGGCAACATACCAACGCGCCATGCAAAGAATCTTCGATGACATACTTCACTAAATTGTTGAGTGTTATGTTGATGACCTTGTCGTTAGGACAAATAAAAGAGGGGGTCATTTATAAGGTCTTCGTACAGTTTTCAATTGTCTTAGAAAATATCAACTCAAAATGAATCCTCTCAAGTGTGCGTTTGGTGTTACTTTTGAAAAATTCCTTGGGTACGTGGTTCACCATCGCGGTATCAAAATCGATCCATCCAAAGTTGATGCCATTCAAAAGATGCCACCACCCAAGAATTTACGCGAGCTTTGAAGCCTGCAAGGCCAGCTTGCTTTTATCCGTCGATTTATCTCAAATTTTGCCGACCGTTGCCAACCTTTCAACTGACTTATGAAGAATGATGTCCCATTCAAGTGGGATCAAGCTTGTTAAAATGATTTTGATACTATTAAGCAATACCTTCTCAATCCTCCAGTGTTGGGGGCACTTGTACTTGGAAAACCTCTCATACTTTACATTGCCACCCAAGAAGAATCTCTTGGTGCCCTTCTTACACAAAATAATAAAGAACACAAGGAGAAGGCATTGTATTACTTAAGTCGCAAGCTCACGCCAACAGAGCTGAAGTACTCTTCGATTGAGAAAATGTGTCTCGCACTAGTCTTTGCCTCCAAGAAATTAAGGCACTGATGTGGTTTCAATTCTACTTAACCACTCGCAATAGAATGAGTCCTCGTAGGACAAGGCTATGTAGAGTGTGTCGAACCTCAAAGACTTGTAAGGTTGAATTTTTATGTTACTCAGTCTTTGAATTAATTCTAAAATAATTGGAAAACAATTGTTGATGTTTGATCTTGAAATTAATTGAGAAAATTAAAGCTTTTTATAAATTGGTGTTATGAAATTTAATCAGGAAGAGAAGGTCCTGGGAATTGACTTCACCACTAACCCTCTAACAATGACAATTGTACTAATTTGGGTCGTTACTTTATGCATTCAGAAAAGAATGGCTACAAGCCCAATTCAATTCTATCAAGAGAATTCGTTCAACATTCAATTAAGCATAACTCGTCTTCGCTTAGCATGGCCTATACATCTGACTAATTAATGATGTTATAACCCATCTTTGCTTAGTACGAATTATCAAAAATCTAAATTGAACGACATGTGAAAACTATTGTATAACTTGTCTTAACAAAATCACAGAAGTTGAAAAGAACAAACCCTAATCATTGAAAATTTGAATTCATTCTACAAGAACAAGAATAAATGTGCAATGAATCAATACATTCAAATTGAAAGCAATAGCACAGCTATTGTTTATGTCTTGGTTATAAAATCAATGAACAAAGTAAATTATTCCCAAATTAATATACAACTTAAAACATTGAAAGACAGGTTAGGGTTACGTCACTTCCCCGGAATGGTGTTTAGCCGCTCATGATCGGATGTCCAAGCTTGAACGACGATGAAATTGCCATCCTCTTGTCCGTATCGTCACGAATCGCCTCTATATTTCTCTCTGTGTTTATCCCCTCCAGAATACCCTAATATTTTTTCCTTTTCATCATTTTTACTTTGAGAAACAAAACCAATGGGACACCTGGCCTTCCCAAAGTGGCAAGTGCGCATAAGAAAATGGCACTTGCGCCTTACAAAGTGGCATTTGCGCCCAAAAAGTGGCAGCTGCGTAAATAAGACAGAAAGTAGCTGAAAAAGTCCGTTTCAGGAAATTTTTATGAAATATGAAATTGTACAGAATTAAATTTCCTTCGACTTAAGCGAAGTTTGGGTCATTTTGATAATCGTGTATGGAGTTATGATCTAAATACCAAAACGGGTCCAAAACTTTTTAGGCCTGAATTGGCCCAATCTTCAATGTGAATAGGCCCGTGCTCCTTTTCTTCATTTAAATTCATTTCTAGCCTATTTCTTCAGTCCATTTAGTTTGGATCTTCAAGATAAACATATCTCTCATGGGTCAAGTTTCAGTGATAACTAAATGAGCACCATTTGTAGCCCGATTTCACCATTATGAATCAGAATTACCCTTAATCACCTGAAATCATAAAAAGAATAAAATTATTAATAAAAATATAAAAGAAATATTACTAAGACACTAATTTATATAATTTTAGGGATATTGAATACGCAATATTCATTGCATATCAGGCACTATTTTCTGGCACATACAATACACCTCATTGCAAGAACTGACCCTCTTAAGTATGTTATGACAAAACCAGTCCTTTCTAGATGCTTGGAAATGTGGTGAATTATGTTCAATGAATTTGAAATTATTTATGTGTCACAAAAGGCAGTAAAAGGACAAGTCTTGGCAAATTTCCTAACTGATTATCCTATCTCAACCGATTGGGAAATTTTAGAAGATTTTTCTGATGAAGAAGTCTTTCAAATTGACATTCTTCCTCCATGGAAAATGTTCTTTGATGGAGTAGTACGGTCTGATGGAGCGGGGGCAGGCGTAGTGTTTGTCTCTCCACAAAGGTAAATCCTCCCATACGCATTATCGCTTACTGAAAATTGCTCAAATAATGTTGTTGAGTACCAATTGGTCTTCAAATGGCAAGGGAGATGAACATCATAGATCTTGAAATATATAGAGATTCTAAATTTGTGATCAATCAACTCCTTAAGGATTATAAGGTCAAGAAGGAGAATCTAATACCGTACCACGAGTATGCTTCCCACTTGTTGACAAAATTTGACAATGTTATTTTAGAACATCTTTCTAGGAAGGAAAATCGTATGGCTGATACTTTGGCGAATTTAGCCACAACATTGGCATTAGTTGATGATGAAATAGTCAATGTTGCAGTATGCCAACAATGGGTGTTACCATAATTCCTTGAAGATAAAATTAAAGAGAGTAATGTAACTCTATCTTTATTATTGAAGGGGACGACTGGAGGCGACCTATAATCGAGTATTTGGAACATGGAAAGCTTCTTGAAGATCGGTGCCATAAGACCGAGATACGTAGGCGAGCACCTCATTTCATTTATTATAATAACACGTTGTACAGACAATCGTTTGAAGGTCTCTTCCTTCATTGTCTGGAGAAGACGAAGCAACTCATGCGATGGAGGAAGCACATTCTGGGGTATGTGGTGCACATCAATCTAGCCCTAAGCTTCACTTTTGCGTAAAAAGAATGGGGTATTATTGGCCCACTATGGTCAAAAGACTGTATGGAGTATGCAAAAAGGTGCCAAGTTTGTTAAGTCCATGCTAATTACATACACCAACCACCAGAGCCATTATATCCTACAGTTGCTTCATTAGTCATTCGATGTATTGGGATTGGATGTGGTAGGACCTCTTTGCAAGTCTTCTAAAGGCCACTTATACATCCTGGCAGCTACTGATTATTTCTCTAGATGAGCTGAAGCTGCACCCTTTAAAGAAGTTAAAAAGGAGACAGTTGTTGACTTTATCAAGTGTAACATCATTTATTGGTATGGTGTCCCTCGATACATCATTACTGATAATGGGTTAAATTTTAAAAATAGTTGGGTGACTCAACTTTGTGAGAAATTTGGTTTCAAATAGTATAAATCCTCCCTGTACAATGCTCCAGCTAATGGACTTGCAGAGGCATTTAACAAAAGACTTTGTGATTTATTGAAGAAAGTGGTTTCTAAATCCAAGAAAGACTGGCATGAGCGAATGGAAGAAGCATTGTGGGCGTACCGAACTATATACCGCACACATACCCAAGCAACTCCTTATTATCTCGTCTATGATGTAGAAGTTGTTCTCCCCTTGGAACGACAAATTCCTTCGTTAAGGATAGCTATACAAGAAGGTCTCATGAGCGAGAAAAATGTCATTTTACGTCTTCAAGAATTGGAAGCATTAGATGAGAAGAGGCTATAAGCTCAACAACAGTTAGAATGCTATCAAGCTCAACTTTCTAGAGCCTTCAACAAAAAAGTTTGACCTCAGTCATTCCAGGTTGGAGACTTGGTACTTGCTGTTCGCAGGCCCATCATCATGAATCATCGCACTAGAAACAATTTTTTGTCAAAATGGGATGGACCATATGTAGTTCGTGAAGTCTACACCAACGGAGCAAATAAGATTATTGATGAAGATAGAGTGTTAGTTGGTCCCATTAATGGCAAGTTCTTGAAACGCTACTATCCATGATGGTGCAACGCTCCTGGCCCACATGAGCTAAAAATGTGAAAGGCACTAAAAAAAATGGAACTACGTAAATGACTTGATCCCTTGTTGAGGGTACGTAGGCAGCTTGGAGGTTTGTTCCAAGTTCAGTCACCACCAAAAAGAAATGTAATACTCCTAGCCCGCAAGAGTATAAACTGTGAATACAGAACAAATAACTAATGACAATGTTGGTTCTAAAAGCAATGGCGATTCTTTTATTGATGAGGTTGAAGACTACAATTCTACTTTGCTAGCTAAATAGATTGCTTTATAAATAAATAAAATAAAATAAAAATAAAAAGATGATGATTCAATTTAAAGCTGCAAAGCTAGAATCTCTTCATGTTCTGTTTATAATAATTCTTCTATAATCCTCATTACTTCAAGATCCTGAGTTGTGAGAACGTTAGCTTCTTCAACGGAGGCTCATTCTTTTTTGAGATTGGCGATGGCCTCCTTCATGTGAGATAATTATTCATTGCTCTCTTCTATGGAGGCTCTAATTTTCTTAGCCTTCTCCCTTACTTGTTACAACTCTTTCAACAACATGGCCTCCTTATCCTCAGCGTCACTTAAAGCACCTTGAAATGATTGCACATGCTTGGAATCAGTATCCTCCAAAGTAGTGGCATCAATGAGCAATGTATCAATGTGAGTGAGTTGCTCTAACTGCTAATCTGAAGTCATTATAGAAGCATAAGAAGATTTTGCATCAACATAATGAGCAACATTCTTTATATTTGACTCAATTCGTGTCTTTAGACCAGAGTAATCTCTAGGGAGTTTTGAGAGTTCATTGTAAAGTTTTTCAAGCTTGGGCCCCAAGGATGGAACCATGTGAGTGGGAGTGTTGATCACGATACTTTTTATACTCTCAATAAGGGCTAAAGCATTTTTGCATTGGGCATTTACGATATGTCTTCCATATTGAAGGCTGGCACTTTATACGGGGCAATTTGATGTGATAATAAATTAACTTTTTGAAGTTCTTACACGACCTCCTGGGCCGTTTGGTTACTGATTTCATGCCCTGCTAAAACATCCGAACCTTGAGGAGTCTCTCTTCCTACCTGTGAGACTTATGACAATGCATTTATCTCAGGTACCAAATCAAATGAAGATGGCCCACAAACAGATGCTCCACTACCAATAGGGTTATCAATGAAAATGAGATCTTCTTTGAGGTTTCCTTCTACTTGAAAATAAATAAATATAAGTAAAAATAAAAGTAAATAAATAAATAAAATATGGCATAAAGGTTGGGAAACTTACTCGCATTGGTTCGTTACTGCTGGAAGTTATTCTAAAGTATCGATCCACGCCACGAGAAGTAATAAAATCTGCCCGCTTTGAAATACGCTTCATCTTGTCACTCATATACTTCCAGTTGTGATCCTCATCATATCTCCCCATATCTTCATCTGAATCTATCACTAAGTGAATACGAGGACGGGTGTTGATTTGTGGTGAAATATGTTTGGCCACCTCTACATGACTTTTGGAACTCTCCTCGACATCATGATCACTATGAGATTTAAAGGCTGTCCCAGAGGTTGGCTTGGAAGAAGGGGTCGACTTAGGTCCATTGTTTGTAACCTTTCTAACTTTGGCTGGTTTTCTTTTGGAGAAATTGCACGCTTAATATGCCCCGAAGTACCTCCTTTCACCATGAATGGATCAATATAAACTTTTGACCACCATTCAACATAAGTTTTGGTGATAGAGAATTTTTGGAAATTAGAGTTTGAAGAAATTTGTACTTCACATTCAGTATGATAACGAGTGGTCTATCTCCATAGTGTCAAAATCTCTTCCAAAGCAACAGTGCGAATATCCTTTTTCAGTCTACTCGGAATATCCTAGTGATAATAAAACTGTCTACCAAATCTGTGTGGACTGTAAGGCTCAATAATATGTCGGTCACCTTGGTGCAATGTCAGGTAGCTAGATCGGAGGTTAGCCAAATACTCGAAGTCATAAAGAGGTAATTGTTCATCATCCGTTAGTAGTCTCTTTGTCGGCGATGTTCTGGATAAGCAAGATAAGTCAACACCTTTACATAACTTGAACAGCTCTTGGGCCTCTGTCTCATCAAAATACTTCGCAGACCTTTCCCCCCGCGTACCGAGTCATTCGGGGCAGGTAATTACGATATGGGACAAAAAAGTTTATTTTGAAGTATTTAGCTAACCAGCCATATACATAGTGTATGGGGAATGTCACATTAGAGTTTCCAGAATCAGGGGAAGAAACAATGTCATTTAAACCTCTGTAAATGCTGGCTAAAACAGGAACAGAAAGACAAAATTTATTCCCGTTTACCATCATGCTAACAATCTTAAACACCTCAAGATGAATTATATTTCCAGGACTGGTAGGTAAGACAAATTTGCATAACTAACACGCTATGAATGCTGCTAAATAAGTTTTGTTCCTCATCTCTGGTTCTATTCCAAGACTGGTAAACATCTCATCTTCTTGTGGCGACCAATTCTTAATGGGATAAATTATTCCAGAAGGGTTGTAAGTCTCTTTAGGACGTTGAGTCTTGTTTCTCGATCCTCTTCTCGGCGGTGGCTTATTATACTTAGTGGCGCCTCTGAACCAAAGTTTTGTCCATTCAAAAATTTTCACAATCCGGTCCCATTTATATTGCTTGCAAAGTTGGTGGAAAGCTAAAAATAAGTACCAGCAACTTGAAGGAAGAAAAAAATTTCCATCTTTGTCAATAGCAAATAATTCCTTTGTATAAGGAACGACTTCTTCGTAAAATCTTTCACAAAATGGGAGACCTCCTATCACATACAAATCGTAAAAAAAACCATAATTGGTAGAAGTCGAAGGTTGTTTACCTGACAAGAAAAAAAAGTGTAAGAGAAATTGAGAAAGAAAAAAAATGTCCGAAAAGGACTAACGAAAGTATTCCAACAAAACTGAGTGACCCCGAAGGGCACTAAGAGACCCCGAAGGGACGATAAAGTTACCCCAAAGGGCACTAAGTAACCCCGAAGGGACGATAAAGTGACCCCGAAGGGCACTAAAGGACCCCAAAAGGATGATAAAGTGACCCCGAAGGGCACTAAAGGACTCCGAAGGGACTAATGAATGGCGGTCTGAACTCCATATTCTGAGAGTTGAATGACTCACGGAAAGTTGTCTTTCTCGATAAGCTAAATGGATCTGTGTGTTGTCCCAGAGGTAGCACAAAATTCGAGCAGAGCCCACAAGTGGAAGCTGATCTAAAAAAAAAATTAAAAAATATATATTTGATTAATAGCAGTCATGGAAGACAAAGTTGCTACTAAAAAAAAAATGTTCCTTTCAAAGTTCATCCACATGTATATTTTGTTTCAAGAGTTTACAATACATAAGAGTGGTGCAGAAGAGATGGTTTGGTGTTATAATAAATCTCTTTGAGGTCTCAAGTTCAAAACCAGTAGGCGGTATGGAAATCTTTAAAAGAAAAAGAAAAAAAAAATTGAAGGCATAGTCGGCGTGAAGTGCAACAGAGAGGAAAAAGGCGGTGAAAAAAAAACGTGAGGAAGCATGAAAAGAAAAAAAAAGGAAAGAAAAAAGTTAAAACTAGAAAGTGAAAGAAAAGGAAAAAGATAGAGAAAGAAAAGAAGGAAAAAATCTGTGTATAGTTATATAATCTAGAAGTTGCTATCACGTAGTCATGGGTAAAGCTAAAGTGTCTATTTATTATATGTATATGTCCTAATTAAGGTGTACAACCATGGCAAGTTACAGGGAGTGGCGGCAGAAAAAAAAAAGAAAGAGAAAGAAATAGAAAAAAAAAAGAAAGATAGAAGAGCTTACCGTGTTTCTTCCAATTTTCTTTCAATAACATTTCGTGGAATCTCTCTCAATTATTCTCTGATATGAAGGGTCTAAAGCGTAGGCTACATATATATAGTGGTGAGTTAATCCTTTTTGACATTGGATTTTGAATACTCCAATTCTGTTGGAACAAGGAAAAAAAATCATATTTGCAATAGGATCTTCAAGTCCTCAATTCCACTTGAACAATGAAAAAAAAATCGTATTTGCAATAGGATTCTCAACTCTTCAATTCCGCTTGGACAAGAAAAAAAATCCTATTGTGTTTGATGTGGCCAAATTTGTCTTTATTTTTGTAGCTTACTATTACCTATCAAAATATAATTTAAACCACTCGCAAGAGAACGAATCTTTGTAGATACGGTTCTTTGTAGAGGATATCGATCCCACAAGGAATACGTGGATGAATTGCATTATTGAGAGAGAATTTCCAATTTAATCCTAAAAACAGAATTTTTGATTTGAATTTAACACTACTTCATAGAATGTAAGAACATTAAAAGTAAGAATTTTATAAAATTGAGAAAGAGATAACTAGGGGTGGTTTCCACCTCTAGCCAATTGACAAGTCCAAGTATGTAGCAAATGGGATCTTCTATAAGTATATGTAACACAATGTCATTAGGCTTGTGGCCTATAATGACATATCAAAAGATAAACATGATTTGAAAGTAAACATAGCCCATCTTTAACAAGCATAGTCCTTCAACCTATCTAATTATTCTACCTTCTAAATGTACCTACTTGTGTCCGAACTACTTTATCTTGGCATGGGCTATATAAGCAAGAAACATCACATTCCATTAAAAATCATTACAAAGTCATCATTTACACTTTTTAGTGAAAGTTGTAAATGTTGAGCATTCAAAATGAAATATTTCTACTCTAAGACAAGATGAAGAAATAATATCAAATGAATATATTGAAGAAGTTCACAAATATTACACAAAACACTAGGCTAAGTAATCAACATATACATATAGATCCCAAAATTGCTACAAAATGAACAAGTTACATGGCTAGGGGTTCAACCACACTCTAGATGGAAAGTTAGTTGATCATAGGAGACTTGCAATCCTCCATGGCCAGAGATATGAAGCTCCCAAGGTCTGGTTCAGCACTTCTCTCTCTCCTCCTTCTTTCTTGCTCAAAAACATGTATATATCCATCCACTAGTGTCCTTGGGTCCCACCTTACCTATATATCTATATAATCCACCTAATATATATATGTCCCCTTCATAAGTTTCTTTGAAGTCAGAAAATCCTCCAAAAGGACGTGCAAAGGTCATTCATGGATGCAAGTGGCAAGACAAGTGGGCAAGTGGACTAAGTGGGCAACTTGCAGTCTACAGAATCTCGATTGTGCGAAATTGAAGTTTCGCACAATCGATATTTCGATCATGCGAATTGAAGTTTCGCACAATCAAGATTTCGATTGTGCGAAACCATCATCTCGATTGTGCGAAATGCCTTTATGAATTTCTTGATTTCTTCACTTCCGCAGCATTTGATCTAAAACAACACCCTTTTTGGGACAAAACCTAATATTCAACAAAAACACAAAAACAGCATAAAAATACCAAGGTAAACATAAATACGGAATCAACATATGCAATTAAGAAGGCATAAATGTGCGACATTTAAAGCTTATCAGTGTTCAAGACTCAAAAAAAAATTGCGAAAATTAAATACTTCAAGTCCCGATTTAGATACGTGAGAAACTAAATATAGCGCGAGACTTGAAGTGGGGGCAATTTGTAGACATTAAAAAATTACAAAATGGACCCAAAATATAATTTTGGTTTATTTTAAGTTTAACCCACTTTGAAATGTGGCACAATAATCAAATAATTTGAAGCACAAACCCACCACAAATAAATGGGTTATGGGCTGATCTAAATTGTCTGGGAAGTCCAATCCCACTTGCAAATAATTATATATGTATATATTGGATAATTATCACAATCATCATAAAAGATAATTATAGGATAATTATCAAAAGAAAAGAAAATTACAAATCTACCCTTCTAGTGAGCCTATAAATAAAGGTCCAAAGGTGGGGGAAAGAGAACCAGAAGACTCTTAGAAAAAGCTGAAACTCTGCAGAAGTCTGCACTCAAAATCCAAAGCCCCAGAGCATCTAAACCCTGAAAGAGAAGAACAACAAGCACATCATCCACGTGCCGTTCTTTACCAAAGTTTCAATCCAATTTAAGATCAAGCTCTAGCAGCCCTTGAAGTCGGATCACCAAGGAGATCGAATCAGAAGAATTTATCTTTCTTTTGTAAAGATCCATAGAGAATTGTACCCATTTTTCTTAAATTAATAAAGTTGATTATTTGTTACTGATTTTCATTCTTGGATTTTCGGATATGAAATTTGTGTGTACATACGGTTTCATGTCCCTCAGCACCGGACCAAACCGTTTATCTACATTTATATATAAAATATATTATATAATTAATATAAATAAGTAAGTTGTTAACTTATAAGTGTAAGTGTGTAACTAGTAATGTAATGTACTAATAATTTTACTGTGAGAACCGTTTATAGTTTATATAAAATATATTATACAATTTATAATAATATAATAACCCACTAAGACACTAATAATGGAACTGTGGAACAAAACCAAACGAGTTTTTCACGGTTCAGTTCCATTTTTAGTGAAACCGGACCATACGGTTTAGTTCCAAAAAACACCAAAATCAGATCGAACCGGACGGTGTGCACCCCTCCTACACACACACACACACACACATATATATATATATAACAGAATATAGTGCATATCTTTTTGGGAAAATTATATTTTGTTGACCAAAATAAATAAAAAAAATTATAAACTCAATAAATGATAAATAGTGACCAAACGTGAAAAATAATTGGTAATAAGTGACCATTTTATATTAATGTCCAGAGATTTTCAATCCCTTCTTCATCTTCTCCAACCTCACCCCCAAATATAAAAAGCCTCAAAAGAACGGTGACAAGTGAATTTATTTGATAATCAAGTTAATTAGCTAGCAAGCACAATTTTTTTCTCCGATTGTTTAAATGGCTAAATACATATTGACTAATCCATTTTGATAATGTGATAATGCAAAACTGATCTGCTTCTATCTTCTGCAGAGAGTACATGCCCAGTAGAGGTTACAAACAATTTGTTTAGAGGAAAAAGTCAATACACAATAACAAATAGTAGACATATCCAAAATAAAATCACCATGCGACTAATTACTGTTGACAGTCTTGAATTAGTGAATGTAAGAAATCGATCCAACATAAACGCATGTAGATATTACCTCATATATTGTTGTTTGTGTGTATATGCTGCATGTTGATCAAGTAGTGCTCACAGAAGGACATGAATTTTCTGATAGAAACATAGTAAGAGAAACATTGTTATTCCATTGGTTGGAGAGTAAATAATATAAGACAAGAGAAATATGAAGTTCTGTATCTTTTCCTTTCCCTTTATTTTGATTTTCATATAACAATTCAATTATCACTTGTTTTGTTTTCTCAGTTGTCATACACAAGTTTAAATTCACAATCTCAGAGTCTATTCTACTCCTAACTTCTTTCTCAGCAGCCAAACAAAGCTTTAACATAATGCAGAACTTTTGAAACAAGATTGACTAATTAACAATCAGATACAAATATATACACAACAAAAATGAAAGAAAAATCATAAATAGAGTTTGGAACTCTCACTTGTGTAAAACTATTATGCTTCAATTTTTTTTGAAATTTTGATATTTTGGGGTGGTATTGGAGAAGACGAAGAATGAATTGGGAATATCAAGGGTATTCTGGATATTAAGTTTAAACAGTCATTCATTCGTAATTATTTTTTAATTTTGGTCACTATTTATCTTTTATTAAGTTTAAGGTCACTTTAAAGCAAAAAAAAATTTCATTTTTGGTCACTAAAACCTAATTTTCTCTATATTTTTTCTCCTCGTTTTACTAATTTTCAATTTAAAATTTTTTTTTGGTCCACTTATATATATGTATTGTATGTATGCTAAAATTAGATATTATTTTGTATGCATGGAATATGAAATACTTTTTTGTCTATGCATAATCTTATTATATTTTTTTTTATATTATAAATATATAGAATATTTCTATGTATAAAGTATAATTCTGGGTCCGCTGCTGCCACTCGGCAAGACTAATTTTAGGTACATGTCCGTAGCCCCAAGTTAAGTAAATTTGAAAAAACTCACACTGAAGCTTTTATATATATATATATATATATATATATATATAGTAATAATCTCTTGCTCATCGGTAAATAAGAAATTCATCCATACCAAGCACAATAATCATTGGATGTGATTGATAAATTTATTTCGATAATTGTCTTTTTTATATCAATCACATCTAACGGTTACTGTACTTGGTGTAGATGAATTTCTTACTCACCGAAAAACAAGAGACTATATATATATATATACACACAAACTTTTTGCATATGCAATATGGTCAAATGGAGTTGAGCATATAAATGATGACCATTTTTAGATGGAATCATGATAAATGCATGAGTTTTTTTTAATTTCATCATTCTTGATTGGTTCACGTACGAGAGGGCCAATCCAGAGGACCACTGTAGACTCTGAAAGGATAAGCATTAAAGTTGAAAAAAAATATCTCTAATAGAACCAGCCGTCAAGTTGATTGAAAGATGCCAATTTTTCATCTATCGTCGGCACATTAAACACTCCTTTCCCATTCTTACTATTATCTATCAGGTTCTCTCTTAAATTTAAATTTTTTAAATTATTTTTAATTACATTATCACACGCAGACAAATAATTGATTATAATTCTTTTTTTTATTTTTTATATAAGTGTATCATCGGTTCTGCATTGAATATAATCAAATCATCTAAGTCTATTGTTTTTAATTTTTCATTTATAAGCGTTATACTTAATATTCCCCTCACTCGTTTGTTATCCATCGTAATATTATCATTTTCGTTATATGAATGTGTTGTATTTGTGTCTTTCTCAACACTCAAAATTTCGCTCCATACAATATTGCCAGCCTAATAACCGTTCTATAGAATTTTTCTTTTAGTTTATTTTGTATTCGTTTGTCAGAAAGAATATCACTAATTTGCTTCCATTTTGTCCACCCGATCCCAATTCTACTTACTACAGTTCCATATTTTTATGATCTTTGATGGTACTAGATGAGTTGTGCTAAAGTTACAAGGGAAGAAAATTAATAAAATAATATTATAGTGAATTTTTCAACACTAAAGAAATATTGTAATAATATTATAACTCTTCTCAACACTAAAAGAACAAAACTAATATAATAATATTATAACTCTTTCAAATAGTAAATAAAGGTAATAAAACAATATTATAAATAAATAGTAACTTTTTTATATTTTCATATTTTTAAATTCTCACTCTAATATTAAGTGAGTTCAATCTATAAAAAATTTAAAAGTTTATAAATATTTTTATAAACTCTCTTTATCTTTAAAAATATGTATATG
The DNA here is from genome assembly GCA_026545225.1 of Cornus controversa. NCBI lineage: Eukaryota > Viridiplantae > Streptophyta > Magnoliopsida > Cornales > Cornaceae > Cornus > Cornus controversa. Next base: position 5,200,215 of record CM048849.1, read on the forward strand.
TACATGTATTATTTTTAAAATTTTAAATTGAGTTATGAAAAGACGAATTAACTTCGTTGAAAATAAAATTGGAGTAGTTGAAATGGCTAAATATATTATTTATTTATGAAATAAATGTGTTGATTTTAAATAAAATGGCTTCTTTTTCAATTTAAAAATTAAATAAATTAAGTACATTGAGAAAAATATATATATATATATGGTGAATTGTGAACTAAATGAGCAATAACTTTGCAAAGTTGTGTTTCAATCAAAATATTGAAACATTAAATTCAATTAGTCAAATTTAGATAATTATTTAATGAATGTGTATTTCATTACTTTCTTAAATTGAGCCTAACTATACATGATGTTAGATTATTATGTTTGAAATATTCATTATCATATAATTTGTATTTTAAAGTTTGAAAATCATAAATCATCACAAAAAAATATATATATACCAAATAATTTGAACTTATACAAACATCAACACCAATTGATGATGCAAAAATTTTCACGGATCAGGTCCGACATGCCATCCTGCAAAATAGAGGAGAGCGGGGTACACTCCGACGGTGAAGTTACGTGATGAGATATGGTACATAAAGAGATTTATATAATTAATTTGTACCTTACCTTTCTCGGAAGACGAGTGATTTGTATTTATAATTCATTGGTCTTCATGTTGTATTGGGAAACGAGTCGTCTCTCATTGGAATAAGAGAGATAGGCGTTATCTTAACTTATCTATAACCAGACTCCACGTTGATTGAAGTTCCATAACGCCGTAAGACATATTATATTGTTCGTCTTTTAGTATATACATGATATTAGATTATTATGTTTTTAATATTAGTGAGGTACAAAAACTTTATAATTTGTATTTTAAAGTTTGAAAATCATAAATTATCACAAAAAATATACCAAATAGTTTGAATTTATATAAACATCAACATCAACACCAATAATTCAATAATCAATATAACAAATCATATTTTCATTGCTATCAATTCAATGTTTCAGCGCAATTCATTCATGAGTGATTTTACACTCTAAAACCATTTAATTCACAAAGAATATTTTTTGAAAATTTTAAACGTATTCAATTTATTATGGGATTAATGACGTAAATTTAAGTATTATAAGTTTTATTTCAATCAAAATAAATAGACAAAATTTAATTAGACAATCTTAGAAAATTCTTTAATGAATGTGCATTTAATTACTTCCTTACATTGAGTATAACCATACATGACGTTAGATTATTATGTTTCGAATATTATGGTGTAAAAAGTGAGGTATAGAAGCTTTATAATTATATTTTTTAAGTTTGAAAATTATAAATCATCACACACAAAAAATATTAAATAATTTGAATTTATATAAACATCAACACCAATAATTCAATAATCAATATAACAATTCATATTCTCATTACAATCAATTCAATGTTTCAGCGCAATTCATTCATGAATAATTTTACACTCTAATACCATTTAATTCACACACAAAAAAAAAAAAAAAAAATTAAACACATTCAATTCATTTATGGGTTTGAAAAAGTAAATTTAAATATTACAAGTTTTATTTCAATCAAAACAAAGATATCTCAAATTCAATTAGTCAATTTTAGAAAATTCTTTAATAAATGCGCATTTCTTTACTTTCTTATATCGAGCCTAATCATACATGGTGTTAGATCATTATATTTCGAGTATTCAATAGTTTTTCAAGAATATAATGAGTAAGACCATATTTTGAAACTAACATCACTTTTCCTAAAAAATAAATTTCATCCTGATGGATACATTGCGTGAACTGTATTTTGTACCAAACTTAAATGATTTAAATCAGCACCTTCACATTCAGTAAATTTAAAAATTGTGAGTTTTACTTCAATCAAAATAAAGAAAAGTCAAATTCAATTAGTCAATTTTTTTAAAAAAATTGACGAATGTGCATTTCATTACTTTCTTACATTGAGCCTAACCATACATGGTGTAAGATCATTGTGTTCGAGTATTCAATAATTTATAAGCACGAGAATATAATGAGTAAGACCGTCATTTGAAACTAACATAACCTTTTCTAAAAATAAATTTTCCTTGATTGATACATTAGCTGAACTATAGTTTTTAATGAACCTAAATTATTTAAATTAACACCTTCACATTCCAATAAATTTAAAGATTAAAAGTTTAATTTCAGTCAAAATAAAGAATCAGCAAATTCAATTAGTCAAATTTAAAAAATTATTTAATGAATGTGCATTTCATTACTTTTTTATATTGAGCCTAACAATAAATGTGTTGATTTTCATTTTAATTACTTTTGTTTTTCAATTTGACAGTTTAAATAAATTAAATACATTGAGAAAAAATTAAATATGTTTAATTGTGAACTAAATGAATATAACTTTACAAATTTTGGATTTTATAAATTCTCTCTAAATTTTTTTTAAAGTTTCTCTATCTAATATTATGTGTGTTTTTAATAAATTAATATTAAATGTGTTGAATCTATATAAATTCTAAAAATATATATATATATAAACCTTTTTCTCTCTCCAAGTCTATATCTATACTAATGTTATCTATACAAATTTACTTGAAAAATTAAATTGAGTTTTGAAAAGGTGAATTGATTTGTTTATTTTTGAATTACTGACGTTGATTTTTGATTGACTTCAAATTTTGAAGATTTTTTTTCATTATTTGTAATTATTTGTGATTTTAAACATAAAAACACTCATTATAAAGTTTTTTACTTCACTGAGTATACGTTTATGAATATCTGTGACACATTGAACTACTTCATTGGTTATACACAAATGTAAGAATCTAATATAATTCATAAATTAACTTTCTACAATTGAAGAATTGAATTTTATATTTATTAATATTGAATAAAATGAAACTTTTGAAAAGGTGTAGAAACCATATTTTGTCTCTTAACATTCGAAATCATTATCGTAATTGGATTGTACAATTATTAGAGAAACTTCAAAAAAACAACTATTAGAATGAGAAACTTGAAAAAACAAATATTAGAGAGAATTTATAAAAGCAAAAAAATTGTAAAATTACTATTCATTTAGTTCACAATTCACCCTATTTCATTTTTTTCTTAACGTGTTTAATTTATTTAAAATTTCAAATTGAAAAAAAAAAGTCATTAAAATGAAAATCAACACATGTATGGTTAGGCTCAATGTAAAAAAGTAATGAAATGCACATTCATTAAATTTTGTTTTTAAAAATTGATTAATTGAATTTGACGTTTCTTTATTTTGACTAAATAAAACTTTTAATCTTTAAATTCACTGAGAATGTGAAGGTGTTGATTTAAATAATTTAAGTTCTTTACAAACTATGGTACATGTAATGTACCTATTAGGGCAAAATTTATTTTTAGCATATGTGATGTTAGTTTCATACAATGGTCTTACTCATTATATTGTCATGCTTATAAATTATTAAATTCTTGAAACTCAATGATCATACACCATGTATGGTTATGCTGAATGTAAGAAAGTAATGAAATGCACATTCATTAATTTTTTTTTTTAAAATTGACTAATTGAATTTGACTTTTCTTTATTTTGATTGAAATAAAACTTGTATTCTTTAAATTTATTGAGAATGTGAAGGTGCTAATTTAAATAATTTAGGTTCGGTACAAACTATGGTTCACATAATGTGCATAAATGGTGAAATTTACTTTTAAGAAAGGTGATGTGAGTTTCAAAATATGGTCTTACTCATTATATTGTTGTGTTTATAAATTATTGAATATTCGAAATACAATGATCTAACGCTGTGTATGGTTAGACTCAATATAAGAAAGTAAGGAAATGCACATTCATAAAAGAATTTTCTAAAATTGGCTTTGATTGAAATAAAACTTGTAATTTTTCAATTTATTTTTTCAAACCCACAAGTGAATTGAATACGTTTAAAAAATTCAAAACAAATTATTCTTTGTGAATTAAATGGTATTAGAATTTTAAAATTATTCATTAATAATTGCGCTGAAATATTGAATTGATTGCGATGAAAATATGAATTGTTATATTGATTTTGAATTATTGGTATTGATATTTATATAAATTCAAAATATTTGGCATATTTTTTTTTGCTGATGATATATGATTTTCAAATTTTAAAATACAAATTATAAAACTTCTGTACCTCACTTGTGATATGATAATGAATATTCAAAACATAATAATCTAATACCATGTATGTTTAGGCTCAATGTAAAAAAATTATAAAATACACATTCATTAAATAATTTTCTAAAATTGACTAATTGAATTTGATATTTCTTTATTTTGATTGAAACATAACTTTGGAAAGTTGTTGCTCATTTAGTTCACAATTCACCATATTTCAATTTTTTTTCTCAACGTATTTAATTTATTTAAGTTTTCAAATTATAAGAGAAGTCATTTTATTTAAAATCAACACATTTACTTCATAAATAAACAACATATTACTCCGTTTCAACTACTCCAAATCTATTTTCAATGAAGTTAATTTGCCTTTTCAAAACTCATTTTAATTTTTTTAAAAAAATACATACATATTTAAAGAGATAGAGAGAGTTTATAGAAATATTTATAAATTTTTAGAATTTTTATAGATTGAACACACTAAATATTAGAGTGAGATTTTATAAAAATGAAAATATAAGAAGTTCCTATTTATTTATTATATTATTTTATTATCTTGATTTCCTATTAGAAAGAGTTATAATATTATTATGTCAACTTACTTTAGTGTTGGGAAGAATTCTAATATTATTATAGTGCGTTTCTTTAGTTTGGAAAAAGTTATAATATTATTTTATTTAATTCCTTTACTTGGATAACTTCAGCAGAATTCATTAGAGCATCCACTATGGGATCTCCAAATTTGGTTATCTAAATTTGAATTTTAGCTAGTCACCTCAGCAATTTAGCTAGTCACATCATCATGTCAGGATCTTTAAATTTTGACTCCACAACAGGTTCTCCAGATTTGAATTTTAGCCAACCACATCATAATCTCTAATTTTAACTCCACAATAAGTTCTTCAAATTTTCATTACCCACACAATTAAATAATCTTACACAATTAAATTAATCTTAAAATTTTATGTATATATATATTTATATTAAATTTTTTTTATACTTTTTTAACTTAAAAAATTCATAATTTTTTCGTTTTAAGTCAAAAAATAGCCTAAGTTGTACTCAAATTAAAGCTCTCGAAATTATCTTTATAACAGAATTAGTTTCATCAAAAAATTTAATTTGTAGTGAAAGTTATTGACATTTAAGTAAATGATACATATATATATATATATATATATATATATATATATACATGGCACGGATTTCCAGAAAGGTTAGCTAGGTGGTTCGCCGGATTCGGCGAACCACTTAGCTAACCTTAAGTGGGTCCCATAAATTTAGCTATCTCATTGTTTTCCTACAGTGTGATTTTGTTCTCCAAATCTGTGTTTGGTTATCTCATTGGTGATGCTCTTATAAGCCATTTCTTAACTTTAGTGCAACTTATTATAAAAAACGGTGTCGTATTTAATAAGCCATTGTTTTATAATGCACAAGAAAGAGAGAGAGAGAGAGAAGGTGTGATTGATCGAGGATATAGCCTTTTTGACTTGGTTTTCTTTTGCAGTGTTCTATATCTTCTACATCGTCAGGGCTTTGGTTTACAACTGTGAAACAGTTTTTATTTATTTTTATTTTTTTAAGTTTCAGAGAATCAAAATAAAAAATAGTTTTCAATTTAAATATTCAAAACAATTTTTAGAGAACAAAAACTCATAAATCTACTTAGTTGTATCTACTGACCAGTTTTCAAAATATAAATTTTAATTTATTTTTCTTAAATCTAATAATACAATTTTTATTAATAAGGGTTGGAGGTGTATTACTTGTAATTAAGCTAGTGTTTCTAACTTAATAAATTTATTTGTACTAAAAATAATTTTTTGCACAAATAAAATAACAAAAATTACGCACTATTATTATAAAAAATATTTTTCCTAATTAAAGTAATTCTCAAATTATATCAAACAAAATAAAAGGAATACAATTTTTTTAAAAAAGAAATTAACCAAATTGTATAATTGTATTATTATGATAATAAGTGCATTATTATGTATAATTGCGTATCCGAAAGTATCCTATGAGACTTGTGTGCACATAGCATATCCTATTCCTATACAATCTTTTATGATTCTTTTGTTGAATAAGTATATGACCAAAGACAGGTCATTGGTGTATGGAGTGGAATACAAGATTGAGGATATATATATATATATATATATATATATATATATATATATATATAAAAGAAGAATGATCCCATGATGTGGGTGTCGGCAGAGAGAGAGAGAAAGGAAAAGCTAGAGAGAGAGAAATACAAGCCAAGAGAAAAGGGGTGGAAAAAGAAAAAAAAAACGGAGAAAGGGACAGCTCTCAAGCCAGCGATTTCTAAGAGAGTAGGAGGAGAAGAAGATGAAGGAGCTTTGTGCCAGTGATTTCTGAAATGAAGATCAGAGAGCTGAAGCCAACGCCCTCTGACGAGTGATGATCGCCGAAGTCCCCACCATCGCCATCGACTTGGTTGAGATCGTGGTCAACTCGTCTGTGCTCAACGACGAGTTCATTGCCCACCATCTTGGCCTCATCCCTCTCACCAGCAAGAGAGCTATGGGCATGGGCTTCTATAGATGGGTTGAAGATGAGATAGAAATATAACTGGGTTCTAATACTAGCTTAAACGAGAGAGAGATTCCGCCCTTCATTTTCGTCATTTAAGTGATAAATGATTCTACGTGTTTCCATTTAAGACAGAATAATTTTTCAAAAATTTCAAGAACAGCTTTTTATTGTTCTTTAAAAACACACTTGTTTAACTCAATTTCTTAAAAACTGTTTTTCAAAAATAGTTCCAAACAACCAAAAAAACTATTTTCTGATTTTTTGTAACTCTAAAAACAGAAAACTGTTTTTAGAGTCACAAATCCAAACAAGCCCTACCAGCCAGCAAAGCAGGCAGTTAGAATACAAAATTTTCTGAAACTAAAAAGTTTTTCTTTTCCTTGGCAAGAAAAGCTCACACACCCAGTTAGAATACAAAATCTTCGGTCTTTCTGGACAGGAACCGAGCTCAAGAATCATGGAGCTCGAGCTCGGGTTGCTTGGAAGTGTCCCCCTCAAGACACATTTACAATTACTTGCTCATGGAGCTAGCAAAAAATTTGAGAGTTGAGATCGTTAGCTCGCCCTATGATCAAACATTGAATTGAAAATCGTGGAAATACATTCTTGCGGCTCAATCTATTCATAGATACATTCTTTTATGCTGTGTATTACATTTGGAAGGAGAGGAATGAACGTACCTTTGAAGCCCTCCTCCTCTGCTCAAGCTTGATTTCTGACACTATCTGATGCAAGCTCAACTCGGTCAATCATAAAGAAAGTGCTACAATCATAAAGAAAGTACTACATCATTCTAGTAATTGCATGAATACAAGTTAAGCATATCCTTTACCAGTCCTTAGAACCTAAAAATACTGGGAACAACCATGAATCTCATTTAGTCCATGCGCAATGTTTATGGGAACAGTCACTCAGAAATTTCATCTATTAACTGATGGAAAACATGTTATTACAACACTATTGACTCATTGTTGCCAATTAATTTGATGGCAAAACTGCAACATCATTGCAAAATATATGAAATGTTCACATCTCATACTGAGCAAGACAACATTTCCTCTTGCTTCTTTGCATTTTTTTCTTAAGAGGAACAATTTATTTTTACAACAAAAGTAATTGAGCAAATGCTTACATCTACAACTTCGCTGCAGGCTTCTTTGAACTACGACCTGCTATGAAGTCCTGCATTTTCTTGAACTGCTCCTTAGTCATTCCATCGTAATATTCATGAGCCCTCTCCTGAAAGTAACAATTACAGCATGCACAATAAGTCAGTACTGCAATAGAACATTATATATGTCAAGTTACTAACAGCACTTGCATTTCATGAAGAATGGTATTTTACACAGAGAGAGAGAGAGAGATAATTGCACCCACATATCGTATATTGGTGAGATAATTTCAACCAAATTTCCATTCTTTTAAACCAATATGCTTTCTGATCATGACCATTTCATTTATATGGATTAAAGCCAATTATGGTGGATCACTGACACTAGAAGCATTTGGACATAATTCAAACTATATCCATGCTGCTGATGCTTATAAGATATCTAATCCATGTTTTTCCCAGTCTCTGTAGAAATACAACAGCCAAACATAAAGTGTGATTATATAATAGAACTCAATACATAGGATACCAATTGGGAATTGGGGTGCTGGTCAGGACGGACACCCCTTGGCATTCGAGAGCCACAAGCTCAAGGATGCTGAGCAGCGTTATTCAACGCATGAGAAGGAGATGACAGCAGTTCACAACTGCCTTGATGCCTGGAAGCACTATTTGTTGGGCACTCGATTCAATGTGGTGACAGACAACATAGCCAACACTTTTTCAAGACGCAGAAGAAACTTTTTCCAAGCAGACCCATTGGCAGGAGTTCCTAGTAGAATTCAATTTTGTGTGGGTGCACAAGCCTGGGAGGCAGAACCAAGTGGCTGAAGCCTTGAGCAGAAAAGAGGTGCAGGAAAATGTGGCCCACTGTGCACACAGACTTCCTTGGGGCGGATCAAGCAGGAAACTAAAGGTAATGCTGCCTACATCAAACTCCAGCAGCTAGTAAGGGAGGGTTTGGTGCGGAGATACTGGATAGAGGAGGAGCAACTCTATGGCAGAGGCGGCAGGCTATATGTCCCTAGCGTCACACTTCTTCTTGACAAAGAGCTGGTGTTCTCTAAACCGTGAGAACACCCACCATAGATGGTCCTCCAATGAAACTATGACATCATCTAGGTACACAACAATAAAATAATCAATATACTCAAAAAGGACATTGTTGATTAGATTGCAGAAAGTAGCGGAGGCATTTGTGAGCCCAAACAGTTACAAGGAACTCGTATGAATCATATCTAGTTACACATGCAGTCTTTGGCTCGTCACCCTCTGCAATTCTGATTTGCCAATACCTCGAACAAAAGTCAAGTTTGATGAAATAAGATGCTCTTGACAACATATCAAACAAACCAACAACATTAGGAATGGGATATTTGTTCTTTACTGTGACCTTGTTGAGAGTCCACACACATCTGTGGGAGTCATCCTGCTTCCCTTGAAATAGGACTGAAGCACCATATGGAGCCCTGGATGGCTGGATCAAGACTGCATCCAACAAATCGTTCAACTGCTTCCTCAGCTCTGCAAGTTCCAAGGATGAAGCAAGCCATGCTTTGTACTAGTGGTGTCCACCTCGAGTGGCTTGCTAGTGACGGATGAAGCAAGCCATGCTTTGTACTAGTGGTGTGAGACATAAATTTGTAATTGGCATATTTCGGTGATCAAAACCTGATTGATCGAGTTGTAATTTTCATATTATTCTTTGTATCGATCATCGACAACCTCGAGTTGATATTCAAGTGCATGGAAGCTGATAAATCAGTTAGAACACCATATAGTACAGGTAAGTATGGTGAGGACACTTTGCACTTTTTAGTTCCGAGCCTATTTTGAAAAACCAGGGTTTAAATGCAAAATTTAGGGTTTTTCAATGTAAGAGCGATACCCAATATTTAGGACCGGTCCAACTTTTCTCGGTAGTTTAGTTTCTGCAGGTTTTCAAAAAGTCCCACCGGTCCTATTTATTTGGCACCGGTCCCACTCAGCCTGTTCTAAATAGGAAATAGATTTTAACGGAAATTCTGATTCCTATTGGGTTTGAAACTTTTAGGAAAGTTCTATTTTAGTATTCAACTTCTTTTACAAGTAGGATTAGGACTTCCTTGCTTATATATATGTATTCATATTTTCTCTACAAATATGCCCTGGAATATTATTTTTAGAGAGAGAAAGTATATACATTATAATTAGGATTTATATATTTTTAAGAACACACATCCATACTACACGAGTGATTTTTAGGATGGTGTTCTACTTCTGATTAGCTACTCAGAGACTGCATCAAATCGATTTGCTGATCAGAACATTGGATTGAAGGTTCTTCGCTTGCTTGCTTGTTGAGGAAGAAAGGTGACCAGATTGCACTACGAAGGGAACAAAATACTTGCTGAGTATTTTTGTTCTTCCAGCAACCTTTCTGTAAGGGTGGTGACGTTAGCCGGAAGTCTGCAGTAGTTGGACGTGTTGTCGCAATCGTAAGCCTGAGGTGTTTCGCATCAGATCCTTGACAGAGTGAAGAGGGGTGTGAGACTGAGACAGAGTCTGTTGTACTTTGCTTCATTATAGTGAATTGGTTTCCTGAGGCGTGCCACCTCCCTCCGTGGTTTTTCCCGTCTTGGGTTTCCACGTATATCTGGTGCATTCTTTTCTTTACTTGCACTTTATTTATTTGCTTGCTTTAATTGTTTGATTAATTGGACTTAAAATTGATTTAATTAAAAATTAAGCAAACGAGCAAGTGATCCTATTCACCCCCCCTCTAGGTTCTAAAATACTTTTCGCAACCGCTTCCGCACCGCGCAACTCACAAGTGGTGTCCAAGGTACAAAGCAAAGACGGAAAATAAAAAGGTATACTTTCTACCTTGCAAGTGAAAGCTAGACTGAAGAAGGGAGAGTGCACCTGTCCGGCGGCCTTGATTGAGATCAAGCTAGATGTAAAGATGGAATCCCAGATACGGTGGCAGACATTCTTGCGGAGTTCTTAGATGTTATGCCTCCAGACCTGCCCCAGAAGTTGCCCCCTAGACGTGCAATCGACCACAAGATAAAGCTGGAGCCTGGCATGAGGCCACCAACTAAAGCACTATACCGAATGGCATCCTTGGAACTTGCAGAGCTGAGGAAGCAATTGAACGATTTGCTCGATGCAGGCTTGATCCAGCCATCCAAGGCTCCATATGGTACTTCAGTCCTATTTTAGAGGAAATATTCATATACGCAATTAGTCCTGACCAATGTTATATTTCCATTTTGTTTAGTGCAGAGATCCTGTTTCAGCCAAAGAATGGAAGACATGAAGTAATGGTTTGCACCACCTTTGGTTTCTGCCTGCTTGGGTCATTTCGGTCAGTACGATTGAATTCAATATGCTCTAGATGAAATATTGTTTCGCTTGGTACCTACGACTTTGATTACATGGTTGAGAGAAAGAGAGGGAGTGTGAAATGTAATGGCTAGGTAGCAAGTATGTCACTTGGTAGCAGCTGCAACTACTGTATACTCACTAATTTGCTTGAACCATTGTCCTACCATAAGAGATAAAGCTTTAGATCTGATTCGTCGATGTGAAGGGACAGCATATTTACAATGTAGCCTTATTTCTTTACATAAATGAAGCATATATTAAAGGTGTAGACTAGCAATCTGACATTTAAGTTTAGAATAATATGAGATCAAGCTCACCAAGCTTTACACACCTATTACTCCTACTGGTTTTAAAAATAATAATAATAATATGAATTTAAGCAATGGAAATGTCCACCAAATCACATAAGCCCATGATTGTTCAGTGTATGCATGTGTATATGTTATGTATATGTATCTATGGAGCTAGGTGGTATATGAAAAGCAAACTACCGACTGGAAAGTTAAATTTTTGGCCTAGTTCATTTCATCAAGTAGCACAAACAGTGAAAGGGGGCAGTAAAATCTCTAAAATGTAGGGAATAAGCCCCATTTCAAGATCATCAAATAAATGCATAAGAATTAGATTGTTTAAACATTAATTTAAAATGTTCCAAGATCATCAATACATGCATAAGAATAATCAGAAGCACCCAAGATGTGCAATACTGAAGTGAAGTGGTCATAGAATCATGTCAACTTAATATTGACGCATGACACAATTAACAGGTGGTCCTTAAACCTTATTATTTTTATGTAGAATAAAAAATTCACTTGAATAAGAAAAATAACTACCTTCTCTAGAACAAGAGCATGGCCCAGAGGTAGCTTGAGGCCATCGTTTATAACCGACTTGTACCTCAACACCAAGTCTTGATTATTTTTTATTATGGCCTCTGCAACTTCCTGGGCTTTCTTCAACAATTCACTTCCTTCAACAACATGATTCACCAAGCCCCACCTCTCAGCTTGTTCAGCAGTAAGGGGCATGGCTGTTAATGACACTTCACGTGCTTTGTTGGGTCCTATAATGCGTGAAAGCTTCTGAGAGAGACCCCATGAAGGAAATATCCCAAACCTATAACAAATTTACATAAACATTCATTTAAAGAAACATTGAGAACACATAGAAGAACCGTAAATTTCCATCTTTATAACAGAATATCCTATCCAAGATGTTTAAAGCACAATATTTCTGTTTCTCTCAAACAGTATATCACAAAACTCAACCTCGGTATCGCTGTTGGAAATTCTGGGCAAAGTACCGAATCCTAGTCTAATTCAGGGCAAAAAAGCTGTCTGACATTATCATTTTTTAAAACCAAATTATGTCAAAATGCTGCTTATAATGACTTCAACCCAATAGAGGATTTGTGATTTAGAAATCAAAGATAAAAGCAAGGCACTTCCTAGTATGTCTTTCAGATTCTATTTTTTTTTTCTTTTCCTTTTCAATTGTGCAATCATTAACTGTTTGATCATAAATGTAAATAGGTAAATCATTGTATAAATCCCAGTTATCTGGTATAACATCAAATTGTCCAAGCTCGGAAAATAGATAAGATAAGGTATTGGGTTCCCAAACTATATACGGGGTCATAACATAATATGAAACAATAACAAAAACAACCCAATTCAAACTATATCCAACCCGGTGATAATCAAACAACTAGCATTAGTTTCATGGACTATATTCACACTATCCAAATCTCTATGCAGCAAAAAAAGTAGCCCATTTTAGGATAATTATTTGGTAGCTTTATAACGAAAACCATGGTTTGTAAAAAATCATATAATTGCCAACACAACTGATACACCTCCCCTTCGTAATATATATATATATATTGAAGAAAAAAATTAATAAAAAAAACCCCAAATCATATTCAAAATGTATATATATTCACACACAAAAATAGAGAAGGAAAACCTAGCATGAGTGTCCATGAACTTGGCCCCTTTAGCAGCGATCAACACATCACAAGCAAGAGCGATCTCAAACCCCGCGGTGACAGCGAAGCCTCCGATGGCTCCGATGATCGGTTTGCGACAGCGCTCCATCTGGGCCACCGGATCGATCTCCACATCCTTCACGTCACCCTTGAACACGCCCTCCGCTGCCGTCAGGTCCACGCCAGAGCAGAACGACCGGCCCGACCCGGACAACACCACGACCCGCACCGAATCGTCGGCGTCCAATGCCCTGAATGCCTTGGCCAGATCCGTCATCATTGGCTTCGTCAGCGAGTTCAGTAACTTGGGACGGTTGATGGTCACGTAGGCGATCCCGTCCGGTTCGCGTTTCACAAGTATCAGCTTTTCCGGTAACGAACTATCCATTTTTCGCTGTGAATATTGTGTATGTATCTGTCTGTATATACTGTTTCTATTTACTTCTTCTATTGTATACGACTTTTGTCTTTATATTATCTATTAGTCTTGGGTTGCGTGTGCACTTATCCGTGATAATGTCTTGCGTCAGCCCGTCAGAGATTGTTACGAATTGCCTAATGGTAAGTACAACATTTCCTTTGTCTTTCCTGAGGAGTCGCTAACGTCGCAGCCCGTCTCTACTAATTGTAGTGACAGTTGCATTGGTCACTGCTGATTTTTATTACAGAATACCTTATAGCATCATGTATCTTTTGGTCATTTTCACTCTCTATTTAAAAAGAAACAGGACGACAACATTGTGTCGTTTAGTATAATAAATGAAATGGAATAAAATATTTATTACAATTATTTTTTTTATATGAATTTTAAAGTGAGAATAGTTATTTTCTTAAAATTCATTTCATAGTTAAATATGTTTAGAATGAAAATTCATTCATAATAAAATTTAAAAAAATAATATTATAAAAAAACCTTTCACCTTTACCACTATCACTTTCACTACTACACCGGTTCTACCACAACTATCATTACTATTATTGGCTCTACCACCAACGTCATTGCCGCCTCCACCACCATCGCTCCCACATCGGCACCTTCATACTCACCACACCACCACCTCCATATTACCACCTTCATCCACCACCATTGCGGCCACCACTGCCACATCGCATCGCCATCACCTACACTGTCACCTTCCTCCACCACCACCCCCACTACCACCACCTCCACATTGCCACCTTCCTCCACCACCTCCATCACCACCTCCACATCGCCACCTCCCTCCACCACCACACATTTGTTGGTTTAATTTATTTGTCATTAGGAGGGGTATTTTGGAGAATTTGATTTAAAATTTATTTCATTCTTATCTCATTTCATATTTGCAACCAAATAATAGAATGAGAATGACCGTTTCATTCCATTCTTATTCGAATTCCATTCCATTACTGCGTACCAAATACAACATAAGCACTTTTTGAGAAGTGAAGTCTCGATTTTTTTTTTCCCGCTTGTGTGAAGCTCAGTCTCTCCCTATACACTTTATTATTTTTTTAAAAAAATATTTAACCTTATTACACTTTATTAAATTTGGCTTGGCTTGTGTGATCTTTTTTTTTTTTTTTAAATAGAGAGAAAAAAAATAAAAAAAATAAAAAAATAAACTTGAAGAAAGTGTGACCCTAAGGCTATTTCTAAGTTATTCTATCCTAAAGTTCTCATGCAAAAATTATCAACCTAAAACAAAAATCTATGTTTTCCTAATCTAAGAAAATAAAAATATAAATAAACGAAAAAAAAAAAAAATGTACTTACTTGGATTCCAAAGTAGTGCCCAAGAACATGCGAAAAAGGCAATTTTCAACAATACCACCTATAGAATTCAAAAAGTAGGTAAAACAATAACAATAAAATAAAACTAAAACTAAACTAAGAAAAATAATAATAAAAATAAAATAACTAAAACTAAAACTAAACTATAATAATAAAGAAAAAGTATTTTTTTTTTTTAAAAAAAAAAAACCTAGAACAAATAATTAAAATTGGAAAGATTTTTTTTTCTTTTTAAAAATAATAAAACAAAAGAAAAAAAAAACTAAATTATAACTAGTAGAAGAATTATATCAATCGAAATTTGATTAGTTTTCTTGTTTGCAATCCCCGGCAACGGCGCCAAAAACTTGATGTTGTTTTAAAATTGTTAAATAACTCGCAAGTGTACGAATCTATTAAAGTATAGTTCGGCAAGAACGAGGTCGAACCCAAGGGAATGCTTTGAGAAGAAAAACTAATACAAATTCAAATTAATTTAAAACTAATCTAATTTAAACACAAGTTTAGTTGATTTGAGAGAAATTAAACTAACATGAAAATAAAATAACACTATTGAAATCAAATAAAGAAAATAACTAAAGTTTTGGATTCCACCACCATTAAATCCATGAAGTTTCTAATATTCATTTATTAATTCCCAAAGTTAGAGTAGCAATCAAGAAATCAATCTATTGCTTACTCAAGATTTAACAATAAAGCACTATGAAAAATATATTAAAAGGTAGATTTTCCTTCGCTTCACTTGTGTAAAATTCTAAGCATCGTATGTATCCAATTTAATGAAAAACATAAGATCAAAGATTATCACTTTTAAGAAATATAAACTCAAGCTTAGATTAATTATAATACTTTCTAACTACCACATATACATGATATGGATAGTGAAAGAATTATAAAATAATTAATTACAAGAAGCGAAAATCATAAGCAATTAAATCACACACATGAGAATCAATTAATGAACAAAAGAATTTCACTTCATTAATGAAGGTTTCCTCCTCAACCCTAGTTGAGGAGTTTAGTTACACATGGTAGAAGAAGAAGATAACAAATAAATAAAAGACATAATAAGTCAATAAAACCCGGATTGTCTCTGTCTTCTCTGCCCTAGCCTCCACTTCTTCTCTCCCCTCAAAACAGCCTCCAATTCACCTCTTTATACCCCAAGAGAATACATAAAGTCCTAATCCAATTAGGAGAAAATTAGGGTTTTCCCGCAGCCCAAAATAGGTATATTTTTCTGTTGACTTTTGGCCCAAGTTTTGACCCAGTAGAAGTCCGATTCACGAAATTTACGTGAAATACAAAAGTGTCCAGAATCGAATTTCGTTCAACTCATGTGAAAATTAAGTCGAATTGATGCTCTGAAATAAGACTTTAGGTCGACTTTTCAAAACGGGATTAAAACTGGATTAAATGCAAAATTGGGCTTCAGGCCCGTAACCTTCTTAAGCAGTTGTAATTCTCTTGAACCTCTTCCTTGGGCTGATTTGAGTTGAAATATGAAGTTGAATGGACCCATTAGATGTAGGCTTCATATAATCTTCTTGAATATCATCTTTAAAAGCCCAAAATCATGGTTTTATCTGAAATAATCATTAAGGCCCTGAAAAAGATAGAAAATACAAAAACAGAGTAAAATCACATATAACCTATCACTAAGAGAATAAAATATGCAAATTAAAAGGCTAGAATGCGTAACATTCAACGCCGATCAATCTCATTTCATATTTGCAACCAAATAATAGAATGAGAATGACCGTTTCATTCCATTCTCATTCGAATTCCATTTCATTACTGCGTACCAAATACAACATAAGCACTTTTTGAGAAGTGAAGTCTCGATTTTTTTTTTCCCGCTTGTGTGAAGCTCAGTCTCTCCCTATACACTTTATTATTTTTTTAAAAAAATATTTAACCTTTTTTAAAATTTATTTTTTCAATTGTTTGTTTGTCCTTTTTCCAACAACTATATAATAATTGTTTGTTTCGATTATATTTTTTGAGAAATTTAAAGAAAATAATATTTTAAAGAAATATCCATTACATATATAAAGGAAAAGTACATTACATACCTTCTAGCAAATAGAGAAAAAAAATACATTAATACTAACTCATGTATGAACAATTATATTAGACATTACATATGATCCCGGGAGGTGATATTCGCACTCCTCTTTTCTACAATTGCACTCCATCTATCTTTTTCTTTTAAAGAAAATGACAAGATGATCCCTAAATTAATTAATACATCATCTCTTATTTTATAATACCACAACTACCCTTTATACTATCAAGTTAAAATCTTTTTTACCTTCTTTAGTTTCTTTATTTTGTTTTTTTGGGTCCTATCAAAAGATGTAATTTTTTTTTACCCTTTTTACTTTCTTTAATACTTTTTTTTTTGTCTTGTCAAAATGGATAATTTATTCAACAAAAATAAATTTTTTTTTTGCTTCTTCCAATAGAGATAATTTTTTTTTTGAACCTATCAAAAGATATAATTTATTAAATAACAATAACTTTTTTTTTGGTACTCTCAATGTAGATAATTTATTTAAGAAGAATAAGTTTTTTTATGTACTTTTTTTTGGGGTCTTGTCAAGAGAAAATTTATTCAACAAGGATAACTATTTTTTGGGTACTTTTTAATTTTTAATTCCTACCAAAAGAAATAATTTATTCAACAGAGATATTTTTTTATCTTATGCCAAAAGATATAATTTCTTTAACAGATATATATCTATATATATTTTGGTCTTGTCAAAAGAAATAATTTATTCAACATAAATAACTTTTTTTTGGGTCTTGTAAAAAGAGAGATTTTTTTTTGATTAATTTTTTTCGAGTATTTTTTCTGGATCCGATAAAAAAAGACCAAAAATAATTAAGATAACAGACAAATAGAATGTCTGAAAGGGTAGTTTATTATTTTGAAAAAAGTTAATCATTCACAAGTGAAGTGAAGGTTAGAAGTGACATTTTTCATAAGATGTGAGTGCAAATGTAGAAAATGGGAGTGCGAATATCGCCTCCCTAATCGCCCCCTTGACTTAAACACAACATAATTGCATTTTGTTAAGCCTCGATCCATGCTTCCATCGTTGGTGTCAGCATTTGAATTTTTATTCATTATTTCTCTTTCCAATCAATCTGCTTCTACTTAATCTCCATTAGTTTAATTTGTTATTGTGCCTCAATCTCCATTTGTTTCATTTGTTTTTGCGCCTCAATCTCCATTTGTTTTGTACATTCTTACTCTAAGCCCAAATCAAATTTTGCTTTGAGTTTCAAATTATGAGCTTCGATTCCTAAGTCATTCATTAACTTATTTTGCTCGACAAAATCTTGAAATAATGTAAGAAATAAGTTATGTTATAGAGCAACTTTACTCCTGTTACGACCCTTCTTGACTGCTTTTCATCTTGGGGATCGTGAAATGTCATGAGAACCTTTATTAACAACTGGTGAGTAGTCATCACCAAAATTTATCGAACTTGGTGTTGATACTCCAAGAGTTGACGGGTTAGATGGATTGGTTAGGACTGAACTTGGTGTTGATGGAATTGTTTCTGAGCAATCTTCAGGCTCATTCATATTGAGATATGTTAACCTCAATGTTTCAACCCTAGGTTACTTGGGTGATTTTGATGATAACAACCTATTGTAGTGTAAATTTAATAAGTTTACTTGAGTGTGCAGTTTATAAAATACCATATTATCTCAAGTATCTTAAAGACATTGGACTTCAAAATAAATTAGAAGAAGATATATGAAACCACATGATCATGGAACTCAAAGATTAATAATCAAGATCAATGTCGAAGTTGAAGTGAATCCAAGCCACATGATGAAGGAACCCAAAAGCTTAAAGATTTGAAGATCAAAAGACTTAGGTAAGCTAGTCTTGGGTGAGTGCTAGATTTAATGTAAAGTTATTTATGAAGTAACTTCTTTTGAAAGCTCATATATTGACCTAGTGGACCTTAGGACCAATGTATATCATTCATATCATATCATGGTTCCTTGAACACTTAGAATTAGGCCATGAACCTCATTGAATCATCTTAAAGGCTTTCGTTGAGATTGAGTTAATTCAAGCTTATGTTTAGCTTTGAAGAAATTCAATTCTTGAGTAAACAAATTCTAGAACCTATACTTGAACTAGAAATATCATTTATGGTTCTTAGATAGATTGACTTAGGCTTTGAACTCAAATAAATCACTATATAAAAGCCGTGTCATGCACAGTTACTGTTTCGGCTACTTAGTGCAGAAATTTGGCTAAGTGTTGGATTCTATGGGCAAAAACATAAATACAAGTTTTTTAATGAATCTTGACATAAAAAGTCCCGGTAATTGTACCCCATGATTTATCACAATCATATGAATTTTCTCAGCCCCAAATGACTTAATTTAGTCATTCATATTGCACGATAAATCTTTATGTCAAAGCTGTGAAAATCTGTTTTGTACTAAAATTGAAAAATTAGATTTTGATTCACTTAGAATTTGATTTTGAAACTATTTTTATTGAATCCAAATGGGGGGTACTTTGCTTAATTACATTGAATAACTTAACCACTTTTAGTCGACCGATGAATTCATCAGTCGACCGAAACCTAGAGATTCCAACTCCAACGGCTAGTTTTCTGCACTTAATGTTTCCCAACCATTTCCAAACGGCCATAATTCATTCTTGCACTATAAATACACCTTGTATATGCATTATACATCTGAGAGAGACTACCATAACTTTCATGATCATATGTTATTGGTAGATGCTACCTTAGAGCTTAAATCTTCATTACATTCATCCAATGGTAGCCACCACTATTCCTCCAAAACACTATAAATTCATTTGAGCTGCATTTTGCAAATTAAGAGAGAGATAGTGCAATGTAGAGCCAAGAGTAAAGAAGAGTGGAGGAGAGAGCTAGAGAGAAACCAACTTATGAGCATAAACTTGAGAAATTCTTGAATGTAAATATTTGCATTCTACTTGGTAGTATATCTCTTGTAGGAATCACTTTTGAGTCTCATCTTTCTTATCATTCATTGTGATTCATCTTCCATATCTAGAGTTGAGCTTTTCATTTGAGATCTTCATATATAACTCTAGGATTTGAGCGTGTATTGAATATCTATTCATTAAGGAATATTGTTGTAATTATTCCACAAATTCTTATCTACCTTTGAGAGGAAGACCAAGTGATGCACTTGACAAGGAAGCCCAAGTCATGAGCTTGGCAAAGAAGTCTTGGTGAGGAGTTCATTGAGCAAGGAAGCCGAAGCAATGAGCTTGGCAAAGAAGTCTTGGTGAGGATGTCATTGAGCAAGGAAGCCCAAGTAATTTACTTGGCAATTGTACGGTTTGCTTTCCACCATTAAGGAAGGCTCTATAGTGAAAACCTCAAGAAGTTCTCTTGAGGCATGGACGTAGGCAAGAGGGGCCGAACCATGTAAAAATCATGGTGTCACCTGGTTTGCATTCCTCTATCTTTAAACTCCTTTATTTGATAGCATTTCATTTATTTAAATTTCATATGCTTTATATATGAATGCTATAAGATTATATGTTTTAATTCATATGAGGAGGACGTGATGAATGCTTGGAGTATTTTGATTGAGTTGTGAAATTGATTAAATTGTTAATTGATTGAGTAGTTATTTGAGTATCTATTTACTAATCAATTTGCATACCATGTATTTGAAAAATGCACAATCAACATCTCCATATATTACAAGCATTATATGTTGCACTTACATGAACACTTACGTTTGTTATTTCCACTAGATCATTTAAGTGCATAATAAATAGAGCATTATCAATCCACTTGTTGAATACATAAGTTCACCAAGCATTTGACAAAAATTCATTCAAACTAATTTTTGTCAAAATATACTAAATCGAAAAAGTTCCATTGTTTGCTTAAAGTCCCTATTCACCCCCCCTCTAGGGACAATTCTCGGGTCACAAGATCCACATCTCTCTTATTTGTGTTTATATTTGTCTTTTTTCTATTTAGTTGTGTTGGATATGCAGAGCCATTTTGGAGAATTTCGAAGAAGATTCCAATAGTGATCCAATTTAAATTATTATTATTTTTTTGGTTTTGATATAATGATTTTCCTACTAAGAGCTATAAAAAATAAACAATTATTAAAATTTGACAAATAAGGAATTAAAATAATTTTTTTTAAAAGAAATTTACAAAGTAAGAAACTTACTGCATCTTCAGCGTTGTAGCCACTAACATAGTGGTCTTGGACTTAATTATAACATTCACTAAATTTGTTGACTGCTCACTTAATATGTGAAACAATTCGTCATGCCAGTTAGGTTTTGGCATTCCGTGTCACCCGGTTGGATTAAAAAATTGTTGTGGATTCGTTGGCAATACATGCCCAGTTGTTAATCCGTACCCCTGATTGGATCTTCCTCAACATGAAATCATTCTTTCATAGTGCTTCATCTTCTTTAGTGGACCAATTGAGCTTAGATTTCTTTGAATTAGCTTGAGGTTGAGAAGGTTTGGATTGAGATGGGTATTGGGGAGGAGGTGGTTATTGGAAATGGGGTTGGTATTGGGGATAAGATGAGTAGTGAAAATAATATTGAATTGCGATAGTAATTCGAAGTTATGATATTGGTTTAAGTGAGGGTTGTAAAATGGAAGTTGAGGATCCATGGAGTGTTGAAGGATTTGAAGTGGTGAAGGATGAGAATTGAGTGTTGAAAGATGAGAATTGAGTGAATTAAGTTTGGTATTTATAGAAATCATGAAAAAAGAAAAAAAAATTAGAGATATTAAAGTCCAAAGAGCCGTTATAGCATTTTTTTCTTTAAAAAATTGGAAGTTACCGTTATGAACAACTTAAACTTGAAATTTGTTTAAATAATAATAATAAACAAATAGTCATTGGAACCAAAGAGTCATAATTCTTCAGTTCATTCGTCGCCCCATGCACCACACCAAATGTGGCGTATTGGGTGGCAAATATGGTGTGGGGCCTACACTTTTAATAGTCTTGCACCATCATCAAAACCAAACCTTTTTTCTGTGGCTAATTAGCCACTATACCATACGTACCTGATGCTCTAAGGATTACATCTCATCCATTCCATTGGAAGGAAAAATTACTGGGTAATATTGACACTATATCACAGGGTTTTTATCCAACGGGGTGTTACTATTCCATGTTATCAGAAAATTTATCAGGGGGGTAGACTCATAATGTGAAGTTATGGGCCGAATTTTGTTTCGGCCCGACTCAATTTTGACTTAGAAAAATTTCTTGACTTGTTTTCTATTTTCGGGTCTCCAACTCTGTTTAGGACTCTCTTGTAGTCCAGTGTATAAGGGCATCTAGGATATGGAGTGGGAGAAGAGAAAATATTAAAAATTGCATAAAAAAGATGAGAGCGAGAGCTAGGATTTGGAGATTGAACTTGTAATCTCCCGTGGATGTAGGCTTTATGCCGAATAACATAAATCACTGTATTTTGTGAGTGGTGCATGTTTATTGTTCTATCAGTTTTTTGATTTGTTCTTGATTTGCGTCATTTGTCGTAACACTCAACATAACGATTGAAAAGTTGCAAACTTAGCAAAGGAGCCCTTATTATATGAGAGATCCCTTGTTATAGAATTTGCTTGTAAAATAAAGGGTATAAGTGAATCAAGTTATTCATGAACAACTTGGACTTGACTCGACATGAGCTCATTTCTTATTCATTTAATCTAACTCAAACAATATCATTATATTATTTTATTAAAAGAGTTAAACACATATATCTCTATCCTTAAGTAGTTTGTTCATGAACATGCTTGTTAAGGGTTTCCTTGTTGATAACTAACTTTTTTCTTAGGAATTTGGATTCCTTTTTGAGTTGTAAGTCTGCTTTGGATTTGGGTTTTGCAGCCTTGGGGCAAGGCGACTAGGCCCTTGATAACTAACGACCCAGTCCTTTTGGGCTTTTTGCTAATATATGGGCTCAAGCCGATGTGGGCCTAGTCCGTTTTATGTATCAATTCAGCTCATTAGACTGAGTGTTAATTTTATCCTTACACATTGCCCCCAATTCTCTTCAGTTATGGAATTCGTCATAATGGAGGGAATTCATTTGGGTTCTATCATGATTTATTTGTTTTCATCAAGGTTCATCATTTAATGCTGGTTGCTAGTGACGGTGCAGAGCACGTAAGTTTCTTTCTTCACATTTCCTCTTTTATATTTTGTGATCATACTTGTCATTTTTCAGCCACAAATCTTCTACAACTGCTGACTTGTTTTTCAGATTCATCTTTCTTGAATTTCTTGGTGTCGATTTGTTGTTTTAGGTTAATTTTCGTCCGTTCACTTTCACCTCTTTTTTTTTCTTCTAAAAATGTCTTCTAGTGATAGCGATTGTACCTTTTCTAACAACCAAGAGATTGACATGTTTAGTTCCTCTCATCCTGTTGCGAAGACTGCCTATCCTGCCAGGGTGGTTGGAGTTGTGGTCACATCTAACCAGGGTGTATTTACCGCTCCAGTGACAAGGCTATTGGTTGACTTTGATAAGTGTTGTGCAGCGCGATACTTCGCAATTTATATTTACCACTCGCAATAGAACAAATCCTTGAAGGATAGGGCTTTAAGTTGAGGGTGATGATCCCATAGAGACTACGTAGGAATAATTCGTTAAAGGTTGAGGGTTGGTTCTCGTTTAAATCACAACCGAGTTTTGGTTGTTTTCTTACTCTACTTTAAAAGTATAAAAGATA
This sequence comes from Cornus controversa, assembly GCA_026545225.1. Lineage (NCBI taxonomy): Eukaryota > Viridiplantae > Streptophyta > Magnoliopsida > Cornales > Cornaceae > Cornus > Cornus controversa. The sequence continues at coordinate 5,223,945 of CM048849.1, forward strand.
ATTAAAACACAAAGTTTGAGAGAAGAGTAAAGGATTAGGGTTGAGACTTCACAACTAGCCTCGTAGTATACTATACTTCTAATAAATTGGGGGAATTCATGCAATTGTGTACTAAGTGGTGCAAATGGCTTGTGGCCTACAATGCTACCATCAAGAGGATACATGCACCTTAAAATACTATAATCCATCTTTGATACGTGTAAATTTCCTACCTACCTACTTACCTAAATACCTAATTAACTAACTGTAGCTAATTTACCATCTCTTAGCATGGACTATGCAAATCTAACTATGCATGTTATAGTGAATACTGGTACCAAGACATCACGTGTAGTCTTTGTGGAATTACAAGTGTTTAAAAATCATGTGAGAAATTAAGCATTCTAAGATAAAAAAGATTAATTTAGTTACATGAACATGAATAATTTGTAAACTTATATTACTCATAAGGCTCAAGGCAATGTACATATACACAAAAATACATAAAAATTTCTAATTCATTAAAGTTAGAACATATTTACAAGACTAGGGTTTGTCAAAACCCTAGAGAAGGATTAGTTGATCATGGTGGCCTGGAAGCACTCCATAGACAGAGATAATCCCATGCTCAAAATGGTTTTCAAGGCCTTACAAAGCCCTCTTTGAAGATTTCCCTCTCTAGAACTTTACTTTCTCTCTCTAGAATTCTATATATGCTCTTTATTACAAGAATTGTGATATATCTATCTATTACATATTTTTTAACTAAATATATGATTTGAGGCTCAAAATATCACAGAAATTCCGTTCAAGGCTTTATCCAAGCAAAATTGGACAAGTGGCAAGTTAAGAAAATATCTTCTACAGGATTGGGCGATGCATCGAAGTGGGTACTTCGATGCATCGATCTTTCATTTTTCTGCAGATCTTCAACTCTTCAACTTTTCAACTCCGGTCTTGACACGCCATTCACTATTCCTTAATATGAACTTTCCATGAAGCATGCTAGGACATAGGAATGCATTCTTGAACTGATAAAGGAGTCGCATTACACCGAATTCTGAGTTTGAACCTGAAATCATCAAAAACATAAAAACACGTAAAAATTATACAATATGTGTAGCTATGGGATTAAAATACGTAACTAAAGGTGCGAGAATGTCTAATATTCGACGCTTATCACACCCCAAACTTAGATATTGCTAGTCCCTTAGCAATATAAAAAGAAATAAAATCAAACAACTACTCTACTTTCGCTTTCGTGGGAAACATGGCTACATTTAGCGAATGCAATAAGTATAAACCCCTAGACACGTCTAGTGGATGAGTGAAGTCTCATTAGGTTTAACACACTTGTTAAACTCACAAAAATATGCAAAAATTGTAGTTTGCTTAGTCATCATCTAGAAAAGAGTGATACCCCAATTGATGTTTAAAATGACAAATGCAACAAGTATTATGGAGCTGTAAGGACAACAATAGATATAAACCATTGAAAATTAGAATTAGGCTACAGTCCTCACATAATGGTTAGTCCGATACACATACAAGTGCAAATCCTAAAATCCTCTTTGGAAGGTGAACATAAATTTAAATGTGTGGTTTATTATCGTTAATGGAGAATAAACAGAGCATCCATTCTTAGAAGAAACAACTTTTCAAAATAGATCACCAAAGCATAATGTTAACTGCAAAAATATTTACAAATACTTAAGCACAATCGGTTGTGCAATGCCTAAGTCCTTTAAGCTTTCTAGTAAGCCCATGTAGCAACGTTGGGTCAATGACTCCCAAACCGAACGATTTTAGGGCATTGGGTGAAGAAACACCCTTCGGACTTAATAACCAAGCTCATTAGGCTACGAACTTAAATGAGCCAATTGTTTCCTTATTGCTCAACCTTGCACACTTTTTAGACGCGAAAACTCCATGCTTCCTGAGGCACAGAGGCTCGGCTTAATGAGTGAGAAAATTTATTGCCAATTTTATTTTGTTTTGTTTTCTTTTTCAAATTTTCTTTCTTTATCATATTTTTTTTTGATTTTTCTAAAGCAATTCGTTCTTTAAGTTGTTAAAATAAAAATAGACTTTTTCAAAATTCTCCATACAACGCATACCCCACAATTTAATGCATGTGTGTGTGTTTGTGCCGTTAAGGACAAGTTTAGGAAAAGAACTATACAGTATTCAAAGACTAAACAAAATTGTAGACCGTTTTAACCTAATACATAATGTTCAAAAGTTCGAGTATTTTTAAATGTCAAAGCTCCTAATTACAAGGTGCATTTATCGATGAAGTGATGGGTATTACATCCCCAAAAAGAAAGATATCATGGCAAACATGAGATAAAAACGCAGTATGTGAAAAAACAATGTATGCTAATGTACGATACTACCCTCAAACTTAAATCAAACATTGTCCTCAATGTTGACACTAAAAAGAGTTAGAGCAATGTTATCAGCTTGTTGATGGGTTTCAAAAAGGCAAAACATCAACCATGTTAGGGTAGTTGGTACACGGGTATACAGGTAAGCATCGGACACAGGGGGTATCAAAATCTGCACAAGTACAACTACATACCAACATAACTGAAATAAAAATAATAACAAAAGTAGGGGAAAATAAATAAAAAAGATGAAAATAATATGTAAAGACAATGAAAAGCTAATAATATTCCATTAATTCAAACATTTGTGAATATATATGCTTGAATTTATGGAATACAAAATAATTGCTTTACAAATCAACAAAAGAAAGTGCCAACAAAGTACTAAATAGTTCTATGACTGTAACTACACAAAAACATAACTGAAATAAAAATAATAACAAAAGTAGGGGAGATCCAGGATCATGGTTGAGGCGACAATGGCGGTGGAACAGAAGAAGTAGATGTCGAAGGATCCATGCTATGGGCGCCAAGCACCTGCCTAAATAGTTGTTGGATCTGACGATGGCCAGCTATGACTGTGACCAAGTGTGCGTCAGTCTGGCGGCGGTGCTCAAGTGCGAGACGGTTGTCCTGCATTAAACTGATCATGCCATCTTCGAGAGTACCTAGGAAATCATTCGTCTCTCGTTGATGTTCGACAAAGTCTACTTGCAATTGCCGAAGACTTGCACTAAGACATTCTGAGCCGATGGCTAGATAGTAATAATTGACGCGACTCATGGTAGGCATATCAGAGTCTGCCTCAGCTATATCAGCGTCCTCCTCCTCAGATACATCCTGAGCAGGCACACCCTCTTCTGCCTTGGGAGCGATATTGGGAACAAGAAGCATGTGAGTAAGCATCTAACTCCACTGCTGAAAGGTAAAGTGAGGGGGTGCCTCACTTGCAATCTCATCAAGGATAAGTAGTCTCGAAAATAATCCCTAAGTTTTGTCATATTAATCCTACATAAAATTGAAACCTATGTACATATACCCCATATATACAAAATCTATCAAATAGGCAAAAAAGGTATCTAACAAGGTTCCATTCTTTCTTTTCTAACTCAATCAAGTGTAAGAACACGCACAACACCCACAAAAATCCAAGACCCATACTTCCAATTCTAAAAATCAACAAGAATTTACGAAGGGCAAGCGAAACCCTTACCTAGTGTCGCGCGAACTGAACCCTAGTGGAGGTGTAAACGCATGAAAACCTTTCCTTGGATGCGCAAAAATGGGTGAAGGAGGATGCCTTGATGATTTAGATGATTTGGGCTTGTTTGGTGGGTTTGTACAAACGAGAGAGAGAAGAGAGTTGTGAGAGAAAGAGAGAAAAATGCGAGGGAAATGAGCAAGATTCGAGTTTTAAGTGACTGCGTGTGTAGTCATGTGCTTCGGTGCGATGCTTCAAAGCTGTCGATGCATCGAAGTAGAGGTTTCAATGCATCGAAGTGTTCAATGCATCGACCATCTATCGACACAAGGTGTGAAAGCTGCTGAAATTAACATAAAAATAGGACATTTTAAAGATCGATGCATCGAAGCTGCGATGCATCAAAGTGGGCACTTCGATGCTTCGAAGCTCTCTTTGATTGTGAGTTTGCAAAATTGTCCCAAGTTTGAAGAAATTTATGTTTCACCCTCAATTCATACCTCTCACACTTAGACACTTCAAAAATATTTAGATACGTTCCTTTTTGGATTCGAAGGGTCACACGGAACACAATAGGATCGCAGAAATTGTTGCCAAGTTTATCGTCTATGGTGAGACGTGTACACAAGTTCATCCACTACGGCTATACAAAAGCACTTGCTCTCATTCTTGGCAATGTGGTGAGATGCGTCAAAGGTATTTAACCTAACAGTCATATTCCCGAAGGAGATGTCCATCACCCCAGTACGACAATTAATGCAAGCGTTAGCCGTAACCAAGAATGGATAACCTAGAATAATCAGAATAAGCTTTGTGGGCTCTTGGACAAGTTTGGTGTCAAGGACTATGAAGTTCATTGAAAAATAGAATTTGTCCACTTTGATTAAAATATCCTCAATTATTCCACGTGGTTGCCTTACCGAACGGTCGGCAAGTTGCAACATAATTGTGGTCGACTTGAGTTCTCCTAGCTCTAATTTTTGATAAACCGAGTAAAGAAGTAAGTTAACACTTGCTCTTAAGTCAAGGAGGGTCCTCTCGAATTCATAGTCACCAATGACACAAGAGATTGTTGAGGCACTGACGGGTGTAAAATAGTGGATGTTTGTCGTTGCTTTTCTACACTTTGTACAAAAATAATAAAACCTGTAAAAACTTTACTAAAAATTGTATAGTAGTAAGTAGGGTTGAACCACTCTCAAATGAGAATCATTAACAAGTCTCAAATTCAAAACCTCAATCTTTTGGGATGAAAAATAAATATTAAAAAAAACACTTCTGATTCTTTTAATAATAAAAACTAATACTAAATGTCTTTGATCAAATGATGGGAAAGATCTCAAGGAAAGATAATTCACCGCCATAGATCCATATAAATAAAGTTTCTAATATTCTTATCTAGTTTTTTCCCCAATAATCAATACACTTCACCAATCCAGTTAGAACTTGAAAAGATGAAGGAAGATGACATAAAAAAAATAACACTTGATTATATATGAGAGAACATTTTTTTACTTAATCTGATGCACATTCGTTAGGTAAACAGAGGTAGGCATTCTTCGAATTACCATTATTTGGCAAACATGAAGAATTCTCCCTATAATTTTAGAAAATAAAAATTCAGAATAGAAGAGTAAAAGAATGCTCATGGGAGGAAAAATTAGACAAGAAAATAAAATAACTTACTTATATTTCAGCCATGGTGGCTTCATCACTCCCTTGAGAAGGATGTTTACGCTTACATATCAATAGAAAAAAATATATAGAAATGAAACTACTATTCTTCATTGAATCAAGAAAACAATTACACTTTTTTTTTTTATAATTTCTCTACAATTTTCTAACTCCCTTCACCATCCTTAACATATTTATAGAGTTAGAGGAGAATGGTTTAGGTGAAAAAAAATTTAAAATAAAAATTCAAAAAAAAAATTCAAAATACAAAATTTAAAATACAAAATTCAAAATACAAAATTTAAAATACAAAATTTTGAATTTAAATATCTAATATTTGATCCTATCTCTTTAATTTGAATTTTGGACTGCAGACGTGGCCGTGTAAAAAAATATTTTGCAAAATTTTGAACTTGAGACCTCTTGTGAAGTAGATTGCACAAAATACCATCTCTCCTAGAATTCTTCTTATGTTCATGTTTGGTTATATATATCATTTTTAGCCATTTTTTGCTGTTTTTCCTCTTATTTGGAAATTAACCCCTATAAAACATGAAATGCAAAGGTAAGAACATTTAAATAAAATAAAAGAGTAATTAAAAACTTATTTTAAGATATAAAATAGCAAGTTTTGTACACTTATCAAATTACTCCCAAACGAGCTTTTGCTAGTCCTTTAGCGAATACAAGCAAAAGAGATTAATGCACAAAACTCCTACTTTTATTTAACTCCTAACTAAAGATGTGCCATTTTCGCAGGCTGTTCTCGATTGCATTTACCATATGCAATAAGACCTTAAACCCCTAGGTTACCCGCAATGGACGAGTTATAGCCTCGTGAGGGTTTGCAGTGAAGATATCGACAAACTTCCTAACTACTACAAAAGAAGAGTAGTTTTAAGACAGTAGTTTCCCTTATTGCTCAGAGAATCTCTTATATATCCATATAACAAGAAAAATAAGAAATGAAATTGTTAAGTTCCTCACACACAACAAGCTACTAGGGTTTCATAAAAATAAACATTAAGAAAAATTCATCCACAAGCAACCTAAAAACAGAGTGCATGTGCGTGAAGTCGACAAAAATCCATCCTCAAATCCAAGTAATGTAATTCTCAAGTTACTAGAAGAAAAAGATGTTTCGATTTCAAATCTCACAGGTAAATATCTCTCTAAAAAATAACTCTCGTAGATTTGGCTAATTGTTTCTCTCAGTTGTATGTGAGAAGAAACTTTGTTTCCAAAGTAAAAGCAAGCTCATATATTATTATGAAAAACCGATACATATAAATTGAAAAGTCTCATGATAGAAATGTTGATAACTTTTGGGAGAATGTCGAGCTACCCACCATAGCACCTTCTCACTTATTACCCACTATCATATCTTTTCATAAATTCTACAGGTGGTGATTAGGATGTGGCTATAAGTGAATGTTTTTGAAAGTGATGAGTCTTCAAAATATCTCAAAGGGAAAACTTGTCTTCTTCTTTTTTTTTTTCCACTTTATTCTCTTCTTTTTTTCTTTTTTCTTTCTTTCTTTCTTTCTCTTTTTTCTTCATTGAAACAAATATGATGATTTTTTTTTCTTTTTCTTTTTCACAAGAACATCCATATCACTTTTTAGAAACTAACAATAGAAACAAGGATTATAGTATGATATGATAGTAGAAAAATAAATTACAAGGCCTATGTTTCTCTTAACTTGAAGTGATTTCATTCTCAGTGATCAACCAAAATGAAAGATAATGAGACTAACAATAATTTTAATACGGTATCCAAGAAAATTGAGTCATCTTATGTCTCAAAGTTAGCATAAAAACTCTCTAAAAAGGTGAAATGCACGAAAGCTCACAAGGTCTATGTCTCTACTATTAGATCTTTCAGATTATCAGGAGGTTACTCACTTTTCAATTCGAATTGCAAAGTTTGACTTTTGTGCAAAAAGTATTTCTGCTTCTAAATGGTTATAATGCAATAATGTCTATCATTATATTACCCTAATAACAAGTTCAATTTAGATCAAAACATTAACATCTCTTGGATTTCATGAAACGGATCATAAATTATTCCAATCTCATCATTATAAAGGTACTATACTGCCAAACACATTTTTTTTTTGAATAAATTAGAAAAATGACTCTATTTTTGATCAAAAGATTTTCAAAAAGAGCATGTGTTTCGATAAATCTACCCCACCCCAAACAAAATACAACACTATCCCTAGTATTAAAAGTACAGTAACAAAATAAACAATATATTGCTGGAGATAGATAGAAAAACATTGTAACAAATTATCTCAATTGTTCTGGTGTGGTTGAAGTTTAGTCCCTGCAAAGATGCAATGCATAATAATATAGACTAAATGATTTAGAACCATATTAATCAAAGACCGTATCCCCAAATAGAATATAAACATATCCAAATAGAGTTTACAAAAAATTCTAAACTAAGTAGCAACACAACTAAACAGCTACGGAACTCTAAATCAACTGGCAGGGTTGCCTCCCAGGAGCGCTAAGTTTAACTTCTTCAGCCAAACTCAAAGGAGATAGTACCCCAAATAGATCAATCTGGATAGACCAGATCGATGAGGAAGGCATCTTCAATTTCACGAGCCTCCAACTCAAGAAAAGGCTTTAAACATTGAGAATTAACTTTGAATAACTTTTTATTTTTGGAATCTTGAACCTCAATAGCACCATGACTAACAACTTAGTGGACATAATATGGACCAAACTATCGTGAACCCAACTTTCCAAGAAACAATTCAAGACGAGAGTTATACAGAAGAACCTTCTATCCTGGGGAGAAATCTTTTCACAAAATTTGTTTGTCATGTTCCAATTTGGTCTTAACTTTATAAATCCTCGAACTCTCATAGGCATCATTTCTGATTTCCTCCAACTCATCGAGTTGAAGTGACATACGCTCTCCGGCTTTATCATAGTTAAAATTCATGGCCTTGATAGCCCAATAAGCACGGTGTTCGAGTTCGACAGGCAAGTGACATGCTTTGCCATAGAACAAGCGATATGGATACATTTCTATAGGAGTCTTATAAGCAGTACGATATGCTCACAAAGCATCTTGGAGGAGGAGACTCCAGTCCTTCTTTGTGGGGTTAGCCATTTTTTCTAAGATATGTTTGATCTCCCTAGTGGATACCTCAGCCTAACCATTGGTTTGTGGGTGATCCCATATTTAGACATTAATCTTGTAAAGACTAGCTTTGTTGCAAAAATGGGAACCATTATCACTAATTTTGGCTCGAGGTACACCGAATTTAGGCAAAATTAAGTCTTTCAAGAAATTTACCACAACTCTATGGTCTACTGTCTTGGTGGCTAACGTTTCTACCTATTTGGATACATAATCAACAGCAAGAAGGTTATAGATATACTCAAATGAGGAGGGAAAGGATCCCATGAAGTTAATACCCCAAACATCAAAGATTTTGACAACTAAAATTGATTATTAGAGCCACTCATTACACTTGGTAATCTTACCTAATAGTTGACATTTAGGACAAGTGAGACAGTAGGTATGAGTGTCCTTAAAAGAGGTGGGCCAATAAAATCCCGACTGCAAGATTTTTGCAGCAGTCCTTTTAGAGCTAAAATGGCCACCATATGCCTGATCATAACAAAAAGAAATAACAAACTCTTGGTATTCCTCGGGGACACACCTACGGATGATCTGATATGGACAATACTTAAACGAGTAGGGATCATCCCAAAAATATGTCTTAGCCTTAACTAGAATTTTGTCTCTCTCTTACTTAGACCAAGTGGAAGGGATTTGACTAGTCACAATGTAATTAACAATATCAGTATACCATGGTGCATGAGATATTGCAAAAAGGTACTCATCAGAAAAATAATCAAAGATGGGAGGGGAGTCACTAATAGAATCAACAACAAGACGAGACAAATGATCAGTGACTACATTCTCTGAGTCTTTCTTATCATGGATCTCAAGGTCGAATTCTTAAAAGAGTAAGATCCATTGCATCAACCTAGATTTGACATCTATTTTGGAGAGAAGATGTCGCAATGCTGCATGATTGGTATAAATGATGACCTTAGATCTGATAAAATAACAGCAAAATTTGTCAAAGGAAAACATGATTACCAACAAATTTTTCTCGGTGGTCGAGTATTTAAGTTGTGTGTCGTTCAGGGTCTTGCTAGCATAATAAATCACATAGGATGCTTTATTAACTCTTTGTCTTAAAACAGCCCCAACTGCATAATTCAACGTATCGCACATGATCTCAAAAGGTAGGTTCCGATCAGGTGGGTAGACTATGGGTTCAGTGGTGAGGGCTGACTTTAATTGCTCAAAAGCCAAGTGACAGACATCTGTAAACTTAAATTGTGCATCCTTAGCTAGAAAATGGGTTAAAGGTCGTGCTATCTTATGGAAATCTTTGATGAAATGCCTATGGAACCTATCATGACCTAGGAAAGCTTGAATATCGTGAATAGTTTTGGGGATAGGTAGATTTGAGATGAGATCAACTTTTGCTTTATCTACCTCAATTCCCCCACTAGAAATAGTATGACCTAGGACAATTCCTTTCTTTACCATAAAGTGACATTTTTCCTAGTTAAGAACCAGGTTAGTGTCACAACAACGTTGAAGCACTAAAGTAAGATGGTGCAGACATTGCTTAAAAGATAAACCAAAGACAGAAGTCATCTATGAAGACTTCTAGAAATTTGTCTACCATGTCATGAAAGATACTTATCATGCACCTCTAAAATATGGCAGGTGCATTGCATAACCCAAAAGGCATGCGACGATAAGCAAATATGCCAAATAGACATGTGAAAGTTGTCTTGTCTTGGTAATCAGGGTGGATGAGAATCTAGTTATAGCCAGAGTAGCCATCTAAAAAGCAATAGTATGCCTAACCAGCTAATTTCTCAAAATTTTAGTTAATAAAAGGTAGAGGAAAATGATCCTTCCTAGTAACACTATTAAGTTTCTTATAGTCTATACAAACTTTCCATCCAGTTTGGACATGAGTAGGAACCAACTCATTATTGTCATTGGCAACAACAGTGAGGCCAGACTTCTTAGGGATAACTTGGATTGGACTTACCCACTAGTTATTAGAGATGAGATAGATGATATTGGCATCTAGAAGTTTGATAACTTCAACACAAATAACTTCAGTTTCCTCTGAGGTTGTCGACAGGTTTTAGCATCGTCGTCTAAGTGAATGCAATGTTGGACCACGAAATAACTAATACTTTTGATGTCATTAATAGACCAACCTATTGCTTTCTTATTTGCCCTAAGAACCTCAATTAGTTAGGTCTCCTAATCATTGGTTAAATTAGAAGCTATCACCACGGGAAAAGTTTCAGACTCACCTAGGTATAAGTATTTTAAAGTCGCAGGTAGAGGCTTTAATTTGACCTTAGGAGGTTTTGTGACATTTTCAGATGCAGTGGCATTTGGCAAAGACAATGGTTCAAACTGGAACCTATATTTTGGTGTGTCAGATATTGGAGTGAAGTCTAGCAAAACATTGACTTCACTAATATAGCTATCCTCATCAAAATCAGAACTAAAATGTGCTAAACATTGTTGGAGTGGATCCTCGGGGTAGGAATGCTCAAAAGTGTGTGAACTCAATGACTCAATAAGACAAACATCTTCAAAGGAATCTAAGTCGGGGGGTTATTTCATCAAGCTAAACACATTGACTTCCACTTTCATGTTACCAAAGGTTAATGTCATGTTACCATTCCTACAATTGATTAATGCATTGGTTGTAGCTAAGAATGGTCAACCTAAAATGATTGGAATCTATTTAATTTGAGTGGGTTGGATATCTAACATGATAAAATCTACAAGGTAATAGAAATCAGCCACTTTAACAATTACATCCTCAATTATACCCCTTGGAATCTTAACTGATCAATTAGCTAATTGAATTCTAATATCAATTTTTCTCAAATTATTCAACCCCAACTCTTGGTAGACTGAATAAGGTAACAAGTTCACACTAGCACCTAGATCCAACAAGGCCTGATCAACAAAATTTTCTCCTATCCTACAAAGGACAGTCGGACTTCCGGGATCTTTATATTTGACTGCAGCTTGGTTTTGTAGGAAAGAAGAGCAATGTTGGGCTATGAAGGCAGCCTTTGGGATATTGATTTTCTTCTTAACTAAGTCCTTGATGAACTTTGCATAAGAAGGGATTTGCTTAATGACAATGAGAAATGGAATATTAATCTGGAGATTCTAAAAAATCTCTAAGATCTCACTGTATTGTGAATCCTTTTTATTATTGACTAGTCTAGAAGGAAAAGGTGTAGGTGGAGCATATGTGTCACGCCCGAAATCCGGACCGCCGGGACTCCCCCATACCTACCCGAACCCCGAGTCGCGAACCCGTTTACTCAACCTCACGCTATAACCACCACCTGATCATACAATCTCAATTTCTAATTATTTTTATGAAAATCGGGCATGACCCATTCTAAATAATCAGCTCCTGGCCTATAACACCTGCTTTACAATTCATATTGACACTTCTAGGCACGTGTCCCCCCAGCATTTATATCTAACAAAAAAAAAATGGACGCTTCTAGGCACGTGTCCCCCCAGCATTTCTACAACAAGCATAATAGAATAAAAAATATACATGTCTCAGTCCTTGAATGTCCGTCTTAAATACATACATCACATGAATAAAATACAACTGAAGGAACTGACTCAACTAAAGGAATAAAATCAGTATTCAAATCTAACAATGCTCTTACTCTCCAAGCTCACACATATATATATACCCACATGTATTTATCCTCACATCCCACGTATATATATATAAACACCTTTATATTTATATATATGCACATATATATATGTAAACGCCACATATGACTAAATTAAGCACATATGTAAAATTAATCAGTATAATTAAAATATACATAGAGATAGAGGCAAGAATCAACTTGCCTTAGGTCCCGCTTTCACTAAGCCCGCGCCTGTAAGTCGGTCTATTTCCATGCTCGATCCGGTCCTGTGTCGAGGCCCATACGAACAGTCCATCAGATCACTTCGTTTCCTTTTAATGTTCCGGTCCAATCCAAATAAAGTGAACCAACCCAACTTGGAACCATATTCAACCATTATCATTTACCATTACTGAAACCAATTCAGTTTCCAATACTAAGTTGTCACCTTTCAACTTTACAAACTATGGCAGCCACCGTCATCACCACTTCGGTGAAGACCCACAGTCGAACCCAAATCCGCAAGCTACAACCACGAGGCCACCCCTTTGAAGCAAAACCAGTCTCCACCGAACCCATATGGAAGGGCCCAATCCAGCACCTCCAATAGCCCACACATTCTGTCACCACCACAGCCTCCTCCTTAGCCTCAAACAACAGAAACCAAACACCATTGATCAGCCACAATCGAACCCGTTGCCTCCGTAAACCACCATGACTCTCACCCTCAAACTCAACCAAGAAAAGTCACCCAAAACGCAACCGTAGTGAACCCACAACTTAGCCACCCCTCAGCCAAAACCAAACACTACGAACCACCAGCCAACGCCACCTGTTATGGCCAACCAAACTCCACCAACCACGAACAGCCGTGAGCCACTCAATGCCCATACCCAAATGGAATCCATTCAAAAAAACCAAACCCAACCAACTAGCAATTGAACCCAATGACTCATCGTAATGGATCTACCAGCCAAAGCCCCCAATCGGATCGAATACAACCCTGTCGTGCTCAACCCAAAATTGGACCCAACATAGCCCCATCCGAAGCCTCTGTAAATTGACCCACCGTCGACCACTACCATGGCCGGAACCCACCTGCCGAAGACCCTTCGAAGCCTCTACCGTCGTTTGTCACACCAGCCGAGAGACCGCCTTCCGCTGTGCCAAACACGACTCAGTCGTGTCTCCGCCACCGTCGCCGCCGCAAGCCACCTCCACCGTGAGCGGTCGGCAGCCCCAGTCACCGCCGCCGGTGCTCCTCCTCTCTCACGACTCCATCTTCTCTTCCCCGATCCCTCTCGGTTCTCTTTCTCTCCCCGATTTCTCTCTCCTTTTTTCCTTTTCTTTTCTTTTCTTTTTCTTCTTTTCCTTCTCCTTCTTTTTCTCTTCTTTCGGCTGATTCTTTCTCCTCCTCTCATTTCTTATCCTCTTTTCTTCTACCAAATGTGGTCCACTCATTATTTATGTACATATATTATATATATATACATACTTAACCCACATACACTATTGACCCTCTACATGCACAAAATTACAAATGTGCATCTCCATGTATTCATAATTATATAAAGACCCATTAAATATATATATATATACTCATGTCTCCATATATATATATACACACTCACCATGCAACCATATATATATATATTCCCATATATATATATATATATGATTTTTCCATACCCTCCATCAACATACATATAATTTAATCTGTTTAGATATATATAACATCTTTTCAAATTTAATTTATTCGAAAAAAGTCAATCCGGTCCAAAATTGCTCGGAATCGGTCAAAATAATTTCGGTCCTTACAACCTCCCCTCCTTCAAGGAATTTCGTCCTCGAAATTAGCATAGTCATGGGCTTTCCAAAACCAATCCTTACCAGACGTCATTCTCGCCAATGATCGTCACTTTCCCTTTCCACATACCCTAGGTGCTACACTTGTAACACCTAACTCATAACACTCAAGTCTTGCACAACAATGCATCTCAACTGTCGTAAGGCAATATAACTACTTCCGTGACATGGCTGAGTGACTCCTAAGCCCATGTACGATTCACTCACAAAACCCTCCGAAGCACTTGCTTCGTAGAGTCCACAGTCTCTATCTCGAGACCTATCTAGCCCATCTCTATTTCTAGTCTAGGGCAACACCTTCGACTAATCATTCCAATCACTCACAGTGATACATCCCCTGTAATCCAGGATCATCAATACTCAAGTCATTCTTTTCATTATCAAACATGACTTTCAATCCCTAGCATATCATTCCCGGGCTTAGTCCAATATCCTGGGCTTCATCACAACACAAACCACGTCAATCCAGTGCACATCACAAGCGTACTCACCAGCAAGGCACATGACAGTGTACTCGCCAATACAAACCACATAAGCAGCGTACTTGCCGCAGCAAGCCACATAATCCTGCCTAGTCTCATAGACCACAACCCACTGGAATCCAATGCTAAGTCCAGGATCTCATATCCCACTAGTTTCACACTCTCATTACCCACGAGAACTATTTCCCATTTTCATCGTTCACACCAAGGAATCAGTTGACAATTAGAGAGAATTCCTTTCATATCGGCACTTCACTTTAGACAACACTTACCAATGAAAGTTTGAGGTCGCCTACAGTAACCAATTAGCAACCATACAGTGACCGCAACCCACTGCATCTACACATCCACTGCGTCCACCTCTCCCCTTCATTGTAAGAAACTATCATCATTTCAGATACCATATGTCAGGATCCTCATCCATTATCAACTTATCCTTCTCTTAATATCATATCCACACTTTGATCCAACTGCATCAATCATGCGCATATCACAGTACACCACTAAGGTCAAGGCACATAAGGAGTGCACTTGTCCAAAACAAATCATCCAGTCCTGTCCATTTTTGTGGACTACATTCCGTTGTCATTTAGTGCCAAGATTAGGGTTTTACATACCCTTAACTTCACAATTTCATTCCTCGACGAATGAATCTCACTTACCCGTCCATTGATCCTAACGGACGTTCTCGACCTTCCGGGTATTTAGCCATTCCTTTCTAGCATCTCACTTGAGACTCCAAGATCCTGACTGCTTCGTCTAGGACCCCACAAATCTTTCTATTCGTCACTATTGCATTAATCAGCCAAACTCTCAGTTTGGAAAGTCCCAAGGCAAATCATGCCCTTCTTCATCAACACCAGACTCTCACTCAAAAGTTTATCACAACATAGCTATTTCAACATCACAGTCCGTTCAACTCCAAACCTCTACCTAGGTTTGCCAATTCTCAAGACTGAAATTTTTAGGTGACTACATGTCACTACTAGCCATGTGACGCCAATTGTAACACAAAAGGGTAATGCGCAGTCACATGAATCACGTATAGCACATAATATATAACATACAACATGTTAATCAAATAAACACGTAGCATGCATGATATGAAATATGATGCATCAAATCAAATCAAAACCCTAGCCCTCGGACTAACACTAGGAAAATACCCCTGACCATACACGGTCTCGGTACTTCCTCTACCTGAGCAAGTGTTAAACACGGCCCAGTCCCCCTACTACACACATACTAGAACACAAAATCTAGAGCAGTTCAAACCAACCTACTCTCATCCTCTGCACTCATTGGTAAACACCTACCAATCTATCCACATTTGTAGTCGAAGGTAGCAACCTTGACTATCTACACCAATCACCTTCAGTGACATTTCCCTACTATAGCGAATCTTTTATCCATCGTCATCTGAACGAAACAACTCAACAACTATAAGAGCCAGCGTATTGTAAGAGGAACGCTAATCCAAGAAAAATGTCTAGTTAGACCACTTTTCCCAGTTAGCCCAACTCCGGCAATATGCCTTCCTTGTATTCCATCTCAATCCCAATTGCCAACCCCGGCAAAACACTCATCAACCTCATAAGTCCCTAAGTATCTCTAAGGACTTAAACACTCGCAAACTTTCTTGCGGTATCTCCTCATTGCTCACTAACAGGACTTAATCACTAAGTCAAAATCTAAACTCAACCAACTCTGGGAGTTTTACCAACTGAATTCAATTTCATACCAACACTTTGTTCTTTCATTTGGATTGCTCAATCTGAGCAAGTCATTCCACTATCATCCATAGGTAATCAAGCCTATCATTTAGACAACTACCAACCATTGCCTATCTCCAAACTACGTGTTGATTTGGCCGTTTCTCTACGTCCTTAGGTATTCGAACCTACAACTTTGATACCCTAGGTTTTCAAACCTAATGCCTTAACAGCAATCCAGAGTTCCTCAAATCCCCAACTCTATCCCGTCGCCCCTAGGTATTCCAACCTA
Organism: Cornus controversa; assembly: GCA_026545225.1. NCBI lineage: Eukaryota > Viridiplantae > Streptophyta > Magnoliopsida > Cornales > Cornaceae > Cornus > Cornus controversa. The sequence goes on from CM048849.1 coordinate 5,240,294, forward strand.
GTGTTCTGACAGATACCATTCTGATATCAGGTACATAATCCAACCTTCTCAACCATACACATGATATGTCCATTCCCTTCGTCCCTAGGTATTCCAACCTAGAGCTCTGATACCATGCTGTTGGTATCAGACACTTGATCTAATCCTCATAATCCCAAACGTGATCCGACCATCACCAGTCGTCCCTAGGTATTCTGACCTAGAGCTCTGATACCATGTTGTCACGCCCCAAAATCCGGACCGCCGGGACTCCCCCGGACTGACCCGAACCCCGAGTTGGCGAACCCGTTTACTCAACCTCACGCTATAACCACCACCTGATCATACAATCTCAATTTCTAATTATTTTTATGAAAATCGGGCATGACCCATTCTAAATAATCAGCTCCTGGCATATAACACTTGCTTTACAATTCATATGGACACTTCTGGGCACGTGTCCCCCCAGCATTTCTACAACATGCATAATAGAATAAAAAATATACATGTCTCAGTCCTTGAATATCCGTATTAAATACATACATCACATGAATAAAATACAACTGAAGGAACTGACTTAACACAATCGCTCCATACATCTAATCCAAATGCAAAACATCAATCCAATGTCCTAGTTATATATTAAATTCTAAAGAATTTAACTACTACCTCTACAACCGGTACCATGAGTCCCTTAATTGACTCCGTAATCAGCAACACTTGCAAAACCTGGGAGGGGGTGAGCTCAAAGGCCCAACAAGGTAGGTAGAACCATACTATCATCGCAGCAGTAGGTCGATCCTCACATATTCTCAAAAATATATACGTGCACTTAAATATATCACAATATTTAAAGTTATGCCCCTCTTATCATACATGAACCAATAATGCATATGGCAGTTCTCGCACTTATGAATATACAAAATCCACTCCACATGACTTATGAAAATCAATTACAACATGTTCAAGAGCAATACACATCCAGCATCAATATGTATAGAAAACATATATAAATAGAAGCATTACATGAACAATGAAAATCAAATACCACGTCACCTACTCAACAAGATCCATTGAATCATGCATAAATGCACATGTTCATGCATTTTTACCCAAACATCCACATTTTTCAAATCATGCATGATGCTTTACATAAAGTGCAAATACATACGTATATAACTCACACCAAATTAATTCATAGGGGGCTTTCTCATCACTCCAATAGTAAGGGTCTTTTCGGCACCCAAACTCTGCTTGTACTTTATCGGGTTACTAACCCGAAGGGAGCACCTCCTCTTGGCCAAGTTTTGGGTCTTTCACCCTAGGGGCCTTCCCCTTATCTTAATTTCACACTCCTGCCCCAAAATCATATATATAGTGCATATAATCACACCCATGCACTTATCCACACCATGAATGCAGTTTTGTCAAATCAATGCATTTTCCTTTCACCTCAAGATTGTCACAATGTCATCACACTCATATCATGGAAATCATTATGCTTATGCATTTTCAAGAAAATTACATCTCTCATGCATAAATCTATAAACATCACATCTTCACGTTTTCACCAATAAACACACTTTTCATCAAAATCATTCATAATCACATTTGCACATACACAACATATACATAGATGTCACATCTTGCATACAATCACATATATATGTATATTAGCATGAATATAATCATGCTTTTATTCCAATCATGCATTTTACTATGAGCAACCAACACGCATTCTTACAACCATATACAATCACGCAAATATATATATATATACATATATATATCATGTCACCCATATAGGTAGTAAAGACATACAGAACAATTCACATATTTCATGCTTTTCCAATACCCTTCTATGCTATAATCAATTTAGCATGCATTTCTATTACTGCACCGAATATAGAATCACATATGTATTTACATATACTCCACTCATGCATAAGAATCATATATACATGCAAGGCAACATCTAGCTAGGTGTACATATATAATTTAGCATACTTTACATGGCTCAATCCCTAAATATGCATATACCAATGCAAATCAGTATTCAAATCTAACAATGCTCTTACTCTCCAAGCCCACACATATATATATACCCACATATATTTATCCTCACATCCCACGTATATATATATAAACTCCTTTATATATATATATACACATATATATATGTAAACGCCACATATGACTAAATTAAGCACATATGTAAAATTAATCAGCATAATTAAAATATACATAGAGATAGAGGCAAGAATCAACTTGCCTTAGGTCCCGCTTTCACTAAGCCCGCGCCTGTAAGTCAGTCTATTTCCATACTTGATCCGGGCCTGTGTCGAGGCCCATACGAACAGTCCATCAGATCACTTCGTTTCCTTTTAATGTTCCGGTCCAATCCAAATAAAGTGAACCAACCCAACTTGGAACCATATTCAACCATTATCATTTACCATTAATGAAACCAATTCAGTTTCCAATACCAAGCTATCACCTTTCAACTTTACAAACTATGGCAGCCACCGTCATCACCACTTTGGTGAAGACCCACAGCCGAACCCAAATCCGTAAGCTACAACCACGAGGCCACCCCTTTGAAGCAAAACCAGTCTCCACCGAACCCATATGGAAGGGCCCAATCCAGCACCTCCAACAGCCCACACATTCTGTCACCACCACAGCCTCCTCCTTAGCCTCAAATAACAGAAACCAAACACCATTGATCAGCCACAATCGAACCCGTTGCCTCCGTAAACCACCATGACTCTCACCCTCAAACTCAACCAAAAAAAGTCACCCAAAACGCAACCGTAGTGAACCCACAACTTAGCCACCCCTCAGCCAAAACCAAACACTACGAACCACCAGCCAACGCCACCTGTTATGGCCAACCAAACTCCACCAACCATGAACAGCCATGAGCCACTCAATGCCCATACCCAAATGGAATCCATTCAAAAAAACCAAACCCAACCAACTAGCAATTGAACCCAATGACTCACCGTAATGGATCTACCAGTCGAAGCCCCCAATCGGACCGAACACAACCCCGTCGTGCTCAACCCAAAATCAAACCCAACATAGCCCCATACAAAGCCTCTGTAAATTGACCCACCGCCGACCACTACCATGGCCGGAACCCACCTACCGAAGACCCTTCGAAGCCTCTACCGTCGTTCGTCGCACCAGCCGAGAGACCGCCTTCCGCTGCGCCAAACACGGCTCAGCCGTGTCTCCGCCACCGTCGCCGCCGCAAGCCACCTCCACCGTGAGTGGTCGGCAGCCCCAGTCACCGCCGCTGGTGCTCCTCCTCTCTCACGACTCCATCTTCTCTTCCCCGATCCCTCTCGGTTCTCTTTCTCTCCCCAATTTCTCTCTCCTTTTTTCCTTTTCTTTTCTTTTCTTTTTCTTCTTTTCCTTCTCCTTCTTTTTCTCTTCTTTCGGCTGATTCTTTCTCCTCCTCTCATTTCTTATCCTCTTTTCTTCTACCAAATGAGGTCCACTCATTATTTATGTACATATATTATATATATATACATACTTAACCCACATACACTATTGACCCTCTATATGCACAAAATTACAAATGTGCATCTCCATGTATTCATAATTACATAAAGACCCATTAAATATATATATATATATACTCATGTCTCCCTATATATATATACACACTCACCATGCAACCATATATATATATATTCCCATATATATATATATGGTTTTTCCGTACCCTCCATCAACATACATATAATTTAATCTGTTTAGATATATATAACATCTTTCCAAATTTAATTTATTCAAAAAAAATCAATCCGGTCCAAAATCGCCTGGAACCGGTCAAAATAATTCCGGTCCTTACAATATGAGTTAAGAGTGGTAGTGTCAGTCTGAGGACCTTGGGCTTTCTTGGCTCTGGGAGAGTTGGATAGGGGAGACTTAAATGGTGCAGTCTCATCTTGGGTGGGTAGCTCAACCTTATTATCTATTTACTTTCCTGACCGAAGTGTTGTGATGCAATTCACATGGCCATTTGATTGATCAGTGGTAGAAGAAGATTCTATGAGATTAACCCCTTTGTTTCTAGGGTTAATTTTAGGTTGGCTAGGCAAGGTAGCCCTTTGTCTTTCAGTCAGAATAGAAGTAAGTTTATTTAACTGATTTTGGATTGATTGTTGAAATTGTAATTGGTTTTGAGTCAATAGGTTAAAGTTATTCTCTAACTTTTGAAATATCTGATTGGATTGCTTATTAGATTGATCTAGATTAAGGGCAAGTATTTTTAAAGTGTCATCATAGTTGGAAATATGTTTGTTTTGTGAGATCGGAGCAATAATTGCTCATGGGATCAAGTGCTAGATCTCTATTGTGACTAAATTGATTAGTCAATAGGAATTAACCTTGAAGAACAAGAGGTCCTTGAGGTTATGGTGGCCTATTGGAGTTACCTTGAGAACTAAGTTGACCACCTAAATTTTGTGCAGAAAAATTTTGTCGGTATGAAAAGTTAGGATGATTTCGAGTATCAGGACTGTAGAGACCGTGCCCAATTTTGGCTAGTTTTTGAAATTTTCATCATTTATTGCTTTAAATGCATTTTAAATGATATTTAATATGTTTTGAATGTGGGGAACATGTTTAGAAGGTTGGAATATGGTTTTGAGAAGTTTTGAGAACTTTTGAAAAAGTTTGACTTTTTGGTCAAACCGGAGCCCGGGATGCGACTTAAGTGGGCCCGGAAATTCAAAAAATTCTTAAAAAATATTTATTTTAGGGAATGACTTAAATGAAATGTTTAGAGTGTTAAGGAAGCAATTTCAAGTTCAACGGAGTTTTTGAGAATTAATTCCGAAATCAGGAAGGTACATTAAGTGACCAGGGGTAAAATGGTCATTTTGTGCCCCTAGGGTTGAGATAAATATAAAAAAGGGTCTGAGATATTTTATTTACAGATCTCTCTCTCTCTCTACCTTTCCCACTTCATCTCTCTCCCTTCTCTCTAGATTCTAGGTCACTTGAGGTGTGATTTGGAAGATCCCGAATAAGGAAAGTGCGTAGAGGGCGTTGAGGGCTTTGATTTGAACCGATCAAAGTCTATATTTTGTGAAGTTGAGAAAGCTAGAATTTCTCAAAGTTGGATTCAAAGCATTGGATTTGAGGTAGAGTTGTTAGACTCATCTTTACTTTGATTCTATAAGTCATATAATTGTGACATAAAAGATAGGTTGAGATTTTTTGAGTTTAGGGTTTTGTGTATATGTATATATATATATGAAAATATAATTTATGTACGTAGATATGTCTAACATGTTAGTTAGGGCTTGTGTATGTTGCATAGGTGAAGTTGAGACTATGAATGTTTTTGATGAAATTGTATGCATTTGATGGAAACATTGAAAATCTGAATTTTTATTTAGAATTGTGTATCAAAGATATAATTTTCTTGAAAAATGCATAAGCATGATGATTTTCATGGTATGAGTGTGTTGACATTGTGACAAGCTTGAGATGAGAATGAAAAGTGCATTGTTTTGATAAAAGCATTGCATTGTGTGGATTTTATGCATTTATTTGATAAGTGTACATTATATAAAAAATGAGATTTTTGGGGCATGTGTGAGAATTAATAAGGGTATTGAACTCTAGGGTACAAGACCCAAAACTTAGCCAAGCGGGTGTCGCTTCCGTCGGGTTAATAGCCCGAAAAGCGTGAGTAGAGTATGTGGTCCTAAAGTGACCTTTACTACGGATTGTGATAAGCGAAGTCCTCAGTTGAATTGATTTCCAAATTTATGTGGCGTGAGTTATACATATGAAATGTGACTTGTTTAAGTTGATGTTTATATAAATGTATACCTTGAAATGTAAAGCATCACGCATGATTTTCAAAACTTGTTTATTTTGAGGATAAAAGACATGGATATTTGTCATATAGATTGTAATGATTTCATATGCATCCATCCATGGCTGCCTGAGTTAGAGTGGAGTTGGGTGGATCATTCATACTGAGCCGCAGTGGTGCTCACCCCCTACATATATAAACTTTTTCAGATAAGGCGCCGATCGAGGACGAAGCATGATTAGTTAAATGGACTTTGTTGGGTTCCTTTTTGGATTTTGATCTTTTGGAATGTAGATCAATGTCCATGCCATTTTGTGGCATATGGACTCTTTTGGTAAATGTTATTCTTAAAGTTGGATAACATATTTATACTTGAATTTCATATGTATAAGACATATTGAACATGTATGGAAGACTTTGAACATAATTGTATGCCATTAGGGGGGGACACGTGCCCAAAAGTGTCTATTTTAAATTTAAGGTGTGAATGACATATGAAATGATTTGTATGATTTCAATAGAAATGTATGAGGATTTGTGAGATTATGGTGATATGAATGTGTGAATTAGGGTGTGTGTATGGAGATGTACCATTTGTAGATCCTTGGAATGTTGGGTGTAAGATTTTGTTTTAGAAATGAAAGTATTGCCGGTTAAATGAATACATTCTGTCCAGATTTTGGCGAATTTTTTTGAGGGGTCTACACAACTCCAAATGATCTGAAAATTTTACCACATCTTCCCCTAAATTTCTAGTGTTAACAGATTTAATTTGGTGAATTTTGGACAACCACATAAATTTAGAAAAATCCGTGAATGTTCTGCCACCAGATTTTACAATTTTTGTTGGGCACCAACTTGGTTGTCAAAACTATTTCATTTGGCTAACATCTAGCCATTAAGGTTGGCTCAAGATTCTTCTATATTTAGTCTAGTTTATATAGAATTTTAGTTTGCCTCATTTCGAGTTGAAATGAATTTCTATGAATTTTTTATGACTGTTGCGCAGATTGCACTCTAGCAGTGCATTGTTCACTTTGGAGTTACTGTAGCTTTTTAGCTACTGCTCGGTGATGAGAAATCAGGGTTTCGGACCTCTTCAAAAGGTCTAAATTATGTTTTTAAGTACCTTGGGACTATAGTAGGATGAGACAATGGTCCGAAAAAATTTTCAAAATTTTTTATGAAAAGTTACTATTCACGAGGGCCAAAAATCACTTTTATTTTGAAATTGTTCTAAATGATTTCAATAATGAGGACTATGGTTAGTTATGCATATTCACTTAATTATATGCATTTTGAGTTGCTTTTGTAGTTAAGAGAATTGGGTTGGATGTTAGATTTTCCAAAACGATGATTTTGATTAGATTTCACCGTTCACCCCCATTTTCCTCGCTCTTAACCAGGTGTCAGAAATTGGAGTGTGACAAGGATGATAAGTTTGGCTAAAGGTATTAGCTGTCGGTCTCCTATAGGTATTAAAAGCACACACTTGTGCATCCGAAGGTTCAGATTTACAATAGACCAGACACGTCTTAGTGGGATGAGATGAAGTAGAACACATATTGCATTGCACACTTGTGGACATGAGCGTAAAAGCATCGAACTTTTTACTCAAGTCTTTCACACCATCGGCTAGACTTTGCATCACAGATTTTAGTTCATTTTCAAGCTTGATCTCATATATACCATGTTTTCTATGGGATTGGTCATTCTTAGAAAATTCATCATCACAAGTATTCTAATTTCAATTTTGGGCATTCTTAGCTAGTTCTTCTAAATATTTATAGGCTTGGTCAAGGGTTTGGTTCTTGAACTTACCTTGGTGCATAGACTTGAGCATGGTTCGGTTCATAGGTGAAAACTCCTTATAGAAAAATTGAACTAACTGTGCTTTATCAAAGTCATGATGTGGGAATTTGAGAAGCAAATCATGAAAGCGCTCCCAAGTGTGGTGAAATTGTTCCTTATTTTTACCTCTAAAAGTGCTTATGGCATCTCTCATTGACTCAGTCTTTTGCATAGGATAAATTTTTTTCATAAATTTCTTTTCAAGTGCATCCCATGATTCAATTCAATTTGGAGGAATGGAGTTTAGCTATGAGGCAGCCTTATCTTCTAGGAATAGAGGAAAAAGATGCAATTTGATACCCTCAGCATCCAAATTTTGATTTTTGAAAGTGTTGTAAATTGTTAAAAATTTTCCTAAATGGATATAAGGTTGCTCACTTTCAAACCCATGGAATTTGGGTAACAGATTAATCGTAGTAGACCTAATCTCAAATTAGGTCGCATTGTTCTCAAGGAGAACAATGCAATTGGGTGGGTTGGCTATGATGGGTGCGAAGTAGTTATTCAAGGTCCGAGGTGTAGCCATTAGATTATGAGTGATGGTTGAAGAGACTGAGAGAGTGAGATGAGTCTTTTCTAAATCAAGGATTGATGGATCACTAGAAGACCGAACTAACCGTTTGTTAACCCGCAACCTCTTGGACATAAACTAATAGACAATTAAAATTTTTTTTAAAGGGAAGAAAAACCTAACTAATTAGAACCTAGAAGATGGGCCAGACACGGGCCTGAACACACAAAACCACACAAAAAAAAAAATTTGCCTTTTTTCTTGAGCTTAAATTTAAGGGTGATAAACTTTTAAATCTAATATTGTAGAGAATTAATTAGATGGTCTCCAAAATTAATTCTCGCCTAATTAGACAGCTCCTACCCCTTTTCAGAGTAACTAGAAGATTACTAGTTAAGGCCTACCAACAACACAATGAGGAAAGTTCCTAGGAAAGTGTGGAGAGGCACGTGGCCTGCTTAATGACAGTACGTGCACATTCCTTAGACAGAACTTTCCATAAATATTGTAAAGTTGGAAGGTGCTCACTGAAGTTACCAAGAGTTAACTCTTTCCAAGAGGGTCCTACGAGCTTTATGTACACCCTATGACCAATGTCTACTTGATTTTAAAATAAATGAGGCTCGAGCTTTGACAAATGCTCGAATTTTGTGATTTGTGGGCCACGAAAATGGGTGATAAAATCCCGACGTATCTTGTTGGGGTGTTTGGGCCTTAAGTATCTTATGCAAATGTTAATATAAAAATGCACAAACAAAACAAACATTAATTATAAAAATAAAAATGAATGAGTGTGTGGTCTCTCTTCTTTTTTTTTAAACAAAAAAAATAACAATAAAATAAATAAAATAAATGTGAAGAAAGTGTGACCCTAAGGAGATTTCTAAGTTATTCTATCCTAGAGTTCACATGCGAAAGTTATAAACCTAAAAAAAAAACTATGTTTTCTTAATCTAAAAATAAAATAAAATGATGTAAAAGAATTAGGTACTTACCTGGATGATAAAGCTATTGTTTCCCTTGTAAGAGCGGCTAATATTGACAACTATAGAAAAAGTGCATCACAAGAGCCTATCATGGAAAAAAATGTAAATATTATAATTTTTTCTTCCTTTTTTTTTCAAAAAAAAATAATAAAAGAAACAAAAAAAATAAACTAAAAAATATATATATAGAAGGGAGGGGAAAGAAAGTTTGGGTGGGCTCCCAAAAAACAAAAAATGGTAGTGTTGAATAGTTGTGCTCTGAATTCTCAAACTTGATTTGGCAACGATGCCATTTGACGGGTGTAGAATAGTGGATGTTTGTCGTTACTTTTCTACACTTTGTACAAAAATAATGAATCCTGTAAAAACTTTACTAAAAATTGTATAGTAGTAAGCAGGGTTGAACCACTCTTAAATGAGAATCAATAACAAGTCTCAAATTCAAAACCTCAATCTTTTGGGATGAAAAATGAATATTAAAAAATACACTTCTGATTCTTTTAATAATAAAAACTAATACTAAATGTCTTTGATCAAATGATAGGAAAGATCTCAAGGAAAGATAATTCACCACCATGGATCCACATAAATAAAATTTCTAATATTCTTATCTGTTTTTTCATCCAATAATCAATACACTTCACCAATCCAATTAGAACTTAGAAAAATGAAGGAATATATGCCATAAAAAAAAAATAACACTTGATTATATATGAGAGAACATTTTTTTACTTAATTCGATGCACATTTGCTAGGTAAACAAAGGTGGGAATTCTTCGAATTACCATTATTTGGCAAACACGAAGAATCCTCCCTCTAATTTTAGAAAATAAAAATTCAGAATAGAAGAGTAAAAGAATGCTCGTGGGAGGAAAAATTAGACAAGAAAATAAAATAACCTACTTATATTTCAGCCATGGTGGCTTCATCACTCCCTTGAGAAGGATATTTACGCTTGTATATCAATAGAAAAAATAATATAAGAATGAAACTACTATTCTTCATTGAATCAAGAAAACAATTACACTATTTTTCTATAATTTCTTTACAATTCTCTAACTCCCTTCACCATCCCCTACCTATTTATTAAGTTAGAGGGGAATGGTTTAGGTGAAAAAAATTTTAAATACAAAATTTAAAAACAAAAATTCAAAATACAAAATACAAAATTTAAAACACAAAATTCAAAATATAAAATTTGAAAACAAAATTTCAAAATACAAAATTTAAAATACAAAATTCAAAATACAAAATTTAAAAGAAAAAATTCAAAATACAAAATACAAAATTTTGAATTTAAATATCTAATATTTGATCTTTATTTCTTTAATTTGAATTCTGGACCAATAGAGCATGCCATGGAGGTTTGTTCCACCCCACTTCCATTTGTTCATCTTTCCTGATGCCTTTATTTTTAATTCGATCGGTTTTCTGTGGCATAGGGTGCATGTCTGACCATCTCCCTCTGCAAATCTCTGGAGGTCAAACGTCTGAATAGGCAAAAAGCTGAAAGCTTTGAGGGGAAGGTGAAATCCCTAACCTAGTCCCTTGCTGAAAAGTAAAAGGCGCTTGGTTATTTTGAATGGAGGGCGCTAGAAGCTGTGGAGAAGGTTGCTGGGCTTGAGGTCATACTTCAAGTTTACAAGGCTGGGGGCCTTGAAATATATCAAAGGTTTTTGCAAATCCCAGCCCTAAGCTTGCTGGGGCTATGGCTTTGAGCAAGGAGAGAAGTCTGAAGCTGAATGAGATCATACTGGCCCGGATGAGTTTGATGCCGAACAGACCATTGACTCATTTGGTTATTATAGCATTTTTCCTCCTGGTGAAGCTGAACGCTAGTTTGCGAATATTTTGAAGAGCTCAAGTTTTGCTCCTCCTTCTGGTATCATTCCTTCAGCCGCTCCTTCTGCCACTTTGGCTGCTGCCTCAGCTGCCCCCATCTCTTTTGATCAATCTCATGTAGAAGTGTTGCCCCCAGCAAAACAAGGGATTTTGATTGTGGATTCTTTTGATCAAGAATTCTGTAAGGAAGATGGGCGACTTCTAAGGGTTGATTTCTTCAATTTTTTTTCTTCTTTTTGTAATGCTCAGGGAGAGCTTTTTGTTTCAAGGGCAGATTTGCACCCTTTAATATCTAATGAATGCTCTTTTTTTTTAGTAATACAACTTTTTTTCTTCCAGTCTTGAGATATGGATTTACACCTCTGCTTCTGATGAATGCTTGTATTGTTTGAGCCATATGGTTTTGATTTTCTCCATTGAACTAGAGAAATTTCTTTGTGCGATCAATCATGTAGACCTTAGCAGTGATAAGTGATAGATCATTTAAGACCTTAGCTGAATTTTGGGCCAGGGGCCTCTTTCTATTTTAAGCGATAGGTCGTTTAAGACCTTAGCTTGATTTGGGCCAAGGGCCTCTTTTATTTAATAAGCGATCAATTATTCAGACCTTAGCTTTGATAAGCGATTGGTTATTCAAGACCTTAGCTTGATTTGGGCCTATGGCCTATTTTCATTAAGCAATCAGTTGTTTAAGATCTCAACTTCAATAAGCGATCGATCGTTTAAGACTTTAGCTTGATTTGGGCCTATGGCCTATTTTCGTTAAGCGAACGGCGCTAAAAATTGTTGTGTGCGGTTGCGCTATTCGCAATTTATAAATTTACCACTCACAATAGAACGAATCCTTGAAGGATAGGCTCTAAGATGAGGGTGACGATCCCACAGAGACTATATAGGTATAACACGCAAAGGGTTGAGGATTGGTTCTTGTTTAAATCACAACTGGATATGTTGGTTGTTTTCTTACTCTACTTTGAAAGCATAAAAGTAATTTAAATACAAAGGTTGAGAGAAGAATAAAGGACTAGGGTTAGACATCCCCGCTAACCTCGTAGTATGTCACACTTATAATAAATTGGGGAAATTCATGCAAATGTGTACTAATGACGCATTGACAAGTCCCACCTACAACGACATCGCTAAGAGAATACACACACCTTAATATACTACAATCCATCTTTGAAAAACATGATCTCCCTAATTACCTAATTACTTACTTGTAGTGAAATCATCATCACTTGATTTCCCTACCTGCCTACTTACCTAATTGAAGTGAAATCACCATCTCTAAGCATGGACTATGCAAATCTACCTATGCATGTTATAGTGAAAACTAGTCTCAATCCATCACTTGTAGTCCTTGTGAAACTTACAAGTGTGTGAAGATCATGTGAGAAATTTAAGCATTCTAAGACAAGAAGATAAATCACAACACATGAGCATGAAGAAATTGTAAAGTTATATATATATATAAGGCTCAAGGCAAGAGGCATATACACAAAATACATAAAAATCCCCAATTCATTGAAGTTAGAACATATTTACAAAGCTAGGGTTTGTCAAAACCCTAGAGAAGGATTAGTTGATCATGGTAGGCTGGAAGCACTCTATAGACAGAGATGATCCCATGCTCAAAATGATTTTCAAGGCCTTAGAAAGCCCTCTTTGAAGCTTTCCCTCTTTAGAACTTCACTTTCTCTCTCTAGAATTCTAAATTGTGATCTCTTACAAGAATTGTGTGTCTTTTTCTTATTACATATTTTCTAGCTATATAACTTATCTGAGGCTCAAAATATCATAGAAATTTTATACAAGGCTTTATCCAAGTAAAATTGGATAAGTTGCAAGTGGAGAAAATATCTGTAGAAAAATATCTTTAGCAGGTTCGGGAGATGCATTGAAGTAGGCACTTCGATGCATCGAAGCTACGATGCATCGATCTTCCTTCTTCTGCATATCTTCAACTCTCTAACTTTTTGACTTCGGTCTTGATATGCCATTCACTATTCCCTGATGTAGACTTTTCATGGAGTATGGTAGGAAAAGTAATGCATGCATTGTTGAACTAATAAAGGAGTCGAATTACGCCACATTTTGAGTTTGAACCTGAAATCATCAAAAGCATAAAAACACATAAAAACTATACAATATGTGCACCTATGGGATCAAAATGCATAAGCAAAGGCACGAGAATGTATAACATTCAACGCTTATCAGCGATCGATCATTTAAGACCTTAGCTTGATTTGGGCCAATGGCCTATTTTCATTAAGCTATCGGTCTTTTAAGACCTTAGCTTCAATAAGTGATTAGTCGTTTAAAATCTTAGCTTGATTTGGGCCGATAGCCTATTTTTATTAAGCAATCGGTCGTTTAAGACTTAGCTTCAATAAGCGATTGATCATTTAAGACCTTAGCTTCAATAAGCGATTGGTCGTTTAAGATCTTAGCTTTTTTTGGGTATATGGCTTATTTTTATTAAGCGATCGGTCGTTTAAGACCTTAGCTTCAATAAGTGATCAGTCGTTGAAGACCTTAGCTTGATTTGGGTCTATGGCCTACTTTCATTAAGTGATGTGGCCAAACTTGTTTTTATTTTTGTAGCTTACTATTACCTATTAAAATATAATTTAAACCAATCGCAAAGAGAACGAATCTTTGTAGATACGGTTCTTTATAGAGGGTATCGATCCCATAAGGAGTACTTGGTTGAATTGCACTATCAAGAGAGAATTTCCAATTTAATCCTAAAAATAGAATTTTGGTTTGAATTTAACACTACTTTGTAGAATGTAAAAATATTAAATTTAAAACAATTTGTAAAGTCGAGAGAGAGAGATAGGGGTGGTTTCCACCTCTAGCCATTTGACATGTTCATTTATGTAGCTAATGGGATTTTCTACAAGTATATGCAACACAATGTCATTAGGCTTGTGGCCTAAAATGACATATCAAAAGATAAACATGATTTCTAACTAAACATAGCCCATCTTTAACAAGCATAGTTTTTCAACCTATCTACTTATCCTACCTTCTACATTTACCTACGTGTGTCCGAACTACCCTATCTTGGCATGGGCTATATAAGCAAGAAACATCACATTCCATTAAACACCATTACAAAGCCATCATTTACACTTTTTGTGAAAGTTGTAAATGTTGAGCATTCAAGGTGAAGTATTTCTACTCTAAGACAAGATGAAGAAATAAATCAAATGAATATATTGAAGAGGTTCACAATTATTATACAAAACACTAGGCTAAGTAATCAACATATACATATAAATCCCAAAATAACTACAAAATACACAAGTTACATGGCTAGGGGTTTCAACCACACCCTAGATGGAAAGTTAGTTGACATTAGGAGACTTGCAATCCTCCATGGCTAGAGATATGAAGCTCCAAAGGTCTGGTTCAGCTCTCCTTCCCTCCTCCCAAAATTGTGTGTCTTCTCTTTCCCAAAAACATACATATATGTCCATCCACTTGTGTCCTTGGGTCCCACCTTGCCTATATATCTATATAATTCACCTACTATATATATGCTCCCCTCACATGCCTCTTTGAAGTCAGAAAATCCTCAAAAAGGACATACAAAGGTCATTCTTGGAAGCAAGTGGCAAGATAAATGGGCAAGTGGGCAAGTGGACAACTTGCAGTCTGTAGAATCTCAATTGTGCGAAATTGAGGTTTCGCACAATCGAGATTTCGATCATGCGAAATTGAAGTTTCGTACAATCGAGATTTTGATTGTGCGAAATCATCATCTCGATTGTGTAAAATGCCTTCATGAAATTTTCTTGACTTATTCACTTCCTCAGCACTTGATCGGAAACATTGTCCTTTTTGGGACAAAACCTAATATTCAACAAAAACACAAAAATAACATAAAAATACCAAGGTAAACATAAATACGGAATCAACATATGCAATTAAGAAGGCTTAAATGTGTAACATTTGATGCTTATCACACCCCCAAACTTACATATTGCTAGTCCCTTAGCAATGCAAAGTAAAATGATCTAACTTATGCAAAAATAAATCCCATATCAGTCATTAACTGGATAAGGGATGATTTCTCATTCATCTCGTGACTGACAAATGCAACAAGTATTATGGAGCTATGTGGACATTTAACAAAATTGAACCTTTGTAAACTAGAGTTAGATGATAGTCCCCACATAATGGTTAGTTTGAACAAAAATATCAATGCTGACCCTAAAATCCTCTTTGATAAGTGAACATCCATTCTAATGTGTGGCTTATCATCATATTTGGAGAATACAAGAACACATCTATTTTTAGAAGAAAAACTCATAGAAAGCGCGACACTATGGTTCATTACCGCAAAGCATGCATGAATGCTTGTGCGTAGATGACTGTGTAATGTTTAAACTCTTTTTGCTTTCTTGAAAGCCCATGTAGCGGTGTTGGGTCAATGACTCCCAAACCAAACAGTTTTAGGGCATTAGGTGAAAAGACACCCTTAAGACTTAATAGACGAGCTTCCAAGGCGATGAGCTTAAACAAGCTACCCGCTTCATTAAGGCTCAACCTTACACACTTATACGCGAATTCTCTATGCTTTATGAGGCACAGAGACCCGGTTTATTGAGTGAGAAGGCTTATTGCACAAAATTTTCTCCCTTTCTTCTTTTTTTTTTTTTTGGCAAACAACCGAAAGACTCATTCTCTAAGTTATTCAAATAAAAATAGAAATTTACAAGATTCTCCATCAGACCTATACCCCACATCTTAAAATGCATGTGTGCCAGTTTGTGCTGCTAAGGACAAATTTAGGGTAAGAACTGCACCATATTCACAATTGAACAAAAATGTGGACCATTCTAACCTAATACATAACTTGCAAAAGTACGGGTATTTACAATGTCCAAAGCTCCTAATTGCCTACTGCATTTGCCTCGAACATTTATTGGGATGGTCTTCCGTTAAGAAGTATAACATCATGGCTAAAATGCACAAAAATGCATTACAACGTAAATAAGCACAAAAGAATTGAACAGTTGCAAGCATATGCATGTGGTATACTGCACACCCCCAAACTTAAATCAAACATTATCCTCAATGATTTGAAAAGAAGAGAAAGGAACAAAATTATCGGGAAAGCGGTTATGGATAGAAACAACAATCATTTACGAGCAATGGGTCACGTGAGTATCAAAACCTGCATGGATCATCAACAGTATACCACAAGCATTATGGGGAACAAAAATTAAATAAAAGTACAAAGATAAAGCAATTATGTAACCACATTGATTTCTTTGCATGTTTATGATTTTTGGCATCTTTACGCTTCATTCTAAACTCTGAACTGGTGGCTCCTAATTTTCTAAGAGGCATATGCGATAAGATATTGATTATCCAGGCATACTAACGTATAGTATGCAAAAGGGCTGCCTTTCTTTATTAAAGCTATACTGTGTTGAAGCAATCTCAACAGTTTTGGGAATTGAAACTAGGCTTTAATAAATGGAAATCATCAACTGTATCGTGCATATGCCAATTATTAAATTGGTACTACATACATAGTCAGAGCATTGGAGATAGCGGTAACGATGCCAAATGTAAAAGAAATATAGTAAATAAAAAGTATAATTAAAACCAAATTGTATTCCATAAATGTGCAAAACAGATTTAATACAAAGTGAAATGATGGAATACATAAAAAGATCCGAAGACATGGCCTACATGGCCCACTGAAAGTAAACACAAAACTAAAACTAAAAATAAAATAGAAAAATGCTAAACTAATCCAGGGTGGGTGGTGGTGGAGGAGGCTCGGTGGGTGGTGCCAAAGTCGAAGGGGCTGCCGGGCCATGCAACAGAGTCTGGAGGTCCTATTGGAATGACCGGAACTCATCAATCAATGTTCTCTGACCCTAAGTCAGAGAAGTAATATCCCCTCTCATGGCAGCCATCTGGCTCTAAGTCAGCTGGACGTGCTCATCAAAACCCTGCTGCAGCCGCTCTACATCTGCCGCCAAACAGGAGTATCTGGTGGCCAATATATCAAACTGCTCATGGCTAAGACCGGTCGAATCGTCCTCCTCCTCCTTATCCGAGGGCTCACTCTCTATAGGCTCATCCTCCTCTGCCAATGCAAGAGGATCATCCATGTCCATGTCCTCACGCTCCTGCTGGCACTCCAGATGCCTATGGACCGGGACCCAGTGAGTGTGTTGGAAATAGGGAGGCAGTCCGATCTAGATGTCCGTAGAACTGAAAGGGATATTGGCCTCCCTAAGAAAGGCCATGACCAAGTAGGGGAATGGCAGCTGCCAAGTAGCAGCTCACTTATTCGTCTTCCGGATGAGAGCATCCCACACTTTATACATCTGCCCCCAAATGAGCGATGGGACAGAAAACCATGTGCCAGTATGAGCTGCATATAAGCAACGAAGAAGGTCACCCCGTCGCTCCGCCACATGTCCTAAAGGATATGCGTTCTTGATAAGGACGGTATCCAAAAACCATAAGTCCATCGGGCACATGGATTTGCTTGTGCAATTCTGATTGGGGGTGGTAAACTCCCATTGCACATATCCATAACCATGGAGAAAATGATGGTGTCTAACGGGAGGGACTCCTTGAAGAGCGGACGGCTATCCTGGTCGACCATATCTAGAGGTTGTAGGTGTGGGCAGTCTATGAGCTGGGCTATCCGGCTCGCCGTGATGGTGATCGTAGTTGCTCCTACCATAGTCTGTAGAGTACCGGGCATGGTGCACGAGTACATCATGTGCTCGTAGAAGATCTGTACCAGCCTACTATATGCAACATCGGAAGGTGACTGGAGCAGTCTGTCAAGTCTGTGTCACCGCAGCTCTGCCACAGTCCATGCTGTGTCCTGACGTTTCTCAAACTCCGTGGGGTCAAAAATATGCTCTGGATGAAATCCCCAAGTGCGCCAAGCTCTGCCCAGTACATCTCGAATCTAAATATCGGGATTCTTCACACGAGCCATATCCCGGGACTGTGTGTAATTATTCCAAAATGAAGTAGATTAAAAAAACTGATCTAAGTCAGGGCATCAAGACATGCATTCCAAAACATGCTCACGGCAGCTTATCAAAAATCACTAGGAACGGTGAAAGCCCTTCAAACTAAGGACTTCATTCACGCTCAAGGAAAAATCTAAATCTATCATGACTCACATAGATATACAACACGCACCCAATCATCACAATGCACCCCAACCGAATAGTTCACTTGTTTGCATCCCACCCCATGGATTCGTGTGAATCGTGCACAACACATACCCAACATCACAATGCAAATATTGTAATGACACTAATCCATTTAAACACATGTTTCCTCTCTCTAGTTATGCCCATGCAACCAACTAAACCCAAGGAAAGTGAAAGAGAAGCTAAGAAAAATATGGAACTACACTTACCTGAAGTGATGCTGCCGAACCGTGTGAGAAGGTGAATCCCGATAGTTGCACCTTCGCGGATGGTGGAGAACAATGAGGAATGGCGTGAGGGGCTTTGGGATGCTCGGCTAAGAGGGATGGAAGTGTTGGTCGCACGAATAGGAGTGAAATGAATGTGAAGGGTCTGGTTTGAAATTTATAAGTTTGCGCATGTGTTGTCCGCGTGCCTTTTTCGATTGTGCGAAATGTGAATTTTGCGCAATCTAGATTTCAATTATACAAAATGGATATTTTGCACAATCAAAATTTTGATTAATTGAAGTGCTATCGAAATGCTATCGAAGGAACTCACCTCTCGGGACTTTGCACTCTGCAGAGTTTCTAAATTTTTTCTCCAAATCTTGATTGTGCAAAATGTGGATTACGCACAATCGAGATTTTGATTGTGCAAAATATGGATTTCGTACAATCAAAATGATTGCAGAATTTTTGATGCCACCTTATTTGATACCTACTTGACTCTAGTTTACAACACTTAGATACAAATTTGATTTGGATTAGAGGGACTTCATGGATGCATGATAGCTACCATGGTCGCGCCAAATTGTACGTCTATGGCTTGACGTTTGAATCAACTTTACGAGTCAAAATAGATAAGATCCGTCAAATTGACGACATCCACATACTCCATTCTAGCTTGGTCATCCACACATGGTTTTAACCATTTTCCATTGACTTTGAAAAATGTGCTATCCTTAGGGTCTTTTAATTCTACCGCGCCATGAGTAGCAACAGAATGTACCAGAAATGGGCCATCCCAACAGGAGCGGAGTTTTCCAGGGAACAAATGGAGCCATGAATTGTACAGCCATACCTTCTATCCCGGAGAAAATGTTTTGACTCGAATATTACGATCATGAAAGGCCTTAGATCTTTCCTTATAGATTTTAGTGTTCTCATATGCATCATGTCACAATTCTTCCAATTCATTAACTTGAAGCCTTCTATTTGAGCCAGCTAATTTCATGTCAAAGTTGAATGCTTTAGTGGCCCACATAGCCTTGTGCTCTAATTCAACTAGAAGATGGCAAGCTTTTCCATATACGAACCGGTAAGGTGAAATTCCAATGGGAGTTTTATACGCAGTTCGGTAGGCCCATAGTGCATCATTTAAGCGTAATGACCAATCTTTCCAGTCAGGCCGAACTATTTTTTCAAGTATATTCTTTATTTCCTGATTGGATACTTCCACTTGTCCACTGGTTTGAGGATGGTAGGGGGTGGCTACTTTATGTGTGACGGATTATTTGGTGAGAAGGGTTCGGAGGAACCGATTATAGAAATGTTTACCTCCATCACTGATGAGGGTTCGTGGCGTGCCAAATCGACTAAATATATTAGCTTGTATAAACTTGACCACGACTGCATGGTCATTTGACTTGGTAGCCACAGCCTCTATCCATTTAGATACGTAGTCCACCGCCACAAGTATGTACTCATGACCAAAGGATAGTGGAAAGGGTCCCACAAAATCGATTCCCCAAATGTCAAATATCTCAACAATAAGAATGGGGAGAGGCATCATGTCTTTGCGGGACATTGCACCAAGGCGCTAGAATCGCTCACAAGAGCGGCAGAATGAATATGCGTCCCGATGAACTGTTGGCCAGAAAACCCGCATTAAAGAATTTTTGCTGTGATTTTCTTTGCACTAAAATGTCCTCCACAAGCAAGTGTATAACAGAATTTTAAAATGCTTTGGAATTCAATATCGGGGACACATTTTTGAATTAACTGGTCGGGACAATATTTGAAGAGTTGAGGATCATCCCAATAATGATTGAGATTGGGAGAAGCAACGATCCTTCTCTTGCTTGGTCCAAGAGGATGAAATTTTTTTGGTTGCCAAAAAATTGACAATGTCCGCATACCTAGGAAAGCTTTCTTGAGAGACTACAAAATGTTGTTCATCCGAAAAGGATTCACAAACTGGGAGGGAATCATTTAAAGAGGACGGAATTTTTTCGGTTGCCAAAAAATTGACAATGTCCGCATACCCAGGAATGCTCTCTTGAGAGACTACAAAAAGTTGTTCAACCGAAAAGGATTCACAAACTGGGAGGAAATCATTTAGAGTCTCCATGACAATCCTAGAGAGGTGATCTGCCACCACATTTTCTGTTCCCTTTTTGTCTCTAATCTCAAAATTAAACTCTTGCAATAAGAGTATCGATCGGATCAATCAGGGTTTGGTGTCCTTCTTTGCCAAAAGATGTCGGAGGGCAGCATGATCAGAATAGACAATGACCTTTGAACCTAAGAGATAAGCTCAAAATTTGTCTAGGGCATACACTACAGCAAGCAATTCCTTTTCTGTCGTGGTATAATTTATTTGAGTTTTGGAAAGGGTTTTGCTTACATAATAGATTGCATGAGGCAATTTATCTACATGTTGCCCTAAAACTGCACCCATTGCATAATCGGATGCATCACATATCACCTCAAATGGGAGAGCCCAATTTGGAGGAATGAGTATTGGAGCTTGTGTAAGCAACATGCGCAGCTTCTCAAAAGCTTCAAGGCATTCTGCATTAAAGGTAAAGCAAGACTCTTTTTCAAGAAGGTGACACAGAGGTTGAGAGATCTTGTTAAAATCCTTGATGAAGCGATGATAAAAACCTACATGCCCAAGGAATGAACGAATTTCTCTTACCGTTGATGGTGGAGGAAGTTTGGAAATAAGTTCAACCTTGGCTTTATAAACCTCTATTCCTCTCTTGGACACAATATGCCCTAGGACTATGCCTTCTTGAACCATAAAATGGCTCTTTTCCCAACTAAGGATGAGATTTATCTCTTGACATCGTGTAAGAACACAGGACAGGTTATGGAGACAAGATTCAAATGAAGGTCCAAAGATAGAAAAATCATCCATGAATACTTCCAAAAAGTTTTCCACCATGTCAGAGAAGATAGACACCATACACCGTTGAAAAGTCACAGGTGCATTGCATAACCCAAAAGGCATGCGTCTATAAACGAATGTACCGAATGGACATATGAAAGTGGTTTTCTCTTGGTCTCTCAGGTCTATAGTCACTTGATTATATCCGGAATATCCATCTAAAAAATAAAAGAAACTTTGACCTGCGAGCCTCTCTAGGATTTGATCAATGAATGGGAGTGAAAAATGATCTTTCCTAGTTGCTAATTTAAGTTTCCTATAGTCAATGCACACTCTCCATCCTGTAGTGGTGCACTGAGGAATTAACTCACCCTTGTCATTTGCTTGCACAGTGATGCCTGATTTCTTGGGTACCACTTGAGTAGGGCTAACCCACTTGCTATCTGAGATGGGGTAAATGATTCCCGCATCTAGCAATTTCACAACCTCCTTTATTACAACATCTTTCATATTTGGATTTAATTAACGTTGGGCCTCTCGTGAGGTCTTTACATCTTCTTCCAAATGTATGCAGTGCATACATATGGAAGGATCTATTCCCTTTAGATCAGCAACACTCCATCCTATGGCTTCCTTGTGCTTTTCTAGCACTTTGAGGAGTTCCCTCTCTTGTTCATTAGTGAGATTGGAAGCAATGATGACTGGGAGGGTTTTATTGCAGCCTAAGAAAGCATACTTGGGAGTAGCTGGTAGAGGCTTAAGCTCAAGTTGTGGTGGGGATACTAGAGAAGGAGTTTGGGAAGCATTTGATAAAGGGGGCAAAGGTTCTCTCGGTGCTCTCCATTTAGGTGAATTTATGATAGCTGTGGCATCAAGTAGTGAATTGACTTCACTTATAGATTGCTCAATGTCATAGTCATCACAGTTGAAGTGGCTTAAGCACACCTCGAGAGGATCCTTCGAAATAATGGAGGGCAGTGCTTCTTGGACTAGATCTTCCAACACATCAATGCAAAAGCATTCACTTTCATCATTGGATGGGTGGTGAAAAGCATTGAAGATGTTTAGTCAAACTTTTATATTCCCGAAAAAGATATTCATTACTCCAGTGTGGCAATTAATGCAAGTGTTCACCGTAGCTAGAAATGGACGACCTAGAATGATTGGAATATGTCTAGTAGGATTTTGGATAAGTTCTGTATCAAGGACTAGGAAATCCATTGGAAAATAAAACTTATCCACTTGAATGATCACATCTTCAATGATGCCACGTGGTTGCTTCACCGATCGTTCGGCGAGTTGTAACACTATTGCGGTGGGCTTAAGTTCCCCCAAACCTAATTGTTTATACATTGAGAAGGGAAGCAAGTTGACACTAGCCCCTAGATCCAGAAGTGCCTTTTCAAATTTGTGGTTACCAATGGTGTACGAGATAGTTGGGGCACCCGGATCTTTGAATTTAGGAGGGGCTTGGTGCTAAAAACGGAACTCACTTGCTCGGTTAAAAGGACTTTCCTAGGAACATTGTTCTTAGATTTACGCTTTTGAGTGCATAAGTCCTTCAAGTATTTAGCATAGGAGGGTATTTGCCTAATAGCATCAAGGAGAGGGAGATTGATTTCCATCATGTCCTGGATCTTCTCTCCCAAAATGAGAAGGTTCCTTCAATCTTTGAGGAAAGGGAACTGGAGGCTCAAATGATGTGTCACACTTTGGACTAGGTGATGATACAACTTCAGTTAATTTTTCCTTTGGATTTTTAGAGATTTTGTTCAAATTTGGATTTATGAGGGAATCTTTTGGATTTTTAGGATGCTCAATGGTTCCCTTTTTTTCTTGCTCAACTTTGGAGTTTATGACTTTACTACTCCTTAGGATGGTGATTGATTGCACCTGCTCAAGTGGAGCATCATAAGATGAAGATGAAGGATCATCAATCACATGAACACCCTTAGGATTCACCACCGGTTGACTTGGCAACTTTTCTTCCTCTTTTTTATTCAAGGCATTAGCTAGCTGCCCTATTTAAGCTTCTAGCCTAGCCATAGATTGAGCATTGGCTTCAAGCTTAGAAATTGATTGAGAATGGGACTGCAATAAGTGGGTGTTAGCCTCAAGATTGCTTAGCACTCTTTCTTTAAAGCCTTGGCTTCTTAGAGGAGGTGGTGGTGGAATTTGGTAATTAGATTTTTGATGATACGGTTGAGGATTTGGCCTATATTGAGGCTGTTGAGATTGGGAATTGTAGAAATTTTGCCCAAGATAAGATGGACTTGGTTCCTGAGATTTCCAAGAGAATGTAGGATGATTCTTGTAACTAGGATTATATGTATTTGAGTATGGATCATTTATTGGTTTAGAGTACACGGCATTCGATTGCTCTTGAGCATAATCGGAGATTAACCACCATAGGACAATCCCGCACATAATGTGAAGTGCTATAGCAAAACGAACACCCATCCTGATTTGGAACAGGTTGGCTAGAAGTAGGCAGCCCACTCTTCATGAGTTGGTCAATTTTTCGAGTAAGGGTCTTTACTTGCATGACAACCTCATCTAACCTTCATAACTTAAATACTCCTTTACTAGGTTGGGCATTTTTACCCTTTCGAGAAAAGGAGTGTTGAGATAAATTTTCACTTAGGCTCTCAAAAAGTCTCCATGCCTCATCCGGACTCTTAAGAAGGAATATTCCTCCATAAGAGGAATCTACCATTTGCCTATATTGATCACTCAACCCATCATAGAAACTTTGTACTAGCTGCCTCTTTAGGACAACATGGTGTGGACATGACCTTAAGAGTTCTTTCAATTTTTCCCATGTCTCATGAAATTGTTCTTGGTCAAGTTGAGTGAATCCAGTGATTGCTCGCCGAATATCACTTGTCTTTCCCATTGGGAAGTATTTTTTTAGGAATGCATGGTGCATTTCCCCCCATGAATGGATGGAATTGGGCTTTAAGGAGTTAAACCAATATTTGGCCTTATCTTTGAGGAAAAATAAAAACAAACGAAGCCTCAAGTCATCTTCTGAGAAATTTTACAACCGGAGGGTTGAACAAACTTCAAGGAAGTCATCTAGATGCTTGTATGGGTCTTCGTTTGGTAGTCCATGAAAATAACTCAAAAGGTTGATGGTGGAGGATTTTATTTCAAAATGATTCACCGTAATATTTGGAAATTAAATGTATGATGGCGAAGCATATGTAGTAGGAAGAAAAAAATCCCTAAGAACCTCCCCTTGAGGAGGATTATATGGTGGTAGATCAGGGGCTTGTACATTATTTGGGTCCATGTTTTTAGTCCTAGACAAAATAGGGTCCCTAGAAGTTCCTCTATGTTGTTTGAGTGTTCGTTCAAGTTCACTATTACATGGAAGCAAAGGAAGTGACAAGGACCGTCTACTTAGCATGCATCAATAGGAAAACACAACTTAAATAAATATATACAAGAACAGATCAAATTCAATCAAATGCACAACTTTTAAGCAATATACTCACAAAAAGTCCAAGTTTTAATCTCAAGCTACATGGTGTGAGGTATACCTAAAATTAAGCAATTTGAGAGATAAGAACAGAATATATGCAAAAAATATAGAATAAAAAAATTTCTAGACTAAGAATCAAATTAGACTTAATCTTTCATTGGCGACAATTACACCGTACTCCCCGGCAACGGCGCCAAAATTTTAATGTGGCCAAACTTGTTTTTATTTTTGTAGCTTACTATTACCTATTAAAATATAATTTAAACCACTCGCAAAGAGAACAAATCTTTGTAGATACGATTCTTTATAGAGGGTATCGATCCCATAAGGAGTACTCGGTTGAATTGCACTATCAAGAGAGAATTTCCAATTTAATCCTAAAAACAGAATTTTGGTTTGAATTTAACACTACTTTGTAGAATGTAAAAATATTAAATTTAAAACAATTTGTAAAGTCGAGAGAGAGAGATAGGGGCGGTTTTCACCTCTAGCCATTTGACATGTTCATTTATGTAGCTAATGGGATTTTCTACAAGTATATGCAACACAATGTCATTAGGCTTGTGGCCTAAAATGACATATCAAAAGATAAACATGATTTCTAGCTAAACATAGCCCATCTTTAACAAGCATAGTTCTTCAACTTATCTACTTATCCTACCTTCTACATTTACCTACGTGTGTCCGAACTACCCTATCTTGGCATAGGCTATATAAGCAAAAAATATCACATTCCATTAAACACCATTACAAAGCCATCGGTTATACTTTTTGTGAAAGTTATAAATGTTGAGCATTCAAGATAAAGTATTTCTACTCTAAGAAAAGATGAAGAAATAAAATTAAATGAATATATTGAAGAGGTTCACAAGTATTATACAAAACACTAGGCTAAGTAATCAACATATACATATAAATCCCAAAATAGCTACAAAATGCACAAGTTACATGGCTAGGGGTTTCAACCACACCCTAGATGGAAAGTTAGTTGATCATAGGAGACTTGCAATCCTCCATGGCCAGAGATATGATGCTCCAAAGGTCTGGTTCAGCTCTCCTTCCCTTCTCCCGAAATTGTGTGTCTTCTCTTCCCAAAAACATGCATATATGTCCATCCACTTGTGTCCTTGGGTCCCACCTTGCCTATATATCTATATAATTCACCTACTATATATATGCTCCCCTCACGTGCCTCTTTGAAGTCAAAAAATCCTCAAAAAGGACGTGCAAAGGTCATTCTTGGAAGCAAGTGGCAAGATAAGTGGGCAAGTGGACAACTTGCAGTCTGCAGAATCTCGATTGTGCGAAATTGAGATTTTGCACAATCGAGATTTTGATCATGCAAAATTGAAGTTTCGCACAATCGAGATTCGATTGTGCGAAATCATCATCTCGATTGTGCAAAATACCTTCATGAAATTTTCTTGATTTCTTCACTTCCTCAACACTTGATCAGAAACATTGCCCTTTTTGGGACAAAACCTAATATTTAACAAAAACACAAAAATAGTATAAAATTACCAAGGTAAACATAAATACGGAATCAACATATACAATTAAGAAGGCTTAAACGTGTAACATTTGACGCTTATCATTAAGCGATCGATTGTTTAAAACCTTAGCTTAATTTGAAAGTTGATCATTATTGTTGGCATAAAAGCAAGTGTGGACATGTAGCGGCGCATTTTAGTTCTGCGTCATTCCATGTCCACGCTGTGCCCTTAAGGGCTTTGTTTCATTTTTTTTTATAATAAAAGACAAGGATTTTTATCCAATGTGGGATTCTGTCCATACATATATTCATAATGACCAACTAAAAAATGGCTCTCATTAGATTTTGACGCCAATCATAAGAAAGGTGAATCCATTCCAGAA
The DNA here is from genome assembly GCA_026545225.1 of Cornus controversa. NCBI lineage: Eukaryota > Viridiplantae > Streptophyta > Magnoliopsida > Cornales > Cornaceae > Cornus > Cornus controversa. Next base: position 5,266,974 of record CM048849.1, read on the forward strand.
AAGATAATGGGGCTGAATTGGCCGTATTTAAATTCCAGACTTTCTTTATATGATAAGTTTTCCATTATTCCTTGTAGAAAATTGGGAATCATACTTTGTAAAATATGTTATGGTGGCCTTAGAGGCTAAAGTGCCCTTGAAATAAAGGCAAAAAAGAGGGTTAGGCATTGCCGCTGTGTATTTCAAACTTACATAATGACCATGCCTTGTCACGACTGTAGGACTTCCATTCTATGCTTTATTTAGTATAAAGTATGGAGTCTTTTTCTCGATGTGGGACCATGTCATATTTTCTTTTGACAGCGATGTATTTTTTTTAAAAAAAGATGCATTATTTATTGATTCCTTCCATATCTCTTTGAGAATTAGAGGATAGTCTGTCGAAAAGGAAAAATATAATTAAAATATACTGGAATTTACACATAGTACCTTTTTAAATGGGTTGCATTCCAGGGTTCCGAATTGCTTCTGCATCGCTAACTCTACACAGCTTGTATGCGCCCTTCCCAATCACCTCAGTGACTACATATGGGCCTTTCCATTTTTTTTGTGAATTTTCTAATATTTCGTTCCTTTGTATTATCGGTAACTTTTTGTAGCACCCTGTCCCCAAGGTTGAACACTCGATGTTTCTCCTTTTTGTCATAGATGTTCTTAACCATCCTTTGATAGGAAACGAGTCTTATTTGGGCTGCCTCCCTCTTCTCTTCTAGGAGGTCCAGGTTTTGTTCTAACAATCGGTCATTCTACCCCCTTTCCAGTGCCTCCGTTTGGATGGTTGGAGTTGATAGTTCGGTTGGTATTATTGCCTCAGAACCGTATGCCAGACAAAATGGGCTCTCACCAATCGGATGCCTCGGACTCTGGGTAGTTCTTTTAGCCACTTGCCCTTACATTTCTCTAGCTTCTTCCGGATGCATTTGAAGATGGTTCGATTAGTTATCTCTGCCTAGATGATGCCCTATGGGTAAGATCTAGCTAAGAACTTCTAGTTAATCCCATACTTTCTAAGAACTCATCTAGCGGTTGGTTGTTGAAGTTTGTGGCATTATCCATGATAATGGCTTCTAGCAGCCCAAACCAATAGATGATATTGTTCTAGATGAAGCTCTTGACCTAAACAGGAGTGATTGTTGCATACGCCTCTGCCTCAACCCACTTTGTGAAGTAGTCGGTGGCTAGGAATATGTATTTTTACTGTTGGCAGCCATTGGGAGATGCCCTACTTGATCCATCCCCCATTTTGTGAATGGCCAAGGGCTGACCATAGTTGTCAAGTCTTCCAGGGGCTGGTGTGGTATCCTGGGGTGTCATTGGCACTTATCACACTTCTTGGCATACTCTTTGGCTTCTCTTGCCATGTATGGCCAAAAATATCCTTATGTAAGGACTTTCTAGGCCAATGAACATCCCCCTGAGTGATTTCCACATACATCTGTATGGATCCTGGAGAGTATCTCTCTTGCTTCCGTCAGGGCCACACATCTCAAGTACGGCCCTAAGAACGACCTTTTGTAGAAGTGTTCACCGATTATGGAATATTTGGCAGAGTTCATTCTTACTCTTCGTGCCTCCTCTTTTGAGTCTGGTAACACCCCGTCTACAAAATAGGCTTTCATGGGATTCATCCAACTAGGTTGGTTCTGTATGACCAGCACCTCTTATTGGGGATGTATGTTGGGTTCTTGCAAGGACTTGATCAGAGCTATTCTAATCAAATCTGGATAGGGCACCGACGTGAAAAATGCAAGTTTGTCGACGTTCAGGTTCAGATCTCTTGAGATTTGGGAGATTCTAACTTGATTGAACCCTTTAAACAACTTTTGCACCAGATCTCTGTTTGCTTTCATCCGATTGTCTTTTGGCAGGTAGTCTCCACTGACCTATTTCACAATTTGCTGAGAATCACTAAAAACTTGCAAGTTTTTTACCTAAAGTGTTTGCGCCAATCTCAGTCCTGCTAAGAGGGCTTCATACTCAGCTTCATTGTTCGATATAGGGAATTTTAGGTGGATTACCTGTTGCAGGGCTGTTCCATCTGTGGTCTGGATTTCCACACTGACACCTGATCCTGTTTGTGTTGATAATCCATTGATGAATAGTCTCCATTCAAGATGGGACTGAAGTTCTGTCTCCTCGTCACTTTCAGGTTCGTATTCTAGTAAGAAGTCAGCAACTGCCTATCCTTTTATAGCAATTCAAGGTTCGTAGACTATTTCGTAAGCACCCAGCTCTATCGCCCATTTGGCTACTCTTTCTGATTGATCAGGCTTATGAAGGATCACTCTGATCGGGAGTTTAGTTGGGACAACGATCGGGTGAGCCTCAAAGTAATATCTTTCATGGTTTTCTTTTTAACTTTCAAATTTTTCTTTACACTAAATCTATTATTCTTAGGACTTGGACATTAAGTAGATGTGTGACCTTTACCACCACATGTTCAACAAGTGATTTCAGAATCCTTAGGGTCATCAACTTCTTTTTCCTTCCTATCCTTACCTTTATATGATGAGACTTGACTACGAAACTAAGAAAGACTTCCTTTTCTAAGATATCTATCATTTTTATATTTAAGGATCTTAAATTTCCTAGTTAGGAGTGCAACATCGTTATCTGAATCATATTCAAAATTTTCAACCTTTTTAACTTCAAATTTTGAAGAATTTAAAATATTTGAGAAATTTGAAGATTTAGAAGTTTTTGAAGATTTTAAAGCCAAATTTTTTTATTTATGAAGTTTTGGATATTTCATCTCAAAATTTTGAATAGATCCACCTACTTCTGTCACATCTAATATATCAACATCTCTACTCTCATTTAAGGCTTCCAACTTAGCTTGAGACCTATCAGGAAGTGACCTCATGATTTTTCTGACAACTTGAAAAGATGGAATTATTTCACTAAGGTTAGCACAACTTTGAACAATATCATTAAGTTTAGAATAAAAATAAAAAAATATCTCAGCTTCATCCATCCTATTTGTTTCAAACCTAGTTGCTAGCATTTGTAACTTTGGCTCCTTCCTTGGTAGTACCTCATGAATCGGAAAAAAAACTACGGGTGAGGCTTTGTAGCCCCAGAGAACCAAATCCACTATCATCAAAGCAAAGTATAGCAGAGTCTATCCTAAACTCATACCCACTCCACTTTGACAAGAACTTGATGCGGAATGCCTCAAGCTTATTTTTGCGACTCCCTTGTCGAGTTGCTACAAACTTCTAACTAACGTCATAATCCTTACAAAAGGGTAACTAGAAGAACACAAACACTTAAAAAGTATTATGTCCCCTTCGTAGTGCGATCTTCTTCTCTTTCCTCGCCAATGAATAGTTGTAGAAGAAACCAAACAATCCAGTAACTTGATCAATAAGAAATCTGAAGTAGTATTCGAATGATTGATCAAGCAAAGAGAGCCATCCTAAATCACTCAGTGAATATATGTGTGCTCTCAAAAATATAAATAGAAAATCAAAGTTCTCTGTTGAAATATATTTCTATACTTTCTATTTCTAAAACTGTCTTTTTGATACGTATGTAAAGCTTCATGAAAGCACACTGAGAGAGAAATCATATGAGGTTTTTATAGATATTAAAAATCCTAATTTTTCTTAAAAAATAAGTTAAAATCAACAAAAAACAAGTTCCAAAGTTTTAAGAAAATTTTAGAGTCAAATCCAGGTCAATCAAGATTAAGGAAGGCAAAAATGGCAAATCGGAAGGCTTGGACCAGTCTAGCCTTCACTTGGACCAGTCCACTCTCATACTTGATTAATGATATCCACATGTAATTGGAACCATCTAGAATCTTCAATCAATCAAACCCTTGTTCAATGCATTGATGTCTTCTTCCGAAGTGTCAAGCCATACCTTTGAGAATCATATGCATGTTTGGCGTGGAACTCTACACTTACTCTAAGACTTCAATTACAAGATCATTTACAAGAATATAAATAAAATATTATAACTCGATCATCTCTAGTTTTGACACCAAAGATTGCCAATTACAAAAATATACGTCACAAATAGTAGCAAGAAAAGATAGTAAACCACTAGCTTGAAAGTAGTGATAGCATTCCCCTAAACTTGGATGCAACAACCTACCAAAACACACTACTATTAGGGGTGCACACGGTATGGTTCCTCGTTCTTGGTGGAACCAGAACTGTTCCCAACAGTTCCTTAATTTTGAAACCGGAACCAAAATAGTTGAGATCGATTCGGTTCCAGTTCTTTACAGTTCTAGTTTCCCAACAGTTCTTTGTCAACTTTTTTTTTAAAAAAAAACATTGGCAAGATACACAATCAAACTTGTGCACCCCTAGTATTAACAATAGATTACAAGCTATTAGTATTTATATATATTTCTTATATTATATAAATATATTAAAAATTAGAACTTAGAAGCTAAATGTATTTATCTATATATTATATATTTTATACTTTATATATAAATAGAACACGAGAATTTAGAAAGTATTAATATTTATTTATATATATTTATATAGAACTTTAGAACTTAGAAGCTATTATTATTCATTTAATTATATTATATATATATATATATATATATATATATATATTTTCTAACAATTCCGGTTTCGGTTCCTTAACTTGGAACCAGAACCGTAGTGAACGATTCCTAAAATTTGAAACCGGAATCAGAACCGTAGTGAATGGTTCGGTTTGGTTCAGTTATGGTTTCGGTTCCGATTCCACTGGTTCTTTGTGCATCCCTAACTACTATACCAACCAAGTGAAATGGATGTGAATAAAGATATAAATTAATAACATCACAATCATTAACCTTGCATTAGTTTAAAATAGGACAGGAAAAAGTGAACATAACTACAGTGAGGCATCAAACTGGAAAACTACAAAAGAAGAAAATAGACAATACAAATTGACACTGCGATATATAAAGTCCAAAAAAAAAAAAAAAGTACTCCTAAAAGACAGGAAAGAGAGCAAAACAGGCATGAAAGAATAGCCCGCAATAAGAGCTGCCATGGGCGACCCCAAAACATTCAACCCTCCCTTAGAGAAGCTGATGAACTAGCATGTGACGACCCAAAATTTTTTTTTGAATTACAATTATGGGTCGGTGATTTTTAAGCATGATTAATCACTTAATGACATGCTTAGTGGATTTAAATAATCATTTTTTTATGTTTTTGGTTACAGGTGTGGGACCGGAATAGATCTGGGGAAATCAGGAGGTAACTACGGACACTAGAGAGTGGAGTAGGGGTGTGGATGTAAGTTTAAGGGCATAATTGAAGTTTTGAAAAATGAAGAAAGGTTAGTTTGCGAATAAGTGCAAATGGACCATAACAAGGAGCAAATAAGGAAAAGATAGAGGGTTTAGTTACAAAGGGGCAAATATAAATATTATATAGATATATATATATATATATATATATATATATGGAAAAGAGGGAGAAAAATTAGATTTTTCATTTCTCTCTCTACAAGTTCTCTCCTTCATGTTCTCTCTAAGTTTTGAGGGCCAAGAAGTGAGATTTGAGGGTAAAGCCAAGACCAAAAGTTATTCACCTCACTCTCCTCTTCGTTTTGATCAGTAGAAAGTTACCATTGGAGGAGTTTAAAGCTTAGTAAAATTTGGGTCTTCCACTTCTAAGCTTGGATTTTGAGGTAGGGCTTCTCCTTCTCATTTATTTATTAATTCTAGGGTCTCGGGAGAAGTGGTGAGAGCTAAGGGTGTGTATTGCATGATTTAGAGCGGTAAGAGAGGTGGGATGTGGTGTTCTTCTACTCTCTTTAGTCTCTATTGTGCAACAGATATGTATATGGTAATATATATGGTATAAAGGGTGAATGTGTGAAAGATATTAGCATCTATGCTTATATGCTAGATTTTGTGCACATATGTGAAAATGTGTTATATTGAACATGTATGTATTATGTGTTGTTAAGTGAGTTAAATGTATGCTACCCTTATATAGAAAATGTGTATATTGGAGAAGCATGACTAAAATGTGCTTTGGTGAAGTTTTGTGGGCATATGCTAATTGTGCTAGGACCTACATATATAGGAATATATATGTGGATTGATGAACATGAAATGCATGCTATGAATTCTTTTTTACTAGTGTATGCATTGTGAAGCATGAAATTTAAGTACTTGATCGATATGTGTTCGAAACGCACGTATAGGGCCATTGTAAGGTGAACAAGAGAGAGTGGTTATGTAACTTGTTCAATCACCTTGGAGTAGTGAATACTCGGTGATGGTCCAATCACCTCAGAGTAGAGAATACTCGGTGATGAATTCTAAAACAATCTAATCACCTCGGAGTAGAGAATACTCAGTGACAGATTTTGAAATGGTCCGATCACCTCGGAGAAGAGAATACTAGGTGGCGGATTACTCAACGGTCCAATCACCTCGGAGTTACTCGGTGACGGATTTCGTAATTGTGTGGGAAGTGTCTCGGTCACATGGTTGGTCAAAAATCATATTAGGGTATCGAGTTGAGCCGTGAGAAAAAGACAAGTGTGTGATGCTGCGTTCCTTTTAAATCATGAAGCATGATGTATGTTTAATGCATTCTTATATATATATGTATTGCTTGTGAATAAATATGGTATATGTTGGATGATACATGGAATGTAGTGACATGCATTCATGTAGGTCATGTCGGTCGGCACTTAGGTGGGTTGGGGTATCTTTATTGAGCCGCAGTGGTACTCATCCCTTTATTCTAAACTCTTTTATAGATAAGGCGTTGATGACTGATGGGACTTGAATGTCCAAGCGAGACTTTGGTAGCATTTTTGATATATTTTGGATATTGTATATTTGGTTATCCGTGCTAGCTTGTGGCATGTTGATTATGAAATTGTAGTCATGGTTGAATTTTTTTAGCATTTTTGGACTTTATGCATGAAATCTTTGTAATGACTATACACTTGGAATCTATATGTATTGTGGTTATTTCTTGGACCAAAATTTAATTTATGGATTGTAAAGTTATGATTTCTTCTTGTGTCATAACTTTAAGTACGGACTTTTCTCAAGTGAATGAGTTGGGAATGAAGTGAATGGATATGTAGTTTGAATGGATGGACTTAAATTGTGTTTTTCGTATATCATGTTTGAAGTATGATTTGAATGAAATGAATGATTTAGAATGCAAAGATTATGAACTTATGTTTTCATTCACATGTTGTAGGTGGTGTAAATGTTTTGATGCCAATTAAGGCAATAGAGTAGTCATTGGGGGACACGTGCCCAAAAGTATCTATTTTGAGTTCAAGGAGTGAATGGAATATGTGTATATAGAAAGAGAATTGTGTTAGCTTCAATTTGATAGGTCATGGACCTTGTTTGGATTTAAATTGAGAAAGATGTACATATTTTGGTGCAAGGGTTAGTAATCTGGCCTACGCCAATGATTTGAGTGTAACTCAAGTTTTGTTTGGTGTTTTTAAATGATTGAAATTGGGTTAAAAACTAGACATGTTGAGGACGATCCATACAAAATTTCAAGTCAAATGGAGTTACGAATTGTGAGATATAAGCATTTGAAGTCAAGTTGGGGAATGTTGTAAAGATTTAGGTCAGGTGCAGTTTGAGGTGTCTCAAAGTGAACTTTGAGGTGCCTAAAAATCTTTGAGGTGCCTCAAAGTGTAGTTTGAGGTGCCTCAAAGAGCCTTTTGGATGGCGTCGTTCCTTCTGGAAGTTTGAGGCGACTGAAAATGATGTTTGAGGCACCGTAAAGTCTTGTAAACCTTAAAAGGGTGGAATTTTATGATTTTTCATGATTTAGGAGTGGAAATGGAATGTCATGGATGCATGGATCGATGCGGGGCCCATTGGGATGGATAGTGATGAGTATATGCATAGATAATTACTTGCGTATGATTAGCTTCTGCGATAATCGAGAAATATGAGGAGGTTCGTTAGGGTTTAATGAAAGGGTTAATCTCTGATTTTTCGGGAGTCGGGAATCTGGGTGTGACAGCGTGGTATCAGAGCTTGATACTATCGCATAAGCGTGCTTAAGGTCGTTCACGGGGTTGATTGAACAGGTTCACACTCGGGATTCGGGTCAGTCCAGGGGAGTTCTGGAGGTCTACATTTTGGGGCATGATAGGATGGTATCAGAGCTCTAGGTTAGAAAACCTAAGGACGATAGGTGATGGACATATCGTGTGTATGATTAAGAAGGTTGGATTAGGTACCTAATACCAAAATGGTATCAGAGCACTAGGTTGGAATACCTAGGGGCGACAGGTAAAGGTTGAGGATTTGATGATATATGGCTTGCTAGTAAAGCACTAGGTTTGAAAAACCTATGGTATCAAAGTCATAGGTTCGAATACCTAAGGACGGAGGATCAAATCACATGTTGGTTTGGATATAGGCAATGGTTGATAATTGTCTAGACGATAGGTTTGATTACCTATGGATGATAGTGGAATGACTTACTCGGTTTGAGCAATCCCAATGAAAGATCAAAGTGTTGGTGTGAGAAACTGATTTCATTTGATAATACTCCCAAAGTTAGTTGAGTTTGGATTTTTGACTTGATGATTTAGTCTTGTTGAGTGAGCAACGAATTGATATCGCACAAAATGTTGCGAGTGTCTGAGTCCTTACAGATACTTAGGGGCTTATGATATGTGGATAGATTGGTATGTGTTTACCAATGAGTACAGTGGATGAGAGTAGGTTGGTATAAATCACTCAAAATATTCAATTCTAGTATGTGTTAGTATACTAGGGAAATCTGGGCCATGTTATTACATTTTCTCAAGCATAGGATGTGCTGGGACCATACGTGGTCAAGAGTACTTATCCAGTGTTAGCCTGAGGGCTGGGGTATTGAGTTGTTAAGATGCATTACATATCATATCATGCATCCTATGTGCTTATTTAATTTAACATGCTATGTGTTGTGTGTTATGTGAAATATATGACTCATGAGATTGTGCATTAGCATTAGTGTTGCATTATGCATCATGTGGTCAATAGTGACAAGTAGTCAATGTTTAAAAATCCTAGACTCTGAGGATTGGAAAAACCTAGGTGGAGGTTTGTAGTTTAGTGGATTGTGATGTCGAAATAGACACGTGAAGATAGACTCCGAGAATACAAGTCTAGAGTTGATGGAAATGGGGTATGCATTACCTTGATGATTCAAAACCAAGAGTTGATGATTTAAAATTTGCATTGCATTGATTGCACGATTATTGAGGATAGAATTTAGTCAAATGACTAAGACATTGGGTGGTATTGTGATACCGGGACTCTAGGCAGAGTATGTCTAAGGGGTGACTATTGAGATAGTCGGATGAAGACTCAGAAATAACCAAATTCTTTGAGTCGGTGAAACATATGATGATTGTTACATCTGAAAATAGGACATCGGGACTATGAAAGAAATTAAGAAGTTGTATCATAGGTTGAATATGATGGTTAAGGAAAGGATAAGTTGATAGTCGGTTAGAACCCTGACATGTAGTGTCTGAAGCAGGGATAATTTCTTCCATGAGAGGGAAGAGGTGGATGCAGTGGACGTGTAGACACTATATTGCTACTGTTTAGCTACTGTAGGTGACCTCAAACTCTCATTGGGAGGGATTGTCTGAGGTAAAGCTCTATATGAAATGTATTCTTTCTAACTGTTAGCTAATTCCTTTAAGTAAAATGATAGGATGAGATTATGAAATCAGTGGGATGTAAGATCCTAGACTTGGCATTGGATTCTAATGGGATGTGGTCTATGAGACTGGATAGAGTTATGTGGCTTTCTGCGGTAAGTACACCGCTTATGTGGTTTGTATCGACGAGTACACTTTCATGTGCCTTGCTGGTGAGTGTGCTTGTGACGTGCATTGGATTGAGGTGGTTTGTGTTGTGATAATACCCAAGATATTAGACTAAGCCCAGGAATGGTATGCCAGATTGGAAAGTCATGTTTGACAATGAAAGAATGACTTTAAGTATTGATGATCTGTAACGGCCCAGATTAATTTAGACCGATTTCGGGTGATTTTTGGACCGGATTTAAATTTTTTTTCTTCTAAATTAATTAATTTTGGAAGGATGTGAGAATATATATATATACATGGAATTATATATATATTTATATTGATGTAGAAAGTATGAGTAAGAGATCATACAATGTGGGCGAAGGATGCATATATATATAAATATATATATATGGAGATATATATAGTGTGAATATATTTATATTTAATTATAAATATATGGTGATGCATGTGTGTGATAAATACATGTATGTGGGGGTATATGATATTATATGTTGTATTATATATATATATATATATATATATATGAAATATGTGGCTAAGACTAGTGGGGAAAAGATGTGGACCTCATTTGGAGGACAAAGCATGTGATATGTGTGGTGTGTATTAAAAGTAGGAAGTTAATTCAAAAGAAAAGAGAAGTGTGAATCGGCTGAGAAGAAAAAGAGAAAAAGAAAAGAAGAGAAAGAAAAGGAAAAAGAAAAGAGAAAGTAGAGAGAGAAAGAGAAACCGAGAAGGGTTTAGAGAAAGAGAGAGCAGCCGATTCCGGTGCTGGCCGTGGCGGCGAGGACATGGCAGTCGCTAGGCTCGGTGGGTGTACTCCACGGTGAGCCTTGGTCGGAGCTAGATAGGTTGTACCTGGTCCGTAAATGGGTTCAATTTTTAGACAGTTTGAAGCTTCGATTGATGACCAACAGAGGCTCGGGGTGGGTCTTCTCGGTGCTGTGATGACTAGGTGAGTTTTTGTGTGGCTAGTGGTGGCTCACCACTAGAGATGCTAGAGAGAAAGAGAGAGGTGGTGTCGCTGATGGATTCCTTCGGTGGTGGTGGTGCGGAGACACGATTAGGTCGTGTTGGTTTTGGCTGAGTACGGCCTTAAGGTAGAGCTCCGGTAGCGATCATGAGCCAACAGCTATGGTGACCGTCTAGTTTAGCTCGGCAGTAGATGGGAACGACTTTCATGGCCGTGGTTGGTGGCCCTTGGTTTTCGGACGGTTCTAGTGTGGGTTTGGTTCACGACGGTAGCGGGTGGTTTTCGACAAAGGATTTTGGCTCACGGTGGCGGGCCGGTGGTGAGGAGTTGGGTCTTCACTTGGTGGGGCTCGGCTGTGTTGGACAGCCCTATTTTTTTTGGTCGTGTATATACAGGTGGTACCGAAAGGGGGCTGGTTTGTGGACTATTTGGCTGTGAATATGGTGGCCTTGTGGTGTTGGCTTGAGGGTTTTGCATAACAAGATGTTATGGCTTGTGTTTTGGGTTGGATTGTGAAAAATTGGGCCTTCATTTGCTAGCTTCGGTTGTGGAGATATGGTGGCTACCATGGTGTTGGTAGTTTGTGAATTATGGTACAGTTGATGTGGTATGATGTTTGTTTGGTTGGGCCTTATATAGTTTTGGAAATTTGATAGTCTAATGGAAATAGGCTAAAATAGTGAATTGGAGTTGAATTGGACATGGGCTACAATTTAGCTTGAATTGATTCACTGTGATTGCTTGAGTTGGGTCATTGAATTGGGCTTAAGGAATTGGGTTGGTTTCCAATTAGATGCAATTGGACCGAACTCAGTTTATGGTTTGGGTTCACAAAGTGAGTTGGACCAATCATGGAAATTAGAAGGAAAGAGAAAGGGTTCACATGTCACTTGGACACGAGATTGGATCGGGCTCGGTATGGACTACTTTGCAGACGCGGATTCATTAGAGAGCGGGACTTAAGGCAAGTTGATTCTTGCCTCTATCTCCTACGTATCTATTTTAAATACATCGTTAATTTTACATATGTTCTCTTAATTATTCATATGTAGTATTTATATATATATAAGTGCTTATATATATATATAAATGTGGTTATGGTATATATGTGTATATACGTAGGATGTGAAAATATATATATATATAGGTGTATATATATATATAGGTGTATATATATATATATATTTGGGATATGAAAGTATGCTAGATTTAAATGCTTGTGTACATTGTGATATGTATATGTGTAAATTGAGCCCATGTCAAACATGCTAAATTATTTATGTTTAGCTATGTGTTATTGCGTATGCATATGTGGATTTTATGCATGGATTGGAATATATATGTGATTATATATTGAGGTAGTAGTGAAAATGCATGTTGAATATGATTATAGTATTGGCGAGTAATTGAAAAGCATGGTTATGATGTGCTAAGTGTTATATATGTGCATAATACATGTATGGGTGATGCAATATATATGTGAATATATATGGTGATTAGAATGCATGCTAGACACTTGTGGTGAATGTATGCATTAAATGAGAGCATGACTATATTTATGCTAGTGTATGTGCATATGTGATTTATATGCAAGATTGGACACATACATGATTATGTGGGTTTATGTGAGTAAAATGCATGCTATCCTTATATAGAAAATGTATGCATTGGTGAAGCATGACTAAAATGTGCTTAAGTGAGGTTTATGAGCATATGTAAACTGTATGCTAGATTTTACACGTATAGGTGATTATATGTGTGGCTTGGTGGAGATGAAACGTATGCTACGTTCCTTTTTTACTAGCTGATGTATTGTGAAGCATGGAATTTAAATGCTTGATTCATATATGTCCAAAATATATGTATGGGGCCGTTGTGAGGAGAACGGGGAAATGTGATAGAGTAATTAATCACCTTGGAGTATGTGATGACTCGGTGATAACCCAATTAACCACCTTGGAGTATGTGATGACTCGGTGATGATCTATTTAATCACCTTGAAGTATGTGATGACTCGGTGATGATCTATTTAATCACTTCAGAGTATGTGATGACTCAGTGATAAATCATTTAATCGCCTTGGAGTATGTGATTTACTCAACGAGGAAGCCATCTAGCCACCTTGGAGTATGTGACTTATTCGGTGATGTATTTCGGGACTAACCAATCGCCTTGGAGTATGTGATTTACTCGATGAGGAAATCTCGAAGCCATCCAACCACCTCGGAGTATGTGACTTACTCGGTGGCGGTGTTGAGATTGTGTGAGAAATGTCTCAGGTCACATAATTGGTTAAGAATCATGTTAGGATATCGGGTTGAGTCCGGGAGAGGGACAAGTGTGTGAACTTGCTTACATTATCTATTGTGAAACATGCTATGTATTTAACGCATTCTTATAAATGCGTTATTTGTGAATAAACATGATATATGTTGGATGTTTGCTTCTAAGCATGTTATACTGTTTAAATGCATCTTCATTGCATTTGAGATTGCTACTTGTTGAGTAAGGATCATGATAGATGATTTACATTGGTTATGTAAATGATTTGACATATATGTTCTATATACATATTGGTGTTGGATGTTTACTGCTTTCAAGTATGTTGAAAAATGATTTCAAAAATCATGTGTATCTGGCTTAGATGTTCATATGTGCTAGATTTGCCATATGCATTGTTGATTCACGTATGCTAGGTGAAGCATGATTTAAATATTGTGATATATTTAAATATGTATGTTTTTGAGAATATGTGAGGATCGACCTGCTACAGCGGTGATAGTATGGTTCTATATACCTTGTTGGGCCTTTGAGCTCACCCCTTCCCAGGTTTTGCAGGTATTGCTGATTGTGTAGTCAGTTAGGGGGATCGATAGTACAGAATGCAGAGGTAGTGATTAGACTCCTTAGAATCTAATTTATGTCCAAGATATTAGATAAATGTTGTACATTTGGATTAAATGTATGAAGTGATTATGTTGATTCAATCCTTTCAGTTGTATTTTATTCATGTGATGTATGTATATGAGATGGACATTCAGGGACTGAGACATTTTTTGTGATCATATTATGTATGTTGTAGAAATACTGGGGGGACACGTGCCCAGAAGTGTCCATTTTGATTTTTAGATGTGAATGCTGGGGGGGACACGTGCCCATAAGTGTCCATTTGAATTTAAAATAGGAATAACATATCAGGATCTGATTTTATTAGAATGGGTCATGCCCAATTTTTGTAAAAATAATAGGAAATTGAGATTGTATGATCAGGTGGTGGTTATAGCGTGAGGGTGATCTCACGGGTTCACACTCGGGATTCGGGTTGGTCCGAGAGAAAGTCCCAGCGGTCCGGGTTCCAGGGCGTGACATGATCCCAGATGATAGGGATGTATCACTGTGAGTGATTGGTATGATTAGTCGAGAATATTACCTTAGACTAAAGATGGAGATGGACTGGATAGGTCTTGAGGTAGAGATCGTGGACTCTAGGAAGTAAGTGCTTCAAGGGATGGTTGAAGTGAACCGTACATGGGGTTCGGAGTTGCCTAACTATGTCACGGAAGTGGTTAATTATCCACTAAGGTTGGTGATCTGAAATTGTCTATGCAAATTGTGACTGTAGAGACCGTGACCAATTTTGGCCGGTTTTGCATTTTTCGCATTATATTGCCATAAATGCATTTTGAGTGGTGTTTAACATGTTTTGAGTGGAGGAAACATGTTTGGGAAGTGTTTTTAAGGTTTTGGGAAGTTTTCGGAAGAATTGGAGAAGTTTGACTTTTTGGTCAAACCGGGGCCCGGGATGCGACTTAAGTGGGCCCGGAAATCCGGAAAAATTCTTAGAAATATTTATTTTTGAGAATGGCTGAGACGAAATATTTAGAGAGTAGAGGAAGTGATTTCGAGTCCGTAGGAGTTTTCGGAATCGAAAAAGGAGTTCGGGAAGGTGCGTTAAGTGGCCTAGGGGTATTTTGGTCTTTTCGTGACCTAGGGGCCTTAAATGGTCAAAATCTGCAGAGATATTTCATATCTCACGGCTGCTTCTCTCTCTATATTGCTCCCACTTCTTCTCTCTCCCTTCTCTCTAGATTTTGGTGGTCTTCGGCTTGGATTCAAGACTTGTCGAAGGAGGGAGATACGTAGGGGACGGCTAGGGCTTCCCTTTGAACCGATCAAAGTCGCGGTTTGGCAAGGTTGACATTGCTGGAAATTTGAGAAGTGCTTGGAAGGCCTTCATTTTCGAGGTAGGGGTGTTCTTTCTCATCTACTTGTCGATTCTAGGGTTTCGGGTGAAGTGGTGAGAGCTAAGGTTGAGTATTGCATGTTTTAGAGATGTAAGAGGGGTGGGATAAGGTGTCTTTATTCTTCTCTTGAGTCTCTTGTGTGCAATAGATGTGTATCTCCTAGTATGCATGATGTGAGTGACAAATGCATGAGAATGTGGGAGAATGAGAACATGTATGCTTATATGTTAGCTCTTGTGCATATATGTGGAAATGTGTTATATTGGGCATATATGTGCTATATGTTGTAAGTGAGTTAAATGCATACTATATTTGTATAGAAAATATGTGCATTTGTAAAGCATGATTAAAATGTGCTTAAGTGAAGTTTTGTGAGCATATGTGGATATTATGCTAGGTTGGCATGTATAGGTAAATATATGTGTGGTGTAGTGGAAATAAAATGCATGCTACATGTTTTTATTAATTAGCATGTGCATTGTGAGGCATGAAATTAAATGCTTGATGTTTATATGTTCGAAATGCATATATTGGGGCCGTTGTGAGGAAACGGGGAAGTGTGGTTGAATTGCCTAGAGTAGGTCAATACTCGGAGGGGGTGTTGGAGTGGTTACGTCACCTTGGAGTAGGTAGATACTCGGTGACGGTGGTTTACTCACCTTGGAGTAGGTAAATACTCGGTGGGGATTCTAAAAAGGTTGCTCAATCGCCTTGGAGTAGGTAAATACTCGGTGATTTTGGTTGCTCACCTTGGAGTAGGTAAATACTCGGTGGGAATTTAAAGAAAGGGGGCCAAGTCACCTTGGAGTAGGTAAATACTCGGTGACGGTGGTCTATCCACCTTGGAGTAGGTAAATACTCGGTGGCGGAATTGGAATGGTGTGGAAAAGTGTCTCGGTTTCATGATTCGGTCAAGAATTATGTTGGGATGTCGGGTTGAGTCCGAGGGAGAGACAAGCGTATGATTATTGCCTTCATTTGAATTATGAAGTATGATAAGTGTTTAATGCATCCCTATATGTATATATGCATTGTTGTGAGTGAATATGATGTATGTTGAATGATATGTGAAATGTTGTGACATGCATCCATATAGGTCGTGTCGGGTCGGCACTTAGGTGGGTTGGGGTATCTCTACTGAGCCGCAGTGGTGCTCACCCCTTCATTATAAACTCTTTTACAGATAAAGCGCCGATGACGGATGGGACATGAGTGTCCAAGTGGAGCTCTAGTGGTGGTTTTGCTATCTTTTGAGTTTTGATCATTTTTGTGGCTATCCATGCCGGCTTGTGGCATGTGACTTCCCTTTTTGTTGTGGTTGTACTTTGGACATATGTAATTTGGATGTATGTATGGGATTTTAAACTTGTTGGGTGTGAAAAGACAACGGTTTAATATATGTAACGCCCATGGTGGCATCTTGTTCATTTGATGATGCCTTTATTGTGAATGAAGTGTGGTTGTGGAGGAAAATGATTCATTTTGATGTATAATTCAATTATGGATGTGATCTTGAGAGTTTGATTGATGTTGGAACCTTCCATTTATGTTCTTAATCATGTTTGAGGGGTTCTAGGATGATAGGATGTTGATTGGGCTTCAAATGAATCATATACATGGTTGTTGGAGGTCCCGGGTAGTGCATTTCGATCAATCGAAATGCCTATTTCGATCAATCGAAACCCCCATTTCGATTGATCGAAATGGTTGCGAGATTTTATGTATTTTCAGGCCTTATTTCGATCAATCGAAGTCCCAGTTTCGATTAATCGAAATAATGCAGGTCCAAGATACCGAGAGGGTGTTTGCTTCGATTGATGGGGTCAAAATTTCGATTAATCGAGATGCAGTTCGATTGATCGAAATGCCAATTTCGATTAATCGAAATTGCTATTCACAGCTTTTTCCAAAACTTCATTTCGACGTAATTTCTTCATTCTAGATCGGAATTGAGCGTGGTTTTTTTTGAACTTGAGTATTTTTGGATTCTCTATCCAATGGTGTAAGCCTCAGTTCCAGATTCCAAACACAGAAAGTTTTGAGGCTCTAAAGTGAGTGATTCTTAAAAGTGTGGGCGTGTAAGTGTTCACTAAGGTGTGTGATTTGATGTAGGGCCCATGGGGGTTGGTTAAGATGGATTTGTGTGCATTCATATGCAAGAATTAGGTTAAGCTTCCGCAGAGAATGAGGGTAATGAGGGTCTATTGGGACTAATGGACGGGTTAACCTCCGGTTGCCCGGGAGATGGGGAATCGGGGCGTTACAGTGACTGTCTTGGAGTTGTACACTCACATTAGCTAGATCATTCCATGGTTATATTGCTTAGACCAGTTGAGTTGCATTGATTGTGTCAGACTTAAGTGTTGTGAGTTAGGTGCTGCAAGTGTAGTGCCTAGGGTATATGGAAGGAGAAAGTGATGATTATTGGCAAGAATAGCGTCCGGTATTGATTGGTCTTGGAAAGGCCTTGATTATGCAAATTTCGAAGATGAAATTCCTTGAAGGTAGGGAGGTTGTGATGACCCGAATTTTTTTTTCGAATTATAATTATGGGTCGATGACTTTTAAGCATGATTAATCACTTAATGACATACTTAGTAGATTTAAATAATCATTTTTATGTTTTCAGTTATGGGTGTGGGACCGAAACGGTTCCGGGTAAACCAGGAGGTAACTACGGACACTAGACAGCGGCGTAGGGGTGTGGATGTAGATTTAAGGGCATAAGTGAAGTTTTGAAAAATGAGAAAAGGTTAGTTTGCGAATAAGTACAAATGGACCATAACAAGGAGCAAATAAGGAAAAGATAGTGGGTTTAGTTGCAAAGGGGCAAATATATATATTATATAGATATATATATATATATATATGGAAAAAGAGGGAGAAAAATCATATTTTTCATTTCTCTCTCTCTCTCTCTAGATTCGGTTCTCACTCTCTCTCTCTATAAGTTCTCTCCTTCACGTTCTCTCTAAGTTTTGAGGGCCAAGAAGTGAGATTTAAGGGTAAAGCCAAGACCAAAAGTTGTTCCCCTCACTCTCCTCTTCATTTTGATAGGTGGAAAGTTGACATTGGAGGAGTTTGAAGCTTGGTGAAATTTGGGTCTTCCACTTCGAAGCTTGAATTTTGAGGTAGGGGTTCTCCTTCTCATTTATTTGTTGATTCTAGAGTCTCAGGAGAAGTGGTGAGAGCTAAGGGTGTGTATTGCATGATTTAGAGTGGTAAGAAGGGTGGGATGTGATATTCTTCTACTCTCTTTAGTCTCTATTGTGCAATAGATATGTATATGGTAATATATATGATATAAAGGGTGAATGTGGGAGAGATATTAGCATGTATGCTTATATGCTAGATTTTGTGCACATATGTGAAAATGAGTTATATTCAACATGTATGTATTATGTGTTGTTAAGTGAGTTAAATGTATGCTACCCTTATATAGAAAACGTGTATATTGGTGAAGCATGACTAAAATGTGCTTAGGTGAAGTTTTGTGGGCATATGCTAATTGTGCTAGGACTTACATATATAGGAATATATATGTGGATTGATGAACATGAAATGCATGCTATAAATTTTTTTTTACTAGCGTGTGCATTGTGAAGCATGAAATTTAAGTGCTTGATCCATATGTGTTCGAAACGCACGTATAGGGCCTTTGTGAGGTGAACGGGAGAGAGTGGTTGTGTAACTTATTCAATCACCTTGGAGTAGTGAATACTCGGTGATGGTCCAATCACCTCGGAGTAGAGAATACTCGGTGACGAATTCTGAAACAATCTAATCACCTCGGAGTAGAGAATACTCAGTGACAAATTTTGAAATGGTCCGATCACCTCGAAGTAGAGAATACTCGGTGGCGGATTCCTCAACGGTCCAATCACCTCAAAGTAGAGAATACTCGGTGATGTATTTTGTAATTGTGTGGGAAGTGTCTCGGTCACATGGTTGGTCAAAAATCATGTTTGGGTATCGGGCTGAGCCGTGAGAGAAAGACAAGTGTGTGATGTTACTTTCATTTTAAATCATGAAGCATGATGTATGTTTAATGCATTCTTATATATATATATGCATTGCTTATGAATGAATATGGTATATATTAGATGATACATGGAATGCAGTGACATGCATTCATGTAGGTCGTGTTAGGTCGGCACTTAGGTGGGTTGGGGTATCTCTACTGAGCCGTAGTGGTGCTCACCCCTTTATTCTAAACTCTTTTACAGATAAGGCATCGATGATTGATGGGACTTGAATGTCCAAGCGAGACTTTGGTAGCATTTTTGATATATTTTGGATATTGTATATTTGGTTATCCGTGACGGCTTGTGGCACGTTGATTATAAAATTGTAGTCATGGTTGAATTTTTTTAGCATTTTTGGACTTTATGCATGAAATCCTTGTAATGACTATACACTTGGAATCTATATGTATTGTGGTTATTTCTTGGACCAAAATTTAATTTATGGATTCTAAAATTATGATTTCTTCTTGTGTCATAACTTTAAGTACGGATTTTTCTCAAGTGAATGAGTTGGGAATGAAGTGAATGGATATGTAGTTTGAATGGATGGGCTTAAATTGTGTTTTTTGTATATCATGTTTGAAGTATGATTTAAATGGAATGAATGATTTAGAATGCAAAGATTATGAAATTATGTTTTCATTCACATGTTGTAAGTGGTGTAAATGTTTTGATGCCAATTAAGGCAATAGAGTAGTCATTGGGGGACACGTGCCCAAAAGTGTCCATTTTGAGTTCAAGGAGTGAATAGAATATATGTATATAGAAAGAGAATTGTGTTAGCTTCAATTTGATAGGTCATGGATCTTGTTTGGATTTAAATTGAGAAAGATGTACATATTTTGGTGCAAGGGTTAGTAATCTGGCCTACGCCAATGATTTGAGTGTAACTCATGTTTTGTTTGGTATTTTTAAATGATTGAAATTGGGTTAGAAACTAAACATGTTGAGGACGATCCATACCAAATTTCAAGTCAAACGGACATACGGATTGTGAGATATTAGCACTTGAAGTCAGGTTGAGGAATGTTGTAAAGATTTAGGTCAGGTGTAGTTTGAGGTGACTCAAAGTGAACTTTGAGGTACCTAGAAATCTTTGAGGTGCCTCAAAGTGTAGTTTGAGGCGCCTCAAAGAGCCTTTTGGATGGCGTCGTTCCTTCTGGAAGTTTGAGATGACTCAAAATGATGTTTGAGCCAGTTCAAAGTCTTATAAACCTTAAAAGGGTGGAATTTTATAATTTTTCATGATTTAGGAGTGGAAATGGAATGTCATGGATGCATGAACCGATGCGGGGCCTATTGGGATGGATAGTGATGAGTATACGCATAGATAATTACTTCGTATAATTAGCTTCAGTTGTAATCTAAAAATATGAAAAGGTTCATTGGGGTTTAATGAACGAGTTAACCTCTGGTTTTCCGGGAGTCGGGAATCGGGGCGTGACAGCGTGGTATCAGAGCTTGATACTATCACATGAGCATGCTTAAGGTCGTTCATGGGGTTAAGTGAACGGGTTCACACTCGGGATTTGGGTCAGTCCGGGGGAGTCCCTGCAGTTTGAATTTCGGGGCATAACATAGCACCTGAGTCCATACCTCCAAATTTCCCTACTAGGTCAGCAATCATCTGTTAAGTGTGAAGATGGTCCTCACGAGCCAATCAAAAGTATTCTGCTACATCCAACTGGTGAGTAGCAAAAATAGTCTTCAACCCCTCAATCTCGCCCGTTTGGTAATTATAATGAGCCTGGGTCATGACAAAAGGTGCTTTTGAAGAATCTGGTCCAACCTGTTCATCTACAATAAGCACATCTTCGGCACCATCCAACGGAACATCCCCCTTTGCGACCTCTCCAACAACCCCATGTTAGTCCTCCACAGCCCTGGGCAAATGACTTATGCTCCTAGTCCAATCTAGGAGAGAAAAAGAATTGTGCCTCTCTCAACTGGCTCCATAGCAGCAAAGGAAAAATTATAGAGCTGCAATACCTTAGTTATCAAAAAGGAAAATAGAAGAGCCCAATTCTTTACCCACTCCTTTAATTTCCGTACTAGCCCATCATAAATCGTGTAAAACTACCCCCAAATGATGTTTGGGACTAAAATCCACTTCCTAGCATAAAAGACATAAAGGGCATCAAGAATCGCACCTTTCCTCTGACTTGAATGCCCAATCAGATAAAAATTACGATAGAGCACAGAATCCACAAACCACAAACTTTTGGGAAGCCGAGACCAAGTCAAGGCAGTCATCTTACGATCATCATAGTTCCCATTACACATTTCTTCCACTATACCATGAAGATTAATCTTGGGAAACTCCTCAAAAGTATGCCACAAGTCATTAGGCATGTCAGCCCAAAACCCCAATGTCGTCTCCATAACATCTACCCCAATACGAATTTGGTGTCCATCAATGGAGGTCAATAACACCTCCTTCTCATCTTTGAAATCCACATGATCTAATAGAAAAGATGGACAAGCCGAGGGTAATACACATTGGATGCTAGAGCAAACATTGGCTCCAAATGTCTCTCACGAACAGCTTAGACTCCCCACTTTGTATCCTCATGAGACATGAGCAGTGAAATCTTCAACCTTAAATGTAGTATATGGAACAATTTTTTGCAATGTCCATTCTTTGTTCACAACATTCTTATTACTCCTAGACCGCTTTGGAGGCGATGGGTTGGATGAAAAAGCACCATTTCTCACCATCTTGCAAAGAAAAACTCTTTTGGTAATTTCTACAAGCACTTAGTGGACAACCTGTGCAAACACTTGAAAAACACCCAATCTCCACTATAAAACTCCAACAAACACACACAATACTCTATAATCAATCTCCAATAACCACTCAATTCCCCTTCACAATGAACCTTCCACAAACACACAATTCGCAAACAAAGATCAAATTTCTACTCCACTAATTTCTCATATAATAAAAATGAAGATGAAGAAGAAATTAATAGTGAGTAAAGGGTGAGAACTAGTATAGAAACAAGTGAAGTTGGGTGAGAATGATTCCATAGAAGAATGCATGGGTGTGTCAAGAGAGTAGGAGTTAGTGGTGAAGGAGGGGAAACTAAGTAGTATAGGAATAGGCAACATAGAAAGATAGAGGCTCTACTGGACTTTAGGCACGTCTGGGCCTTAAAAGGGTGTAGATGTGCCCTCTATGGCTCGCGGTAGGGGTAAGGCACATCTGTGCCTTTACAGGGCGCGGGTGCGTCCTTTATGGCACGAAAGGGTGCAGATGTACCCTTTTGATGATTCAGGGGCACAAATGCGCCCCCTTTTATTTAGCAATTGAAGGCATAGGTGCGCCTTAGGTCTAGTGTGTGCAAGTTGTGAGGCTTTCAATAGTGCACACACACCTTGTATAGCACTAATGCACTATTCTTCCACTTGAAAGTGCAGGTGCGCCCTATATTTGTGCAAGTGTGCCTTTCCTCTAGTGTGTTTCCCCTGAACTTCAATAGCAAACAAATTAAAAACTAAAAGAGAATAAATTAAATTAATACTAAACTCCAATTATCACTGGAAATCAAATCAGCCTATACTCAAATAAAAAAAATACTAAAAACAATAAGAAGATGAATGAACTAAAACAAGTAATCATAAAATAAAATAAAGTAAAATACATCGTACTAAACTAAGCCAAACAATATTAAGTATCTAACATACATGGAGATACAAGATACCCCCAAGAAGCCAAGTTAACGTCTAGGCCATACGTAATCTAGACTCTTTTAGCTATAAGTGCTCATTATGATTATGAGATATGATAGATAGATATCAAGATGAAATTTTTGAATGGCCATCTAGAAGAGGACATCTATATAAAACAACCAGATGGGTTTGTGGTGAAAGGTCAAGAGCACCTAGTGTGTAAATTGCAGAGATCTATTTATAGACTCAAGCAAACATCCAGCAGCTAGAATATGTGTTTTGATCAAGCAATCAATGCATTTGGTTTTGATCAAAACATTGATGAGCCTTGTGTGTACAAGAAGGTATAGGATATCGTTGTGATATTTCTTATTTTTTATGTGGATGATATTCTACTCATTGAAAATGATGTAGGGGCATTATCATTAGTGAAAATTTGATTGTCTAACCATTTTGACATGAAATACTTAGGAGAAGTCAATTGCACCATTGGGATTAAGCTTTTGCGTAATTGGAAGAAAATAATGATTGGCTTATTCCAAACTGCTTATATTGATGAGATTCTGGTCAAGTTTGTTATACAAAACTCTAAGAAAGGTTTCTTTCCCTTCAGGCATAGAGATAACATAATGCTATGTTATGTAAAAGACCAAATATATATTATGTAGTGAGAGTTGTTAGTAGGTTCCAGTCTAACCTTGGTCGAGATCATTGGACTACGGTTAAGAGTATTCTTAAATATTTGAGAAGGACCAGGGATTATATGTTTGTCAATGGAAGTGATGAGCTAGTACTAGTTGGTTATATAAATTATGATTTTCAATCAGATGAGGATTCTAGAAGATCTACCTAAGGATTTGTGTTTACGCTGTATGGAGGGGCTATAAGTTGGAGGAGTGTGAAACAATTGTGTATTGCTGATTCAACCATGGAGGCTGAATATGTTGTAGCTTCTGAAGCAGCAAAGGAAGACTTTGGTTAAGGAAATTTCTCTCTGTTTTGGGAGTTGTGCGACATGTAAGCTCACCTATTGTACTTCATTATGACAATAGTGGAGTTGTTGCTCAAAGCAAGGATCCTAGAAACCATAAAAGCTGGAAACACATTGAGAGAAAGTATCATCTAATCAGAGGCATAGCGTAGTGCGGGTCGATTTAAACCAACTGAGTTGTTAAATGTGAATTGATTTAATGTATATGGGCATTTGTAATTTAGTTACATGCTAAAGGCACAAGTGAAATTATATATAAATATATATTAGATATTTTAATATCTTAGAATATATATATTAATATATATAATTTAAATATATACATAACATCTTATTTTTCATAGGAGAATATAAGATATGAAGTATTTACATGTTTTCCTTTTATATGAAGATATGATTTATCATATCTTGTATATATGGAAAGGAAAAGTTAACAACTTGGGAGAGACTCTTCCATAAATATGTCATATTCTCTCTCATATTAATGTGTGTAAAAATTAGTCGTAAGATTAGAGTTTTGCAATTACAACAAGTGTGGTTGTAAGAGATTGTAGAGAGAGAAATCAATTCACAAACTTAAGGTTCTCCCACAAGAACTAAGTTTTTAGAGAATCAATCTCAAAAGTCATAGTGGTGATTCTTATGGGCAGTACACCAATGAGATCAATTGCTTCACCAATTGTTGAAGATTAGGGGGTTGAAAATTATCCCCATTGGGTATATGATCTTTGAATTTTATAATATCCATGCAATCATATTTGTATTCAATAGGAAAAAAATTTATTGTTTACATAATGTTTCATATATCAAGGAATTTGACCAAGTTTATCGATTTATTTCAAGAAACAGCTTCTGCAAATCAAAAAGACCCCATTTCCCCATCATCTTATTACACTTAGCTTTTCACTTTTTCCTTAATTATTTTCTAACGGACAGCCTCTTCTTTTTTTTTCAATTTTCTCTTGGCTAACATTTTGTCCTTCACAACACAAACATATATACATATAAAAGAAAGGGGCAATTACACTCACATCCCCTACAAATAGGCTAAATAACAGATATCCTCTCTTGTGTTTTAAAAAATAACACTAATCTTCTCTGTACATTTTTTTGACAATTATACATTTTTACAAATTATTTTTTTAATTATTATTTTTGATAAGTAATATTAGAATATTTTAAAGAAGCAAAGTTACATTATTACAAGGGATATACCCCCACGTGAAATTTTAAAAAAAAAAAATATGGTTATGTAAAAAAATTAAAGGTATTTTTGAAATTTAAGATAATTTTTGTATATAAAAAATTGACAAGAGAGATCAATTTTACAAAAATTTGTAAATAAGAGAGATCAGTATCATTTTTAAAAATGTATGTTGTTTAACCTATTTACTTACATGTAGAGAAATTTTACACCTCAGTCAAGAGGGCATTAATGCTTTTATCCAAGCTGACGCTCTGTTTTCTTTACTCTCACATTTTTCTTCTTTGCATTTAATCCACGCCTGACTTTACACACCACCACAGTACCACTCCTATGCACGCGCGCACACCATTTTTCTCTTTTCGGGTATCTTTTCAATAGTGGTGGATCCCACAGAAATTTGGATATGCTCGTTAGACCACTCAATTTTTTTATTATTTAGTTTTAGTTTTATTTTTATGATACGTAGGCGTGGTGGGTCTCACGTGATAAATATCATGTGAACATTTGGCTACGACTAGGGATGGCAATTTTGTCCGCCCCGCCGGGTTTTCGCCCCGTCTCACCCCGTTTAGGGAGGGTATGGGAGCCATTTTTTTTCTGTAGGGGCGGGTTTGAAAAAAAAAATCAAAACCCATCGCGGGTACGGGGCGGGTTCAGGACTCTATAATAACCCGCCCCGCCCCGCCTATATATTTTATTATTATGAATATATTTATATGTATATATATATATATATATAAATTATAATTTTACTTTTGGTTGTATTAAGACTTATGTTTTCATTTTATCTTTTTGTTGTATTAACACTTCTTTAATTGTTGGATCAAACTTGATACTAAGTTATTTAGTTGTGAAATATATTTTCTGTAATAGGCTATTTAATTGTGGAATCTTATCATTTTACTTCTTAAACAGGGGTTATACTATTTTAAATTTAATAGTATCAAACTTGATACTACCCACTAGGCTCGTATTTTTTGAAAAAATTAATTTTTATTGATGTTTGATGTGGTTACAATTTTGTGGGGAGGGGCCCCGCCTCGCCCGTCTCGTTCCACCCCTTTTGAAATTTTAAACTGGGCGGGGCGAGGCGGGGACGGGGACGGGGTGGGGTTTCTCTCAACGAGGCGGGGATAGGTTTTGAAATTTCATCCCGTTTCAAACCCGCGGCGGGTTTGGTAATTGTGTTGAAGGTAGCGGGGCGGGGACGGGTTTAGGCAAACCCGTGCCGTACCCGCCCCGTTGCCATCCCTAGCTACGACCGGATCAATATGAGTAGAATTAATTCTTGAGGAGTGGTACCGGCAGTCGTTCAAGAGGGTGTTCTTTCACAATCGCTTCACTGATTGATAGAAATTAATTTTAAAAATTAAATACTTTTTTACAATAAATGTCCTATTTTTTCATCAATCAATATATCCTTCCAGTTCTAAAGTATTTACACTAGTATCATCAACAAACAAATAAAATTATAAACATAAAGTATTAAAATATTTTTTTTAATAAAAATAAGTATATAGATTATTAAAAATATTAATAAAAATAAAATTATAAACATAAAGTATATATAGATGAATTGAATAAGTATATAGATTATTAAAAATATTTAAAAGCAGGAAAATATAAAAAAAATATTAATAAAAATATTTTAATACTTTAAAAATATGTTCTTTAGTTCAATTAACCATAATTACAAAATTTTAAAAATTATATAGGAAATGATTATAATAAGTATATAGATTATTAAAAATAATTTAATACTTTATGTTTATAATTTATTTGTTTGTTGATGACACTAGTATAAATACTTTAGAACTGGAAGGGTATATTGATTGATGAAAAAGTATAACATTTAATGCAGGAAAGCATTTAATTTTTGGGATTGATTTCCACCAATCAGTGGAGCGACTGTGCAAGGATACTCTCTTGAGCGACTGTGCAAGGATACTCTCTTGAGCGACTGCCGCTAACACTCCTCTTAATTCTTTTTAGAAGGTTAATTTTGTTTTCAATTTTTTATTTTATTTTATGTTTTAAATATTTTTTAAAAGTTAGAAAACATAGATACAGATACGGAACACGATTACGACAAGATAGGAGTATAAAAATATGACAAATCTAAAACAAAATACGAGTACAGACATGATATGACAATATAAAGATAATAAATTATATTTTTATATATTCAAAAAAATGAGTTATTAATATTTCTTTATAAAATATTATCATTAACAAATAAAATAAGAGTTAAGAACCATATTATAATTAACATGAATAAATTTTATACTAAGTCATAATATGTATCTCAATGCTTCTGTTTTAAATGAATTTTAAACTTTTTTTAACAATTATAATATGATATTATTGATAAAAAAAATTACATTTTCATGTTCAAAATATGTTTTTAAATATCTAAGAAGTACAAAAATGTGTTAAAAATAAATAAAAAAATTAATTTTAAAATCATGAATACTTTTAAAAAATATCGAACAAATATCCGGGAGTATCGATATCATATACGAACACAATATGGATACATAATTCTTGTAAAAGTATATGTGCTTTTTAGCTTAAAAGTACCAAACAAATATTTAATGAGCTTTTATAATTAATTTTTCAACCAATTAAGAAAGTAACGGTGGAGTACTCCTCTTTTATTTTTATTATTATTATTTTGTTAATAAGGCTTGGCCAAACTTATGTTTGGCCAAGCAAATCACAAAAGTGAGACTAAAAATCTGGAGCTCACTTGAACTTGGCTACACCCTTGGCGGGATTTGGCCAAGCATTTAACCAATCTTACTTCCCCTTGAATTTTTTATTATTATTATTTTTGTCTTCGCTTTGTGCACACACATATATTATTTTCTTAAAATTTAATAACTTTGATTAAAATTGAGTTTTTTGATGAAATTATTTTTGTTAGAAAGAGAATTCTGAGAACTACAGTTTATGTACCACTTAGGCTATATTCTAACTTAAGACGAAAAAATTATGAGTTTTTCAACTTAAAAAGTATGAAAAAAACTTTAATATATATATGTATATATATTTTTTAAATTAATTAAAAAAATTATGTAATTGTGTGGCTAATTAAAATTTGAAGAGGTCGTAGAGTTAAAATTTAAAAATCTTACTATGATCACGTGACGGACTAAACTATTAACGTGATCGGTTAGAATTTGAACCTTTCGAGAGAAGCAACTTGGCCAAGCTGCCATGAATGCCCTTACCGACCAATCCTAATGGACAGCTTTTCTCAATAATTTTAATTAGCTAGGATTAGGTTGGAACCATCCCTTTAAGGCATTTAACACTCTTACTGAATAGTTGACTTTCTTCATCAATGCTGTTGTGGAAAAATATTGGATACCCAGTAGTAATGCCCCACTTATAAATGGGTACTCACTATTTATTTGTTGGTAATAACTACGGTATTGGTATTGGTATTGGTATTGGCCGGTGTTACCATATTGCTAGTATCCCGAGGTAACCAATATTTTTTCCCTCAAGTTTAATTTTCATATTTTTGCTTGGCGAAAAAACGTTTGGATTCATAAGAGTTGGAGTGGAATTGGATTAATTTTCCTCAAACAACATTCTCATATTCTGGAATAGATCCGTACATGTATTGAGCGTATCTAGATCATCAGTGTTGTACATGCATGCAAGCCTTAGGTATAAGCTGCTTAGGCGGTCACTTAGGACTACCAAATTTGGAGGGCTTTTAATTTTTACTGAACCTATACTACTAGGCCTTATTTAAAAAAAGAAATACTACTGAGCTTCTTTTAAAAAAAAACACTAATGAGTTTCATTTAAAAAAAAATACTAATGGATCTCATCTAAAACTACTAGGTCTCATTTTAAAAAAATTATTTTTACTAACTATTGCTGATAGAAGGTAGTGAGCCTCATTTTTAAAAAAAAAAAAAATTTACTAGTTCAATTACTCACATTTTTTTTTTGTTTCTTATTCGTTCCACACAGGTCACAACTCGTTTCTTCTTCTTTCTTTATGCCAACACTGAACAGCAAGTTTTTTCTCTCTTTTTTTTTTTTTTCTTTCTTCACGCTTACAGCAAGCAACTTGTTTTCTCTCATTTTTGCTATTCTTTCTTCATTTTAATTGATAATTTTGCAGCTTAAAATACAAAATGCAAAATGCAAGACGATCATATTTACTTTGATATGAAGTTCAATTTTGATTTTTGTAACTAAGGTATGTTAAATATTTTCTTTTAATTTTTTTATGTGAACTGAATCGTGCTATTTATAAAGTATAAAAACCAAGATTTTTTTTATTTTCAACATTAATATATTTTATGTGTTTATTGTCTCATTTTGATAAAAAATTTGTTCTCCTATAAAATTTATGTGCATGTAAAACTTTATGTATAAAAGGCTCCTATTTGAATGTTTGCCTGCAACCTCTCAAAAATTTTGAAATCTCACAGCGGCATCTGATAATGATCTGGTCGCAA
Organism: Cornus controversa; assembly: GCA_026545225.1. Lineage (NCBI taxonomy): Eukaryota > Viridiplantae > Streptophyta > Magnoliopsida > Cornales > Cornaceae > Cornus > Cornus controversa. The sequence continues at coordinate 5,296,368 of CM048849.1, forward strand.
CTTTTACTTACCTCCTCGTATGGTCAAATGGAGCATATAGATATATAGATAAATATTTAAAGATTTTTTTGGGGAAGAAAAATATAAGATCATGCTTCTCAATCATGAAGATATATATATATATATAGAGAGTATGATTGCCATACTATAACAAAACTCTCAATTCAATACATCACAACTCTTTCTAATAACACCTTGATTACCAGTTAGAACACCCGAGGAAGAGAGTTTCACAAATGCAGAAGAAAAAGCCCTGAAGAACTCATTCTCATCAACCGCAAAACGTTCGACGAATGGCGCCGTTCTTGGGTCGGACGGCATTTCGGCGTCGATCCTCAGTAGTCCACGGCCACTCATTGCATTTATATAGTACTGGTTGTCAAAGACTAACGTTGTAGGGTCATTGACAACAAAGCTAGTGTTTGATGTGAAAGACAGTTCTAGTGGACAGCTTAACCTCAATAACAATTCGAACACAGGTTCCATATTTTGAGTCTCACCAGCCTCTGGTCTGTACAGGCGATTTAGAATGTTGAAACAATGTGTAACTCCTAGTGTGTGAGCACCTACAAGACGGTGCAAAAGTGCACGAATTAATATGTTAAAAGCTTTGATAGAAATGTCTATATGTAGTAATGAACCTACCAAAACAAGAGAGATAGATGTCTATACGTGTGTGTGTGTATATTAGGGTAAAATGCCTCAACCCACTCCTCAAGTTTCGGTTTATTACTCACGGAGAATACTAATAACTTTAACTGATGTCAACCTTCTCCAAGTTTGAGAAATTATGTCCTAACACTCCAAATCAAAATCAAAAATAACCTCGTTAAAATTAACGGTTAAACTGCTTTTACCAATTTATCTTCTTATATTTAACGATATTGTAATTGAACTTGCTGACATTATTGATGACGTAAACCCCTCCTATACGAAATGACCTAAATAGCCTTGATAACAATTCACACTTCACCAATATATAATTATATACCCAGCGAACTATATATATATATATATATATATATATATATATACATACTTCTATATTTATATGTATATCAATATATTAGTTAGAGATGGAGAGTAAAATTAAGGATATAAATATTCAACTAATTGACGGTAAAATTGTACATTCAAACAGAAATGGTAATTTTGACATTTTAACTTTTCAAGTTAGTTGATTTGACGGTCAATTAACATTTGAGGTGTCAAGACATAATTTTTTAAACTTGAGAGAGGTTGACCTCAGACAAATGTATTAATATTCTCCGTGAGTAATAAACTTAAATCTAGAAGTGATTAAAGTATTTTACCCCGTATATAATGTTGATGTATATCCATATATGTACAAATAGAAATATGCAGGGTGCATTTATAAAGTGACAAATATGTCAAACCATGATATAAATGTTTGCATATATTATGCATGCATGTGTACAATATTTATGAGTCTGCGAAATTGCACAAATAAGGCATGTGCACTGTACTTTTGTATTGGCAGTAGATATGTTACGTGTCTGCATCTGAATTATGCCCATATAGTACATGCATTATGTATCCTCTGAAAATGGCAAACATAAGAAGCACTCAATCACTATTTATGCATCTACGCGTGGGGGCAACTTGCTTCGTAGTAGTTAGATATGTAAATATTCAAGTTTTAGTCACTCGTATGTTAAATTTTAGGAGTAGATAGTGCTTAATATAGTATCAGAGCTTTATGCAGCAGCAAATTTTGAATGTCAACTTCACCGTCTTTGTGTTTCTATAATTAAAAAAAAATTATCACATATTGAATCCACCCAAGTATTTGATCAAATTGCACTTGAGGGGAGATCTTAGAAATATAAATATTCAATTGTATCATCTTTTAGATCTTTAAGAGTGAATTGTTCAAATAAGCCCCAATCCATGCGAAAAATGATTTTTTGAGCGAGGGAGAGAGAATAATAATTGTGTTGTCAAGAGAGATGAAAGAGAGATAAATACTATTTCCATTCCATAATTCTTGAAATATTTGGAGAATTCAACTTTTTATGGTGGGACTAATTTTTAGAATAGTGGAGTTTGAAAAGAGTAGTTTAAAAATCATATAAAAGATAGTACATCCATTTTAGGAAATGAATATATATTTTAGAATATTTCAAAAAAGGTAGAATAAAATTATAAAAGGGCAAAACAGGAATTACACAATTACTTTATGTCATACACATTTTTCAAAAATAGGGTCTGACAGCGCCCACATTTTTGCGAGGACAATACTTACTTACTCACCGGTGTGTAGGTGAGCCCTCCTGACCACTGATGTGTCCCAATAAAAAATCAACACATCAGCTTTAATTACAAAATTAAATTTAAAATGCAATAAATAAGTATAATAAATGAGATTGACCTCATTTATTATACTTATTTATTACACTTTAAAACTAACGTGTTCAATTTTTATTGGGACACATCAGTGGTCAGGAGAGCTCACCTACACACTGGTGAGTAGGTAAATATTATCCTTTTTGCTAATCACGTATCATTAATACGTTTGAATTTGTGTTTTTTTTTTATGCATGTGCATGTCGTACGCATGAGTTCAATATATGTGAATTTACACACCTATATGTACATGCAATATGTATGAAAATTGAGAATTATATGACTAAGATGTATATGGCCGGAAAAAAAATATATAAACAATGGATTAACGTAGATGACACTGGTTATTGGTGTTACCAGTTATAGCAACTGACTCTTCAATGGTCATCCCCTTGTTGGCGAACATAAGAAGCATGCCATCGACTCCTAGATTTGGCGGAGGGAGTGAAGCATCTGCAAGTTTATAGCTGTAGGTGGTGGAGGAATCCCTGCGTCCCAATGGAACCCTAATCCATGGTCCACCGGACATGGCTACGGCTTCACGAGCAGCCAATATTAGAATGTCAGCACAAGAAACTTGTTGGGGACATTCTGTTTCCACCATTGATTTTATTAGGCTTATTGACTCCCTTTTTCTGATTCCAAAGTTCTTAGTTGAACTCATTTCTAATGGCACCTTCAAATTATCCGGATCAACAAGAATTGAAGCATCACATCCCTGTCATCAAATATTTATTACAAACCACCACATTTATTTATAAATATAAGCTAATGTTTACTTCCAATGAGACATATGGGAAAGGCCTAGAGCTTAATTAATTGTGCTTTAGGACTTAAACCCATGTATGTGTATATATATATATATATATATATATAGACAGAGAGAGAGAGAGAGAGAGAGAGACCTGAACTAGACAGTCATGGAACATGAGCCTTAAGAAAGCTGCAGGTGAAGTGGGATCAGTGGCAGAGACAGATTGAAGGGCAGCTTTAACAATGTCCTCAACTTGTGGGCATGAGCTCTCATAGAAATCATAAGAGAGCTCTCCTCCTGCAACATTAAACCACACTTCAAAAATTAAGATCACTGCTACCATGATTCTGAGATACATATTTCCAATTTTCTCTCACTAAATTATGAAACAACTTGGTGGATTCATAGCTTTCTGGATGGACAATGTGGTTATTTAAATGCAGAGAAACATTTAAATATTCCAAAAAAAAGAGCTGCATTAATCTTGTACTATATGTGGCAGTAAATAAGTAGCAGCTGAAGAATTAAATATGGTTGATGAGTGCATAAATTTAAGTCAACAAAAAAAATGTTAAAATGCTATTGCAATTGCAATGGATATTGAGGCTATAATTATTGCAATGTGACAACGTTAGCTGGAAAGCAATTGTTGCACTTGAATAGTTATTATCTTACAGAAATTTTTATAGCAGTGACGTGTCTTGTGATGGACTCAACTCCAAGAGCATAGGACAATTGGTCAATGGACCACTACCCTTGTCAAGTGGGTGTTTGGCAAATAATAAATGAGGGTGCTAAGCGACTGAACATTCGCTCCCTCTATTTTTTTTTGGTAAAAATCAATCAGAAGAATTAATTATTTTTGTATAATAAATTTTTTATTTTTCTCACCCTCAAACACCGCAGAAGCTTAACTCTATTCTTGCGTGTAAATATGCAATATTTCACCTCAACCATTCCCAATGAACCCTACATCAAAACATATCACCTTAGTGAAATTCTAGTTATCCACACTCTCATGAATCATTTACTTTAAGGACTCAATACTTCGTGTGTTTGGAATCTGAAGCTAAGACTTGCCCCATTGGATAGAGAATCCAAAATTACTCAATTTCAAAAAAAGAATCACTTGATTCGGGTTTGAAATGATCAAGTTATGCCTATTTCAAAATTTGAAAATCTGCATTAGTCGACTTATAGGGCATCAGTCGACTTATGAAGTGTATTAGTCGACTAATTTGCTGCTCTAGAAAGCTTTAAAATACTCTGTCAATGTTAGTCGACTTATAGAAAGGAGTAAGTCGACTTATTCAACCTGAAAATCCCATTTTATATTTTTTTGACCAAAATTTACCCCGGCACCCATATCTAAACCTTTCCAATACATAAAACTCATCTAACAACACCCAAATCATCTAGAAACACTGTATCATTATACCCACATATCAAATAACACATTTGATTCACAAAGGCCTCACAATCCACATTCATTCCCATTAACCAACCTCATCTTTATACATACAAGATTCGAATGAAAAACACAAGTTACATATGTAGTAATGTAACTACAATATTTATATAGTTACAAAACATTCATTGGGTCTAAGATATACATCCCAAATCCAAATGGCTTCCAAGTTCATAGTCATTACAAAGATTTCATGCATAAGGTCCGAAAATGCTAAAAATTCAACTATAACTACAACTACATAGATAACGTGCCACAAGCCGGCACGGATAACCAAAAATACAATATCCCAAAATATATCAAAACGCTACTTGAGTTCCACTTGGACACTCAAATCATATCCGTCATCGACGCCTTATCTGTAAAAAAAAATTGGGAGAAGGGGGTGAGTACCACGATGGCTCAGCAGAGATACCCAAACCATCCTATGCATCGACTCAACGCGACCTATATGGATGCAAACATGGCATCCTAATACTATACGACATATTTCCAATACATGTGAAATGTTATCATGGCATTCCTACACACTACATGGCATATAACGATGCACATGCTCAATAAGATCTCAAATCAAAGCTTAAATGAAAAATATGTTCAAAATTTCTCAATTTCACAAAAAATGCCACGCAACCTCAATATAATTATCAAAATTCAACAGTAACTCTTAAGTACTAAACCACATAAATTTTAAAATCATACAAGGGTGGGAGTTATAGTAGAACCACCAGATAACCGCTAAATAAGCCAAATATCCGTAATATCTATCTTAACAGGTGATCAACCCGAGGGTCTAGAAGGAACCAAATTTGACTTTACGGGCTATTAACCCGATAGTCTAGAGTAACCACCTTGGCCAAGTTTAGGAATTTGCACCCTAGGGATCTAAGCCCTCATTGCTTTTCGATCTCCTCTCAAAATCAACAACCAATCACGTACGTTCAAGTATGACAACACATACAATTTTAAACGCATCATAAGCCACTTAATTTTTATGTTAAAACATGTAATTTCATGCATATAACAATTCCATAATTCAAGTGCATCATAAGCCACTTAATTCAATTGTTAAAACATGTGATTCCATGCATATAACGAAATAACATTTGAAGGAAGTAATCATTTTCATGCATATTATCAAACACATAACATGCATTATACACAACATAGTCTCTACACTATAAATCATGTTATAAGACAACATTCCTCCATAATTAACAACCTTTAAACTTATAAACACAATTCAATACTCATGAATTCAACAACATCATCAATTAGCATAAATTGACCTAATTAAAATACAAAACCAGACCCTAGCAACTCTAAACATGCTAAACAACATAACCCATATCAATTCCTAATGAATCGATGAGAAGATGGAGAGAATACTCCTACCTCAATTCCAAGCTAAAATCTCTCAAAATTTAACCTTGTCCAAAGATGATTTTAATCGGACTGAACTCGAGCCCTTGATGAGTAGATCACTTCTATCTTCTTCGACTCCTCCTAATTCTCACCTTAAAACACTCTAATATGATGAAGAAGATGGTAGGTGATGATATATATATATATATATATATATATATATATATATATATATATGGGAGAGCCTTTCATGGCCGATGAAGAAGAGAGTGGATGAGAATCCCTCACTTTTTATTTATGGCAACAAGACCTAGTCCTTTTTACAAAAATGCCATCACCTTTTTCCTAAACCTTCTCGGGCTCATTTTCGGAGATTCGTAACTCCGATTGACACGAAATCGATTCCGTTGCGTGTCAAATATTTTATTTAAGTTATCCTCCAAATTTGAAGTTATTCTGACAACTTTGGATTTTTTGGGTCAACGGGGCCCGCGCACCCGGGTCAATCGAACCCAAAAAAGTTAACTTTTGCCAAATGATCCAAAAATTTCTCCAAACCTTAAATAAGTTATCAAAACATGTATTATACCTTTAAAACACATAAAAAATCATTTAAAGCATCATTATGATAATAAATGAAATTAAAGGGAAACCGGTCAAAAATGGTCACGGTCCTTACAACCTCCCAACCTTCGAGGAATTTCATCCTCAAAATTTAGACGTACCTCAAGTAGTAAATAACTCAGGATATTTCGAGCGAACTTCTTGTTCTCGCTTCCACGTAGCCTCCTCGACTCCGTGGTGTCTCCAAAGCACTTTGACCAACGGAATGATCTTGCCTCGAAGCACTTGCTTTCTAGAGTCTATGATCTTTACCGGTCCCTCCTCATATGATACATCTTCACCCACCTCAAGATTTGTCCAATCAAGTACATGTGAAGGATCCGGTCATACTTCCTTAACATGGAGACAATGAAACACATTGTGTACACTTGACATTTGTGTGGCAATGCCAAGCAGTATGCAACCTCACTAACACGTTTTAGAATTTCAAATGGACCAATGAACTATGGCGATAACTTGTCACTGCACCCAAACCGCATTAAAACCCTCCGTGGCGAGACCTTTAGGAAAACATGGTATCCCACCTCAAAAGCCAAAGGACGCCGCCTCCTATCGGCATAGCTCTTTTAACGACTTTGAGCTGTAATCAACCTTTGTCTTATCAACTTGATCTTTTCTGTGGTCTCTCGAACTATGTCAGGTCCTAAGGCCATTGTCTCACCAACTTCGGTCCAGCACACGGGCAACCTACAAGGTCTGCCATACAAAGCCTCAAAAGGTGCCATTTTGATACTATCTTGATAGCTATTATTGTAAGCAAATTCCACCAATGGCAAGCAATCCTCCCAACTACCTTGAAAATCTAAGGCACAAGCTCGAAGCATATCCTCAAGAATCTGAATAGTCCTCTCAGACTGACCATCCGGTTGAGGATGAAAAGCTGTACTAAAATGGAGATCAGTGTCAAGAGCTGTCTGAAAACTTTACCAAAACTGTGACGTGAATCGTGGGTCCCTATCTGACACAATAAAAATTGGTATGCCATGAAGTCTCAATATTTGCTCAATGTATAACCGACTCAATGCGTCTACATCATCAGTCACTCGCAAAAACTTGATGTTGTTTTAAAATTGTTAAATAACTCGCAAGTGTACGAATCTATTAAAGTATAGTTCGGCAAGAACGAGGTCGAACCCAAGGGAATGCTTTGAAAAGAAAAACTAACACAAATTCAAATTAATTTAAAACTAATCTAGTTTAAACGCAAGTTTAGTTGATTTGAGAGAAATTAAACTAACATGAAAATAAAATAACACTATTGAAATCAAATAAAGAAAATAACTAAGGTTTTGGATTCCACCACCATTAAATCCATGAAGTTTCTAATATTCATTTATTAATTCCCAAAGTTAGAGTAGCAATCAAGAAATCAATCTATTGTTTACTCAAGATTTAACAATAAAGCACTATAAAAAATATATTAAAAGGTAGATTTTTCTTCGCTTCACTTGTGTAAAATTCTAAGCATCCTATGTATCCAATTTAATGAAAAACATAAGATCAAAGATTATCACTTTTAAGAAATACAAACTCAAGCTTAGATTAATTATAATACTTTCTAACTACCACATATACATGATATAGATGGTGAAAGAATTATAAAATAATTAATCACAAGAAGCAAAAATCATAAGCAATTAAATCACACACATGAGAATCAATTAATGAACAAAAGAACTTCATTTCATTAATGGAGGTTTCCTCCTCAACCCTAGTTGAGGAGTTTAGATACACATGGTAGAAGAAGAAGAAGAAAACAAAATAATAAAAGACATAATGAATAAATAAAACCCGGATTGTCTCTGTCTTCTCTGCCCTGGCCTCCACTTCTTTTCCCCCCCCCCCAAAACAGCCTCCAATTCACCTCTTTATACCCCAAGAGAATACATAAAGTCCTAATCCAATTAGGAGATAAAGTCCTAATCCAATTAGGAGAAAATTAGGGTTTTCCCGCAGCCCTAAATAGGTAGATTTTTCTGCTGACTTTCGGCCCAAGTTTTGACCTAGTGGAAGTCCGATTCACGAAATTTTTGTGAAATACAAAAGTGTCCAGAATCGAATTTCGTTCAATTCGCGCAGGAATTAAGTCGAATTGATGCTTGCAAATAAGACTTTAGGTCGACTTTTCCAAAACGGGATTAAAACTGGATTAAATGCAAAATTGGGCTTCAGGCCCGTAACCTTTTTAAGTAGTTGTAATTCTCTTGAACCTCTTCCTTGGGATGATTTGAGTTGAAATATGGAGTTGAATGGACCCATTTGATGTAGGCTTCATATGATCTTCTTGAATATTATCTTTAAAAGCCCCAAAATCACGGTTTTATCTTAAATAATCATTAAGGCCCTGAAAAAGACAGAAAACACAAAAACAGAGTAAAATCACAAATAAATTATTACTAAGAGAATAAAATATGCAAATTAAGAGACTAGAATGCGTAACATTCAACGCCGATCACACCCCCAAACTTACATATTGCTAGTCCCTTAGCAGTAAAACAAAATAAAACTAAAACAAAGGAAACTAACTAAACTACCCAACTCCTCTTTCGTGGGAGAAACGATTGCATTTAGCATATGCAACAAGCCTTTGAACCCCTAGGTTCCCCCTAGTGGACGAGTTATAGTCTCGTGAGGGTTTCCAGAAATGTTACCCACAAACATTCAAAATTTCTGTTTAAACATTAATAAAAAAGAAGATTACAATATATAGTTACAAACTTGCATTCAAGAATAATTTCAAAATTTTAAATTCCATAATTCAAAGTAATGGTCCCCACACATAATTCACATAAACATATTTCAAAGTAACCAATTCTAGCTCCCTCGTGAAAAGTGAACTAGCAATCCTCTCATGTGGCATTACCCAGCTCCGAATATATTAAGACACATACCCATTTAACTCACTAGCTCCCCTTATTGAAATCATACTTCCAGACATGAATACATGACTTTTTCATATACATATATTTTTTTCATCATTTTTTTTATTGCTTTATTGGTTGTGCAATGTCTTGATCTATTAAGCTTTCTGAAAGACCCATGTAGCAAGCTTTCAGTCAGTGACTCCCAAACCAGATAGCTTTAGGGCACTAGGCGTTAAGACACCCCGAAGAACCTAATTACTCGAATCAGTCAGGCTACAAATCAAGACAACCAATGCTCATCTTTTCTCACCCTTTCACTTTTGACGCGAACACTCCGTGCTTCCTGAGGCATAAAGGCCCGGTTACTCATGAAAAGGATCAAATTGATTTTCTATTCATTACATATTCTTTTTTTCTTTTTTTTTTCTTTTTCATTGAAGTCATATAAATCACATCATCGGTACTCATTCTCAAGGGATACCAATTAATATCAAGTATATGTAACCCAACAACTCAAAGCCAAAGTTTATACCCCATAAGATTATGCTAATGTGCCTGTGCGTGTGAGGAAACTAAAACCAATCACCTCAAGGCATGTCAATGCAAACAATGATTTAAACCACTAATTCAAACCATAGTTTCTAAAAATTTAAAACATATTCAAAAATTGCAAGTTAAGCACCTACATAGAGTATTAATCCCTTGAATAATGTAAAAACATCATATCTAAAAACAAAACAAAAGAAAATAAAAAATAAATTATGAAAATAATGTAACCAAAAAGTCCTAGAACAAGAAAAATTTCATAAAAATTTCCCCCACTTCAATAAAGCACATAAAAGGCATCGCCTTACCCCCAAACTTAAACTGTACATTGTCCTCAATGTACATCCAATCGAAGCATAGAGAAAGGTTAGAACAATATTACCAGAAAATGGGAGTAGTGGCAAGAAAATAGAGCAAACTAATAGCATGAAGATAATGAGGCCACTCCCCCAAACTTGGATGCTACATCCTGTCAAAACAACGACTATACTCCAACGACCAAGTAAAATAACATGGGTGAAAATAAATAGGAAACAGAAAGTAAATTTTTTTTTTTTTTTTAAACCTAATCTTTACGTGAAAATCACGGGAACTACTTTGCTCTCCATTCTCTGAACTGGTGGGTCCCAATTTTTCAAGATGTATATGTGATAAGATATTGATTATCCAGATACGCTAACGTATAGAGTATAAAGGGGTTGCCTTTCTTTATTAAAGTCATACTGGGTTGAAGCAATCTCGACAGTATTGGGTATTGAAACCAGACTTTAATAAACGGAAATCATCAACTTTATCAATCATATCACAAATTGTAGAATTGGTACTACATACATAGTCAGAGAATGGGAGGCTATAACGGACCATTATGAATTTTTTTTTTCTTTTTTTAAAAAAAAAAAAATTAAATACACAAAATGAAAGAAAAAAAGAAAACAATTGACACAAACTAAAAAATAGAAAGACACAAGTCCTAGAAATCCTAAAACGAATAATGTACAATGATGATAAAAATGGACTATAACTCAACCTATACCTAGGCTTTCCATCTTGGCATTCCACTTTTTGGTGTTGATAAAATGGACTAAATTTAATGAAACATTCACATCCAATAAAGCATTCACATCTTTACAAGCACTATCAATATCAAAATTACAGACAAAATTAGTTAGGCTTGCCTCTAAAGGGTCCTTATAACTAGCATGAATAAAAGTATCCTGATCTAGACTCTCTATTAAATTTACCTCACAAATATCCTCAGAGTCTGGTGGTTGTCGGTTTACGTTAAAAACATTAAGCTCAACCGACATATTTCCAAAAGAGAGTTTTACAACACCATTCCTACAGTTGATTAGAGCATTTGAAGTGGCTAGGAATGGACGACCTAAGATGACAGGAATCTGGCTAGTAGGATTAGCTACAGGTTGAGTGTCTAAGACAATAAAGTCTACAGGAAAGAAGAATTTATCAACCTGAATAAGCACATCCTCAATAACACCACGAGGTACCTTAACTGAGTGATCTGCTAATTGGAGTACCACCTTCATGGGTTTCAACTCACCTAGACCTAGTTGCTCGTAAACAGAGTAAGGTAACAAATTGACACTCGCACCTAAGTCAAGCAAAGCTTGCTCAATTTTTTTATCACCTATGGTACATGAAATCGTAGGACATCCAGGATCCTTAAATTTAGGTGGAGTGCGATGTTGGATGATTGAGCTAACTTGCTCAGTGAGGAAGGCTTTCTTATGCACATTCAAGCCACGTTTGACCGTACACAAGTCTTTCAAGAATTTTGCATAAGAGGGGATCTGTTGAATTGCATCAAGAAATAGAATATTAATTTTGACTTGTTTAAACACTTCCATAATCTCATTATAGTGATTCCCCTTCTTAGGCTTTTGAAGTCTTTGAGGATATGGTGCAGTAGGAACAAAGTTTCTAACTATTTGAGATGATGGGTCAAGACTAGGGACTTGAATTTCTGATTCAACTTCAGATGTAGTTTTCTCCTCCCTTCCTAAACTGCTACCATGGTCCTCTTCAATTTTCTCATTATGTATAGGCATTTGGACTCCATTATCAACTTGTTTAAATGATCTTAGGGTTGTGATAGAGTGAACCTGCTCATGTGAACCAGAAGTGGATTGGTCACTAATATGAAACTGGCCCTTTGGGTTAGGCACATGTTGACTAGGAAACTTTCTCTTCTCCCTCTCTCCTACAACAGTGGCTAATTGACCTATTTGCATTTCTAACTTAGAAATTGATTGACTGGTCTGTTGCATGAACTGTTGGAGAGTATCTTCTAAAGTTAGTCTTTGTTGAGGTGGGGGAACATACGGAGGGGCATTTTGGGACATGGAAGGATATGAAAATTGTGGTTGCCCTTGGGGTTGCGTAGGTTGCACCCCTTGGTTGTTCCGAGGTTGGTCTTGCCTCCAAGAAAAATTAGGGTGGTTCCTCCAATTAGGATTGTATGTGTCAGAATAGGGGCTGCCAAATGGTTTCTTATATGAATTAAGTGCATTGGCTTGTTCGGCTATACACTCATGAAAAGATGCAATGGATGGACAAGTTTGTGCAGTATGAGAGGAACTTCCACACAATTGACACATCTCATTAACTGCACAAACAGAAAAATTACTTCCTTTACTCATCTCTATAGCCTCTACTTTCCTAGTTAGACTAGCTATCCTTGCACTCAAATCAGTATCCTCTCGGACCTCATAGATTCCTCCCTTTTTGGGCTCTGAGAGCATTGATAGACCACTCCTTTCAACCCTCCCTGAGTACTCCCATTGTTGAGAGTTCTCTGACAACGCATCAAGAAATTTCCATGCTTCATCCTCATTCTTAGACATGAATTCTACCCCACCTCATGACTCAATTAGTTGACGATTATAAGGTGACAATCCCTCATAAAAGAATTGAACTAATTGTCACTTGGCAAAACCATGATGTGGACACTTAAGGAGAATATCATTAAATTTCTCCTAACATATGTAAAACTCTTCACCCTCTTTTTGAGTAAATTGCATGATATTTCGACGAAGGGAGTTAGTTTTGTGCATGGAAAAGAACTTGGTAAGGAATTTGGTGCATAACCCATTCCATGAATTGACAGACGCGGGTTCGAGTGAGTATAACCAAGATTTTGCTTTCTCTTTCAAAGAGAATGGAAATAACCGCAATTTAATTGACTCCTCAGAAATATTTTGAAATTGTAGTGTGGAGCAAATCTCTAAAAATTCCTTGACATGGAGGTATGGATCATCAGAGCTAAGACCTCTAAAAGTGGGCAGTAAATTAATTACCGCCGCCCCTATCTCAAAATGTCCCTGTTGGGTAGCAGGTAACACAATACAAGACGGGTTTGTAATCTACACGGGAGTGTAATAGTCCTTAAGGGATTTAGTTTCAACGGGATCTGCCATCTTGGGCAAAGAAGGATCTCTAACACTAGAATTTTTCACACCCTTTTGAAAGGTTCTCTCAATCTCAAGATCTAATGGAAACAACTCTGGATTCAGTGATTGACGACCTAACATACACTAAAATGACTCACAAAAACACCAACCAAATAAACAAACAAAAAATATATATATATATTTCAAATTTAATTCAAGGTTAGTGATTTCTATTTTAATTTTTTTTTAATTTTTGTTTTTTTATTTATTTATTTTTCTAAAGAATTATCTGGACTAGTTCCAAAATAATTCTTACCTAGTTAGACAACTTCTACTCCCTTTCAGAGGAACTAGAGGAATACCAGTTAAGCCCCACCAACAATACAACCAGGAAAGTTTCTAAGATAGATTGGAGGGGTCACAAACGGTCCCACTTAAAAACCAATCTTTTCAGAACCTTCCTAGACATTGTGAAGTTGGAAGGTGCTCACTGGAGTTACCAAAAGTTAACTCTGTCCAAGAGGGTCCTATAAGCTATATGAATTCCTATGGCCAATGTCTACTTGATTTTAAATTTAAACTAAATTTGGCTTGGGATAGACAAATGCAAGGAGATTTTTAACCTAGTTGGGCAAGGAATTGGTGATGAAATCCAATCCTTATCTTGTTGGGGGTTTGTGCCCTTACTAAAATTTTAATGCAAGAATGCTAAATTAAAATGCACAAACAAAACACACCATAAAAACAAAACTAAAATAAAAAGTGAGTGAGTGTGTGGTCTTTCTTCTTTTTTTTTCTAAATAGAGAGAAAAAAAATTAAAATAAAAATAAAATATAAAATAAACTTGAAAAAAGTGTGAACCTAAGGCTATTTCTAAGTTATTCTATCCTAAAGATCTCATGCAACAAGTTATCAACCTAAAACAAAAATCTATGTTTTCCTAATCTAAGAAAAGAAAAATATAAATAAACGAAAAGAAAAAAAAAATGTACTTACTTGGATTCCAAAGTAGTGCCCAAGAACATGCGAAAAAGGCAATTTTCAACAATACCACCTACAGAATTCAAGAAGTATCAGGTAAAACAAAAACAATAAAATAAAACTAAAACTAAACTAAGAAAAATAATAATAAAATAAAATTAATAAAACTGAAACTAAAACTAAACTATAATAATAAAGAATTTATTTATTTTTTTAAAAAAAAAAAAAAAAACCTAGAACAAATAATTAAAATTGGAAAGATTTTTTTCTTTTTGATAATAATAAAACAAAAGAAAGAAAAAAAAAACTAAATTATAACTAGTAGAAGAATTAAATCAATCGAAATTTGATTAGTTTTCTTGTTTGCGATTCCCCGGCAACGGCGCCAAAAACTTGATGTTGTTTTAAAATTGTTAAATAACTCGCAAGTGTACGAATCTATTAAAGTATAGTTCGGCAAAAATGAGGTCGAACCCAAGGGAATGCTTTGAAAAGAAAAACTAACACAAATTCAAATTAATTTAAAACTAATCTAGTTTAAACACAAGTTTAGTTGATTTGAGAGAAATTAAACTAACATGAAAATAAAATAACACTATTGAAATCAAATAAAGAAAATAACTAAGGTTTTGGATTCCACCACCATTAAATCCATGAAGTTTCTAATATTCATTTATTAATTCCCAAAGTTAGAGTAGCAATCAAGAAATCAATCTATTGCTTACTCAAGATTTAACAATAAAGCACTATAAAAAATATATTAAAAGGTAGATTTTCCTTCGCTTCACTTGTGTAAAATTCTAAGCATCCTATGTATCCAATTTAATGAAAAACATAAGATCAAAGATTATCACTTTTAAGAAATATAAACTCAAGCTTAGATTAATTATAATACTTTCTAACTACCACATATACATGATATAGATGGTGAAAGAATTATAAAATAATTAATCACAAGAAGCAAAAATCATAAGCAATTAAATCACACACATGAGAATCAATTAATGAACAAAAGAACTTCATTTCATTAATGGAGGTTTCCTCCTCAACCCTAGTTGAGGAGTTTAGTTACACATGATAGAAGAAGAAGAAGAAAATAAAATAATAAAAGACATAATGAATAAATAAAACCCAGATTGTCTCTGTCTTCTCTACCCTGGCCTCCACTTCTTTTCCCCCCCCCCCCAAAACAGCCTCCAATTCACCTCTTTATACCCCAAGAGAATACATAAAGTCCTAATCCAATTAGGAGAAAATTAGGGTTTTCCCGCAGCCCTAAATAGGTAGATTTTTCTGCTGACTTTCGGCCCAAGTTTTGACCCAGTGGAAGTCCGATTCACGAAATTTTTGTGAAATACAAAAGTGTCCAGAATCGAATTTCGTTCAACTCACGCGAGAATTAAGTCGAATTGATGCGTGAAAATAAGACTTTAGGTCGACTTTTTCAAAATGGGATTAAAACTGGATTAAATGCAAAATTGGGCTTCAGGCCCGTAACCTTCTTAAGTAGTTGTAATTCTCTTGAACCTCT
Source organism: Cornus controversa (assembly GCA_026545225.1). Lineage (NCBI taxonomy): Eukaryota > Viridiplantae > Streptophyta > Magnoliopsida > Cornales > Cornaceae > Cornus > Cornus controversa. The sequence continues at coordinate 5,312,276 of CM048849.1, forward strand.
TCCTTGGGATGATTTGAGTTGAAATATGGAGTTGAATGGACCCATTTGATGTAGGCTTCATATGACCTTCTTGAATATTATCTTTAAAAGTCCCAAAATCACGGTTTTATCTTAAATAATCATTAAGGCCCTGAAAAAGACAGAAAACACAAAAACAGAGTAAAATCATAAATAAATTATTACTAAGAGAATAAAATATGCAAATTAAGAGACTAGAATGCGTAACATTCAACGCCGATCACTTGAATAGGAAGGAAATGAGCCACTTTGGTCAATTTGTCAACAACAACCTATGCTGCGTTGTGGCCCTTCTTCAACCTCGGAAGCCTCATCATGAAGTCCATGGTGACATGTTCCCACTTCCACATAGCTACCGGTAACGGTTGTAACAAACCCGCTGGTCTTTGATTCTCCGCCTTCACTTGTTGACAGGTAAAGTATTTTGCCACAAATTGAGCAACATCTTTCTTCATTCCTTTCCACCAATACTGTTGGCGCACATTATGGTACATTTTGGTCCCACTGGAGTGTACTGCAAGTCTAGAGTGATAGAACTCTCTAAGCACGTCATTCCTGCAGGGTAATGGTATGACCATCCTCCTTTTGAATCTTAAACCTCCATTGGAATAGACTGTCCAACCTTCTACTAGTTCGTTATTCAAAATCTGAGTACGAATGGTTTCAATCTCACTATTCCGCCGTCGCTCCTCAATCACCCTACTCACTAGTGTTGGTTGAGCAATAAGTGTGAACAACGTTGCTGCTTCCCCATCATCACTGAAAAATAATCCCATTTCTGAGATATCTTCCATTATTTTCCACTCACGGATGGCAACGCTTGCCAAGCTGCCATGTGACTTTCTACTCAAGGCATCAACTACAACGTTTGCCTTTCCCGGGTGGTATTGTAGGTCAAAGTCATAATCCTCCATATACTTCACCCATCTCCGTTGCCTCATGTTCAAGTCCTTTTGTGAGAAAAGGTACTTCAAACTCTTGTGATTGGAGAACACTTCAAACTTTTCCCCATATAGGTAATGCCTCCACATTTTCAATGTAAAAATTACCACCGCTAGCTCTAAATCATGAGTCGGGTAATTTTGCTCGTGTGTCTTCAATTATCAGGAGCCATATACCACTACCCTCTCGGTTTGCATCAAAACACAACCCAAATCATCTCGTGAAGCATCACAATAGATCATATACCATAAACCACGTTCGAGAATAATCAAGATAGGAACAGAAGTTAATCTACTCTTCAACTTCATGAACGCATGTTCACAAGCCTCATTTCACACAAACTTTACGTCATTCTGAGTAAGTCGTGTCATAGGTGCTGCCAGTCATGAGAAGTCTCTCACAAAGCGTCTGTAGTACTCGGCCAAGCCCAAGAAACTACGAATCTCAAATACGCTCTTCGGTCTTTCCCAACCCATCACAGCCTCAACCTTTGAAGGGTCCACAGAGACTCCTCCTCCTGACACTATATGCCCAAGGAACTTCACCTCCGTTAGCCAAAATTCGCATTTCTCATACTTAGCATACAATCGATGCTCCCTCAAAAGTTGTAATGCCATCCTCAAGTGTTCCTCCTCCGATGATGAGTACACTAGGATGTCATCCACAAACACCATAACAAATCTGTCTATATAAGCACTAAAGACTCGATTCATTAAGTCCATGAAAGTTGCCGGTGCAATCGTCAACCCAAATGGCACCACTAGAAACTCGTAGTGCCCATATCGAGTGCAAAAAATGGTCTTCTGTATATCTTCATCCTTTACCCTCAATTGGTAATATCCCGACCTCAAGTTAACTTTTGAGAAACATTTAGAACCCTTTAATTGATCAAACAAGTCATCTATCCTTGGCAAGGGATACTTGTTCTTGATTGTTGCTCGGTTCAATTTCCAGTAATCGATACACAACCATAAGCTTCCATCCTTCTTCTTAGCAAATAGTACCGGGGCTCCCCAAGGTGATGTACTCGGTCGTACAAATCCCTTATCTAACAAGTCTTGTAATTGACATTTCAACTCCTTTAATTCGGCTGGTACCATACGGTACGGTGCCATAGAGATAAGCACAGTACCGGGAGCAAGATCAATAGTAAATATAACTTCCCGTTGTGGTGGTAACGTCGTCAAATCCCTTAGAAACACATCCTCAAAGTCACAAACCACAATAGGAAATTCTCTACATGTCACATCTCCTTCCTCAACTAATAAACTAGCTAAGAAATAACCCACTCCACTCTGGGTACCAGAACTATGCAACAAAGATGTGTGGAAGTCATCTCGGTCTCCCACAAAGCAAAAATGATCTTCTTCCAGTGTACACACCATCACCCGTGTCACGCCCCGAAATCCGGACCGCCGGGACTCCCCCGGACCGACCTCGAATCTCGAGTGAGAACCCATTCACTCAACCCCATGAACTATCTCAAGCATACCCATGCGATAGTATCAAGGTTTTATACCGTGCCATAACGCCCTGAGTTTTTCCACTCTCGGAAGACCCGAGCTTAACTGTCCGTTTAAACCCAATGAACCCTCATTACACTCATTTTTAGCGGAAGCTTAAATTAAGTGTTGCATATAAATGCACACAACCACTCCTCAACCAATCCCCATGGGCCCTACATTGATTCACACACTTTAGAGAACATTTAAATGTCCACACCTTTGAAAATCACTCACTTTCGAGCCTCAAAAATTTCTGTGTTTGGAATCTGAAACTGAGGCTTACCCCATTGGATAGAGAATCCAAAAATACTCAAGTTCAAAAAAAACCACACTCAATTCCGATCTAGAACGAAGAAATTACGTCAAAACGAAGTTTTGGAAAAGTTGTGAATAGTAATTTCGATCAATCGAGATTGGCATCTCGATCAATCGAAATTCATCTCGATTAATCGAGCTTTTGACCCCATCAATCGAAAAAAACAGCCTCTCGGTACCTTGGACCTGCAATATTTCGATCAATCGAAATGGGGACTTCGATTGATCGAAATTACCCCATTCTGGACCTCAAAAACACTCAGATTTCGCAACCATTTCGATCAATCGAAATGGGAGTTTCGATCAATCGAAATGGACATTTCGATTGATCGAAATGCACTTCCCAGCAACTCCAAAACACCTATACAAGATCCATTTGAACTCAAATCTCAACCAAACCACCTTGGATCATTCATAAAACATATAAATCATCCCCCAATGATATAATATCATACTCACACATCAACCTACACATTTGAATCCCAAATCTTGTAAAATCATAGAAAACTCATCCTAAATTCTCAATGCACATAAAATTCAAGTGCATAAACCATCCTCATTTTTCCAAAGATCATGTTCATCAACTCATACATACAACCTAACTCACACATCGAAATCCTACAATCGTGATTCCAATATAAATCCACTCTTCAAAACCTTCATATCCAAGAGTTCAAGATATAAAGAACAAAAAGGATACATTCATCCATTTAAGCTCCAAATTCATATAAAATCCATGAAACCATACACATAAGGATTCAAATGAATATACAAGTTACATATACCGTGAATGTAACTATAAATCAACATAATCCACATGCCACATGCCGGCATGGATAGCCAAAAACATAGTCCATACATATATCTCAAAAGGTCCCCAAAATGCACTAAAATGCTCCAAGTAAGGAAGCAAGCTCTTTTCATCCATTCTCGGCTTCTTACCTGAAAAAAAATGTTTGGGGGAGCGGGGTGAGCAACACTGCGGCTCAGTAGAGATGCCCCTCCCCTCCTAGGTGCCGACCCGACACCGACCTACATGTCCCTCACTACATGGCATGTAAAATGCTTTCATGCACACGACAACATACAATCCAAGTATGAATGCACTCATTCATATATCATGTTTTTCAATGCATATCATTGCTATAACAAGCCTAGCATGCATTCTAACATTCAAAACAACACATGGTCACATATATGTCATAAGGCATGCATATCACTCTTATATGCCTACAAACCACAACCTAGCATATTTTGATCATGCTTCAACAATGCACACACTTGCTATAAAATAACCTAGCATGCATTCAACATTTTTACACACACACAACCAACATATAATCATATGATTGCACCCCAAAATACACATAACCTACATATGCATATAATACACAATATAGCTAATCATGCTCTCATTTTGCACACTTTGCACATATTCAGCCCACACATCATATATTCATCAAGATGGATCTATCTAGCATGCATAATCACAATGGAAGAGGAAATATAAAAATTCAGCCCCTTGCCCATCTCTCCCACATACGAACTCAATCGAAAACCTCTCCGAACCACCCAAAACCCTAGAATCGACAACTAGAAGAGAAGAAACACCCCTACCTCAAGATTGAAGACCTTCCAAGCACTTATCAAAATTTCCAGCAGGTTCCACCTTGCCGAAACACAAGTTTGTTCGGTTCAAACCGAAGCCCTAGCCGTCCTCTACACTCTTTCCTTCTTCGGCGAATCACGAATCCAAGCCGAATGCACCCGAAATGTAGAGAGAAGGTGGAGGGATGAAGAGGGAAATGTTTAGAGAGAGAGAGAACCGTGAGAAATGAGATCTCAGATCTCCCTGGGATATTTATTCCAGTCCTAGGGCGCAAAATGACCAAAACGCCCCCAAGTCACTTAACGTACCTTCCCGAGCTCCTTTTTCGATTTCAAAAACTCCTACGGCCTCGAAATCACTTCCTTAACTCATTAAACATTTCGTTACACTCAAAATCAAAAATAATTATTTTTCGAAAATTTTTCGGATTTCTGGGCCCACGTGGACCGCATCCCGGGCCCCTGTTTGACCAAAAAGTCAAACTCCTCCAAATTTTCCGAAAACTTCCAAAAACCTCCTAACATGTGTCCAAACATTTTTTCCACTCTCCAAACATCCAAAACATCATTGGAAATGCATTTATAGCAAAAATGATGAAATTTTATTTATTTATTTTTTTTTGAAAACCGGTCAAATTTGGTTCCGGTCTCTATAACCTCCCCACCTTTAAAGAATTTCGTCCACGAAATTAGCATCATACTCTGACTCTCAAGGGTGTTGTCACTAAACCTTAAGTGACCTCCCCTATCTTACTTTTATCACAGGAAATAATCATAACTCGCCGGTATCCAACACGCGGCTTCCACTGCGTAACCAACAAGGTTCTTGTTTATCACTTCCCACTACTTCGCTCCGACTTCCACAAATATCAAACTATTGGCATATCTCAAACGATGTCCAAATATCTCCACGACTGTAGTGTCAACATTTACTGTAACTGACACGACCATAAATTATCTCCCAAACCAAGTTTAGGAAGATCAAAACTATGACCAATTTACTTTCCAACCTATCAACTTTCCAATCAGCGAAAGTATGCATAGGCATCCCTTTTCTAGTAATTCACCATGCTGTCACGCCCCAAAATCCGAACCGCCGGGACTCCCCCGGACCGACCTCGAATCTCGAGTGTGAACCCATTCACTCAACCCCATGAACTATCTCAAGCATACCCATGCGATAGTATCAAGGTTTTATACCGTGCCATAACGCCCCGAGTTTTTCCACTCTCGGAAGACCCGAGCTTAACTGTCCGTTTAAACCCAGTGAACCCTCATTACACTCATTTTCAGCGGAAGCTTAACTTAAGTGTTGCATATAAATGCACACAACCACTCCTCAACCAATCCCCATGGGCCCTACATTGATTCACACACTTTAGAGAACATTTAAATGTCCACACCTTTGAAAATCACTCACTTTCGAGCCTCAAAACTTTTTGTGTTTGGAATCTGAAACTGAAGCTTATCCCATTGGATAGAGAATCCAAAAATACTCAAGTTCAAAAAAAACCACACTCAATTCCGATCTAGAACGAAGAAATTACGTCAAAACGAAGTTTTGGAAAAGCTGTGAATAGTAATTTCGATCAATCGAGATTGGCATCTCGATCAATCGAAATTCATCTCGATTAATCGAGATTTTGACCCCATCAATTGAAAAAAACATCCTCTCGGTACCTTGGACCTGCAATATTTCGATCAATCGAAATGGGGTGATCGAAATGCACTTCCCAGCAACTCCAAAACACCTATACAAGATCCATTTGAACTCAAATCTCAAAGTTCTCACACCAGACAATACCATGTTCATAATCCAAACTTACACATTTCATCTGTGATCTGAGGCTAATGTTTGTTAAGGATTGATAACTCAATCTTGGGCTGGTTCGATCACCTTTCTCCAAAACTCATGAAATCTTCACTCCTGAAGTCTCATAATGAATCCTTGGATCCTTTCAATTTCACTGGTACCACAAGGTACGGTTCACAAGTAACAAAAATCTGTGAAAATCCCTCGTCCATGCCATGATCGAGTCATGTCCCAAAACTAATCAAATCACATATGACAATCGAAACTCAATCTCTCAGGGTCACACCACCCACAATGATACATCCATAGACTAAATTGTCTCTCATGATGAAAATCTCGCATCAACAAGTGTGTCAATAAACAAAGCTACATTTCGATGACAACAATCACACTCTCAGGTGTGTCAAATGGCTAAACTGCCCCTCAATGAAATCACAATATCCAGGGGTTGTGTCCATAGACAAAACTGCGTCCATAGTAACAACAACCAATCAACAATAGATGGGCCAATAGACAAAACTGCGTCCCCCACCACTGATGCGTCAATAGACAAAACTGCGTCTGAGTGACAACACCAACCACATATGCGACAATGGACAAAACTGCGCCAAGAGTCACCACCACTTGTCAATAGACAAAACTGCGTCTAAGTGACAATGATTGGGTCGATAGACAAAACTGCGTCCATACGACTCCGATCCTCAACTGATGTGCCAATAGACAAAACTGCGTCTAAATGACGACACCACTCATATGCGACAATGGACAAAACTGCGCCCAGAGTCACCACCACTTGTCAATAGACAAAACTGCGCCTAGATGACAAGAATCTCAACTGATGTGCCGATAGACAAAACTGCGCCTAAACGACAACACCACTCATATGCGACAATGGACAAAACTGCGCCCAGAGTCACCACCACTTGTCAATAGACAAAACTGCGCCTAAATGACAAGAATCTCAACTGATGTGCCGATAGACAAAACTGCGCCTAAACGACAACATCACTCATATGCGACAATGGACAAAACTGCGCCCAGAGTCACCACCACTTGTCAATAGACAAAACTGCGCCTAATTGACAAGAATCTCAACTGATGTGCCGATAGACAAAACTGCGTCTAAACGACAACACCACCACAATGTGACAATGGACAAAACTGCGTCCAGGGTCACTATCACTCGTGTCAATAGACAAAACTGCGCCTCAATGACAAGAGTCTCAACAATGGATGGGTCAATAGATAAAACTGCGTCCATATGAGACCGATCCTCCAACTGATGTGTCAGTAGACAAAACTGCGTCTCAATGACAGCACCACAATGATCATCCCAAAGTCTGTAGCCTTCCAAGAATATCACATGTCCCCTCGAGTACTTTATCATGTACTAGAACTCATAACCTCAAGAGCGGTTTAAACTAACCTACTCTTGTTATCACAACCTCAATCATACACTCATTTATAAGTAAAAGTTGCCATACTCACCACATTCGAATTTCATTTCCTTATCTACTGATACTCATCGAATCAATCCCATAATCACTTAGACCTGACACATTGTAAGAGAGGTACTAATCGAAGAGAAATGGCTGGCCAGGCCGTTTCTTCCCGCTAGTCCAACCCCGACTACATGCCTTTCTTGTCCCTCACACTTTTAAATCCCTCAAACTTATAATCACAATTCAATCCCCATTGTTTTCATGAAATCACTGCTTAGGGACTTTCTCAAAGTCCCAAGCTCCCACAACTGGAGTTTAACATAACTCCTACTTCTCAACTATCATTAGCTCACTCAAGCTCAAATATTTGGCATGTCTCAGCAAATCTCCAAAACTAGAATCCCTAGGCGATAGTAACACACCTAATGACCGAACCCCATGTACGGTTCACTTTCACATCCTCCGGAGCACTCGCTCCCTAAAGTCTACAGTCTTTACCTCAAGACCTATCCGGTCTATCTCTACCTTTAGTCTAAGGTAATATCCTCGACTAATCACATCAATCACTCACAGTGATACTTTCATATAATTGAGATCATCAGTACTCAAAGTCATTCCATCATTATCAACCATAATTTTCTGATTGGAATGCATCTCAGGCATAATCCAAAGTCCCGTGTATCATTACAATCCACATCACTCCCATGCACTTAACATAACAAGCGCACTAACTAGAATAAGGCACATAAAGGGTGCACTTACCCAAACAAGTCAAATAGTTCAGCCCAGTTTCATAGGCTATCACCCAATGGAATCCAATTCCAAATCTAGGATCTTACATCCTACTAATCGAACAATCTCAAAGTTATCACCACATGTCTATTTCAACGTCATTGTCAGCTCAATCTTTCAAACCTCTACCTAGGTTTACCAAAATCTCAAATTTTGGGACTCCTAAGTAGTGACTACATGTCACTACTAACCACGTGACACATAATGAAACACTAAAATGCAATGCTCAATCACATGAATAGCATATTCCACATAGCACAGAACACATAACATGTTAAATCACATAAACAAATACAATGCATGATATGACATATGGTGCATCCAAATAACCCAATATTCTAGCCCTCGGGCTACAACTAGGAAAATATATACCGACGACCATGCACAGTCCCGGAACATCCTCAGCCTAAGCAATCGTGAAGGCAAGACCCAATTCCCTTAGTATACCAACATATACTCATGATATGCAACTTAATATACTTGCATAAATCATCATTATAACTCATAAGTTAGAGATCGTGAACATACCTCAATCACTGTGGACGAGTCCTTTGATACTTGGACTGCTGTCCTGAACCACTAGGATGGTTCCTCGTACTTGCTCGCAAAACCTGAGCAGATTTCACTGATGGGGGTGGCAGTATTGCCACCGAGTCAATCTGAATCACCAAGAACTGATTGGTGCGGTTAAGAGATTCTGTCCTACCCCCTGTACCTTGTCCTTGAGGATAATTCACTTTCAAGTGACCAGTCTGATGACAGAGGTAACAAATTTGTCCATCTGCTGGTGCCAAATGTATGCTGGGGCACTCAGACCTGTAGTGACCCAGCTGCTGACAATGATGACACACTCTCCTGGACCCGACCGACTGTATAGACATGGAAGTCGTAGGCACTGAATGTGTCATTTGCTGTCCCACTAATCCTTCGGATCGATAAGGACCACTTTTCTGTTTCTTCTTTGGCTGACTCTTAGAAGAATCATGCCTTTTCTCATCTTGTATCCGATGATTGTCATTATCAAGGTCTTCTGCTATTAGTGCTCTTTCCACCACTGCAGTATAGCTTGTTAATCCCAGAATTCCAACCTTATCTCGCAAATAGGGTCGGAGACCTCTTATGAACTGTTTGACCTTCAGCTCTTCCGTTGGAATCATCTCTTTTGCAAATCGAGCCAAAGAGGTAAATCTGGTCTCGTACTCCATAACTGTCATATCCCCTTGAAGCAATTCATAGAACTCTCGCCTCAAGCTATCCTTCACTGTTACTGGAAAATACTTCTCGAAGAATAATGTTTCAAATGTATTCCAATCCATCATCTCAATGTCATAGCGGTTCCCAATAGACTTCCACCAACGTTTGGCCTCACCCTTAAGGTAATGGGTGGCCACTTTCACCTTTAAGTTCTCCTCTACCTCAAGTACGGTAAGGAGTTCAACCATCTCATCTATCCAATTCTCAGCCACCATAGGGTCAGACCCTTCCGTGTACGATTGCGGATTATGCTTCCTAACGTACCCCAATGTCAACATCATCCTACTAGGAGCTGCTCTATGTCGAGCCTGAGTCTCCTCTTGTGTTTCCCTAGCAATTCACCGTATGGTCGCAACCATATCATGTACAACTTTCTCTCCACTCATAGGGACTGCATCTGCCCTTTCACGAACTCTCCGTGGTGGCATCTTGCTATATAGATAACAAGAAGACACTTAAATCCCAAACCAAATCATTCAAAGCTGTATGCTTATACTAAACATGAAAGCATCAAATCATATTCCATATGACACTACACAAGTTGTATATCGAATACAAATCTCAATTCAAATGTTTCAACTCAACCAACTCTGGGAGTATTATCAAATGAAAGTTAATTTCACGCACCAATGCATTGAACTTTCATGAGGATCATTCACACTGTGTTAATCATTCCACTATAGTCCAAAGGTAGTCGAACCCTTTGTTCAGACAACCTCAAATCACTACATATGTCTAAACCAACACATTGTTCTTGCACTTCATGCACGTACCACATGTAACCTAGCATGTTATATCAACAATTAAGCACATAAAATTTTTGATAACATGCACTTAGTCTCAACTTACCCTCACAACATCAATTCTAGGATCATAAGTTCAAAGTCATAATCCTATAAATCATCAAATCCTTCCACTCAAAATGTGGGTTAACCCTACCCGTTGTCCTCACAACTCTATACATGACCTAACCATTACCCGTCGTCCCTAGGTATTCTGACCTAGAGCTCTGATACCATGCTGTCACGCCCTGAAATCCGGACCGCCGGGACTCCCCCGGACCGACCTCGAATCTCGAGTGTGAACCCATTCACTCAACCCCATGAACTATCTCAAGCATACCCATGCGATAGTATCAAGGTTTTATACCGTGCCATAACGCCCTGAGTTTTTCCACTCTCAGAAGACCCGAGCTTAACTGTCCGTTTAAACCCAATGAACCCTCATTACACTCATTTTCAGCGGAAGCTTAAATTAAGTGTTGCATATAAATGCACACAACCACTCCTCAACCAATCCCCATGGGCCCTACATTGATTCACACACTTTAGAGAACATTTAAATGTCCACACCTTTGAAAATCACTCACTTTCGAGCCTCAAAAATTTCTGTGTTTGGAATCTGAAACTGAGGCTTACCCCATTGGATAGAGAATCCAAAAATACTCAAGTTCAAAAAAAACCACACTCAATTCCGATCTAGAACGAAGAAATTACGTCAAAACGAAGTTTTAGAAAAGCTGTGAATAGTAATTTCGATCAATCGAGATTGGCATCTCGATCAATCGAAATTCATCTCGATTAATCGAGCTTTTGACCCCATCAATCGAAAAAAACAGCCTCTCGGTACCTTGGACCTGCAATATTTCGATCAATCGAAATGGGGATTTCGATTGATCGAAATTACCCCATTCTGGACCTCAAAAACACTCAGATTTCGCAACCATTTCGATCAATCGAAATGGGAGTTTCGATCAATCGAAATGGACATTTCGATTGATCGAAATGCACTTCCCAGCAACTCCAAAACACCTATACAAGATCCATTTGAACTCAAATATCAACCAAACCACCTTGGATCATTCATAAAACATATAAATCATCCCCCAATGATATAATATCATACTCACACATCAACCTACACATTTGAATCCCAAATCTTGTAAAATCATAGAAAACTCATCCTAAATTCTCAATGCACATAAAATTCAAGTGCATAAACCATCCTCATTTTTCCAAAGATCATGTTCATCAACTCATACATACAACCTAACTCACACATCGAAATCCTACAATCGTGATTCCAATATAAATCCACTCTTCAAAACCTTCATATCCAAGAGTTCAAGATATAAAGAACAAAAAGGATACATTCATCCATTTAAGCTCCAAATTCATATAAAATCCATGAAACCATACACATAAGGATTCAAATGAATATACAAGTTACATATACCGTGAATGTAACTATAAATCAACATAATCCACATGCCACATGCCGGCATGGATAGCCAAAAACATAGTCCATACATATATCTCAAAAGGTCCCCAAAATGCACTAAAATGCTCCAAGTAAGGAAGCAAGCTCTTTTCATCCATTCTCGGCTTCTTACCTGAAAAAAAATGTTTGGGGGAGCGGGGTGAGCAACACTGCGGCTCAGTAGAGATGCCCCTCCCCTCCTAGGTGCCGACCCGACACCGACCTACATGTCCCTCACTACATGGCATGTAAAATGCTTTCATGCACACGACAACATACAATCCAAGTATGAATGCACTCATTCATATATCATGTTTTTCAATGCATATCATTGCTATAACAAGCCTAGCATGCATTCTAACATTCAAAACAACACATGGTCACATATATGTCATAAGGCATGCATATCACTCTTATATGCCTACAAACCACAACCTAGCATATTTTGATCATGCTTCAACAATGCACACACTTGCTATAAAATAACCTAGCATGCATTCAACATTTTTACACACACACAACCAACATATAATCATATGATTGCACCCCAAAATACACATAACCTACATATGCATATAATACACAATATAGCTAATCATGCTCTCATTTTGCACACTTTGCACATATTCAGCCCACACATCATATATTCATCAAGATGGATCTATCTAGCATGCATAATCACAATGGAAGAGGAAATATAAAAATTCAGCCCCTTGCCCATCTCTCCCACATACGAACTCAATCGAAAACCTCTCCGAACCACCCAAAACCCTAGAATCGACAACTAGAAGAGAAGAAACACCCCTACCTCAAGATTGAAGACCTTCCAAGCACTTATCAAAATTTCCAGCAGGTTCCACCTTGCCGAAACACAAGTTTGTTCGGTTCAAACCGAAGCCCTAGCCGTCCTCTACACTCTTTCCTTCTTCGGCGAATCACGAATCCAAGCCGAATGCACCCGAAATGTAGAGAGAAGGTGGAGGGATGAAGAGGGAAATGTTTAGAGAGAGAGAGAACCGTGAGAAATGAGATCTCAGATCTCCCTGGGATATTTATTCCAGTCCTAGGGCGCAAAATGACCAAAACGCCCCCAAGTCACTTAACGTACCTTCCCGAGCTCCTTTTTCGATTTCAAAAACTCCTACGGCCTCGAAATCACTTCCTTAACTCATTAAACATTTCGTTACACTCAAAATCAAAAATAATTATTTTTCGAAAATTTTTTGGATTTCTGGGCCCACGTGGACCGCATCCCGGGCCCCTGTTTGACCAAAAAGTCAAACTCCTCCAAATTTTCCGAAAACTTCCAAAAACCTCCTAACATGTGTCCAAACATGTTTTCCACTCTCCAAACATCCAAAACATCATTGGAAATGCATTTATAGCAAAAATGATGAAATTTTATTTTTTTTTTTTTTTTTGAAAACCGGTCAAATTTGGTTCCGGTCTCTACAACCCGCCTATGATAGCAATCGATAGTGGCTCTAAAGGTAGACAACCAATCCATACCCAGAATGACATCAAAGCTAGTCATGTCTAGAAGAACGAAGTTGAACACCAATCGAAGTCCCGAAACCTTGATCTCGCAAGATCAACAAACTCTACCCAGGGTGACTTTGCCCCCAACTGGTGTATCAACAGACAAAACTGTATCTAATGAAGACACCTCCAAACCCACAATAAATGCAAATGTGACAGATATGAATGAATGAGATGCACTCGAATCAACCAGTACCCTAGCCCACGAGCTAGAAACCAAGAAGGTACCTCGAACAATTGATGATCCTACTGGGGTATCTGTCTGTGTAAGTGTGAATGCACGACCCTGTACCCTTTGACCTTGCTAGCCAGTACCTGGATGCCCAGACTGCTGGCTAGATGCACTAGTAGTGCCCCTCTCATCACTCGAGAACCATGTGCAGACTGAACTGGCTGAGGTGGTAGTAAAGCCCTAGGACCAGACTGACTCGCTGTGGACTGAGCATAGTGCTACTGTGACCCTGTCCTACTCTGTAAACCCTGCCTCTAGGGACAATGAGTCCTAATATGGCCAGGCTGACGATAATAAAAGTAAACCCGCTCTCACTCTAGAACCACTGTCTGCCTCTGAGGACACTCAGTCCGATAATGACCAGGCTGACGGCACTAGTGGCACACCACAATAGATCGTGAAGATCCAGTGGGTAAGGGTACTAATGGTGTAGAGTGAACCTACTATCCATAAGAGGATGAAGTACTACCCCTACATCTCTTCCTTGCCTTACTATCTGAAAAAGGCCCTGCACTCTGTGTCTGTCCCCTGGAGTCTCGGGTCCCATCTCGGTCATCCTCCTCAGCAATCAAAGCCCTCTCCATAATTGCGGCGTAGGCCTTCAAATCCAAGATCGATACCCATCTCCTTGTAGAAGTCTTGAGTCCTCTCACAAACCTCTTTGCTTTCATTTCCTCATTCGCCACCATTTCTGGGGCAAAACGAGCCAAAGAAGTAAACTTAGTCTCGTACTCAATCGCACTCATGTTAGCTTGGGTGAGGTCGATGAATTCTTGCTTCAATCGATCCTTCACTGGCGTAGGAAAGTACTTATCGAAAAATAGCCCTTTGAACACTTCCCGATCCATCGCCTCCACATTGCGAGTGTTTCTAATAAACTTCCACCAACGGTTCGCCTCTCTCGAGAGGTGAAGTGTGGCAATGCTAACCCGTAGGTCCTCTTCAATTTCAAGCGCCACCAGTAGCTTAGTTGTCTTGTCTATCCAATCCTCCGCCTCAAAAGGATTGGACCCGCCCGCATATTTCGGTGGACTATACTTGTTATATTCTCTCATTGCAATCATCATATGGGTAAGACCCACTCGGGGCTGCACTTGCACTTCCTCCTCATGAGTTTCTCATGCGATTTGTCGCATGGTCTCAACCATCTCACTCATAAATTGTGCCCCATCAATCGGCACTTGCGGAACATTTGCACCTCACCCTCATGCACGTCTCGGTGGCATCTTGCTACATAGATAATAAGAGGGCACTTTAATCATAAGGCATAATTAATCAACCCATCAATTCCAACGTGCTCAATTGACAATATGCTAAGTTATTCCATAATTTTGCATGTAACACAAATCATGTAAGCACATAATCATATAACACGTAAAATCACATTCTTAACCTAGGCGGACTTTTTAACACACATATGGTCGAACCTAACCCTTCGTCCAAGGTATTCAAACCCGGTTGCTCTGATACCATGTTGTCATGCCCCGAAACGCGGACCGCCGGGACTCCCCCAAACTGACCCAAATCTTGAGTGTGAACCCGTTCACTCAACCCCATGAATGACCTTAACCATATTCATGCGATAGTATCAAGTTTTGATACCAAGCTATAACGCCGCGATTTTCTGACTCTCAAAAAACCGGAGGTGACAACCGTCCATTAATGCCAATAGACTCTCTCACCCTCAAACACAGCGGAAGCTTATGTCACACCCCGACTTTCGACACCCGGTTAAGAGCGAAGGAAGTGGGGTGTGAACTGGTGAAATCACACATCAAAGCCTCGGTCACAGGAGATTCCATCATCGTGTCGAGGTCTCAACTCTCAAGTCAATGCAGAAGCACAATATATGTATAACATACATACTCTAAATCATCAATTTATGTCTCAACACTCTCATAATCCTTATACAAGTTTTTGCACAATGTATAAACACTAACTCACATTTCTAATATCCATGAACCCATATAAATACAAGTTATATAAATGTAATTCCAATCTCACATCAATATAATCCACATGCCATATGCCGGCATGGATAGCCAAATATACAATTCATAACACTATATCAAAAAGGAAATTCTAAAGTATTCTTTCAAATCACTCTAGCACTCTAAGCCTCATCTGCCGATAATGCTTTATCTGAAAAAGAGTTTGTAAATAGGGGGTGAGCACCACTGCGGCTCAGTAGGAATGATCCACTCAACTCTATTCTAACTCAGGCGGCCATGCATGGATGCATATGAAATCATTACCTTTTTTACATGACAGATATCCATGCTTTTTACCCATAAACAATCATATTTTTTAAATCATGCGTGATGCTATACATTTCAATGCATATACATTTATATATCAAATTGGATAAGTCACAATTAAAATATATAACTCACACTACATAAATTCAGAAATTAATTCAAAGGGGGCCATCAAATCACTCAAATAGTAAGGGTCTCAAAGGCACCCAAACTCTACTTACGCTTTATCGGGTTGCTATCCCGAAGGGAGCGCCTCCTCTTGGCCAAGTTTTGGGTCTTTCAACCTAGGGGCCATCCCCTTATCTTAATTTCACACTCCTGCCCCAAAATCGTCACATAGTGCACATAATCACAATAATGCGCACATCCCACACAATAAAATGCATTTTATCAAATCAATGCATTTTCTTCCTCAAATCAAGCTTGTCACAATGTCATTCACTCATTTCATGAAAATTATCATGCTTATGCATTTTCAATAAAAATCATATCTTTCATGCACAAGTTTAAAGCAGAACTCGAATTTTCATATTTCTATCAAATGAACACAATTTAATCAAAGAGCATTCATAATTTCAACTTCACATATGCAACATGTACAAGTCCTAACTAGCATGTTAGATATATACATATGCATAAAACATATTTTTATATATATAAATATACACAATATTCTAGTCTCAACAAATCCCAATCCTATCTTTCATGTCACAGATAAGAGACCTATAGAATTAAAGTAAGGATGAGTTTACCACCCCTACCTCAATTTGGAGTGAGAACTCCAAAAATCTCCAATTTCGAGAGGGCTGAAAGGGTCACCATCCACTGCTATGCCGGACATGGTGTTACACGTCCTTGTGTATCTGAAGTCCAAGGGACAGTCTCCATTTTTAAATGAGATTGGGCCTATGCCCAATGCCGGTCCAGCCCAACACCAAATCCACCATTTATTTCTCTTAAACACTACTTGGCCTATTTTAAGTTTCTGGCCCAGTCCAAATGTCAAACTCAAATCATGAGTCCAAATTTCTCATCATTGGGTTTGGCCCAATTCATTAATACCATTAAAATGAGCCCAAAACAAAGCCCAATTAATTTTCATTCTAGTCCAATGTTTACTGCCAAACGGCCCAATTACTAATAAATTAGCCAACAATTCCCAATCAAGCTAGCCCAATAATAAGAATAACCTTCACATTTTTTTTTCTAGCCCATATACTGGTCCAACCCACATCAATTGTCCAACATCAAATGTCACAGCAGCCCACTCTCTATCTCAACCACCAGGCCCAAACACCTCACAGCCTCCATCATCGGCACCTCAAACTTCCTCCACCAAAGAGACCCAAAACCAGCCATGCCATGGCCGAACCCACCTTCCCCATGGGCTGTCGCTACCACCTCAAACAAGCAACAACCACCACATGCATAGCCCACCAACTCAAGCCATGAAGAAAATGCCACGCAAACCAACCCCTAATGCCACCACGGTA
Organism: Cornus controversa; assembly: GCA_026545225.1. Lineage (NCBI taxonomy): Eukaryota > Viridiplantae > Streptophyta > Magnoliopsida > Cornales > Cornaceae > Cornus > Cornus controversa. Next base: position 5,329,746 of record CM048849.1, read on the forward strand.
CACCACCGTGATCTATCATAGCATCCATGGCAGACCCACAACCAAACTGAAACCAAACAACTATAACCACCACTGCAATGGCTATCCAAACCGAACCCGCAAGCTATCGAGACTAGCTATCATCCACCCAAACCGTGAGCTCCACCATTTTTGGCCAAAACCAGTCGTACTGCCCAAGGTTGTTAAAATCGGGATTCTACCTTGGATCATTTTGGGTTTTGTAGAATCGGAATCGTAGAATCGAATCGTGAATCGTAAGATTCTACCAAACTAGTAGAAAAACAATTCAAACTAACTTTTTAAATAATAATACCTATAAAATATAACAACAATAAGCACAAAACACAAAAATATATAAAAAAATACCATTCCAAACATATATACTAGGAGAATGTAGCTCAAAGGTAGAGCTCTCATGCCAACTATGCAACTTCTAAATTTTTGAAGTTGGGTGTGAGGAGATCAAGGTTTGAAACTTCAAATCCTTGCATTCTTTTTCATGCCAACTATACAATTTAAAAGTTGTGAAGTTGTGTATGAGGAGATCAAGGTTCAAATCCTTGCATTTTCTCATATTACTTCTTACCTAAAAGGCTAAAAAAATGTCACTAACTAACATTTAACAAAACTTACACTAATAATTTCATAGAACATCAATTAGCAAGTATCATGTCAAGCAAAAATATCAAACAAATACTAAAGTTAGAATCCAAAAACTACATGTCCAATTGTCCATAACATAAGTTCACAAATCCAAGTTTTCATATTACACATACAAGAAGGAAAAGAAACTAATAATAATCATCATCATCATTATCATCATCAATATAATTGTCCAAGTTTTCTTGATTGTACGCCACGTAATTATAATAAGCATCACCACCACCACCACCACCATCATCAGAACCATCACCACCACTATTGGCGTCCTCTTCATCATCATCGTCATTACCATACATCGCCGTCTCACCAAGACCCAAATTTCTTGAATCATTTAAGGGATACTCGTCTTCATCATCATCAATTTCATGAATTTTCCCAACTACAAAATATAAATAGAGGACATATTTCATAATTCATACAATACAAGTTTAAACTTTAAATTAGAAATAAATTTGTAAAACTTGAAAACTTACATGCACTTTCTACATGTCTAGTCATGACTTCCACTTCATCTTCTTCATCCGTATCTTCTTGAGCATTATTCTCAAGAACCCTCAACCAATTATTTTTTATTGGAAGAACTGGATTCTCTTTTTCAATAATCCATTCATCATCGGACGGGATATCCTCAAGACAAATTGGATCAATGATAGCTTTTCTATTCATGTTCCTCTCCCTCAATTTTAAGTTATACATAACAAAAATTAAGTCATTCAATTTCTTTTGGAGCAATCGATTTCTCCTTTTTGAATGCACCTAAGGTATTGACAATAGGGTAAAATTATATTACAACATAATTAATTAAAAATTCAAAACTATGCATTATTCGGTAAGAAAATAAGTTAATATTTTACCACTCAAAGGTACTCCAATTTCGTTCACATCCTAACGAGCTACATGTTAAGCTCAATATTCTAATTGCAAAATCGCTTCAACTCAGGACATTCATCTCCATATGATTCCCACCAATCAGCTGTGATAAAAATAAACTTAGTTAAATTTGATATTAATATGGTAAGTATTGGATTGAATTATAAATATTGACATAAACTTAAACCTGGAGACTTCTTGTTTTTTGTCATTTTGGCAATATCCATACCAAAGAGCCCTCTTGCTTTTACGAAGGCATCCATTTGTAAATCAATTTTCATTCTCTCATCAGGATCAGGAACCATTCTACTCAGACAACTATATAGCCCAATTTTTACCTCTGCGTTAGCATTAAAATTTGAACTATATTGGAATTGGGGATTAAAAAAAAAAGCTGCCGCATGCAAGGGCCAATGAAGTTGAGATGCCCATCTATCATCGATTATCTCCCATATAGGACCATAACTGCAAATTCATTATTTTTGTGTCAAGTCTACTACTTTCTCACTATTTAAAAGTTTGTCTAAATTGAGTAAATTCTAAAAAATAAAAGAACTTTACTAAATACAAATTAAATATTTTACCTCTTTTGAATATTATTGAAATTCCTTTGAATTTCCTCCTTGGCACGATCCATTGCTTCATAAATGAATCCCATAGCCGGTCTCTCATCAGAATCCACCAATCGAAGTACTTTAACAAGAGGCAATGAAGCTTTCAGACACATTTCGATATTTTTCCAATTTTGATTGTCTAAAACTATGTCTGCAATTTTTTTTCCTTTATTTGCCTTTGCAAACTTACTAGACGTCCACTTACTAGATGAAAAAAGAGACATTAATGCTCCTTTTTGCTCCTGAAGACGCTGCAGAGTTAGGTAAGAAGTGGTAAATCGTGTCACTGCAGGTCTAAGAAGCTCTTTGCCCTCTGTTAATTCCTTTATCCAATGGGTTAGCATAGTCCTTGAATAGATGTATGAAACAACCCTCCTCGCTTTTGCAATTGTCACATGATGAATTTTAATTTTCTTTTCTAAATCCTCCAACATCAAATCAATGCAATGCGTGACACAAGGTGTCCAATACAACCTTTTTCTTTTTGCCATCAACATCTCTCCAGCCAATTTATAGTTAGCAGCATTATCAGTCACAACTTGTCCAACATTCTCTTCCCCAACTTTTTCCACAATCTCATCTAACAGTTCAAAAACTTTTTCGCCTATTTTTGAAATATCAGAAGTATCTTGGGATGACAAAAAGATAGTTCCTGATGGGCTATTGACAAGAAAATTACATAGTGAACGTCTCTTCCTATCTGACCACCCATTTGACATAATTGTACATCCAGTTTTCACCCATTCTTCTCTAAAATTCTCAAGCAAATTCATTGTTTCGTGCACTTCCTTCTTCAAGAATGTCTCTCTAATTTCGTGATAAGAAGGAGGAGTGAGCCCCTTCCCATAATCTCCTATCCTCTTAATCATAAGAGGAAATACGGGATTGTTCACACAATTGAACGGGATGGCACTAGTATAAAAAAATCTGGCTATGGTTTGGCATACTTCATTCCTCTCCTCCTTTTTAAATTTCTCATTCATTGTCGTTTGTCGTACTCTCGACTTCTTCGTGACAAAGTTATACATTAAACCCTTTCCTTTTTGCTTCCTTGAATGCTCAAGCTGTTCTACACATTCATCATCATCATCATCAACACTATATAACTTTCTTTTCTTCTTTTCTGCTTCCTCCAATTGAGTTTCAAGAAGACTTCTAAATTTTTGCCTCACTTCTTCGGGTACTTTCGAACAAACCTCAACATTTTGATGGGTACAAACTAAGTGATGCTTGTGCCAAAAAATACCCCCACTATGAACAACATTGCAATACCAACACCGCACTATTTTGGGATTACCATTTTCCTCCACCCCATGTTCCCATCCCGGATCTAATCTTTGTCCTGAAGCATTTTTTCTCTTACTTTGGACGGAACTTGATTTGGATGACATCTGCAATATTAAACATTTAAAAACAAAACACTACAAAATGGACACTACTTAAAATCCTGAACTCTCCAAGTCTAAGAGTCTATTAGTCTAAGTCCTAAGTAAAAACAGAACACTACAAAATGGAATGAAACAGAGTATAGTCCAAAGAAGCAGGCATTCACAATTTCAATTTTCACATATTAAGAGTTAGCGATGTGCAGTGGGAGAATTCGGAGAAATTGACGAAAAAAGTTCATTTGGAGAGCAGCAGCTAAAAACTACCCATGGTTGAAAAACTTGAAATTGCCAATCTAATTAGTGACCTGTTCGATACATATTCATTAATTCTTTCTAGTGAATGCATATATTTTTATCATTGGAAGACAAGAAAGTATCATACTGTTTTCACTTTTCAGTGTACCCTTCCAGTTTATGCTATTATATAAAATTAATTGAAAACAACTCAAACTGGAAAATCTCAACAAAAAAAAAATGGAAGTGCAGGAAGATAAAAATCTATTTAACACATAAATTTTCTGAATTCAGAATTATTTTTTTCTTCTTTAAATTGATTTATTCCTGTCATAAAACTTGCAAAATCAAAATTAAAATAAGAAAAGACTTGCAAAATCAAAAGAGAGGAGAGAAGTGGAGACTGGAAAACAGAGAGCTAAGAAATCAAATGTGTACTGTTAGTTGTGTACCTTTGCTGAACCACACCGGAAGTGAACAGAGAGCTGAGCCTGAGAGTGAGAGACCTTGTCGCTCGGTGTTGCTGGACGATGCCGGAGTATCGCAGGTCTTCAAGACTTCCAAAAGAAAGAAAAAAAAAGCTTTCGATGGGGCTTCGAGTCGTCGACACTTGATAGTGAGAAGTGAGAATAGCCGATCGCAAGTCAAAAAGAGTGGCCGATCGCAGGTCGCAAGTCTTCGAGTCATCGCCAGTCTTCGACTTCGAGTCGTCGACAGTCGTTGCAGATTCTAGGGCTTCTTCTGTTATTCAAATGGGGCTTCTTCTGTTCTTCGAACGGGGCTTCTTGAATCTTATAAGTTATAACTATATATGTATTATGTAAGTATCTTGTCTGTATATAATATAATCTATTGGATTGTTTGGGCCCAAACCGAGGAGGCTTGTTTGGACTTTGGGTTTTGTATTTCAGTCTTTGACCCAATTTAAGTTTTTAAAATTTTAACCCAAAAGGCCCAGAACTCCAGAAGCCCAATAAAAATAGCAAAAAATTGAATTTTGTAGAATTGGTAGAATCGTACATGTCACGCCCCGATTCCCGAGGCCCAAAAACCGAGGTGTGAACCCCGTGAGATTAGCCTCACGACATAACCATCACCTGATCATACCTCCTCAATTTCCCATTTTTTTTACAAAAATTGGGCATGACCCATTCTAAATAATCAGCTCCTGGCATGTTACACCTGCTTTACAATTCATATGGACACTTCTGGGCACGTGTCCCCCCAGCATTTATATCTAAACAATAAAAATGGACACTTCTGGGCACGTGTCCCCCCCAGCATTTCTACAACATGCATAATAGAATCAAAAATACATGTCTCAGTCCTTGAATGTCTGTATTATATACATACATCACATGAATAAAATACAACTGAAGGAACTGAATCAACATAAATCATTTTATACATTTAATCCAAATGTAAAGCATCTATCTATCCACTATACTGGACATACATTAGATTCTAAGGAATCCAGATACTACCTCTGCAACCGGTGCTGTTAGTCCCCTAACTAACTCCAAAACCAACGATACCTGCAAAACCTGGGAGGGGGTGAGCTCAAAGGCCCAACAAGGTATGTAGAACCATATTATCACCGCTGTAGCAGGTCGATCCTCACATATTCTCAAAAATATAAGTGCACTTAAATATATCATAATATTTAAAACCATGCCCCACCTAGCATACATGAACCAACGATGTATATGGCTACTCTAGCACATATGAACATACAAAATCCACTATACATGATTTTAGAAATCATGTTCAACATGCTTGAAAGCAGTAACATTCAGCACCAATATGTACATAGAACATATATGTCAACACATTTACATAAACGATGTAAATCAACTACTACACCTCCTACTCGTCAAGTAGCACATCTCAAATGCAATAAAGATGTATTTAAACCATATAACATGCTCAAAAGCAATAGATATCCAACATATATCATGTTCTGTCACAAACAATGCATATATAAGAATGCGTTAAACACGAAGCATGCTTCACAATAGATAATGCAAGCAAGTTCACACACTTGTCCCTCTCCTGGACTCAACTCAATATCCTAACATGATTCTTAACCAATCATGTGACCGAGACGCCTCCCACACAATTTCAACACCGCCATCGAGTCATCACATACTCCAAGGTGATTAGTTGGTTTTGAAATTCATCACCGAGTCATCACATACTCCAAGGTGGTTAGATAGTTTTCCTCACCGAGTAAATCACACACTCCAAGGCGGTTAGATAGTTATCACCGAGTCATCACATACTCCAAGGTGAATAAACCACAATCACCGAGTATTTACCTACTCCAAGGTGATTGGGCCTCATTTTGGAATCCACACCGAGTATTTACCTACTCCAAGGTGAGTAGACCCCCGTCATCGAGTATTTACCTACTCCAAGATGACGTTACCGCTCCAATGCTCTCATCGTGACCGAGTATTGACCTACTTTGGATAATTTGCCCACTTTATGACCACAACCCTAACCGAGTATTGACCTACTCTAGGTTATTCAACCACACTTCCCCGTTACCTCACAACGGCACCATATATGCATTTCGAACATATAATAACTAAACATTTCAATGTTCATGCCTCACAATGCCTAAGCTAGTTAAAAGTACATAGCATGCATTTTCTCTCCACATAAACCCACATATAACCACATATGTGTCATTTCCCTCCTATACATGCAATATGGATGCATATATACACAGCATAATACTTTCATGCTTCAACCCATGCTTATGAATACTAAAAAGAAGAATTTAGCATGCTTTTCATCACATTCCAACACATATAACACATGTATGTTCAAAGACTTGCATAACACCTCACGTATGCAAAACACCTCAACTTTAGCACATTTTTTATCATGATATAGCCAATGCATACATCCGATATATATATATATATATATATATATATATATATAAAGCTAGCATGTATCTCACGTCCACATCACCACATATAAACACATATATGTTAAGTCATGCATATACATCACATATGCACCTATGCTAGCACAAATATAATCATGCTCACAGTCAATGCATGTATTCACTACAAGTAGCTAACATACATTCCAATCACAATATATGAACACATATATATCACGTCACCCACATATGTACTGAGAACATATAGACACCTAGCATATCATAGTCATGCTTTGCAAATGCCCGCCAAAGTTACATTAATACTTAGCATGCATTTCTATCACTGCAACCATATATATAATCACATATATATAGCAAACATCATGCATAAGAGCCACATATGCATACAAGGCAACACATAACTAAACAGGTACGTAATTTAGCATACTTTTTACATGATCTCAATCAATACTGCACATGCATATCACGATGCAAATAGGCGATAAATCTAACATGTTATTGCTTCCCAAACCCACACATACATATATATATACACGCATATATATATATATCCTCTCACATCCCATGTATGTACAACATCCACCTATACCCACATATATATAAGCACCTATATATATATATGTATATACACATACCACATATGATCAAATTAAGACATATGTAAATTACTCAACGTAAATAAAATATACGTAAGAGATAGAGGCAAGAATCAACTTGCCTTAGGTCCCGCTTTTACTGTGCCCGTGCCTGCAAAGCGGTCCATCTCCAAGTCCGATCCAGTCCCGTGTCAAAGCCCACACGACAATCCTCTGAACCATTTCCTTGCCCTTTCTAATTTTCATGTTCGGCCCAAATTTATTTAATTGGGAACCAAACCCAAATCTTCAGGCCCAACTTTATTTTGGCCCATTTCCAGTAGATTATCAAATCCCAAAACAATATAAGGCCCAACTCTTCACAATCCAACCCAAAAAGAGCATCATAAACTCACGCTGTCGTCACCTTCGACAGCCAAGAAGGTCACCAAAACGGCCATAGAAATAACCCGTAGAACCGCTACCTCCTCCCTCATCGGAATAATCATTCAAAACCCAAACAATACTACCGTGAGTCCCTTGTGAAAACTGAACCCAATGAACGGCATCAGCTGACAACCAACACCACTAGAACCACCATTTCCACGGCCAAATAGTCCCTCTGGTACCACCATGTGCTTCCTCAAACAACCACAAAATAGCTGCTACCCAACCCAATAGCAAGCACCCAACAGTCCCTACAAACTTTCGACAGCCGATTCCAGCCACCCAAAAACCCTCTCATGCCGAACCAACCTCACCAGCCCATCTCCGGCCACCACCATGGTTGGGCTAAGACACCATCCGAGGCCTCAACCATCCCAAAAACAAATGGAATAAACCCACCTTTCATGGCCATAAAAAGTCTCAAAACCACTGTGTTCCACCACACCTCAGCCACGGATCGGGATCAAACCCAGTCGTGCCCAGCCGAACCACCGAGCAACACCACCGGCAGACCACCGCGAGCCGCCGTCATCGGCTCACCGCCAGCGAACCCACGCCGTCACGGACCACTCGTCCGAGCATCACAACCGAACCCCCATGGTCGGACCACCCGTCGAACCAGCCGAAGCTCCCCTTTGCGAACAGTCTAGCCAGCTCCGAGTCACCCCGCCTTCAGCCACCGCGAACAACCGGCAACTGCTGCCACCGCTGGCGCAGGATCGGCTCTGCCTCTCTCTCCTTCGGCTTCACTCGGTCTCCCCCGATCTCTCTCTCCTCTCGATTTCTCTCTCCCTGATCTCCTTTTCTCTCTTCTTTTTCTTTTCTTTTTCCTTTTTTTCTTTTCCTTTTCTTTTATTTTCTTTCTTCTTTTTCTTTCAGCCAGCCGAGACCACTTGTGGTCTCTTTTCTTCTTCTTTTCTTTTGGTCCACCCACTTTTGTCCAACACTCACAGCCACATGTATATATAATACATAAAATATATATATATATATATATATTTTTTTTTTTTTATCACATGGGCATCTAATACACATATACTTGTAATCATGCATGTGCACCAACATTCCTTCATAATTGCATACAAGCCCACCATATATTTATAATTAAATATAAATATAGGTATTATGTATATATATATTTAGATATATATATACATATACATACACCTTCCACTTGTATGGAAATATATCCACACCCTTTCCGAAATTTTAATTAATTCGAAAAAAAAATTTTAATCTGGTCAAAATTCAACCGGAACCGGTCAAAATAATTCCGGTCCTTACCGTACAGAATCGTACGATTCTACGATTTGACTCCTGATTCTACCGATTCTACCCATTTCAACACAAAAATGATCCTGTTATGATTCAACGCATTTTTAACATTTTGGATCGTAGAATCGTATGATTCTACAATCCAAATCGCGATTTTAACAACCATGGTACTGCCACTGCCGTCTCTCTCTCTCTGAAAGTCTCGGTCCTCTCTCTGTTTCTCCTCCTTCTCTGACCATGCCACAGCCGGATAGCCCCACAAACAACCCCCTGCCGTCATGAACCTCCATGGTTCTCATCCTTAAGCTCAACCCAACATAACCAATGAGTACCAGCAACAACCAAAAAGCTCACCAATCGAACCCAGCATCCGGAGCTCCAAGACCCACCATGGACCTCCTTCAGTCACCGACACTAGTCCACCGGCAGCGCCTGAACCAGCCGAGAGGGCCTTCCTACTCTCCATCGGCTTTCTTCTTCTCTCTTTCTCCTCTCAACTTCTTCTCCCAAGCTTTCTCTCTCTATCAGTTTCTTTCTCTCACTAAAACTAGTGAGATTCTTTCTCACTAAATCAACTTTCTCACTCTAGAAATCCTCTCTTCATCCTCTTGATTTCTCTCTCTAGAAACCCTCTCTTTCTCTCTCTACATTCTCTCACATATTTCTTTTCTTTTTCTTTCCTCTTTTCTTTTTTTTCTCTATCTGCCGACCACATGGTCCCTGCTCTTATTTTCTTATCCTTACTTGTATACCACATGTTTCCCCAAATCAATCTTGTTCACATACATATATGCATATTATATATATATATATATATGCATCTACAACCTAAAAAAAATCTTCTTTCCTTCTTTTCTTTCCTGCAGACCACCCACGTGGGTTTGCTCATCTTATCGTTCACTGTTATTCTATTTTTGCTTTATCTTCTCCTCTACGCCACACTACACCCCCTGTATATATAAAATAATACTACACCAATACTAGTCCATGTATTCTATCCCACATACACCAAATATACTTATTCCCTCCTCCATATATATATATAATAATATATATATGTATCACCATATATTTATAATTTAATATAAATATATATTCTCTCTCTCTCTCTCTATATATATATATATATATATACACACACACACACACATCCTCCATCCATACAATAATTTCACACAATATTTTCTCCATCTATATATATCTATATATATATAATTCTATATACATACATATATATATATATATACTCGCATCTTTTCAAAATTAATTTCTTCGAAGAAAAAAAATTCGGTCCAAAAATAATCTAGGACCGGTCAAAATAACCCGGTCCTTATAGCTTAACTCTATTCATGCACGTAGATATGCAATATTCCACCTCAACCATTCCCAATGGGCCCTACATCAAAACATATCACCTTAGTGAAATTCTATTTATCCACACTCTCATGAATCACTCACTTTAAGGACTCAACACTTTGTATGTTTGGAATCCAAAGCTAAGACTTAGTCCATTGGATATAGAATCCAAAATTACTCAATTTCAAAAAAGGAATCACTTGATTCGGGTTTGCAATGACCAAGTTATGCCTATTTCAAAATTTGAAAATCTGCATTAGTCGATTTATAGGGCATCAGTCGACTTATGAAGTGCATTAGTAGACTAATTTGCTGCTCTAGAAAGCTCTAAAATACTCTATCAACGTTAGTCGACTTATAGAAAGGAGTAAGTCGACTTATTCAACCTGGAAATCCCATTTTACATTTTTTTGACCAAAATTTACCCGGTACCCATATCTAAACCTTTCCAACACATAAAACTCATCTAACAACACCCAAATCATCTAGAAACACCGTATCATCATACCCGCTTATCAAATAACACATTTGATTCACAAAGGCCTCACAATCCACATTCATTCCCATTAACCAACCACATCTTTATACATACAAGATTCGAATGAAAACACACAAGTTACATATGTAGTAATGTAACTACAACATTTATATAGTTCCAAAACATTCATTGGGTCCAAGATGTACATCCCAAATCCAAATGGCTTCCAAGTTCATAGTCATTACAAAGATTTCATGCATAAGGTCCGAAAATGCTAAAAATTCAACTATGACTACAACTACATAGATAACGTGCCACAAGCCGACACGGATAACCAAAAATACAATATCCCAAAATATATCAAAACGCTACTCGAGTTCCACTTGGACACTCAAATCACATCCGTCATCGACGCCTTATCTGTAAAAAAAATTTGGGAGAAGGGGGTGAGCACCACGATGGCTCAGCAGAGATACCCAAACCATCCTATGCATCGACTCAACGCGACCTATATGAATGCAAACATGGCATCCTAATATTATACGACATATTTCCAATACATGTGAAATGTTATCATGGCATTCCTACACACTACATGGCATACAATGATGCACATGCTCAATGAGATCTCAAATCAAAGCTTAAATGAAAAATATGTTCAAAATTTCTCAATTTCACAAAAAATGCCACGCAACCTCAATATGATTATCAAAATTCAACAATAACTCTTAAGTACTAAACCATATAAATTTTAAAATCATACAAGGGTGGGAGTTATCGTAGAACCACCGGATAACTGCTAAATGAGCCAATTATCCGTAATATCTATCTTGACGGGTGATCAACCTGAGGGTCTAGAAGGAACCAAATCTGACTTTACGGGCTACTAACCCGATGGTCTAGAGTAGACACCTTGGCCAAATTTAGGGATTTGCACCCTAGGGATCTAAGCCCTCATTGCTTTCTGACCTCCTCCCGAAATCAACAAACAATCACGTAGGTTCAAGTAGGACAACGCATACAATTTCAAGCGCATCATAAGTCACTTAATTTTCATGCTAAAACATATAATCCCATGCATATAACAATTTCATAATTCAAGTGCATCATAAGCCACTTAATTCAAATGTTAAAACATGTGATTCCATGCATATAACGAAATAACATTTGATGGAAGTAATCATTTTTATGCATATTATCAAACACATAACATGCATTATGCACAACATAGTCTCTATACTATAAATCATGTTATAAGACAACATTCCTCCACAATTAATAACCTTTAAACTTATAAACACAATTCAATACTCATGAATTCAACAACATCATCAATTAGCATAAATTGACCTAATTAAAATACAAAACCCAGACCCTAGCAACTCTAAACATGCTAAACAACATAACCCATATCAATTTCTAACGAATCGATGAGAAGATGGAGAGAATACCCCTACCTCAATTCCAAGCTAAAATCTCTCAAAATTTAACCTTGTCCAAAGATGATTTTAATCGGACTGAACTCGAGCCCTTGATGAGTAGATCACTTCTCTCTTCTTCGACTCCTCTTAATTCTCACCTTAAAATACTCTAATATGATGAAGAATATGGTAGGTGATGAGATATATATATATATATATATATATATATATATATATATATATGGGAGAGCCTCTCACAGCTGATGAAGAAGAGAGTGGATGAGAATCCCTCAGTTTGCTATTTATAGCAACAAAACCTAGTCATTTTTACAAATATGCTATCACATTTTTCCTAAACCTTCCTGGGCTCATTTTCGGAGATTCGTAACTCCGATTGACACGAAATTGATTCCGTTGCGCGCCAAATATTTTATTTAAGCTATCCTCCAAATTTGAAGTTGTTGACCCAAAGGTTTTAACCTAAGGGCAATCTTGTAATTTTGATGATAACAAATCATTAATGATGTTTTGTACTAATTCCCAATTTGAGTGATTGATTTTGAAGCAATGATGTTTATTCAAGAAAGCATTCACATTGAGGATGATGTCATGAAGAGGACAATGTCAAAGAAAGCATTCCATTGAAGAAGAAGGTGTTGCCCCAAGATTTAATGACAAAGGCCATTTTTGAAGAAATGGGGTAGAAATAAGTTGGTGAGAGCTAGGATTTAATTGTCAAAGTTATTTATGAATAACATGATTGAAGCTCAATTCTATGATAGGACCATGCATTCATTTTTATATCATTTCTTGGTCTCTAATTCTCTTGAAATTGGTCTTGATATTAATTCAATGATTTTCTAAGACCAAACAAGCTCAATGTCCTAATCTTGTCTTTGAAATTTGATTTTTTAAAGGTTAGAGGACTTTGAGGCGCCTCAAACTCAGTTTGAGCCACCTCAAAGTTACAGAAAGAAATTGAAGTTTTGAGAAGGCTTTTTGAGGCGCCTCAAACTCATTTCGAGCCACCTCAAACTTATTTTGAGGCGCCTCAAACTGCACTTTGAGCCACCTCAAAATGCACTTTGAGCCACCTCAAAGTTTATGAGGCGCCTGAAACTCATTTTGAGTCGCCTCAAACATACTGAATTCAAATCCAACGGATAGTTTAGTGCATTTAATGCTCTCAACTACCTTCCAACAGCTATAACTCAAAGGGGCTCTATATATATTGATGGCTCTGCATTTATTTCTTGATCTAATACTCTTGAGCTATTTTTGCTGAGCAAAATTCATTACATTCAATACTCTATCATTCTCATTTATTAGACTTGAGCTTCAACTTGAGATTCATATATAACTACTAGTCTTGTGAGCTTCATTTTGAGATTCTATCTTTGAGAGATATATTCTTTGAGCTGTAAATCTTCTCCTCAGCTATTGTAAAGGGTTGGTTGAACCCAAGAAGACTAAGTGGAGGACTTCACTTAGCAAGAGAAAGGAAGGAGCTTGTTAGCTTCATTGTAAAGGTTTGCTCTCCACCCGAAAGGAGAAGCCTTAGTGGATTTGGGGAAATCTCAAGAGGGATCTTGAGTCGTGGAGTAGGGGATTCCGAACCACGCTACATCTTGCGTCACTTGTGTTTGATTCTCTCTAACTCTCTCTTTTAATTCTTGTGCATCTATTTTCCCTCATTTCACTAGTACCTTTATTTTGATTTGTTCTTGATATTTATATTTGAGAAAAATTGTCATTGATTGCCATTGACCCTATTCACCCCCCCCCCTCTAGGGTCAATTCTTGGGTAACAGAAGTCATTTCGAGAACTTTGGATTTTCTAGGTCAACGGGGCCCGCGCACCCGGGTCAATCGAACCCGAAAAAGTCAACTTTTGCCAAATGATCTGAAAATTTTCCCAAACCTTAAATAAGTTATCAAAACATGTATTATATCTTTAAAATACATAAACAATCATTTAAAGCATCATTATGATAATAAATAAAATTAAAGGGAAACCGGTCAAAAATGGTCACGGTCCTTACACTAGCACTCCTCATAATAAATTCCTATATTACATACACTCTTCAAAATTGGATTAAATTATGTGTCAACACCTACTTTTGGATAGACATGTATGTAAAAAGGCATGTTTAATAATACAATTTTATTATATCTGAAATGTTAATATTAAATATTATGTTTCAAAAAAATATTATTTTATTTGAGAAAATAAAATAAATATATTAAATAATAAAATTATTTAGCAATATCCATGTGTTTTTTTTTCTTTAGAAAAGTTTAGCCAGGTTTTAACTATAAAGGAACAGGTAGGATATGGGCGTAGGTTTTGTTTTAGTGCAATAGTCAAGATTTTTTGGTTGTAGTAGATCTATTTCCTCTACATGGGCTGGACTAATGCTGATGCCTGTTCTCTTGTTCTATTTGGACCACTCCGCAAGTTGGGCCTAGGCTTTCCCCACTGTTTTTTTTGTACCAACTTTGGGCCAATGATTCATTAACCTTCCCTTTTTTGGGTTGTATAGTTATCTTTATATATACAATCAATTTACCTTTCAAAAAATATATTAGGGCTGCAACTCTAATAGGCTAACTCGAGCCGAACTCGAAATTTTTTTTGGTTTGAATACAAGGGCGGAGCCAGAAATATTATTTGGGGGGGGGGTCGAAGTAGTAATATAAAATTAAATTTAAAAATAATATAGTTGTGACGATTTTTGTTTCAATTAATGTATATTTTTAATAGCATATCTATAAATGATATTAGAACAATAGATAGAGAAAAGATTAGTTAACAATCCATAGATGATGTTGTCAATTGTCGAGCATTCTTTTTCTTCTATCTTTAAATCATAACAAATAATTTAGGATAATTTACACTTTGACCCCATGTGATTTGTCATTATTTCACTTTGACCCCCTCACCTTTGCAAAATTACACTGTCACCCATTGTTTTATAAAATAATGAGCAGTTTGACCCCCTTCGGTCACTGTCTCAGGCCACCAGAGAATCTTTTGGCTGACATCATCCAAAAATTGATCAAATATACCCAGAATGCCCCCCCAAACTTAATTTTTCACTTTACCCCCTCAAATACACCAATTTTGTCTCTTTCTCCCACCAACGGCTATATCCAACTTTTTAAAGAATTTCAGTTTCCCCCCTCCCATTCCAACAGCTATAGACTATAAATAGCTCTCATACCATTTCTTTTACTGGTTCATCTCTATCTCTCCCTCTATATTTTCCTCTCTTTGTAGTGATGTCCCACAGAAGCATAAATTCATATTAGTGAGGGGGTAAGGGTTTTCTAAGGTATAGAAATAAGGTGTGTTATTGTGGAAATAATGTTAGAATTAAGGTCACCAAATCGGATGAATACAACAACAAAGGCAGATTATTTTATACTTGTGATAATGGAACATGTGATTGTTGGGGATGATTTAATCCCATGAATATGGCTGTGGGTGATGAGTATCAACCTAATGATCAAGTTCATTTATTTAAAAAGGTTGCTGAACTCAAAGCAGAAGACAAAGTTATATGCTCAAGATTAAAAGTTCTTGAAGCCACAAATGGCCTTTTGAAGATTGTTGTATTTGCATGCATTTTCTTGTCTGTGTTTGCCCTGTTTGTAACTTTGAGTGATGTCAAATGATGTAAAGTGTTGCTGTTTATTGAAGCAGCAAATATGTTTGCCCTGTATGCAATATATGTTGTCCCTAAATGAAATATGTTAATTAAAAAATATACAATCATATATATGTTGTCCCTAAATGAAAGGGTCAATATCAGTTACATCCACAGAAAACTAACCATTAAAACTAATGTCAGTTGCATCCACAAAAACCATCAATGTCAATTAATTCCATGTTCTTTATGCATCATACAAACCTAAGTTTCTAAACCATGAAGCATACAAAATAAACCACCACAATACACAAAAATACAATTACATTAAAGAGAAGCCTATTGCTCACTATTCTGTGGTACACCTTCTAGTCTCATTTGCTCATCTTCTAATACTTACAGCTACCACTCTGCAATAACATCTCAAAAATGTATTATAACACTTTAAATTAATCAGTTATATCTATAAGCATGACATATTAGGTAATTGAAGACTTACCCCTGGCACTATGAATCTAGGCCTCACATTTAGTTGGGAACCACCTCTGCCACTTGCTTGGAAACCACTTCTGCCACTTGCTTGTGAGACACCCCTAGCACTTGCTTGTGAGCCACCCCTGGCACTTGCTTGTGAGCCACCTCTGCCTCTTACAGACATACCTCTTCTAACCCCACTGTTTAGACTACCACCTCTAACACTCACCCCTCTTCCATTCACACCTTTTTTAAACACAAATTGTGGAGTACCACCTCTGTTAGTCACACCTCTTCCAATCACACTGCTTGAACCACCACCTCTTCTAACCCCATTGCCCACATCTGTGCTTCCAGATTGAGACTTGGGCAAGTTCTAACAAAATAAAAAAAATAAAATCAGTTTGAAAGACACATCATACTTACAAAAATATTAACAAAACAAAGAAATCAATTTCAAATACCTGTTGTGTAACACAAGAAGGTCCTGCTCCTTGTGATCCTTGAGTTTGAGACCCATTTTGTCCCTAAATTACCATGGAATTGTTACAAATCAGTAATATAATTTCACTTACATAAAATGTTTAAATATTGTCTGTAAAGACAAAATTAAATTGAAGTTGTACTCACTGCATTTGAATTCTATGCATTCCTAAGTTCTTTTGCAGTTAGAGCTCTCTGGCAGGTCTTTATATTGTGACCAAGTTACAAGCAATACTTACATCTAACAATTGTTGATCTTCTAGCTGGTCCAGCCCCTGGGGCACCTTCACCTTGCTCTCTTCTCCTATTTTTCCTTGGTCTGCCAGGCAATCTTTTAGGTAGAGGAGGGTGCAATTGCACTCCTGGAGTTTGTGGCCACATCTTCTCATCCCTTAAAGGATATATAATCCCACCATTGGCAAGTAGATATGATTCCTTACTATAACAAGGATCACAGAAAGACTCTGGATCCTCTCTTTTCTAGGAAATAACACCAGCTGCATGCCTACAAGGTACTCCTGATAATTGCTATGCTCTACATGAGCAAGTCCTCAAATTAAGGTCAACCACATTTACACCTTGTTTTTCATGAATTTCAAGCAAATCCATCCCAGCAGGACAAACCCTACAGTTTCTTCCTTCATCAATAACATTATTCAATCTTTTTCTAACATTTGGTGTTAATGTGCCAGGCCAAGAACAAGTTTTCTCATACCTTTTTTCTGGATCCTCACCATCATTTTGATTCTAGTCCACTCAAGCATACTCAATACTGGTTTACCTCTATAGTGCCCAACCCAATTATTGAAGGACTCTGTCAAGTTGTTTGTTATATGGTCACTCTTTGATTCCTCACTAAACCCAACCCTACTCCAAATTTCGAAAGGCCTCTTCATTAGCCAGTCATGAGCTTCTTGACATATCCTATATATGTGTCTCATTGCATCATCAAATTCAAGTTGATTGCATGATCTAGCAGCCCTCCAGAAATATCTCCTCAATAGAATGCCAGGAAATTTCTTCCTAAAATTATTATACAAGTGACTACAACATATCCTATGAGTTGTTTAAGGAAATATTTCAGAAATAGCAACATCAAGACCCTAAATGTAGAATTAAATAAGCATATTATACTATTAATAAACAATAGTAACATAATAAAATGTAACTAAATTTGAAAATAAAAATAATTAGTATACATTTTGCATATCAGACATAATTGTCCAATGTCTAGTTTGTGCATCTGCACCAAGCATGTCCCTTAGATTATTTAAAAAAAATGAGCAAGTCTCCTTCCCTTCATTTTACACCACATCATAGGCAATAGGTAACAGGCCATTATTGCCATCCAAGGCCATAGCTGACAAAAGCACTCCTCCATATGGCCCTTCAAGAAACAGCCATCCATTCCAATGAAGGGTCTGCAGCCCTTAATAAACCCAGTCCTCAAAGCATCAAATGCAATGAAAATCTTCTTAAATCTTGGAATTGCATTCAAATTAGGATCATAATGATCAAGTGTAACCACACTCCCCGGGTTTGACCTCCTAATTTCATTTCTATAGGATGACAGTACACTGTATGACTTCCCATGATTGCCCTCTATAACATCCATACATTTTTTTTGCCCTATATGCTATCATAAAAAATGCTACAACATTAAATTTTTGATGAACTGCCTTTTTCAAATTTTTTGGAGTCATAGTTGGATTCTGTCTAATTCTCTTTAAAAAATTTCTTGCAATCCATATAGAATTGGCACTTGGATTTTTATCATCCCTCACACAATTATGTGGCTCTCTTAACTTCTTTATCATAAAGGTGACCTTATTTGGAAGTGGGGAGGAATGTATCCTCCATGGACAACCTAGGCCTTTGCACACAGCAGTTTTTCTTATGCTTTCATTTTTTTTCTTCTCAATTTGGACTTCTTCTTGCACAGTGTAATCTCTCAATACCTCTCTAAAATGATTCACATTTTCAAACATCAACTTTTCTTCTAGCTTTATTTTTTTCCCTTTAACTTTCTGATATGCTTTCCCTTTTATATTTTTCTCAAAATTCTTACTTTGTGATCTCTCTCTCTTTCTTAATCTCACTCCAACCTCCACACTTGAGTCAGAAAATGAATCATCACATGACTTATAATATGATAATCCATCATTACAGTCCACATGGTAATCTTCATCACTATTTAAATCAATAAAATCACAATCACTATCATCTGAGCTACCACTATCAGTTTTAATACAATCAGTGTCACCTTGTGCCCTCCACTCTGCATCTTCTTCCCTAAAACCATACACATCATCTTTCTCTATATCACTATCATATTCAACCTCATTGTTTTCATCACCCACTGCCTGATTATTTTCTCCCACTACCTCACTGTTTTCAACATCCTCATCTAGACCAAATTCACTATCTGACTCAACTATTTCAGGTTCAAATGTTACATCTATGGGCTCAATTTCCTGAATTTCAACATAGACATTAATATCTTTTACACCATTATTCAAATATAACATGTCTAACAATTCAGAGTCACTCTCAACCACCATTTTAGAAAAGGAACCAGGAACATCACAATATACCGAATATGCAAACCCTATACCACCAGCAATATCAGAAAATACAACTTTCTTGATCTCTTCTAGGAATTCAAATATACAGTATCTATCAAGATCTACTAGACTAATAATTCTGGTGGTTGACTTGTAGTGAACATGTAAATCATGATAAAAAGTAGCCATAACTGTGACAAATTCAAATAACACCAACATCAATATACATAGGAACTGTGGTATGTATATCAGAGCGGGAACAAAGTCCGTCATGCAACATACATAGCCATTGCCCAAACAAAATTTAAAAAACTCTAAAATTAAACATAAATCAAATATGAATTACAAGTCGAATGCAATAAATCAAACATAAATAGAAAAACCCTAATCAAATATAAATTGATAAAACTATAATCGAACAGACAACAAAATAATCCTTTCAATCGATCCATAACTGTGAACAAACCCTAAACAAGTATGAATTAAAAGTCAAAATCAAACATAAATTGAACAAAAATTGAAAAACCCAAATCGAACAGAAATCGATAAAACTGTAGTCGAACAGACAATAAAATAATCCTTTCAATCCATGCATAACTGTGAACAAACCCTAAACAAGTATGAATTAGAAGTCGAATGCAGCAAATCAAACATAAATCGAACAAAAATTGAAAAACCCTAATCGAACAGAAATCGATAAAACTGTAATCGAACAGACAACAAAATAATCCTTTCAATCCATGCATAACTATGAACAAACCCTAAACAAGTATGAATTAGAAGTCGAATGCAAGAAATCAAACATAAATCGAACAAAAATTGAAAAACCCTAATCGAACAGAAATTGATAAAACTGCAATCGAACAGATAACAAAATAATCCTTTCAATTCATGCATAATTGTGAACAAGCCCTAACAAGTATGAATTAGAAGTCGAATGCAACAAATCAAATATAAATTGAACAAAAATTGAAAAACCCTAATCGAACAAAAATTGATAAAACCCTAGTCGAACATAAATGAAATAGCCCTTTAAATTGATGCATAAATATAAACAAACTCTAAATCCTAACCAGATAAACTAGTAATTTAATATAATAATCAAAAGCTTACCTTTAATTTCTTCTAATCGCTCGTCGTGCCCAACAACTTCAAATCTCTTCAATCTTTGGCTTTCGCACACCAAAACAGAGGTGTGTTGTATGACTTATAAAAAGTATGGCAATGGAATAGAGATGATTTGGGTTCTAGGGTTTGTGTGAGATTGACTTGAATCGCCACAGATATGGCAATGGAATAGAGATGATTTGGGTTCTAGGGTTTGTGTGAGAGGTGTGTTGTATGACTTAGAAACATTATGACAATGGAATAGAGATGATCGGGTTCTAGGGATTGTGTGAGATTGAATCGCCACAAGTTGTATCACTTGAATCGCCACAAGATGACTTAGAAAGGTGTGTTGTATGACTTTGAAATAAAACAAAATTTGGTCAATTCAGTGTATTGAAGATTTGGTCAAGGGAGTGTTTGGTAGGTGTATGGTCAACAAGTCAAATATATCATAATATATTAGAATATATAATAAGGGCAGTTTAGTCTTTTTATCCGTAATAAATTTTTCGGCAGCCAACAAGGTCTGATAGGGGGGATAGTGTAATTTTGCAAAGGTGAGGGGGTCAAAGTGAAATAATGACAAACCACGGGGGGTCAAAGTGTAAATTATCCAATAATTTATATATGTGTGTATATATATAGAGAGAGAGTACTAATAAGTTTAGCAAGGATTACAAATTTACAACACTTTTTTTTTATTAGATTTGAAATTTTAAAAGGAAGACTAAAGTCTTTGAGGGATCAAAATTAATTTCTTTAGCAAATCATCTTTAATTCCCATAGATAGGTAACTCTAAAAAAAGATTTTTTAAAAAAAAAAATTGGGAGGCCCACTTTAATTTTCCTATACAAAACCCCCATTAAACAAATAATTACCATTAATAGAGTTTTGAGAAACTCTTGGAGGCACCAACTTTAATTTTCTTATAAAAATTACCATTACTAACTATAAGTAATTTCTATTAATAGAGTCCTGAGAAAAATTGGGGGGCTTCGCCCCTACTTGAATATTGTTATTTTGAATTCAATCAAGGCTCGAGTTCATTTGTCGAGCAACCTGAAGCCCAACCTAAACCCGTTCCAAATTATCTAACCTGATCAACCCAATTTTAAGTAATATATATATATATATATATATATATATGTGTGTGTGTGTGTGTGTGTGTGTATTTGTATTATTTGCATATTGATTGGTAGTTTGTAATATGTATTCATGTACTGCAATACACCTTATCATTCATTCCTAAATCATAACCCTAATCATTTATTCACTCTCACAGCTCTTTCTCTCTCTCTCTCTTTCTCTCTCACATTGCGTAACCTGAATAATCAATTTTCTAACCGTCTGAGTTGCAAAATTGAATTCAATTTGAGTTTAAAAATTTTAGGATGGGTTGGGTCAGGTTGAATGTTGGGTTAGAATTAGATTAAGGTTGAACATTTCATATATCGGGTTAAACTCGAGTTCTACCTCCAACTCGTTTGAGTTGCAGTCCTCATCAACATACTCGGAGTAAAATACACTGACCTCCATTTAGGTTTGGCCTAATTACATACAGTAGTCATGTTTTATATTTATTACACCGTGTACCCCTCTCACCATTAGTAAACTAACAGACGTTAAATAGACATATGAAAATTCATTTGTACCCTTATTATTTAAATAATACTATAATATAGAAAACATTTGAATTGAAATGACTAAATAACCCTTACATATTTTCTCTCTCTAATCCCTTATCCATCTCTATAATTTCTCTCTCCTCGCCACTTCCTTCCACCACTTTCGTCGCCACCTCCCACCACTTTCATTGCCACCTCATCCACCATACAATTTGTACGTATATATGTATATTTTGCATAAGATTCAATCGGTCAAACCCTCGGTTCTTTCTCTCACCGATAGTTTACTCCACAATTCCATGGTCTCTTTTCTAAAAAATTTAGAGTTAGGATGCTAGAACTCTTAGTGAGTTGAACCTTAACTACTAGCTTTGGCAAGGGTAGTGACTCCGACAATTTCACCAGCTTTTGACAACCTCATCCCATCCTAAACCGTCTCCAATGACTGTAACCCTAGTCGTCACTCTATTGATATTTATCTCTCCCTTGATATATGCATATATATTAATATTCTTTGAAGTTTTGGTCCTACATCTCATATATAGCAATATACATGTTTCTGTGTTTCATCTCATTTACATACTTAAAGTTCAAGAGTACTTTTATAATATGATCTTTAGCTTGTGATTTTTTATTTTGATTAGATATGAAAGTAAATAGTTTTGAAGAGTTGGGTTTTTTTATGGAATTTTCAATTTTATTATAATATATATATATATATATAATATATATATGGAAAAGAAAACCTAGTTTCATCTCTGTTTTTGCTGACACATATTCAATCACCATCCTGCCATCATAACCCTCTCAAAACAAACACCAAATCCATCACCATGAAACCAATCCATTTATAGAATCCCAATCTATCAAACCATATCTAATCTTGGCCATTTGTAAGTGAGAAGACCCATTTCAAGTTTCCATTCCTTCACTATTACAATCCTCAATCTCCATCATTTACTTTAGTTTAAAAAATCTAGCACCATAACACACTTAAGTCACAGACAGAAAAATTAACGAAGAAAGAGAGCCAATCGAAGTTTCGTATATGTAAAGATCGGGTCATTTTGACCTTTTTATTTATTTAAAAGTACGTGAAAATAAATTTTCATGTGTTGTAATGATGAAATAGAAGTGTGGAAACTTTTTTTGAGGTTTAGAGGGTTTCTTAGGCTATTTGGTTCAATTTAGGAGTTTTTGGTCAACGGGGCCAGGGACGCATGTCGGGTGGGCTCGAAAAATCAAATATTTTTTTAAAAATATTTATTCTTGGTTTTAGATCAATTGCAATGTTAAAGGAGATAAGTAATTGATTTATAAATTGTAGGAGTTGTTGAAATCAAAAACGGAGTTCGGGGAAGGTGCATTAAGTGATTAAGGGGCATTTTGGTCATTTTGTGGGATAGGGCTTATAAATATCAAATGACTGATATTTACAACCATTTTTTTCTCTTAAGAATAGTTAGCTCTCTCTCTTCTCTCTTCTCTTTCCATTTCTTCTTCTTCTTCTATCTTAGACTTGAGTGTCTTAGAGTCAGATTTGAAAGACACCGAAGAAAGGAAGTGTGTTCTATGTGGTGAGAGTTTGGATTTGGTCTTAATAAAGTCAATTTTGGGCAATTTTCATTCGGGTAGATTTGGGATTTTGTTTGAAAACTCTTCCAAACTGAGGTAAGGATGTCTAATCCATGATTTTTAGGGTTTTTATGAGTTTGTGGGATGCTTAGAGCATCTAACTAGCTATGCATGTGTTTTGAATGGCGTATGTGATGTTTATCATGTATATAGGTGAAATTGTATGATTTAAATGATATGAAAATGTGATTTATGTGCTTATATACCTTATATGAAAATTATATGAGCATGGCATAGGAACAAATTAGGGTTGAAGGGTTGTTTGGTTCACATGCTAAATGTTGTGGCATATGTGTTTGATAAAATGCTTGAGTATATGGTGGAAGATGATCATAGAGGGCCGTGACTTTAAAGATATGAGTTGAGAGGAGTTTAAGACTCTTTTCCTTGAGAGGTACTTTCCTAGGCCAATGAGGAGGGCATTAAGGAAAGAGTTTGATGAGTTGAGACATGAGGGTATGATAATTTTAGAATATGAGAACTAATTAATCTCTCTTACATACTTCGCTCCTAAAGTTGTGAGGGATGAGACGGAAAAGACTTAGAGATTTTTGGAGGCCTTTATCATTGTACTAAGCTAGTTATTGCAATTTTTGACTTAAAAGTCATGCTGAGGTAGAAAGGAGGGCACTAATGGCAGAAGCAGAAGCTAAGGATAGGTCAGAGAAAGAGGAGTCTGGAAAATAAAATAAGGAAAGGATGTTTCTTTTGAGGGTCAGCCAAAGAAGAAGTGGAGAAGTGGTCTTTCACAATCGGTATAATTAGTGGAACAACAGACGATGCATTCTGCGCCTATAACTTCTCTGTTATTGGGATCAACCAAGTAAAAGGTGGTGTGTCACCACTGTTAGTAGCTGGGTCACTATAGGTCTGAGTGTCCCATCATACATTTAGCTCCAGTAATGGAGTAGATTTGTTACTGCTGTCATCAGACTGGCCATATCAAGTTGAATTATCTTCTGGGACAATGTGTGCAGGGTGGGACAGGTCTCTTCACTACACCAATCAATTTTCGACAAGTCAACTTGATTCTATGGCAATGTCTCCACCTCAGCCAGTGTAGTCTTCTCAAGGTTTATGAGTAGTGAGGGGGAACATTCTTAGTGGTTCAAGACAGCAGTCCAGGTATCAAAGGACTTGTCTGCCGTAACAGAGGTATATTAGTGGTTTCTAGTTTATCGATTATGACATTGATTTATACAAGTACATTGAGTTGTATATCATGAGTTATGTGTTTGCTAACTAATAAAACATGATGAGTTTTATATGCTAAGGACAATATGATATATGTTATGGTTTGAGCATATTTGATGTGACTATGTTTTGTATTTAGAATGTTTTTAGTATACATCGCATGCCTAGTTTTCAGTATCCTAGTTTTAGAAATTTGATAAAATCAAACAGAGATTTGAATATAGGTTGATTCATGAGATTTTGGATGTGCAGGTTATACTAGACTCAGGTTATGTGAGCCTAGGGTTAGTGGGATAGGTTTGGAGTACCTTAGTGTTTATCTATATCGAGATTTTAAAAATAATTTATAGTTAGTTATATTCGTCTTTGTAGATATTTAGGGACTTAATACATGTGATCCATAAGTTTTATATCAGGATGGGCAATTGGGACCGAGAGTATGAGGGACAAATAGAGGCATATTGTCGGAGTTGGACTAGTGAGGAGAAATGATCCGGCCATACATTTTCCTTTGATTAGCATTTAACTTACAAGATGTTTAGTCCATATAGTGGTTAACTTGACTTGTAGGTATTGATAAGTGAAGATTGAAATAGTGAGATTTTTAAGTGCAGATGATTTCCACTCATAGGTTGGTGTAATATGACAAGGATATTACTTTGGGTTACAGTTTTGGATAGACAGACATGACACTTATCACAAAGTTTATGGGAATAAGAGTAGGTTAGTTTGAACCATTCTTGGTAAAGCGTATTTTGGTACGTGTTGGTGATATTGAGAAAATAGTTTTTATCCTTAGGAGATCTCAAAGGTTGATTGATTTTTATGATGGGTGTGATTTTGGACACAAATTTGTCTATTGTTGTACTCGTGGGATCAAAAGTGAACATTTAGACATAGTTTTGTATGTTGACACACGTGGTGATAGTTTTAGACACAATTTTGTCTATTGTTACACTCATGGTGGTAAGTGTTGTCATTTAGACACACTTTTGTCTATTGACACACACATTGGAGTTAGGGTTGTCATACTAGACACAGCTTTGTCTATTGACATACTCGACGAACCAAAAAGGGTAATTTAGACACAATTTTTTCTATTGACACATGTTGTACTAGCCATCTTTAGACGTCATTTTGTCTATAGGTGTACCAATTGGGGGTTAGATTTGCCCTAGAAAAAATGTATCAGTTTTTACGAGATTGAGGTAACAGTTTGTCAAATTTGTGTTAAACTTATTTTTCTAAACATGACAAGTTTTAACATCGTTGTTGAGATGAGAAGTGGATTGATCACCGCTTCGGTTTAGATTTTACCGAATGTGGGTTGGGATATCCTAAGTATCGTAGTATTTCATATTGTGGTTTAGGATGAGATAGAGGCACCGATACAGGATAGTGAGTTAGAGATTACACACTCACAGATCATTCATAGTATTATTATAGAAGGGGTTTTAGTATCTATTGTATTGGATAGAAATACACGTTTTACTTTGAGGTTTTGACACAAATTTCGGACAGTGCTAGATGCAAAATTGCACTTAGACCCACTATTGGTTAAAATAATCATTTGCCATCTAGGGAGTTTGCATTTGATTATAGTAATCAGACCAGTCTTAGTATGGCACCATTTAAGTCATTGCATGGTAGATTATGTAGTTTTCCAGTTTGTTGGGCTAAGGTTGGTGGGACAACAACCTTAGGGGTCAGAGTCAACAAAAGAGTAATGCCGATAGGAGAGGAGGACCGTTATCCCTTGAGGTGGGATACCACAAAAAGATTGATATTATTTAGGCAGAGTGGAAAGTTGTTGCCTAGATTTTTTAGACTGTTGGAGATTTTAGCTTGTGTTGGTGAGATGGTTTAGCCTTGCCACACAATTAGAGAAGTTCATTATGTTCCATGTTGAGGGAATATGAATGAGTTAAGATAGATGAGAAAGCTACTTGGAACTGAGGGCAAGGAGTCCATTCCAAGGGTTCAGACTTGTGTCTCTTCAGTTATAACTTGATTTTAGGGACAAAATTCTTTTAACTTGGGGAGATTGTAAAGACCATGTCATTTTGACCATTTTTTTATATATATTATTAAACTACGTGAAAATAAATTTTCATGTGTTGTAATGATGAAATGGAAGTGTAGGAACTTGTTTTGAGGTTCAGAGAGTTTTCTGAGCCATTTGGTTCAATTTAGGATTTTTGGGTCGGCGGGGCATGGGACGTGGGTCGGGTGGGCCCAAAAAATTGGATATTTTTTTTAAAATATTTATCCTTGGTTTTAGACCAATTGGAGTGTTAAAGGAGGTAAGGAATTGATTTCAGAATTGTAGGCGTTGTCGGAATTGAAAACGGAGGTTGGAAAAGAGTGTTAAGTGACTAAGGGACATTTTGGTCATTTTATGGGACAGGGCTTATAATATCAAAGGGCTGATATTTAGAGCCATTTTCTCTCTCAAGAGTAGCCGGCTCTCTCTCTCTCCTCTCTTCTCTTTTCATTTATTCTTCTTTTCTCTTAGATGTGAGGGTGTTAGAGTGAGATTTGGAATACATTGAAAAAGGGAAGTGTGTTTTATGCAATGAGAGCTTGGATTTGGTCCAAAAAAAGTCAATTTTGGGTGATTTTCATTCAGAGCAGATTTTGGGTTTCTTTTAGAAACTCTTCCAAACTAAGGTAAGGATGTCTAACCCATGATTTTTGGGGTTTTGTGAGTATGTGGGATTCTTAGAGCATCTAACTAGCTATGTATGTGTTTTAAATGACTTATATGATGTTTATATGCCTTATATGAAAATCATATGGGCATGACATGGGAAAAAATTGGGGTGTAAGGGTTGTTTGGTTCACATTATGAATGTTGTGGCTTATATGTTTGATAAAATACTTAAGTGAGTATGTGAGCATGATTTGATGTCATAATATGTTTTCTTACATGAAATTAATGTAGAAATGCATGCTAATTACTTTTCAAATTGAAATGTGCATCATAGCATGAAATGTGGCATTTGTGCATTACACATACCTAGGTTATGGATGTGTGATGGTAAGAGAGGGGCACATAAGGTTTGGCAAGGGCAAATGTTTGGTGTCGCTAAGTTTTGGTTGAGGAAGACCGGATGGTCTACATTTGGAATCCAAGTCATGAAAAGGTTTAGTAAATGATAAGTTTTGGTTGGAAAAGCTGGGATGGTCCATAGTGGAACCTTAGTTATTGGTTGTGTGCATGTGAGGGGCATGGAATAGGTGCATGGTGTAATGCATAGTCTATATGCAATAGGTTTTGTGGTGTAGAATTGCATTGAGCATTATATGACATCTTGGCATAGTTGTATGTTTTACGTAGTATTCATGGAGCCTTAGGAAATGTATTTTAGTCATTTCTAATATGCATACAAGAGCTCATCCTATGTTTATTATATAAATATTTCAGGTACCAAAAATGAGGTGGCAGATTTACAACAACCTTGAGTAGGTTGTGTAACATAGATGACTACTTTTGATTATTTTTATTTTGTTGATGCATGTCCAGAATGTGGAATAGATGCATGTTTGTTATGTATATTGATGATGCATTATAAGTGACGACGTGTTGTGATGCTTAAGTTTCAAAATTTTGTATATATATATTAAAGGGGCAAATTTATTCGAGTACATGTATGTGGATTCTCAATTCAATTATGTTCAAGCATGTGAATGGTTATGAGTTATGAGTTAGTGATTTGTACTTCATTTTTGTCTTGAAATGTCAGGTATAGTGTGTGTATTAATGGAGTGAAAAGTGGTCACAAGTGGGAACACTAAGGAACAAAGGTTCTCAGCTAGAGTAGCCTACGATGGATCATAATGTGAGTTACGATGCATCGTAACCCTACAATGGATCGTAAGTATTATTATGATATATTGTAGAGTTAATGAAGAATGGTTGGCAAATTTTGTGTATTTCGATACATATTACTTTACTTGAATGATGTATCGCAGGAGCACGATGGATCATAATAACCATTACGATGTATCATAACTTCACTTACGATGGATTGTAATATGCAGATTCTGAATTAAAAGGATAGTTGGGATTCATCATACACAGTGGGACTCATTGATCATAATTGGACTAGCTTATGATTTAATGACGCATCATGGAAGTATGCTTCTGCGAGTTTGTGACACTAAGACCATAGATTGATTAATCTTGATAGATGTTCCAAAATAGAACTTGAGTTGTAGAGTAAAGGCTTCAGCGATGAACAATAATCGGTGGTCCGGATCAAAGTCGAGGGTGTTAGATAGGAGTTGATATTGTTGCATTAGTCTGGGGTCATGGGGCATTAACCAGTCTATTTTGACACCTCACTCTTCAAAGTTCGAGCTCAGAGCAGGGGCATTCCGGTGGCTCGAATTTTGGGGCATGATAGTATACACATTTATACAAATAATCCATGGATGAAACTAGTAAACCCAACCATCAACCAATTTAATATATTTATATATGTGTGTGTGTGTGTGTGTGTGTGTGTTTTTTATATACATATACAAAAGGGAGAGAGTCAATTAGTAAAATCAATCATTTAAGGGCATTTTTGTAATACCTTTAATTTCAAATGAAATGCCTTAAATTGATAGCGGTGAATTAAGGAATTTGAAGAAAATTGAAGGATTAAATAAAGTAGAAAGATGTGTTAAGAGGGAAGCAAAATATAAAAGTTAAAAGGACTTGGATTTTATATGTGGGCTTTGGTTTCACACTATTTGAATTAATATTCTATTTTCTATGAATTTTTAAAGATAGTTTGTTTGTACTGGAAATTTTGTTATATTTGTACTTTCGGGTGATTTTCTTTTAAAGTTATAGCTTGGTTTTACAAATGAAATTTGACTTGTTTAAACTAGACATATAAAGGACTCTTTAGAATTTTCTTGGCTCTTTAATTCGAAGTATTTGATATATTGTGAATTTCTAATGTATGTTGTGGCTATGGAATGGGAATATTTTGCATATGAAAACTACGTACAATTTACCTATGGTGGTAATTGATGTTGTTCTCTACTGTGTATATGCATGGATGAAATAGGAAGGGTGAGAATGTCCTTTAGGTTGTAAAACCTTAAATAGCCCTGGCTTAAGTGTGGGGGTGTTCATGGTCCCGGGGTGTAAGCCCCCAAAGTTGAAGGACAAAGGAAACAACCTTAGGGAAAAACTCCTAAAAATGTAAAGGATAGAGAGAGTTGGAATTCCTATGGTATTTGGTATACTGGTATTTCTTGTACTTAATAAAGTAACTGTTGACTTCAAGGTTTCGACCCAAGATTATTTGGGTGATTTTTTATAATAACAACCTATTGTAGTGTAAATTTAATAAGTTTACTTGAGTGTGTGATTTATAAGGTATCATATTATCTCAAGTATCTTAAAGGCGTAGGACTTGAAAAGGAATTACAAGAAGATATATGAAGCCACATGATCATGAAACTCAAAGATCAATAATCAAGATCAATGGCGAAATTGAAGAGAATCCATGCCATACGATGAAGGAACCTAAGAGCTTAAAGAATTGAAGATCAAAAGACTTGGGTATGCTAGTCTTGGGCGAGTGCTAAATTTAATGTAAAGTTATTTTTGAAGTAACTTCATTTGAAAGATCATCTCTTAACTTAGTGGACAATAGGAATATACATATCATTCATATCATCCATAAGTCCTTAGACCATAGGCAATAGGTTATAAACTTCATTTATAACATCACGAAGTTATTACTGTGGTTGAGTTAGTTCAAGTTCTCACAAGCTTTGGATGAACTCAACTATTAAGCCATAACTAGGATCATGTCTTTCAATCATACCATTTATGGTTCTTAGATACATTGAGTTAGACTTTGAACTCAATCGAATCACTTTATAAAGTCTCACATACACAATTGCTAGTTTGGAGACTTAACGCAAAAAATTTGACCAAGTGTTAGATTCTAGGAGCAAAAATATAAATATGAGTTTTTCAATGAATCTTGACATAAAAAGTCCCGGTAATTGTACCCTATGATTTATCATGATCATATGAATTTTCTAAGTTCCAAATAACTCGATTTGGTTATTCATATTGCACGATAAATTTTTATGTCAAAGTTGTGAAAATTCATTTTGTACTAAAATTAAAAAATTAGATTTTGATTTACTTGGAATTTGATTTTGAAACTATTTTTATTGAATTCAAATGGGGGGTACTTTGCTTATTTACATTGAATCACTTAAAGTAAATAGAAATATAAACTATGCAGGAGAAATTGACTGAGTTTGAAACTAGTTTTGACTTGGGAACTTTTAGTCACCTGATGGAACCCATCAACCAGCTGGTAGAACTTAGAATTCATTCCAATAAAGTGTTCAAAACAGGAGATTGATTCTGAAACATCGTTTCAGCTAGCTAAAGCTATCCGAAACTTTATCATCTGCCGACCGATGAATTGATCAACCAGCCGATACTATCGAATTTTATGCCCAATGGCTAGTTTCTACATTTAATATTTTCCAACCACTTCCAAATGGGCAGAATTTGTTCTTGGACTATAAATACACCTTGTATATGCATTGTACAAGTGAGAGAGACTACCATAACCTTTCATGATTATATAGTATTGGTAGATGTTGCCTTAAAGCTTAAATATTCATATCATTCATCCATTGGCAGCCACCACTATTGAACTTAACACTTGCATATCATTCATAGTGAAAAAATCCTAGTGAAGAGTTTTCAATTGAGTATTTCATTGCTAACTCTAGGTATGTAAGCTATAATTTGTGTATTTATCCATTGAGGGATATTCTCCATTGAGCTATCATTTGTGTATCTATCCATTGAGGGATATTCTCTATTGTACCTAAACTCTTATTCATCCTAATTGAGAGGAAGACTAAGTGGTGCACTTGGCAAAGAAGCCCAAGTCATGAGCTTGGCAAATAAGTCTTAGTGAGGTTTTTATTGAGCAAGGAAGTCCAAGTCATGAGCTTGACAAGGAAGTCTCGGTGAGGTGTTCACAGAGCAAAGAAGCCCAAGTGTTGCACTTGTTGCTTTCCACCCTTAAGGGAAGCTCAATAGTGGAAACCTCAAGAGGTGTTCTTGAGGCATGGACATAGGCAAAAGGGGTTGAACCATGTAAAAATCATGGTGTCATTTGATTTGCATTTCTCTATCCTTAAACACATTTATTTGATAGATTTCATTTATTTAAATTCCATATGCTTTAATTCACATGAGGAGGATGGGATGAATGCTTGGAGTATATTGGTTGAGTTGTAGAATTAAATAATTGTTGATTTATTGGGTTTTTATTTGATTATCTAATTGTCAATCAATTAGTATACCATGTGTTTGATAAAATGCACTATCAACATTTACACACACTACAAGCATGATATATTGGACTTACACGAGCACTTACACTTGTTATTATATCCATTAAGTGCATAATAGCCTTCTAAGATAGAGCATTCTCATTCTCCCTTATTGAATACATAAGTTCACTAAGTATTTGACAAAAGTCCATTCAAGCTAATATTTGTCAAAACAAACTAAACCGAAAAAGTTTCATTATTTGCTTAATGTCTTTATTCACCCCCTCTAGGAACAATTCTTGAGTCACAGTAACCTATTTCTTGAGTGATATATTCTAATGTTATGTTCGGAGAGGTTTGAGTTTTGAAATGGGGTTTGAAATGTAGGCTATTTTGAATGTTATCTTTTATTCGGTAAATTTAGTACCGAAAGCAAGGACGTTTAATTCATTCCTCAAAATTATTAAACTTATCATTTTTCTACAAATTATTGAAAAGAAAATTCATTTATGAAAAAAATTATCTATTTTCAATTAATCTTTGGAACCTACTAGGCTCTTTGAGCTCATCCCTTTACCTAAAACTTTACAAGTACCAGTAGTGGTGAGCAGGTCTTGGTGTAGGAGTAAGGCCGAGATTAAACTATTTATATTTTGGGGACACGACATATGAAAACTAAGATTTTTATATTAGTGCAATGTTACTTAGAGTTTGGATTATATAAATATTGAAGTGTCAAGATGAAGAGACTATCTCTTTTTGGTGGTATGTATCTTAGGCCTTTATGTTATGTACAAACTAAGGACTATGGACACTTGATGGTAAATATATTTTGGTTATGAATTATGAGTAGCCAATGTACTTTATAGTTGATGTCAAGTAGGAATAAGTTATGTTGAATATTTTCTTGAGGGTTTTTTTTGTTTATTTCACGCTTTCGGGGGGAGCAGAATGTGACAATTTTTGTTTATATGTTATGCTATCTTTTGCAGCGAGTAGAGTGTAAGGGAATTGCGGTCTAATCAAATAACTTAAGTGTAAAGATTGTATCCAATTTTGACCGATTTTCTTTGTATTCATCATTTTTGTCATAAATGCATTTTGAATGATGTTATGCATGTTTTAAATGTTAAAAACATGTTTGGGAACTTGTTTATAGGTTCAAAAAAGTTTTCAATAGGGAAATTTGAGATTTTTGAACCTGCGGGGCTCGGGACGCGGGTTGGGTGGGCCCAGGAACCCAAAATATTTTTTAAAAAATATTATTTTTGGTTTTAGACCAAATAAAATGTTAAATGAGTAGAGAAAATGATTTCAGAGCCGTAGCCACTTTTGAAATCGAAAATGGAGTTTGGGAGGGTACATTAAGTGACCCAGGGGCATTTCGATCATTTTATGCCCTAAATATTATAAATATCTAGAGGGTTGGGATCTCAGCCATTTGATACAGTAATTATATATCTCTCACTCTCCCTCTTCATTTCCTTTACTTCTTTCTTCATTTTAGAGGTCTTAAGGTAGAATTTGGAGAATGCCAAAAGCCATAGGTTTGCTCTACTCAGTAAGAGCTACGTATTGAACTAAGCAAACTTCAATTTTGGCAAAGTTAGAAGAGCTTTGATTTTGAGACTTTGCTATAAAAGCTTGAGATTTGAGGTAGGGGTGTGAATTCCTTCTTTACTTTGATTATATAGGTCATTTAATTGTGACATGTAGTTTTTGCATGACTCGTGTAGGTAAAAGTTGATTTACCTTTGATATGTGATTCTTTTAGCATGTTTTAAGTGGTGTGAATGTACCATTTACGTGCTAAATGTTGTATATTTATCCAAGATGGTTTATGTGAGTCAATAGTGTTCATTGGAGCTATGCATGAAATTTTGGCTCTATAAGTTGAATGTATGCATGGAGAAGTTTTCTTCAAAATGCATAAAGATTGATTCTTTTATGAGAAGATTAGAATTGTATTGAATATTCATGAGTTGAACTTGATGTGCATTAACTTGATAAATATAATGCATTTGAGAATGGGTTTGGTGACAATCTTGGTTTTGTACATATATGTGATAAATGTGCACTTTTGGTGGTGATTGTGGTTTTTAGGGCATGTGTGAGAATTAAGAAAGGCCCGGAGCCCTAGGGTGAAAGGCCCAAAACTTGGTGAAGCGGATATTGCTTCCATCGAGTTAGCAACTGTAGAGCATAAGTAGAGTATGTGGTCTTGCAAAGACTCTTACTATGGATGTGATAATCAGAACTCCCTAGTTGAATTGATTTTAGAGTATACATGGCGTTGAGTTTATTTGTGAATGTGATTCATATTAAACTGCTTATGTGTATTGGAGATATGTGATATCATACTTGATTCCAAAATGAATATGTTTTTAGCATGAAAAATATTGAAATATGCGATGTAGTTGTATAGAGATTTTGTTGTCCATTCATGCATGGCTATCTAAGTCAATGTTGAATCAGGTGGATCATCTCTACTAGGCTAGTTGTATGCTCACCATTTCCCCCAAACCTTTTTTAGATAAAGCATTGGCGGAGGATGAGGCTTAGATTGGCTCGAGTGAATTTTGGTGTTTCTTTTGGATATGTATATAGATGTCCATGCCAGTTTGTGGCCTGTTGACTATTCTGAGAATGTTGTCTTTACATTTGGATAACTTTTATGTACTTGAACTTCATATGCATTAGCCAAGTGTGGCATGTTTTACAAATTTTAGGAGAATGAATGAATGTATGATGGATAGTTTTGAGATTACAATGTGTACATAATTATGGAAATGATCCATTTAGAAAGGAAGATTTTATGTTTTGATTATGTTACGCATACTATGTATTATTTTGGATGTGTTTCACTTCAAGGAAAATGTATACATGTTAAAGAATGAGAATTGATCATGAAATTGTTTAAGTATAAAGTATCATGATTTTCAGTCGAATTGCCTATGATTAATCGAAGACCCCTCTTCGATTAATCGAAGACTCTCTTCGATTAATCGAAAATGTTGATGAAATTGGACTTTAAAAACCAGTGCACTCTTATTGGACTTTCGATAGACCAGCGATTAATCGCTACTATGATTAATCGAAGGTCCAAAGGTGATTAATCAAAATACCAAGTTTGATTAATCAAAGGGCAGGTTTCGACTAATCAAACCTGCAGTCCATAACTAGACTGAAGATAGGAATAATGTTGGATATACATATGTGGTCATATGTGGGGCCTTATTGTGAATGATTGATGCTGAGTCATACGTAGGTAATCGTATGTATGTGATTAAACTTTCACATTGATTTCAAGGTTGAGGTAGATCATTAGGACTTAATGAACAAACTCAGCCTCAGGGTTCAAGCTCAGAGATGGAGTCTTTTGTGACTCAGAGTATTAATGTTTGATTTCACCGTTCACCTCTCATTTCCCTCACTCTTAAACAGGTGTCAAAAATCAGGGCATGACAACTTGGTATTAAAGTAACCGGGTTTGAATACCTTTGGACGATGGTTGGGGTTAAACCACCTATAGAATTGAGAATTGAGGTTGTGAGTGTAAATTTAAGGATAGTACATATTACATAGAATATACTTATATGATTGTTTATCTGGTATGACATGCTATTTATGAAGTGACTTAGCATGGTGTTATATTCATGTTTTGAATTTTAATGTGTCTTCTTGTTATATATATAGCAAGATGTCACCACAGAGAGCTCATGGAGGAGCAGTTGTAGCTACCATTGATGGAGAGCAATTCATATACGACATGGTTACCACCATGCGACAAGTTGCTAGGGAAACACAAAAGAAAACTCAGGCTCAACCAAGAGCAGCTCCTAGTATGAGGATGTTGGCATTAGGATATGTTAAGAAGCACAATCTACCATCATATACAGGAGGGTCTGACCCTATGGTGGCAGAAAATTGGTTGGATAAGATAGTCAAACTCCTTACCGCACTAGAAGTAGAGGAGGACTTAAGGGTGAAAGTGGTTGCTCATCATTTTACGGGTGAGGCTAATAATTGGTGAAAATTTATCGAAAACTACCGTGACATTGAGATGATGGATTGGGATATTTTTCAAGTGTTATTATTTGAGAAGTAGTTTTTTATAACGGTAAAGGACAGCTTGAGGCAAAATTTCTATGAATTGCTTCAAGGCACCATGACAAAAATGGAATACGAGACCAAATTCACTTCATTGGCTTGTTTTGCACAAGAGGTAATCCCTACCGAGGAACTTAAGGTGAAGAAGTTTGTGAAAGGCCTCTGAACTTTCATAAGAGAGAGTATCAGTTTTGGGTTTGATAAGTTATGTTATGATGGTAGAGAGAGCATTGATAGTGGAGGAAATTAGCAATGATAATCAAAGGGTAAAAGATGCTAAGAATCAGATGAAGAGCATGTGTCACGCCCTGAAATCTCGATAGCCGGGACTCCCCCGGACCGACCCGAATCCCGAGTGTGAACCCGTTCACTCAACCTCGTGAACAACCTTAACCACACTCATGCGATAGTATCAAGCTTTGATACCATGTTGTCACGCCCCTGTCCCCCGACTCTCGGGAAACCAAGAGGTGAACCCATCCATTAAGCCCTAATGGATCATTTTAACCTTTCATCACCACAGAATCCTAGTCACCCACTTGTATTTACCTATGCACAAGTCAACATCACCTAACCTCAATGGCCTCAACCACATAACCATTCAATTGGTTCTATCCCACAAAAATGAAAACATAACTCCTTATGAGTTTATAATCAATGTCTAAAAATGAAACCACTAGAAAGAGGGTTTAAAAATACACAATTTCAAAAAACAAATCATTGAAATTCGATTTAAAACAAAGGAGATATGCCTCTTTGAAGTTGGACAAAATACTGTTTGAATAGTGCATGCTGTAAAAGGGGGATCGATCGCCCAAGGTCGAACGAGGCCTTTTACAGGGGCGATCGATCGCAATAAAAGAGAGGGATTGATCACCGTAAATCCCAGGCAAAATTCTGCAACACTAGGTTAGTCAAAACTTCATCCCAACTTCAAATTCGAATATCTCACATTCCGTAAGTCCGTTTGACATGAAATTTGGCATGGATTATCCTTAACATGTCTAGTTTCTAACCCAACTTGAATCATCTAAAAATACCAACCAAAACTTGAGTTATACTCGAATCAATGGGTGTAGGTCAGATTTTCAACCCTTGCACCAAAACATACATATCTTTCTCAACTTAAATCGAAACAAGGCCCGTGACCTATCAAAATGAAGCTAACACAATTAGCTTTCCATAAACATATATAATGTATAAAATCACAAGTCAAAAATCACATACACCAAAAACCATATTTGAGTGCATGAAACCGTAAAGCATGAATGATACATGCATGTTCTCGAAATACAAATGGTCTTTACATATTCATCTCATGCATATGGTCTACAATCCGGACATGCATTACAACAAAACAACATAAAGTCTTTAAAAGGACCAAAACCACTCCACGCCAATGTACTATTGGGGAGACTCTATCACCTCATTTCCATTTCCTAAAAAATTGTTAATCCTTATGGGATGAGCAACCACAAGCTCAGTAGAAACGTTTAAAACATAATTCCACCAATTCCGTGAATACCATGTAACCACACATTTGCATTTAACATATTAAAAATTTATGCACACAACACAACTATATCACAAACAAGGTAGAATGCAACATGATATGCACAACTCCCTCATCCTTCCCATATATTGGTCTCCAATTCCCATGGACAACCAATCCCACCTATAGAGGGTTACCTTTACCGGAATACCTCACGAGGGTTACCTTTACCAGAATACCTCGTCGTTTTACCGAATGGATTCCACCGTTCACATGACTTACCTCCCTCACCATACCAATGAAGATGAACCCCACAATTTTATTAAATGTACATTCATAATTTGCAACCAATAAGGCATCTAACAATCGCACTTAAACAATTTTCCATTTAGGCATCATATGCATTTACAATGAACATGCTTCACACCTCTACATTTTACACAACCACACATCCTTCACAATGTTTTTAGAGAAATTTATCAAACACATGAAAGTCACCCTCACAATTATACATGAATCCACCAACATAATTTCACAAATCATTCCCAACATGCTCATAAATTTCTCTAAGGCATTTATAAGCATACAATCATATCAATCAACATTATGAGCACATTTGATGATATAAAATAGCATGCTTGAACAATGAGGAACACCTATTTACTCCACATAACCAATTGGTTGTCATGGACAACCAATATACTCACAAGAATCCCAGATTTTATGAGTTAAACATCCCTACCTCAAATTGGAAGAGCTTCCAATTGAATTTCCCCAAATCTCACCCAAAAGATCAACCTTCTCCAAAAAATAATTTTGGACCAATCAATCTCAAACTCTCAACGCATTGGTCATTTCTTCCTTCTTCGGCGAACTCAAATTCTCACCCGAAGCCCCTCAAAATTCATGAAAAAAGGAAGAAGATGAAGATGCTATGTATATATATGTATAGATGCTTACACGGCTGCTAGAATAAGGGAGTGAGAATGGCTGAGTTCTTATGGCTATTTATAACCAAAATGACCTACTCATAATTACAAGTATGACATCACCTTTTCACTAAACCTTCCCGGGCTCATTTTTGGAGTTCAATTACTCCGATTGACACGAAATCAATTTTGTTGCACGTAAAATATTTTATTTAAGATACCCTCAAAATTTGAGGTCATTCTAAGACTTTCGGATTTTCTGGGCCCACGGGGCCCGCGCCCCTAGGTTGACCAGACCCGAAAAAGTCAACTTTTGTCAAACGCTCCAAAAACTTCTTCAAACCTTAAATAAGTTATCTAAACATGCATTTTACATTTAAAACACATATACAATCATTTAATGTCTTAATATGACAATTAAATGGAAATTCAAGAAAATTGGCTAAAAATGGTCACGATCCTTACAGCATGGGGTCCTTTTCAAAAAATCATGCTAGGAAGAAGTAAAAGGGTGGTGGTTCATTTTTGCAAGGGCAGCAATAGGCTTGATCAACACCATCTGTGACTGTACCTATAGGATCTTCACAATCTATAATGGTGTGTTTCAATTGTCAGCAGCCCGGGCACTATAGGTCTAAGTGTACACAGGGGCAAGCTACTTTAATGGTAGAAAAAAAGTGCTATCATTGTCAGCAAATGGGGCACATTAGTTGGAATTATCCTCAGAAGAAGGATACTCAGAGTAGGGTTGGTTTACAGTAGTGTTTTATGCAGCCTACTACTCTACAGTCGGGCTTTAGAGCGATGCCGCCACCATAAGCAATGCCATCTTTTTAGAGTTCACGAGCATTAGCTAGGGGAGTCACATCTAGTGCTCCTAGTCAACAGTCTGGACATCAGGATACTAGGCAGCATGGCCAAAGAGCATAGGGTCGTGCCTTTACTATTATCCCATGAGAGACCTCTTGGGCTAGGGTTTTAGTCAACTCGAGCACATCTCATTCATTCATTTCTATTGTATTTACTTGTACTTTGGGGTTAGAGGTGTCATCCCTTGATATGGCTTTGTCGATTGATACGCCAATTGGTGGTAGAGTGACCTTGGGTAGTGTATGTCGGTCTTATGAGATTGAGATTTCAGGACATCGGTTGGTATTTGACTTCATTCTTCTCGACATGTTTAACTTTGATGTGATATTGGGTATAGACTAGTTGTCTACCTATAAAGCTAACATTGATTGTTATCGTGGGAGAGTAACCTTATGCACACCGGAGGGCAATGGTATTTGCTTTGTGAGAGAACGAGATGACTTCTATTTGTCTTCTTCGCATAGTCTTAGTGATCAGAGAGGACTTGCTAGTAGATGGTGAGGATATGACACATGGGGAGTTTCCTCATGTAGTAGATGAGTTTTTGGATATATTTCTGGAGGACTTGACAGAGTTGCCTCCGAAACATGAAGTGGAGATTATTATAGAACTTGCTCCAGGTACCGCACCCATTTCTATGGCATTGTAGTGAATGGCACGGGCTAAATTGAAAGAGTTAAAAGACCAATTACAAGAGTTACTAGACAATAGATTTGTACATCTTAGTACTTCACCTTGGGGAGCTACGGTTCTTTTTGCTAAGAAGAAAGACGGGTCTTTGTGACTTTGCATTAACTATCAAAAGTTGAATCGGACAACGATCAAGAATAAGTATCATTTACCAAGGATAGATGAATTGTATAATCAACTTATTATCAGTTGGGGGTTTGAGATGAAAACATTCAGAAAATTGATTTTCACAAACGATATGAACACTACGAGTCTTAATTATACCGTTTAGTTTGACCAATGCACCAATAGCGTTCATGGATTTGATGAACCGTGTTTTCAATGTTTATTTGGACAAGTTTGTGGTGGTATTCGTTGATGACATCCTAGTGTACTCATCTTTGAAAGAGGAACACGAAGGTCACTTGAGGATTGTGTTGTAACTCCTAAGAGAGAACCAATTGTATGCCAAATACGAGAAGTGTGAATTTTAGCAGAAGTAAAATTCCTAGGACATGTTGTGTCCGAATGAGAAGTTTTCGTAGATTCATCTAAGATTGAGGTAGTAATGAATTGGAAAATTTCAAAGAGCGTATTTAAAATACGTAGTTTCTTGGGGTTAGCTGGGTATTACCGGAGGTTCATGAAAGACTTTTCGAAGTTACTAACACTAATGACTAAGCTTACCTGAAAAGGAGTTAAATTTGTATGGAATGATGCTTGCGAGCATGCATTCATGGAATTAAAGAGATGATTAACTTCGGCTCCAATTTTGATCATTCTAGAATGTGGGTTAAGGTACATGATTTATTGTAACACTTCACGACTCGGATTGGGATGTGTGTTTATGTAAACCAAAAAAGTGGTGGCATATGGTTCACAGTAATTGAAAACACATGAACATAATTACCCTACAAACGACTTGGAATTAACAGTGGTGATTTTTACACTCAAAGTATGGAGGAATTATTTGTATAGGGAAAGATTTGAAGTGTTCTCAGATCATAAGAGTATCAAATATCTTTTCTCACAAAAGGATTTGAATATGAGACAATGAAAATGGATGGAGTACATAGAAGACTATGATTTTGACTTATAATATTATCTGGGGAAGGCTAATGTGGTAGCGGATGCCTTGAGTAGGAAGTCACGTGGTAGCTTGGCAAGCATAGCTATATGTGAGTGGAAGATGATGGAAGATATCTTAGTAATGGGATTATATTTCAGTGAGGATGATAGACCGGTAACTTTATTTACTCTTATTACTCAACCAACTCTAGTGAGTAGAGTGATTGAGGAATAGAGGCATGATGGTGAGATAAAGGCTATTCGCACTCATATTATAGGTGGCAAAGTAGTAGAAGTTTGGATGATTCATTCATATGAGAGTTTGAAATTTAAGGGGAAGATGTTTGTTCCCCTAGCTTGTAGAAATGATGCCCTTAAAGAGTTTCATAGCTCGAGACTTGAAGTACATCCTAGTGGTACCAAGATGTATCATAACCTACACAGACAATATTGGTGGAAGGGTATGAAAAAGGATGTGGCTCAGTTTGTAGCAAAGTGTCTCACTTGTCAACAAGTGAAGGCCGAGTATCAAAGGCCAGCGGGGTTGTTACAACCATTACCTGTGTAAATATAGAAGTGGGAGCATGTCACTATGGATTTTGTGATGGGGCTTCCAAGGTCGAGGATGAGTCACAATGCAGCTTGGGTCATTGTAGATAGATTGACCAAGGTGGCTCATTTTCTTCTTACTCGAGTGACCGATGATGTGGATATTCTCAATCGATTGTACATTGAGCAGATCCTTAGGCTTCATGGCGTGCCAATTGCTATTGTGTCAGATAGAGACCCATAATTTATATCACGATTTTGGTAGAGTTTTCAGACAGCACTTGATACAGACCTTCACTTTAGTATGACTTTTCATCCTCAGATGGATGGTCTGTCAGAACGTACTGTACATATTTTGGAGGATATGCTTTGGGCATGTGTGCTTGATTTTTGTGATAGTTGGGAGAATCACCTTCCATTGGTGAAGTTTACATACAATAATAACTATCAAGCTAGCATTGAGATGGCTCCATTTGAGGCATTGTATGGCAGGCCATGTAGATCGCCTATTTGTTGGATCGAGGTTGGAAAGATAGTTTCTTTAGGGCCAGATATAGTCCGAGAGACTACGAAGAAGATTAAGGTAATAAGGCAGCGATTGCTTAGTACTCAAAGCCATCAGAAAGCTATGTCGATAGGAGGTGGTGACCTTTGAAATTTGAGGTGGGAGACTATGTCTTCCTAAAGGTCTTGCCACGAAGAGGTTTGATGAGGTTCGGGCGTAGTGGCAAGCTAGAGCAACAATTTATTAGTTCGTTTGAGATATTAGATCGTGTGGGAGTGGTTGTGTATCACTTGGCATTGCCACCACAAATGTCAAGTGTGCACAATACTTTTCACATTTCGATGTTAAGAAAGTATGAGCCGGACCCTTCACATGTGCAAGATTGGATAGATAATGAGATAGAGGAGGATGTGTCATATGAAGATAGGCCAATTCAGATTTTGGACTCTAAGGAACAAGTGCTTCGGGGTAAGACCCTTCCATTGATCAAAGAAATTTGGAGACATCATGGAGTTGAAGAAGTTACGTGGGAACGGGAACAAAAGGTGCATTCTAAGTATCCCGATTTGTTCACCACTTGAGATACGTTTTAATTTCAAGGACGAAATTCCTTAAAGGTTGGGAGGTTGTAGAGACCAGGTCTAATTTTGATCGATTTTCTTTTTATTCATCATTTTTGTCATAAATATGTTTTAAATGATGTTATACATGTTTTAAATATGAGAAACATGTTTAGAGGTTTGGAAAAGTTTTTGGAGCGTTTGGAGAAATTTGAGATTTTCGGGCCAGCGGGGCCCGAGTACCCAAAATTTTTTTGAGAAAATATTATTTTTAATTTTACACCAAATAAAATGTTAAATGAGTAGAGAAAATGATTTTAGAGCCATAGCCACTTTCAAAATCAAAAACGGAGATCGAGAGGGTACGTTAGATATTTATAATATCTGGAGGGCTAGGATCTCAACCATTTGATACAACAGCTATATCTCTCTCACTTTCCCTCTTCATCTCCTTTACTTCTTTCTTCATTTTAGAGGCTTTAAGGTAGGATTTAGAGAATGCTGAAGGCTAAGGGTTTGCTCTACTCGGCAAGAGTTACATATTGAACTGAACAAAGTTTAATTTTGGTGAAGTTAGAAAAGGTGGGATTTTGGGACTTTGCTAGAAACGCTTGAGATTTGAGGTAAGGGTGTGAATTCCTTCTTTGCT
Organism: Cornus controversa; assembly: GCA_026545225.1. Classification (NCBI taxonomy): domain Eukaryota; kingdom Viridiplantae; phylum Streptophyta; class Magnoliopsida; order Cornales; family Cornaceae; genus Cornus; species Cornus controversa. The sequence goes on from CM048849.1 coordinate 5,373,441, forward strand.
TTAATTTTATAGGTCCTTCAATTGTGAAATGTAATTTTTCATGACTTGTGTAGGTAAAAGTTGATTTACCTTTGATATGTGATTCTTTTATCATGTTTTAAGTGGTGTATATATACCATTTATGTGCTAAATGTTGTATATGTATCCAATATGGTTTATGTGACTCAATAGTGTTTATTGGAGGTATGCATGAAATTTTGGCTCTATGAGTTAAATGTATGCATGGAGAAGTTTTCTTAAAAATACATAGAGATTGATTCTTTTATGAGAAGACTAGAATTGCATTGAATATGCATGAGTTGAACTTGATATGCATGAACTTGATAAATGTAATGCATTTAAGAATGGGTTTGGTGACAATCTTGGCTTTGTGCATATATGTGATAAATGTGCACTTTTGGTGGTGATTATGATTTTTTAGGCTTATGTGAGAATTAAGAAAGGCCCGGAACCCTAAGGTGAAAGGCCCAAAACTTAGCCAAGTGGATGTTGTTTCTATTGGGTTAGCAACTATAAAGCATAAGTAGAGTATGTGGTCTTACAAAAACTCTTACTATGGATGTGATAATCAAAAGTCCCCAATTGAATTAATTTCAGAGTATACGTGACGCTGAGTTTATTTTTGAATGTGATTTATATTAAACTGCTTATGTGTATTGGAGATATGTGATATCATACTTGATTCCAAAAATGTATATGTTTTGAGCATGAAAAACATTGAAATATGTCATGTAGTTATATAGAGATTTCATTGTGCATTCATGCATGGCTGCCTAAGTCAATATTGAGTCGGGTGGATGATCTCTATTAGGGCTAGTTGTATGCTCACCCTCTCCCCTAAACCTTTTTCAGATAAAGCACATGTGGAGAATGAGATGATTGGCTTGAGTGGATTTTGATGTTTCTTTATGTATATAAATGTCCATGCTAGGTTGTGGCATGTTGACTATTTTGGGAACGTTATCTTTACATTTGGATAACTTTTATCTATTTGAACTTCATATGCATTAGCCAAGTGTGGCATGTTTACAACTTTTGGGAGAATAAATGAATGTATAATGGACAGTTTTGATATTACAATGTGTATGTAATTATGAAAATGATCCATTTGGAAAGGAGGATTTTATGTTTTGATTATGTTACGCATACTATAGATTATTTTGGATGTGCTTTACTTCAAAGAAAATGTATGCATGTTAAAGAATGAGAATTGATCATGAAATTGTTTAAGTATGAATTATTAGAATTTTTAATTGAATTGCCTGCAATTAATTGAAGACCCCTCTTCGATTAATAGAACAATTTTGATTAATCGAACACTCTCTTCGATTAATCGAAAATGTTGATGAAATTGGACTTCAAAAACAATGCACTCTGATTAGACTTTCGATAGACTAGCTATTGATCGCTACTGCAATTAATTGAAGGTCCAAAGGCGATTAATCGAATTACCAAGTTTGATTAATCGAATGGGAGGTTTCAATTAATTGAACCTGCAGTCCACAACTAGACTGAAGATAAGAATAATTTTGGATATACATATGTGACCATGTGTGGGGCCTATAGCGAATGATTGATGTTGAGTCATACGTAGGTAATCGTATGTATGTGATTAAGCTTCCGCATTGATTTAAAGGTTGAGGTAGTTCATTAGGACTTAATCGATGGACTCACCCTCGGGGTTCAAGCTCAGAGACGAAAATCTCCAGTGATTCAGAGTATTGATGTTTGACTTCACCGTTCACCCCCCATTTTCCTCACTCTTAAACAGGTGTTGGAAATCAGGGCATAACATTAAGGGTATTTGAGTCTTTGCACTTTTTCGTTGACGAATCTAATGGTAGAATAATAGGAGGGGGTCATTAATAACATGCGCTTAAACTCAAGGGTACACGGTGTATTAAATGCCAAATATGGTTGTCGTGTGTAATTGAGCCAAACTTCAGGGGAGGTCAGTGTATTTTACCCATATACTTGTATAAAATATGTTATCCCACTCCACCTATGTCATGTTTGTGTAATTACTTTGAGCAAGTCTTTGTTTCTTGGTTATGTTCAGGTTTTATTTCTATGTTGTGCCACTTTAAGTGGATAGAGGCTTTCTACAAGGTAGAAATCAGCACAAAACCTCTATTCACACTTCGGGATGGCAATTTGGCCAGCTTCGATGTTGAACTACCCCTCCTCATTTAAACCGGTTATGGAGAACCATTTATTTAAATGTGGCGGGAATGGGGTTAAGAAGTGAAAACCCGACCAATTTTGGGGTGGGGACAGGGAAGGGTCTTCCCACTTCGCCTTGTTTATATTATATATTTACCTTATTATCCTTATATATATTATACACATACAAAATTACCCTTATATAGTTATATATATAGTCTTTTACTTATTCAAATCTTAGAGAAGAAGAGAAGAACTTCATGGCTAAAGTTCCGTATGCTTCAGCCATTGGAAGTTTAATGTATGACATGGTGTGTACGAAACTAGATATTTCTTATGCAGTGGGAGCTATGAGTAGGTTCATGAGTGATCCGAGAAAGCAACATTGGGATGTAGTGAAGTGGATATTGCGATATCTACGTGGTACCACAAAAAAATACCTGTGCTTCGGAAGAAGCAACTTGCGACTACTTAGTTTTGTAGATACTGATTTTGTCAGGGAAGTTGATCACAGACGGAGTACGACCGGATAAGTGTTCACAGTTGGTACTATTGCAGTCAGTTTGTAGCATTGTCCACAACAGAGGCAAAGTACATAGTAGTCACAAAGGCCAGTAAAGAGATGATTTGGTTACAAAGTTTGTTAGCAGAGTTAGGATTCAAGCAGGTGAAGAATGTTTTGCACAGTGATAGTCAGAGTGCAATACACTTGGCGAAGAATTCTGCATTTCATTCAAGGACCAAGCATATAGGACTTCGATATCACTTCATTCACTCGCTATTAGAAGATGGAGTGTTATTACTTGAGATGATACTTAACACCGAGAATCCTGCTGACATGTTAACCAAAGCAGTAATGATGGAGAAACTAAACCTTTGCACAACTTCAATAGGTCTTTTAGCTTGAAGACAGAAGATGAGCACACTGAAGTGCATTGTGATGCACAGAGAGAGTTGATGAAGAAGATTCATTAGTCCTCCAGTCTCCAAGTGGGAGATTGTTGTGGTTTTGGAGCCTGAGGACAATGATTTTTGGAAGGTTGATTGTTGGAATATTTGTTTCCTATTATTATTGAACTTGTTTAGAAATTTAATTCCTAATTGAACTTTCTTCTAAAACCTGAAGACTTGGTAACCAAGATATCTCTCTTTATAAATAGGGATTTTGTGTAATCCTAAAATTGTGTATCAAATTGTGAGAATAATTGTGAGCCGAAGAAATTCAATTTTGTGAAATTGTTGATAGCAAGAGAGAAGAGAGTTTGAGTAATTGTAATCCTCCATCATATTTTTTATAGTGAAATTGTTCGATGTGCTCCTTGGCCATAACCCATTGTTAGGGTGAACCAAGTAAATCTCTTGTATTTTTTATGTGTTTGTTTTATCTTTTAATTGCTGATTCGTGTGTTGTGAGTGTCTCAATAAGTGTATTAATTAAAATTACCACACTTCGCAATATAACGAATTCCTTGTAGAATAGGGCTATCGAAAGGGGTGTCGAACCTCAGGGACTGTGGTCTGACTGAGTTGGATATAAGGAATTAATTCTAATTAAATTTAAAAGAAATAAATTCTAATTTTTAATTCTAAATTAACTAATGAAGCAATTGAACAAAAGCAAGAAAAATTAAGGAGTGTAGAGAATATAAGATAAGTCTAGGGTAATTGATTTCACCACTAACTTCACAATCAATGGTCAATTGAACTAACTATGGGCCATCATATCTTGCATAAGTGGTGTCGGTGGCTACAAGCTCACCTCCATCCGTCAAGAAAATAACATATGATTAAGGCTAAGTCATGGACTATCTTCGATTGGCATGGGCCATCTGCCTAACTACTCTAATCTAGGGTACAGTATGGTTCATCTCTCTAGGCATAATCCATCAAAGCTTTTAATGATATATTCAGTGAAAACCATTGTGTAATAATCACTCTCATGATCACAGAAAACAAGAAGGACGAGTTCAATAACAACAATCAAATATCTAAGATAAGATAAGAAATCATTGAAACTGAATTTATAAGACTTTTATTGCTCAATTCTATAATAAGAATTCTCTAAATTACACAATCTATGAATGAATACAAAAATTTTCAATAATTAAAACAATCAAACCAGTGATGTTTAGTTAGGGCTACATCAAAACCCTGGTGGCTGAATAAGCCGCTCATGATACGCCTTGTTCTCCAATGATTCTCCACTCCAAAAGCTCTTCAAAGCTGCTGCCAAGCCTCCTCAATACAGGCCCCATTCGTCACTATTAATATCCAAGAGAATACATCAAAGTCCTAATCCAATTAGGAATTAATTAGGTTTTCCCGCAGCACTAATCAGGTGGGTTTTTCCTGCTGACGTTGGGCCCAACTTTTGACCCACTAGAAGTCCGATTCACGGAATTTCCGTGAAATACAAAAGTGTGCAGAATCAAATTTCGTTTAACTAATGCTAAAATTAAGTCAATTTGAAGCTCGAAAGTAACACTTCTGGTCTATTTTCCAAAACGGGATTAAGACTGTATTATGCGCAGATTTGGGCTTCAGGCCCGAAACCTTCTTAAGCAGTTGTAATTCTCTTGGACCTCTATCTTGGGCTGATTTGAGTTAAAATAAATGGTTGAATGGATCCATTTGATGTAGGCTTCATTTAACCATCTTGCATGTAATCTTTAAAAGCCCAAAATCATGGTTTTAACTGAAATAATCATTAAGGCCCTAAAAATACAGAAAACACTAAAACGAAGTAAAATAACAAAATAATCTATCACTTAGAGAATAAAATATGCCAGTTAAGAGGATAGAATGCGTAACATTCAATGCCGATCAATTGCGTTTTCACATATATTTCTAACAGGGTGTGCATTAAGTCCATATTGATTCACAATAGTTCTAGAAGAGATCACATAAAACTTACATGGAGATACTCTAAGTTGCATGTTGTTTGTCATTGATATAATAGTGTTATTGAACATTTTTAAATAAAATTTAGTAATAAAATTTAAAAAGTGAATAAATGCATTAGCTAGAATCAAAAGGTTTAAGAGTTAGTATGATTAAACATGAATATTGGAATGTAAATTTAGTAAAGAATCATCTATTGATGATGTATTGGTCAGACTTTAAAATTAAAGGATTATTCAAGGTGTCCATTTTCGATATTCAGGGTCATTAATTCAAAAGGATGGTGAGATATATAATCAGTAGAATTGGTGCATTAAATAACAAATAATGTTTTTAAAACAAAAATTATAGGACAGGTATTTGGCCAATTAATTTATATGGTGCATAATGGTGGGCATTAAAAAAATGAAACAAGAATAATGAATTCATGTAGCAAAAATGAAAATGTTAAGATGGTGAAATGAGTGACTAGCTAGAAGAGATGGAGTTACAGACAAAAATGTAGAGAAATTAGGTGTGATGCATATTAGTAATAAGATAAGAGAGAGTAGACTTGAGTAGTATCGACATATGTAAAATAGATTTATAGATGTACCATTAAGAAAAGAAAGACTAAATTGCATAAAAGATAGACGACAGAGAACGCGACCAAAATAAACATGGGATGAAATCATTATAAATGTTAAATCTTGAAGGAGAGATGACTTGTAGTCTAGAAAGCACGGACACTTCACTTAAGAGTGTTGTGGCGGTATCGGACACTTGAATACGACGGCTAGAAGTGTCCTGATATTTGAATATTTTATTTTCTGGTTGGATACTAGTGGGACAAGGTAAGGACACGGTTTAGACACTTTCTGGACAAGGCAGGGTAAAAATTATATATATATATATATATATATATATATATATATATATATATATATAAAATACTATATTATATTATTATTTTTTGACGTATCCATGATGCATTCTTGTCCTTTTTTCTTCTTTTTTTTTTTAAAATTGTCACATCGCCATATCCATATCGTATCATACTCGTGTCTTGTGTCCATATCCATGTTTTATAGCTTATAGTAAAAATAAAAAGGAAAAAAAAGGAATTCATGTGACTAACCCCATTCAAGTAAAGGCAAGGATGATGTGATGACTTGGAGTCATCTCAGTTTCACAACACCTTTCAAATTATTTGTTGGATTTTTAAATCATCAATACGAGTTTGTTGACATCATATATCTTAAATTTTTCAAGCAGTCATTCCTGATTTAAAACTTCTTTTTTTTTTCTCTTAGTTGGTACACACAGTCACCTCAAAAAATTGTTTGCACACAAAAAATATATTTTTTATTTTTTATTGTTATTTTTTTGTAGAACTTGAATTTTGTTTATAATAGATTAAGACCCTGTTTGACAGAGTTTTTGTTTTGACTTTTATGCAAAAGAATAAAAGAGAAACAAAAGTTAAATAAGGAAGCTGGTATCAATCAGTTTCCTTTAAACATTCTTTTTGGATTCCGAAATTCCTTAACTTTACCAATCTAAACACTCTCCAAAACGACTTTTGAACTTAAAAAGCCAAAATTCACTTTTCAAAAATCAATCCAAACATGACCTTTTGAGAGTATTATGGAATTTAAGTAGTCCCATAGTGTTTTAGATAGCATCTGAAGCTAAAAACAGCTTGATCATGGATGGAGCCATCGAAAACATTGGTGATCTTCACATATGATTGCTGTTAAATATTTCGGTTTCTTAATTGATGCTTTCAGTTTCTCATATATTTGGTTCCTCGCACAGAGAGAGAGAGAGAGAGAGTTGGTTGCTGTGAATATCAATGCTTTTAATATATTTTTCCTTTCAAACTATAAAAATAGCTGGAGAAGAAGATAGCTAGAAAGCTCTTGGGGAAAAATGCTACTCTAGTGATTGAAAAATCCTTATAATACCCCTAGTATATGATACATGTAAAAGTTACTCTTCAGAAAGCTTAGGTTAACATAATCTTAAAACAAAGACCATCAGATTCAGCTTTTTATTTTAAGAGGACTGCTTTGGATAGAAGACCATAAGTGTAAATATGTAATGCAGGCGCAAAAGTTCTATCATCAGCTCTCCATCAACCTATCAAAAAGAATTAGCTACCATTTATTCTAGTCATGCATGACTAAACTGTTCATGATTAGCTAAACAAGTTGAACTTGAACTCAAACCATGAACTTGTTGAATGAACAAATTGAATAAACTTGTCATATTTACTCATGAATACATGCCCAATAACATTTTAAAAAAAAAAAAAAAGAAAAAAAACTTGGAATAATATGTTTTTCAAGCCAAGTTAAGCTGAATTGAGCCAAGCTAGATCGCAAGCACGTCCAAGACGAGTTTGAGAAATAAATTGGGTCTGGACGTTCTCAAGCTTGGCTCGACTTGGCTCATTTGTCCTAAGTCTTATGTGCCATAAAAAGCCCAAGTTAACAGCTAGAACTAGTCATTATCCAGCATGCAGATTTAAACATCACCAGAGACCAACCAAAACTCGGTAATGTTTTATGTACGAATGATTTGAGAGCGATCCTAACATTCTCTCACAAAGATTAATGAAAATACAGACCTCAATGACAAAAATTCAGTCACTGGAAGGAGATTGACAAATGATCCTGATTACATAAATTCAACAACAAAGCAGCAGTGACAGTATCCAATGGTATCGATAAGAAACATCACCAGAGACCAACCAAAACCTCTCATTGGTGGCCATTATGTTCTCCTTTCAATTCTTTATCTGGCTACGATGGGTTGGATCTGCCTGTGAGTCTATGGTTCCAATACCACAAGCCATTTGTGGCAACCTCTATTAATCAACTCATCAGCGCAGGTGCAATTTTTTGACTGTCGATGCTAAAAGTAAAGATACGCATGCACAATTTGGCCTACAGTTCTTTCTGGCTGCTATCTCCTGAGGCAGAACGGGAAGCCTGATATTGAAAGCTACACTGCCTCTGCAGATCCTTGAGCTTTTCTAGCAGCTCTTGGAATGTTGGGCGGCATCGTGGTTCACTGATTTTCTCGCAGTTGCAAATTAGCATATTAGCCAAATCTTATGTTGAATGATGATTGAAAATGATAACATAACTACTATTTTTGAAGGAGAGAGTGAAAAATTGATCCGACTATTGGATGCAAATTATGTAGCAATTAATATCTACAATGAAAAATACTTCAATCACGACTCATGAGATCCAACGACCTAACCTACACGACCCAACCCACCTTCACTAGGGAAGTGGAAGACATTTTCAATATCAAACTCATCTTTGACTATGACTGAAGACTTCACAGGCCAAAATCATACTAAACAAGTGATCCGAACCCTCTAAAAATACCTACTACTTGGGCTGGTTACCCAAATTCATGGCATAGTTCTATTTTGCACGCATACACATACATTCATGAAGTTTTAGGAAAGCCTATCAGCCTAAATTCAGCAAGAAAAGTATTGTCCAAAAATGTCAAGGAAATGCATCAATGGCATGTAGATTGGGTGTGCACCACCTTAATTACTATAGAAGCCAGATGCGCAAGCATCCTAGCCAACTCTCAAGCATTGATCCCATATCAGTAGATCAAGACAGATATTATAATAGATGACGAAAATTGCTCATAATAAAAGGTTGTCCTTAGTTTTGGAAAAATAATTAAATTAAATAAGAAGCATAAAGAATATGCGGACCTGTGCCAGCAGCTCTCAATTATGGAAGCCCACTGTGGATCCACGTCTTTTGGGATATCTAACCGTTGGTTCATGAACCCCACAGCTCCAATGACCTGCAGGTATCCTAAACAAATTATTGTTCTTGTTCACACATGCAGTAAAGGCCATTACCCTGTGCTGTTGTTCAACATGCAATGCTACACAAAGTGCTATTGGTCTTGGTATAAAGCATATCAAATAGCTTTCACCAAAAAGTACATAACCCATTTCTTGGGAAATGATCACTTTTTTTTTCTTTTTCATGGAAAAACATAAAGATAAATTTAAAGAGGGAACATACCTGCATTGAGTTGAGATTATCCCAAGGGATCTTCTCAGAGGCAAGCTCCCACAAAATCACTCCAAAGCTATACACGTCAGACCTAAATGTTTCCAGACAATAAGAAATTTTTAACATTCACATATGCATACGTGCATATGTTTCTCAATTGAACTAAAGATACAGAACCCAAATATTGGACATACTTCTCATCTGAGGATTCGTTACGAAGAACCTCCGGTGCCATCCATTGCGGCTACAGAATAGGAAAAAGGACAGATTATGGGTCAAATAAGAACTTGAAATTTTATTGAGCCTCGAATTAGAAAATTTAGGTGGAGATTATATATATTTCAACTTAAAAAAGAACAGGACACAAGCGGCAGTAAGCGTACCGTTCCTTTCCCAGTCTTTGTTGTGAGATATGTTTGATGTTTGAGACGTGACAGACCAAAATCACCAACCTATTAAGTTGATAATAATGCAAATATTACCCAAAATTTAAATACAAGAGGAAGTTCAGAAATCTAAAACCAAGGAGGTCAGGAAGTAGAAAAAAACCATTTGTGGACAAATAACTATAAGCAGAACTAAAGGTACCTTCACTGTCCAGTTCTTATCAACTAGAAGATTTGAAGACTTCAAATCACGATGAACGATAGGTGGGTTGAAATGATGAAGATAATTCATGCCCCGTGCCTGTAGAAGGCTCAGCAATAAAATGGTGCATGATGATTAATTGTCAAAGAAATTAACCAAGCTACAAGAACACAAATTACCTATTTTAACAAAAAGCATTAAGAATTAAAAATACTCAAAAAGCTTAACACCACACCCCATGAGAGGGATAGAGAAAACTGAAAGAACAACTAAAGAAAAAAGAAATGCAGACCAACACATGGTGTCACTGCACAAAACTAGCAATTTGTATTCTTTATTATTATTACTTTTTTTTATTGAAATGATGTTTTTCACCCACAAACTGGACCTTGTATTACTCACAATATCCAAAGCCATGTTCACACGCCGTCTCCAATCTAATCTGGATGTATTCCTCTGCAGTAAGCGAAACAAGCTTCCACTGCATAAAAATAAATAAATAGTAAATAGAGAAACCAGTCAGCCAAGAAATAGAACAACTTTCTAATAATTCCAAACCAGCCAAAGTAGTATGAGAGACATAGGAAAAAAAATTATTGTTGTTTGCATAAACACAATAATCTTTATTCAAATTGCTTGAATTTACGAAGACCTAAAAAGGAAAGTGAAGAATGTACCGTGGAAGGAACTCTGTAACAATGCAAAGATGCTGAGGCGAAGTTACTGCACCCATAAAGAGCAGAACATTTGGATGCCGTAGTCGTTTCATGAGAGAGACCTTCAAAAACAAAAAGGAACTCTGTCAGAAGATCTATTTGCAGCTAAATAAGTTTACTAAAAATCAATTTATGATAATAGATGTCATCTAAATTAGCTTGCATAAAAACAATTTAATAAACGAAAGAAAATCCTAGCCAGCTACCTTAGCAGAGGATGTTTAAAGACACTGATCATAATACTAGTGAAAAAATTTATTAAACCAAAAAGCTACAACCTCATTAGCACCCTCAAGATATGGTATACTTCATGCTGCGATTTAGGAACACGTTAAATTTAGGACAAAACCAAATTACTGTCAGACAAGAAGCAATTTAATGTACAATGCTTTGATCCTTGATCAGGATCAATTATATAATATGAAAATCATATACACTTAATAATTCTAAAGAAGTCCAGTACCATGCAAATAATGTCAATACTAAATAGGCACCAATGGTTGTGTGATGCTGGATTAATGAAATCAGAACATTTACCAACTGTTTATGCACACATACTAAGTAAAAAGTGCTGTGTGGGCTATGACCCAGGTAAATTAGAGAACCATGTAAACATGGATGAGGTTCACATGTAGATATGATCACAAAGTCAACACATAATGTCATAAACTGATTAGAGAATGAAAGAAATGAACAATTAGGTAACTTATAAAAAATAAAATAAAAATGAACAATTAGGGCAAACGCAATGAAGAAACTGCAGCTGAGGAAAATTGTTGTTTATGAGATTCTTGCATCTACTGTAAGGGGCTCATTAAAATGGCAGCCTAGAGAAGACAGAAGGTTTTCAGTCAAGAAGGTTCAGTTTGGAACCTCAATTCTACTGGGAAAAAGACAAACTGTTATGTTGTGGCCCGAATTTTGTCTCCGCTCGGGTCGCGTTGCAACCTGGTTTTGACCCAAAAATGGGTTTTGTGTAGGAAAAATTTTTATGACCCGTTTTTCGCCTACGGTTTTGGACATGCGGATTAAGACTCTCTTGTAGCCCGATATACAAGGGCATCCTTAGTTTGGAGTGAGCGAAAGAAAACATTGAAAACTCAGAAAGATAGTGAGATAGCGAGAGCTAGGGTTTGGGGTTGGAACTTGTAATCTCCTGATTTTCGTATAGTGAAATATTTCGCTGGATCTTTGCCGTGGACGTAAGCACATCGCCGAACCACGTAAATTCCTGTATTTTTTGTGTTGTGCTTGTTTTGTTTTGTGTCGTATTTCGTGATTGTACTTAGTTCGCGACAATTTTTCACAACAAATTGATATCAGAGCTTTCAGTTCTAAGCTGGGATGTCGACCAAGTTTATGGAAATCGAGAAGTTTAACGGCATAAACGACTTCAACTTGTGGCGGGTTAAGATGCAGGCCCTGTTGGTTCAACAAAGGATATCCAAGGCGTTGAAGGAAAAGGATGCACTGCTAGAAAAGTGGAAGGACGATCAGAAAGATTAGGCTATGGAGAAAGCACACAGTGCGATTCTGTTGTGCTTGAGTAACGAGATTTTGCAGAAGTTTCTAGAGAAACTATGGTGGATGGGCTATGGAGCAAGTTGGAATCCCGTTATATGACGAAGTCTCTTGCGAATCGCTTGTACCTAAAGAAGCGGTTGTTCACTCTTCATATGCCGGAAGGTTCATCTCCTAAAGACCACCTTGACAAGGTTAATGTTATCATCATTGATTTGAAGAATATTGATGTTAAAGTAGAGGATGAGGATCAGACTATTATTCTATTGTGTTCTCTATCACCCTCGTACGAGAACTTTGTCGATATAATGATGTATGGCAGAACTAATTTGTCCATGGAAGATGTAAAGACATCTTTGAATTCTAAGGAATTGCAGAGAAGAACATTTGAGGGCAATACAGAAAGTTCGGCAGAGGACTTGGTTGTTAGAGGGAGAACGGATCAGGAGGGAGGGTCTGGCAGCAGAGGTCGTTCTAAGTCTAAGAACAAATCGAAGGTACTGAAATGCTTCACTTGTCACAAGGAAGGACACTTCAGGAAAGACTGTCCAAAGCGTAAGGGAAAGGGAAAATCCTTCGAAACCGCTGGGATGACTGTTGCAGAGGGTAATGATTCAGATGGTGGTAGCGTTCTCACAATTTCTGCCCGTGGCTCTAGCGATGAGTGGATACTTGATTCGGGTTGCTCGTATCACATTTGTCCTAACAAGGATTGGTTTACCTCTTATCGTTCCATTGATGGAGGGTAAGTTCTGATGGGGAATAATGTGCCGTGCAAGGTTCTACGTATCGGTACAATTCGAATCAAGATATTTGACAGCATAGTGAGAACACTAACTGATGTCAAGCATGTTCCAGAACTGAAGAAGAATTTGATTTCCCTGGGTACGCTGAATTTCATTAGCTGCAGTTACAAGGCTGAAGGTGGAGTCATTAGGGTTTCAAAGGGTGCTCTTGTGGTAATGAAGGGACTAAAGCAACATAGTTTGTGTGCTCTGCAAGGCAGCACAGTTACAGGTTCTGCTACAGTATCGTCCTCGGATCTGGATTTAGATACTACCAGGTTGCAGCATATGCGGCTGGGGAATATGAGTGAGAAGGATGGATGTTCTGAGTAAGCAGGGTCTGCTTAGTGGTCAGAAAACCGGAAAACTGAATTTCTGTGAGCATTGTGTCTTCGGAAAACAGTGTAGAGTGAAGTTCAGTAAGGGAATTCACAGGACCAAGGGGACATTGGATTATATCCATTATGATCTTTGGGGTCCTTCTCAGGTTAATTCAAATGGTGGTGGTATTTATATGACGACGTTGATTGACGATTTTCTGAAAAAGTTTGGATTTATGTTACGAAACACAATAATAAGGCCTTTGTCACGTTCAAGCAGTGGAAGACCTTAATTAAAAAGCAGACTGGAAAACAGGTTAAACATTTGAGAACAAACAACGGTTTGGAGTTCTGTGGTGGAGAATTTAATGAGTTTTGCAAGATTCACGGGATTGTGAAACACCGCATAGTGAGGAAATTCCACAGCAGAATGGATGAATAGAACACTATTGGAGAGAGCACGATTTATGTTGTCCAATGCTGGGTTAGACAAAGTGTTCTGGGCTGAAGTTGTTTCCACAGCTTGTTTCTTGGTGAACCAGTCTCCATCGACTGCTATCGACTGTAAGACTTCGGAGGAGGTATGGTCTGGTTCTCCTATTAGTTACAATAATATGAGAATATTTTGGTATCCTGCGCATGCTCATGTCAATGAGGGGAAGCTTGAACCGAGGGCTAAGAAGTGCATATTTCTTGGTTATGAGCCTGGGGTCAGGGGTTACAGATTGTGGTGCCCAAAAGCTTCAGAAAATAAATTACTTGTTAACAGAGATGTGACCTTTCATGAGTTTGCGATGCTTACTCCGCAAAATGAGGTAGTTGACTTTGCTAGAGCTCAGGGTGTCAATGAGCAGGTGGAGCTATCAGAGGTACAGTTAGAGAGTGTTCCTCATCAGTCGAATGATGGGTAGGTGCAGTTTCAGGTTGAGAAAAAGATACACAGTTGCAACGGTACAATGTGGCTAAAGACAGATCGAGGAGGGCGATTAAGCCACCTCAAAAGTATGGCTTTTCACATGCTGATTCAGTTGCTTATGCACTTAGTGTGGTAGAGAGTATTGATGAGCTGGTACCGTGTACTTATCATGAGGCCATCACGGGTGGAGAATCAGCATAGTGGTCTATTGCCATGAGTGAGGAGATTGAATCTCTTCATAAGAACCAGACTTGGAAGCTAGTCAAGAAGCCTAAGGGCCAAAAGATTGTGGACTGTAAATGGGTATTCAAGAAGAAGGAAGGAACTCCAGGAGTGGAAGATGCGAGGTTCAAGGCACGCTTGGTGGCGAAAGGCTATACACAGAGGGAAGTGGTGGACTTCAATTAATTTTTCTCTCCTGTTGTGAAACATAGCTCAATCCGAGTGTTCCTTGCTATGGTTGCTCTGTATGACTTGGAGCTTGAGTAGTTTGATGTCAAAACAGTACAAGCGATTTGACACCTTTGTGGTTGGGAGTGGCTACTGTAGGAGTGAGTTCAACAGTTGTGTGTATCATAGGAGGCTCTCAGATGATTCGTATTTGTACTTGTTGCTCTATGTAAATGACATGTTGATAGCTTGCAGAAACAAATCAGAAATCAACATGTTGAAGGCTCAGCTTAGTGGTGAATTTGAGATGAAGGATCTAGGAGCCGCGAAGAGGATTTTGGTTATGGAGATTTACAGAGACAGAAGAGCAGGCAGATTGTATTTGTCACAAAAGAAATACATCAAGAAGGTGTTGGAACGCTTTGGTATGCAAGCATCAAAGCCTGTGAGTACTCCATTGGCAGCCCACTTCAGACTTTCGGCAGAATTGTCACCACAGACCGAGGAGGAGGTGGAGCACATGTCTCGTGTTCCTTATGCTAGTGCAGTTGGTAGCATCATGTATGCTATGATGTGCACTAGGCCAGACATTTCACATGCAGTTAGTGTAGTGAGCAGATACATGGATAAACCTGGGAAGGTTCATTGGCAGGCTATGAAATGGATATTGCGGTATTTGCGAGGTACTGCAGATGTTGGATTAGTTTATGATAGAGGCAATAACACGTCTGGCAGTGTTGTTGGATATGTTGATTCGGATTATGCTGAAGATCTTGATAGGAGGAGGTCCTTGACAAGGTATGTCTTTACTCTTTGTGGGAGTGTGATCAGTTAGAAGACGACTTTGCAGTCTATAGGTGCATTGTCTACTACAGAGGCTGAGTACATGGCTACCACAGAGGCAGTGAAGGAAGCTATATGGCTTAGAGGCTTGGTTAGTGATCTGAGCTTACAGGATGATTTGACTGTATTTTGCAATAGCCAGAGTGCTATACATCTAACTAAAAATCAGATGTTCCATAAGAGGACCAAGCATATTGATGTCAAGTTGCACTTCATTAGAGATGTGATTGCATAGGGTGCTATTGCAGTGAGGAAGATTGGGACAGCAGAGAATCTGGCAGATATGATGACTAAGGTCATTCCTATTATCAAGTTCAGACATTGTTTGGGCTTGATTGGTATTTCCAGTTGTTGAGGCCCTTAGGGGCATGCGAAAGAGGCGAAAGGAGTAGTTGGGATTGTAGAGCTTGGCGGAATTCGAGCCAAGGTGAAAATTTGTTATGTTGTGACCCGAATTTTGTCTTGGCTCAGGTCGCACGCGACCCGATTTTGACCCTAAAATGGGCTTTGTGTAGGGAAAAATTTTATGACCCATTTTTTGCTTGCGGGTTTTGGAACCGAATTAGGACTCTTGTGTAACCTAATATATAAGGGCATCTAAGGGTTTGGAGTAAGCGAGAGAAAACATTGAAAACTCAGAAAGAGAGTGAGAGAGCGAGAGCGAGAGCTAGGGTTTGGGGTTGGAACTTGTAATCTCCTGATTTTCGCATAGTGAAATATTTCGCCGGATCTTCGCCGTGGACATAGGCACATCGCCGAACCACGTAAATTCCCGTGTTCTGTGTGTTGTGCTTGTTTCGTTTTGTGTCGTATTTTGTGATTGTGCTTGGTTCGCGACGGGTTTTTCACAACACAAACAAATAAAAAGCAAATGCTTCGTATCACCAGCTCCTTATCATCCATATTGTTTACTCACTTCCTAATCACCATATCTCGTTATTGTAATTGTATAAGATTCAAGTCATGTTGGAGAGGGGAACGGGGCATTCAGCTGAAACAAGAACTCTTCAGGGTTGAAATGAGGTCAGTTAATTAGTTCAATAGATGCCTTCAGCTAAAATTCTTCCCAATGTCCCATTTCAGTAACTCAAGGACAGCCTCAACGTGGAATGTTTTTAACATTTTTCGAACAAGTCAGCCTCTTAACGTTCAGTGTTCACTGAAGTTCATACCCATTTTATGTGACAAGAGTGTTCATTCTCGCTTTAACTTTATGTAGAGGTGATCAAATGACAAAAAAAAAAAAAGAAAGAAAGAAAAGTGCAACACATGGTTGGTAGGAAAAAAAATGAAAATACATGATGCCCGCGTGTATATCATAGGAAAAAATATGAAAATAGAAGCGTCATTGTTACATAGCAGCCATATCTTCCCTTTATCCTTGACTTGAGAACTTAACAAAATCCAGAATATTACGTATAATGTAATAGCTAATCAATTTTCAATTACAAAAAAGGAAAAAAAAATCAATGATACAATCACTAGCAAAAACACACCTCTTTTCTGAAGGAAAGTATCAAATCATCTGAATATTCCTGCTTGGAGAATACTTTGACAGCAACATCCTGCAAAACATAGGAGTCATTTAAGTCACACATGAAGATTAAAACTATCTAAAACAGTTTGGTGGCTTTTCCCTTCTACGATGTGGTAGGAAAAATAAAATAAAGCTGGAGAATATCCCATTGTGTCATCTCATAATGACATAACAGTGATGCCTACCTCACAATTTTCCTGCATCCTGGGTGATATGAACAACTTATACACATCATGGATAATGTCAGACAAGATAAACCCAGATTTGTCTAGATGGTACAGGAACATAAGCTCTGGGTTGTACAGGCTAGCAAAGTGAGTCGCAATTTGTCCAAATCGTGTAAAATCTACAGTTAGAAGTCTTAGATTTGGCTGCTATTGGAATCATGTGACTTCTTATCCCAATAAATTAATAACTTAATTTGGACTCATGGATATTACATCCATGCATTCTTCAGCAAAAATAAAAATAAAATAAATCAAAAGGAAGAGCCAAAGAACATACTGATCCATACCACAGAGCATGATACACAGTTCCACACGAACCTGCAAATTCATTTCAAAAGAAAAGAAAAGAAAAGAAATTTAGTGTTCACAAGATACATAGGCAAGAACATTATAGCATTGAAATATAGAAAGGAATTCTACATAGCATAGACATAATATGTAACCAAGGGACCACCAAATTTGCGGCTAATGACAGTGGACCATTAAAATGTGCATTTAGGTTTACGTGCATGTTCATCATTCCTTTGTAAAACTTACAATTATAAGAACAACAACAAAAACAACAATAATACTGTAATAGTAGAAAAAGAAGTGTGTGTGAGATATCAATGTATAAAAATCGTGTAAACAACAAAGATTAACTGGAGATGAAATCCAGGTAAGAGAGAAGTAAATCCACTTGACAACATCTTTGACAATCATCACATGCTTTGCTGCCATTAAAAAGAATAAAAAATTAAGAAAATCAATACTCAATAATAATTAACTTGTTATTTGGATAGACAATTACCTTGCCCAATCTGTTCTCCAATTGTTAAGTCCTCCCACAAGATTTCATAGTCCAAGCAGTCGGTGTCTATGTCCACTTTATTGAGAGCACTACTGCTCGTACTCCCACAGCTACTACCACTGCTTGTGCTGTTAATATTACACGAGGAAGACCAGGACCCAGAAGCCTCATTATTTGCCTGCTGATTGTTCTCACCCACTTGACTTTCTGGTTTTGCACCAGAATTGGAACTTTTCTGATGATCAATGTCATTCTCTTGATCATTGTGCAACCATGGCCAGACAAAACGAGTGGTCTTCACCTCTGACCCTTCCCGTTCATTTCCCTTCCACGGCCAAGATATCCCCTTCTTACCAATCCATGCCTCTGCCTTTGAAGTAATAATCTTGTGGATCCCAGGTTTCTCTTCACTCTCATCACCAGAATCCATTGAAGGCTTTCCTGGGGACTGTTCCTCATGCACAACTTGAGAAAACACTCCAAAAGGAGATGGATGAATATCTCCTCTAGGCGTGCTAGCTCCACTTGAAGTTGCATCCTCCCTATGATCAGAGAGGGCAGAATCCGAGAAACCGTGATCAGAATGATGACTGTCTTCACTCTCACCTTCACGATCCATGTTGTTCTCTCTATTCCTTATCTTTGACTTAACCTTGTTGCTCACCTTGGAAGCCTGTTTTTGTATTTGTACCAAATACCAATCAATATGTCTACTTTTATTAATCACAAAAACATGAAAAATATAACACTAACCAAGTTTGATATTTTTGAGGCAATTGCAACTTGGAGAGGTTGTCGAGGATCAAGACCAAGTTTAGCTGAAGCAATGTTTCTGGTCCGGCTGAAGCTCGAATCTGCCTCCGAGTGCTTTGTACCTGACAATGTAGCCTTCATTTCTTCAGAGGGATGTGAAACACTAGATACACAGATAATCCCTAGCAAAGTACCAACATCATCGTAGAATGGGGTGTTGGTTGCGATGGCTAGAAACCTATCTCCTCTCTTATTCTTAACGGGGAATTGCCCAGTCCAGTGCTCTCCCATTGTCACACGATGTATTATATCATTAGCCACAGCAAAGTCTCGGGCATCTGTTAGGAGCTCAATGGCATCCTGACCAAGAGCTTCCACCACAGAATACCCATAAAGGTGTCCGGCAGCTCGATTCCTGCACAATTGAATATGCCCAAATGGGCAAAGATTGAAACTTCCATGACTGAAATTTCAATCTTATTTAACAAGGCACAACATCTTAAGTAAATAACACTGGAAAGCTAATTAAAATTGCAATTTTAAGTTTTTAGGGTTTAACGTTCGAATCAACTAAGAATTACTAGAAGATAATCAAACTCCATCCATAAAAGCAATACAGATCTAGAATTCTAAGTAGCATTGAAATTACAAAGTACCCAATAAACTCAACACCAAACAATCAAAGGAGAGAAATTTCGTGAGTCTATTAAAAATATCAAGAAAATGAGCACCAAAATTTGTCAAAATAGGAATGCAATTCAATTGACTCACCAGTAAATTATACGACCGTTGAGATCAAATATATGAACTGACTGAACCATTGATTGCAATATATTCAAATACTGTTTATCAGTAAACTGAACACCTGCCGGACCACCACCACCACTGCCACCGGCAATAGTGGTGGCTTCGAAAGAGTCAAGTGTCCGACTTTCCCTCTGCAACGGCGATGAATGTCTACACGACGCCGGATTCTTCCACGCGGTGGTAGCGCCGTCAAGCCCTCCGCCACCGCCTCCTCTCCGTCTTCCCACCGACGGCCGCTGCGGCGACACAGAATGAGACCTCTGGTGGGCCCCACCACCGTATTGTTGGTCCGATTTGTGATCCTCTGAAATCATCAGCTTAGACATCTCTTGTTTGAGGTGAGCGTGCCCTGCTTCCAGGTCTTGGATCTTCTTCAGAAGCTCTTCAGCTGGTGGTGGTGTGTCCATTGATGAGTAAACTGAAGCTAAACAACACCAAATTTGATTACTTCATGAACAAGTATCAATTGAAGAAGATGATTATAGGGTGTAGCAAGGCATGGATCTGTCAACTGATGCACTCACTGTCTCTCTCTCTCTATATATATATATGAATATGTATATATATATATCTTTCTATTATTGCTGAAATTGAAGACGAAGCTTGATAGGTCAAGAAGCGCTCTTTTTGCTCTCAAACCTTTTTATCTTTTTATCTCTTTTCACTGGTTATTTAATTTTTGATTTCTCTTCTCTCTCTCTCTAAAAAGTCTCCATTATTCTCAGTTTCTCTCGCTCTCTCCTTCAAGCGGTTTTGTTTTTTAGTTGCCTACTTGCCTCTCCCCCCCCCCACATATATATATATATATATATATATATATATATATATACACACTAGTGTATGTCCGTACCTACGGCACTATCGCGCACTCGCCATTGTAACCGTTAGATGAAGTGATTGTGAGCCGTTGATAGCGAAAGACATTTTGGACCGTCAGATTCAAACTTATTATCTCTTTTCACTGGTTATTTCATTTTTGATTTCTCTTCTCTCTCTCTAAAAAGTCTCCATTATTCTCAGTTTCTCTCGCTCTCTCCTTCAAGCGGTTTTGTTTTTTAGTTGCCTACTTGCCTCCCCCCTCCCCCCCCCCCACATATATATATATATATATACACACTAGTGTATGTCCGTGCCTACGGCACTATCACGCACTCGCCATTGTAACCGTTAGATGAAGTGATTGTGAGCCGTTGATAGCGAAAGACATTTTGGACCGTCAGATTCAAACTTAAATGTAATATAGATATAGATTATAATGTAGTATATTCAACATGTAAATGATAAATTCACTTTTTTTTTTTATAAATGCATTTTTTTTAATATCAATTTGTTAGTAATTTGTGAAGAGATGGTGTCACGCCACCTGTAGTATTAGAATAGTTGTAAACACCAATTAAATTTTCACTCTTGACAAGCGGGAGACGTTCACAATAAGTTAAATAACCAATTGTAATATGATGTGGTAAACCTTTGTGGGCGTATATTATTGGTGCGTGTCCACCACAGCAAATGTCATTTTTCTCAGTCGTTATATCATTTTCAGTGGAAATGGTCCCAAACTATATATCCACTCCACTTTTTTATGCTTCCACTCAACATTATGGGATTTTATTTAATAACAAATAAGGTTAAGAACATACTCGTGCTTGCTTGCTTGCTTTTCAATATCTCATATGTTTATTGGACTGACTTATAGTTCACCTAATAAGAAATAAAATAACCAAATATTAATTTGCCGAACATGTGAATGGAGAACCCTCTAGATAGGATGGATATAGTTTAAAGCTACAGTGGAGTTTAAACTATTCTTAGTAGTTTTATATTTAAACACTATGTCAAGTTGTCAATTGGGGACATAAATACATGTAAATTGTAAAATAAAATAAAGGATATTATTTTTGTATTAAAGCTACCCAATTCATAAAAGTTGAGTTTGCTTTTGGGTTAGGTCGGATGACTCAGACCACTTCTGTTTCCATACTTCAATCATAAGAAATCCTGAGCAGTGCAACCTCATCTTTGGCCTAAAATTATGAAAGTGGAACCACGACCTTGGGCTATGTGTTAAACATGTCAATCTCAGTATGCATTAATTGTTGTAATATTACTTTAGGTTACAGACATCATTTCATATATGTTTAGTGTTTATATAAGGATAGTTTATGTTACAATTTTGTTCATCTATGCATATAACTATTGTTTGATAATAAAAAAAATGTTTGACTTTTTTTTTTTAAATCATATAAAAAAATATGTTGTTAAATTGTTTCAAAAAATTCAATACAATAAACTGCATGAAAAAAACGTACTACAACAAATCTATAAAGTAACAATAGAGCAAGAAATATACTTAAAAAAGCAACCAGCAATATTAGGTTACATATATATATGCATTGTAAATTATACTGTAAAACTAGGATGACCCACAACCTAAAAGGCCCAACAAGATCAAAACAGGGCCGGCCCTGGGTACATGCCACCCAGGCGGCCGCTTTGGGCCCCACATTTCAAGGGGCCCCAAATTTTTTTATATGTATGTATATATGTGTGTGTGTGTGTGAAGACAAAAAAATAATTTATATATATATATATATATAATATGAATCAGAGACACATTTGTCTCTTAAAAAAAAAAGAATGAGAGATATACGTAGAATAAATAGTGATAGAAAGAGAGAGAGAGAGAGAGAGAGCGCTGTGTGTGTGTGTGTGTTTGTGTTTGTGTGTGTAGTCATGAGTGGAAGACAAAATCAAAGAATGATGGGAGGAGAGAGAGAGAGTTGTATTAAAGAAAGAAAGTTTGTATGGAAAAAAGAATGAAAAATTAAAAAGAAGCAAGAGAGAAATAAATAAACTTAAATACACTATTTTGTTGATTATTGTAGACAGAAGGAAATGAAGGCGCAGACAAAGACACATGCTATTTTTCTTCTTCTTCGGCAGATTCATGCACGCTATATATGTATTTTCTTAATATATTTTTTTCTGTTTTAATTATTTAAGTGATTTCTGTTGTGTTTTTTTAAATCGATTTTTTTCTATTTTAATTAATTTAAGTGATTTGTGTTGTGTTTATTTTATTATTTATTTTTCTGTTTTATTTAAGAAAAATGAACCTTATTGATGTTCGGTAATTTTTTTATTTATATTTTTTGGAGCCCCAAATTCGAATCAAATAGAGATTGATAGCTTGGAGTTTAAAGATTGCTTGGATTATCTACTCATAAGATTAGTTATTTTTCTTATGTCTACTTGAAATTTTGAATCTAGGTATAAAAAAATAAAAAAAAAATTGATTCAATCTCAAAAAATAGTTCTTCCTAAGTTTTTTTAAAAACAATAAACAAACAAAATGTGTCAATTGTGTCATTTTAATTAAACATGTACACTTTTATAATTTTTTTGCATTTGTGAAATTATATGTATAAAGGGCCCCTTATTTGAAAAATTGCTTTGGGCCCCTTTTTATTTTAGGATTCTCAGGGTCGGCCCTGGATCAAAATATATATAACTATTGGAAAGTTAAAAGTTTTTCAATTTGTATGGAGTGAGAAGATGGATTTGGAGGACATGATTTTCTTCTTGAACTTTTTCTACTAATAATTTATTTTCTATTTTTTGGTTTCTATTTCCCTTTCAATAATGAAAATCAATTAATGAAATGAGTACAAAATATTGTTCTTGTTTATTTGATAAGGAGATGGTTGGGATCTCTTTACTTTTTTATCCTCGAATAAGTTTTTGTTTTTATTTTTTTAGCACGGGTACCCCTAAGTAATTATTTCTGATTATCAAGTAAAAAAGTAATTATTTATATTGTACCCAATATTATTTTTCTCAAGGTAATTGATATTCTTCAATTATGTCTGCTAACTGGTGTAGAATAGTGGATGAATGTCGTTTTCTCTCTACACTTTGTACAAAAATAAACCTGCAAAAATTTTACTAAAAATTGTATAGTAATAATCAGGGTCGAATCACTCTCAAGGGAGAATCAGTAATAAGTCTCAAATTCAAAACTTCAATCTTTTGGGATGAAAAATAAATATTTAAAAATAAACTTCTGATTTTTTTAATAATAATAATTACTACTAAATACCTTTGATTAAATGATAAAAAAGATCTCAAGAAAAAGAATCCAGCACCATGAATCCATATAAATAAAGTTTCTAATATTCTTATCTAATTTTTCCTCCAATGATCAATACACTTCACCAATCCAATTACAACTTGGAAAGATGAAGATATGGCATAAAAATAAACAATTGATTATATATAAGAGAACATTTTTTACTTAATTTGTTGTACCTTTGGCATGTAAATAGAGATAGACATTATTCAAATTACCATTATTTGGCAAACACGAAGAATCATCTATCTAATTTTTGAAAATAAAACTCAGAATAAAAGAATGTTCTCAGGAGGAAAAATTAGACAATAAAATAAAATAACTTATATTTCAGTCATGGTGGCTTCATCACTCCCCTGAGAAAAATATTTATGCTTGCATATTAACAGAAAAGAAACATACAAAAATGAAACTACTATTCTTCATTGAATAAAAAAAATGATTACACTATTTTTTTTCTACAATTTTTCTTTACAATTTTCTAACTCCTTCACCAACCTCTAAGACCCCCTATTTATAGACTTAGACGAGAATGGTTTAGGTGGGAAAAAAAAAATTTTAAATAAAATACAAAATACAAAATCTGAATTTGAATTTATAAGATTTGATCTCCATATCTTCAATTTGAATTCTTGACTGCTGACGTGGCTGTGTAAAAAAATATATTTTTAAAAATTTTGAACTTAAGACTTCTTGTGGAGTAGTTTGTACAGAATACCATCACTCCTACAATTCTTTTTATATTCAACTTTAGCTATATATATCTTTTTCGGCCCTTTTTTGCTACTTTTCTTCTCATGTGGAAATCAACCCCTATAAAACATAAAATACAAATATAAGAAAATTTAAATAAAGTAAAATAGTAATTAAAGACTTATTTTGAGATATAAAATAACAAGTTTTGTGCACTTATCAAATTACCCCCAAACGAGTTTTTGCTAGTCCTCAAGCAAATACAAGCAAAATAGATTAATGCATAAAATTGGTAGTTCAATTAACTCCTAACTAAAGATGTGCCACTTTTGCAGGCTGTTCTCGATTGCATTTATCATATGCAAGAAGGCCTTAAACCCCTAGGTTACCCCTAGTGGACGAGCTATTGCCTCTTGAGGGTTTCGGTGATGATACCCACAAACATCAAATAATGGTAATTAACACTCAAAGATTTTTCTCTCCATTAATGTGTATAAATCAAGAATAACTCAATCATTCCACTTTAGTGTGTAATAAAAATTAAAAGAAAATATTAAGCACTATCCAAAAGTTTAAAAAAAAAATTATTACTATTCTTCACTCAGAGTGTGTGTGTGAATAGCCACCAATAATATTGTACACACAAATTTCATGTCCAAAAATCTAGGAATGAAAATCAGTAGCAAATAAATAATTTTATTAATTTCAAAAAAATGGGTACAATTCTCTGTGAATCTTTATAAAAGAAAGATAAATTCTTCTTATTCGATCTCCTTGGTGATCTAACTTCGAGGGCTGCAAGAGCTTGATCTTGAATTGGATTGAAACTTTGGTGAAGAATGACACGTGGATGATGTGCTTGTTGTTCTTCTCCTTCAGGGTTTAGATACTTTGGAGCTTTGAATTTTGAGTGAAGACTTCTATAGAGTTTCAGCTTTTTCTGAGAGTCTTTTGGTCCCTCGTTCCCTCACCCTTGGACCTTTATTTATAGGCTCATAGGAGGGGTAGATTTGTAACTTTTTTTTCTTCTAATAATTATCTTATATGATAATTATCCAATATATACATAATAATTATCTCTGTTGATATATATATATATATATTCATTAGACCCATTTTCAAGTGGGCTTGGACTTCTCAAACAATTTAGACAAGTTCATAACTCATTTATTTGTAGTGGGTCTAATCTTTAAATTATCTGACTCATCGGGCCATATTTCAAAGTGGGCTAAACTGAAGATAAGCCCAAATTATATTTTGGGTCCATCAAATTATTTTTTTTTTAATGTCTACAAATTGCCCCCACTTCAAGTCTTGCGCTATATCAAGATTGTCACATATCTAAAGCGAAACTTGAAGTATTTAAATTTCGCAAAGTTTTTTTTTTTTTTTTTGCGAAAATCCAATTGCAAAGAGGATGTCTTCTTCGTCAAGTTGAATTAAAGACTTGAAGATCCTATTGCAAATAGAATTTTTTTTCCTTATTCAAGTGGAACTGAAATCTTGAAAATCCAATGGCAAATAGGATTAACCCACATCTATATATATGTAACATATGCTTGAGACTTTTCACATCAGAAATAATTGAGAGAAATCCCCCGAACTCTAGCAACGATAAGCTCTTTTTTTTTTTGTCACATGACTGATTGCTTAGTTTCCTTTTTTTTTTCTACTGCCTTCTTTTTTTTTGTTTCTTTTTTTTTTTTCTCTCCTTTCTCTTTTTTTTTCCTTTCTCCTATTGCCACCACCCTTTTTTTATTATTCTTTCTTTTCTTCTTCTCTTCTTTCTTCTAGGCGCTAATTTTTTTTTCTTCTTCTTCTCTTCTTTCTTCCATGGTGACTCTTCTTTTTTGTTTCTTTTTTTTCTCTTCTTTCTCTTTTTTTTTTTCTCTCTCATACTGCCGCCACCCTTTTTTTTATTATTCTTTCTTTTCTTCTTCTCTTCTTTCTTTTAGGCACTAATTTTTTTTTCTTCTTCTCTTCTTCTTTCTTCCACGTGGTGACTCTTTTTCTTTTTCTTCTTCTTCTTCTTCTTCTTTCTTTTCTTCTTCTTTTCTTTCTTCCAGGTGCTGATTTTCTATTGTTGTCTTCTCTCTATGCAATCTTTCTTTAAGTTAGTTTCCTCACTATGAGTGCTCCACATATGCTAAATAGTAATGTGTAAAAAAAATATAACAACCTCTCTATGCAATCTTTCTTTAAGTTAGTTGCCTCACTGTGAGTGCTCCACATATGCTGAATAGTAATGTGTAAAATAAATATAACAACTTACTTTTGTTGCCTACTAGTTTTGAACCTGAGATCTCAAGAATAACTATTACAATACCACACCATCTCTCTTGCCCAACTACACATGTTATAATTCCTTGAACCAAAGTATACATGTGGCTGAACGTTTAAATTTTTTTATTTGTTTTTTTTTCAAATCAGCTTCTACTTGCGGGCTCTGCTCAAGTTTGGTGTTGCCTTTGGGACAAGGTACAGATCTATCGAATTCATTGAGGAAGACAACTTTACGTGAGTCACTCAACTTTTTCCGGCTTTTTTTTTCCAAGCCAAATCACTTCTCTCAGAATATGGAGTTCAGAACGTCATTCATTAGTCCCTTCAGGGTTACTTTATCGTCCCTTCGAGGTCACTTTATCATCCCTTTAGGGTCCTTTAGTGCCCTTCGGGTCACTTTTATCGTCCCTTCGGGGTCCCTTAGTACTATTCGAGGTCACTTAGTTTCGTCGGAACACTTTCATTAGTCCTTTTCATACACTTTTTTTTTCAATTGCTCTTACATTTTTTTTCAAGTAAACAACCTTTGACATCCGCCAATTATAGTTTTCTTCAAAAGCTTCAAGATAAACACCGTAACCATTTTAGAACGAGAGAATGATGTCATGGAGCAAGGAACTACACTTGATGTAAAGACCCCACTCGTTGGTCGTTTTGCTTCATGGGTGTCTCTGCCTAATGCTTCATACCACTTGTCACAATGGTCCAAAGAATTTCTCTACATGCTTGTGAATCTTGGCTATAACCAAAATAAGGTACGGGCGTCAATTTCAGAGGCTTTAGTGTTGAAATCTGCACTTCATAAAATAAAAGAAGAAGAACTAGAGCAATTTTCACTCATGGGTCATAAAATACGCACCAAAGAAGTAGAATGGGGGTGTTTCTTTTAAAGCTTCTGTTGACTTGGCGTATACCTAAGGTTATTGGGAATGGTCAGAGGACGTGTTGGGTCATCACGGCAAATTCCTTAAAGATAACAAATTATATGACACCATGTTTGCTTCTTTGTTCTCATATGATCGACATGTGAATGTAATCAGAGCCATCATTAAGTCTTGGTGCCCTTTAACTAATACACTCCACTACTCAATTGGGGAGCTATCAATTTTCCTTCGCGATCTGTATATGATAGGAGGTCTCTCATTTTGTCGAAGATTTTACGAAGAAGTCGTTCCTTGTGTGAAGAATTATCTGCTATTGACAAAGATAGAAATTTTTTTCTTCCTTTGAGTTACCGGTACTTATTTTTAGCTTTCCACCAACTTTGCAAGCAATATAAATGGGACCAGACTGTAAAAATTTCTAAATGGACAAAGCTTTGGTTCAGAGGCGTCACTAAGTATAGTAAACCACCGTTGAGAAGAGGATCGAGAAACAAGACTCAACATCCTAAAGAAACTCACAACCCTTCTAGAATAATTGATCCCGTTAAGAATTAGTCGCCATAAGAAGATGAGATGTTTACCAGTCTTGGAATAAAACCAGAGATGAGGAATAAAACTTATTTAACAGCATTTATAGCATGTTGGTTATGCAAATTTGTCTTGTCTACCAGTCTTGAAAATATAATTCGTCTGAGGTGTTCAAGATTGTTAGCATAATGGCAGACGGTAATAAATTTTGTCTTTCTATTCCTATTCTAGCCAACATTTATAGAGGTTTAAATGATATTGTTTCTTCCCCTGATCCTAGAAACTCTAATATGTCATTCCCTATACATTATGTATATGGCTGGTTAGTTGAATACTTCAAAACAAATTTTTTTGTCCCAAACCGTAATTACTTGCCCCGAATGACTCGGTACACGGGGGAAGGGTATGCGAAGCATTTTGATGAGACGGAGGCCCACGAGTTGTTCCAGTTATGTAAAGGTGTTGACTTATTTTGCTTATCCAGAACATCACCGACAAAGAGACTATTAACGGATGATGAACAACTACCTCTTTATGACTTCGAGTATTTGGCTAGCCTCCGGTCTAACTACCTAACATTGCATCAAGGTAATTGACGAATTATTGAGCCTTACAATCCACACAGATTCGGTAGACAGTTTTGTTATCATTAGGATATTTTGAGTAGACTAAAAGAGGATATTCGCACTAGTGCTTTAGAAGAGATTTTGACACTATGGAGATCGACCACTCGTTATCATACTGAATATAAAGTGCAAATTCCTTTGAACTCTAATTTCTAAAAATTCTCTGTCACCAAAACTTATGTTGAATGGTGGTCAAAAGTTTATGTTGATCCATTAATGGTGAAAGGAGGTATTTCGGGGCATAGTAAGCGTGCAATTTCTCCAAAAGGAAAACCAGCCAAAGTTAGAAAGGTTATAAACGATGGACCTAAGTCGACCCCTTTTTCCTAGCCAATCTCAAGGGCAGCCTCTAAATCTCACGGTGATCATGATGTCGAGGAAAGTCATGCAGAGGTGGCCAAACATATTTCACCACAAATCAACACCCATCATCGTACTCAATTAGTGATAGATTCAGATGAAGATATGGAGGGAAATGATGAGGATCGCAACTGGAAGCATATGAGTAACAAGGCGAAGCGTATTTCTTAAGCGGGTGGATTTTATTACTTCTCATAGCGTGGATCGATATTTTGGAATGGCTTCCAACAGTAATGAACCAATGCAAGTAAGGTTCCCACCCTTTATGCCATATTTTATTTATTTGTTTATTTGTGTATCTTTATTCTTACTTTTATTTATTTATTTTTAGGTAGAAGGACACCTTAAAGAAGATCTTGCTCTCATTGATAACCCTACTAGTAGTGAAGCATCTGTTTGTGGGTCATATTCATTTGATTTGGTACCTGAGATAAATGCATTGTCACAAGTCTTACCGGTAAGAAGAGAGACTCCGCAAGGTTCGGATGTTTTAGTAGGGCATGAAATCAGTAACCAAACACCCTAGGTGGTCATGCAAGAACTTCAAAAAGTTAATGTATTCTCACATCAAATTGCCCCGTCTAAAGTGTCAGCCTTCAATACGGAAGACATCATCATAAATGCCCGACGCAAAAATGCTTTAGCCCTTGTCGAGAGTATCAAAAGTATCATCATCAACACTCCCACTCACAAAGTTCCATCCTTGGGGCCCAAGCCTGAAAAACTTTATAATGAACTCTAAAAACTCCCTGGAGATTACTCTGGTCTAAAGAAATGAATCAAGTCATATATGAAGAATGTTACTCATTATATTGATGTAAAATCTTCTTATGCTTCTATAATGATTTTAGATCAGTAGTTAGAGCAACTCACTCACATTGATACATTGCTCGTTGATGCCACTACTTTGGAAGATACTAATTTCAAGCATGTACAATCATTTCAAGGTGCTTTGACTAACGTTGAGGATAAGGAGGCCATGTTGTTGAAAGAGTTGCAACAAGTAAGGGAGGAGACTAAGCAACTTAGAGCCTCCATAGAAGATAGTAATGAACAATTATCTCACAGGAAGGAGGCCATTTCCAAACTCAAAAAAGAACGAGCCTCGGTTAAAAAAGCTAACATTCTCGCAGCTCAAGATCTTGAAGTAATGAGGAGTATAGAAGAATTATTACAAACAGAATGTGAAAAGATTCTAGCTTTGCAGATTTAAAGTGAATCGTCATCTTTTTTTATTTTTTATTTTTTTAGAGCAATCTATTTAGCTAGCAAAGTAGAATTGTAGTATTCAACCTCATCAATAAAAGAATCGTCATTGCTTTCAAAACCAACATTGTCATTAGTTATTTGTTTTGTCATTCACAGTTTATACTCTTGTGGGCCAGGAGTATTACACATTTTTTTGTTTTGGTGGTAACTGAACTTGGAACAAACCTCCAAGTTGTCTACGTACGCTCGAAAAGGGATCAAGTCATTTACGTAGTTCAAATAAAGAAAAACTCAGTTTTTTTAGTGCCTTTCATAATTTTAGCTCATGCGGGCCAGGAGCATTACACATTCATGGGTAGTAGCGTTTCAAGAACTTGCCATTAATGGGACCAAGCATTTCAAGAACTTTCCATTAATGGGACCAACTAACTCTCTATCTTCATCAATAATTTAATATGCTCTGTTGGTGTAGATTTCACGAACCATATATGGTCTATCCCATTTTGGCAAAAATTTATTTCCAGTGCGGTGATTCATGATGATGGGCCTACGAACAGCAAGTACCAAGTCTCCAACCCGGAATGACTAAGGTCGAACTTTTTTGTTGAAGGCTTTAGAAAGCCGAGCTTGATAACATTCTAACTGTTATTGAGCTTCTAGCCTCTTTTCATCCAATGTTTCGAATTCTTGAAGATGTAAAATGACATTTTCCTCGCTCGTGAGACCTTCTTGTATGGCTATCCTTAACGAAGAAATTTGGCATTTCAGGGGGAGAACAACTTCTACACCATAGATATGTAGTTCGGTACACCCACAATGCTTCTTCCATTCGCTCATGCCACTCTTTTTTGGATTTAGAAACCACTTTCTTCAATAAATCACAAAGTGTTTTATTAAATGGATCTGCAAGTCCATTAGTTGGAGCATTGTACATGGAGGATTTATACTATTTGAAACCAAATTTCTCACAAAGTTGAGTCACCCAACTATTTTTAAAATTTAACCTATTATTAGTAATGATGTATCAAGGGACACCATACTGATGAATGATGTTACACTTGATGAAGTCAACAACTGTCTCCTTTTTTACTTCTTTAAAAGGTGTAGCTTCAGCCCATCTAGAGAAATAATCAGTAGCTGCTAGGATATATAAGTGGCCTTTAGAAGACTTGCACAGAGGTCTTACCACATCCAATCTCTATGCATCGAATAGCCATGAAGCAACTATAGGATGTAATGGCTCTGGTGGTTGGTGTATGTAATTAACATGGAATTGACAGGCTTGACACCTTTTTGCATACTCTATACAGTCTTTGACTATAGTGGGCCAATAATACCCCATTCTCTTTACGCGAAAGTGAAGCTTAGGGCCAGATTGATGTGCACCACATACCCCAGAATGTGCTTCCTCCATTGCATGAGCTGCTTCGTGTTCTCCGAGACAACGAAGAAAAAGGCCTTCAAATGATCGTCTATACAATGTGTTATTATAATAAATGAAACTAGGTACTCACCTATGTATCTCAGTCTTGTCGTATCGGTCTTCAGGAAGCTTTTCATGTTCTAAATACTCAATTATAAGTCGCCTTCAGTCGTCCCCTTCAACAATAAAGATAGAGATTACATTACTATCCTCAATTTTATCTTCAAGGACTTGTGGTAGCACCCATTGTTGGCATACTGGAATATTGACTATTTCATCATCAGCTAATGCCAATGTTATGGCTAAATTTGTCAAAGCATCAGCCATATGATTTTCCTTCCTAGGAAGGTGTTCTAGAATGACATTGTCGAATTTCATCAACAAGTGGGAAGCATACTTGTGGTACGATATTATATTCTTCTTCTTGACCTCATAATCCTTAAAGAGTTGATTGATCACCAATTTAGAATCTCCATATATTTCAAGATCCATGATGTTCATCTCCCTTGCCATTTGAAGACAAATGATTAATGCTTGGTACTCAGCAACATTATTTGAGCAGTTTTCAGTAAGCGCAAATGTGCATAGGAGGATTTGCCTTTGTGGAGAGACAAACACTACGCCTACCCCTGCTCCATCAGATCATGCTGCTCTATCAAAGAACATTATCCATGAAGGAAGAATGTCAATTTGAAAAACTTCTTCATCAGAAAAATCTTTTAAAATTTCTCAATCAGCTGAGATAGGATAATCAGCTAGGAAATCTGCCAGGACTTGTCCTTTTACTACCTTTCGTGGCACATAAATGATTTCAAATTCATTAAACAAAATTGACCACCTCGCCAAGCGTCCAGAAAGGACTAGTTTTGACATTACATACTTGAGAGGGTCAGCTCTTGCAATGAGGTGTATTATATTTGCCAGAAAATAGTGCCTTAATTTTTTGGAGGCAAATATCAGTGCAAGACACATTTTCTCAATAGGAGGGTACTTCAGCTCTGTTGGCATGAGCCTGCAACTTAAGTAATACAATGTCTTCTCCTCCTTATGCTCTTCATTATTTTGTGCAAGAAGGGTGCCAAAAGATTATTCTTATGCGACAATGTAAAGTATGAGAGGTTTTCCAGGTACATGTGCCCCCAACACTGGAGGATTGTGAAGGTATTGCTTAATACTATCAAAAGCATTGGACAAGCTTGATCTCACTCGAATGGGACATCCTTCTTCATGATTCGGTTGAAAGGTTGATAATGGCCAACCAAATTTGTGATAGATTGACGGATGAAAGCAAACTGGCCTTGTCAGCTTCGAAGCTAGCATGAATTCTTAGGTGGTGGCATCTTTTGTATAGCATCAACTTTAGATGGATTGATTTTGATACCATAATGGCAAACCACATAACCAAGGAATTTTTTGAAAGTAACACTAAACACACACTTGAGAGGATTCATTTTGAGTTAGTATTTTCTAAGACGATTGAAAACTATACTAAGATCTTGTAAATGACCCCCTCCTTTCTTTGTCTTAACCACAAGGTCATCGACATAACACTCAACAATTTTGTGAAGTATGTCATCGAAGATCCTTTGCATAGCGCGTTGGTATGTTGCCCCCGTATTCTTAAGTTCAAAAGGCATAACTTTGTAACAATAAATACCTTTTGGAGTGCGAAATACAGTTAGCTCTTCGTCTTTTGGAGTCATCCTAATCTGGTTATAAATAAAATAACAATCCATGAAAGAGAGTGCTTCATGTCCGGTTGTTGCGTCGACAGTGAGCTCTGGGATAGGAATAGAAAAATCATCCTTTGGACATGCCTCATTTAGGTCACAAAAATTCACACAGATTCTTACCTGCCCATTCTTCTTTTTCACTGGCACAATACTCGAAATCTATGTTAGATACTTGACCTCCCGAATAAATCCCACGTCAATCAATTTGTTGAGTTCTTCTTTTATTTTTGGGATAAGTTCTGGACAGAAGAAACATTGAGATTGTTTAATTGGATGTGTCCTATGTTTGATAGCAAGGTTATGGACTGCGATTTTAGGGTCAAAACCTAGTATTTACTTATATGTCCAAACGAATACATCCTTGTATTTTGACAGTAATTGAGAGTAGTCATTTTCTTCTGAGACGCTTAAAAATGAACTAACAAAAATTGGCTTGGGCAGGTCTATCATCCCCAAATTGACTTCTTTGAGTTGATCAATGATCGCTTGCCCCCTCCCCTATCTTTAAGTGTTGAGGGAGCTTCCTTGACCTCATCATCTAAAAGATTAGAATCTGATTGCTCTTCAATAGCAATGTGATAAGAAGTAGCACAAAATACTTCATCCTTCCATCTATGTCAGACTCCTCAAACTGGGTAGTGAACACAATAGTTCATTTTTTTGCTTTTAGTGTAATGTCATTAGTGGCATCCATCTCTGTTTTATGTTTTATTCGTGAGGGAATCAAACTTCAAACTTCACTATCTTTCATTATGTTGGCACCGGTTCTCCCCAATTCTTTTTCCTCATTTCTTGTTACCAATACCTCTGATGTGGCTAAACTCGAACTATATTGTAAGCTTAATTTTGCCCTTTTTATCAAAATATAATTTAACCACTCGCAAGAGCATGAATCTTTATAGATACGGTTCTATATAGAGGGTATCGATCCCACGAGGACTAGTCGTAATTGTCTTAAAGAAAGATTACTTCCACTTTAATCCTAAAAACAGGATTTTGAGTTTTTGTTTATAAAACTATTGCATGAATGTAATAACAATAAAATTAAAGAGTAAAGGATGGGAGAGAGAACTAGGGGTGGTTTCCACCACTAGCCGTTCACTTGTTCATAAGTGTAACAAGCTTGGGACATGACATATCAAAAGATCAATGTATGTGCCAACCTATCATAATCCATCTTCAACAAGCATAACTCTTCAACCTAACTAACTACCTAATTACCCTACTCTCTAAGTGAACCTACATGCATCCAAACTACCTTATCTTGGCATGGTTTATACAAGCAAGCACCACACATTCATTTAAACACCATTATCTAGCCATCATTTGCACTTCTTGTGGAATATGCAAATGTTGTGCATTCACATGAAAGAATCTACTCTAAGACAAGAATAAACTCAACATCAAATGAATATATAAAATAAATGTATTAGTGTACATGGTCACTAGGCTAAATAATCAATATTTAATTACAAATCCCAAGTGCTACAAAGATGAACAAGTTTACATGGCTAGGGGTTGAAACCAACACCCTAGTAGAGAAGTTAGTTGCTCATGGCAGCTTTGCACTCTTCCATTGATGAAGAAAATGGAGCTTCAAGGTCTGGTTCAACTCCTTCTTCTCCTCTCCCGAAAGTCTCTCCCTGTGTATTCTGATGTGTCTTGAGAGATATGTGAGAAAATGTGGCTTCTTTGTGCTTTATGGCTCTTTTTTCTAACCTTGGGGCCCACCATATATATATATATCAATATATATATCCATTATATCAAGAAGGTCCCCAAGGGTCTTGTTGAAGTCAGACAATCCCCCTAAGTCGTGAAAAAAGGGGGATTTTGTTGCAAGTGGGAGAGTAGGTGAGCAAGTGGGCAAGTGGCTTTTGTAGAATCTCGATCAATCGAGATTGGATCTCAATTGATCGAGATCAACATCTCAATTAATCGAGATGCCTTGGCTGCAATTTCTGATTTTTCTCTTCAGCTACAAATGGCCTCAAACTTTGCTCCTTTTACTACAAGACCTGCAATACATCAAAATCATAAAAATACCGTAAACATATCTCGGTGAACATAGAAACGGAACTAACATATGCAATAAAGAGGGTTCAAATGCATAGAATTGAACACTTATCAACCTCTCTTGGAGCTTTAATTCCAGAAAAAATAGACTTTTAAGGTTGAGGCTGTGAAAATCTTCTTCTTTGGGTAGGAGAATTTATCCTCTTGAAGACGGAATTACATGATGAATTATTGAAATGGAAACTTGAGGTATTCAATATTTGAGTTGACGAGCCCAACTTGTCAAATATAGATACTTTAGTGCGTGAAACTTCTACCCGATCAAAAATTGACTTGTTAGAAACCGAATGTCGATCTTCGTTGTCACCAAGCTTTTCAATGCTAATGTACAAAGTGTTCAACCTTTTATCCTTCTTTGTGATTTGGATTCAGATAGGTTTAGTTGATGCGAAACCAAGACCAGTCTTGGGCAAAATTATCCTATGCCCTTGTGCCCCTCAATTTCTTTTCTGTCTTATTGAGGTTGTGTATTTTCTCACCAGTAAGTTCCGGACTGAGTTTTCCAAGGCCTGTGAGATTTACAAAATCATACCCAAACTTAGTCAAAAGTTTGTATGCCTTTGGATTGAACCCTTCATCAGTTCTTTGTACTGAAAGGAATCCATGTTCAACTGGAGCTTTTGATAATTAGACGAATCCTTTTAACGAAAGTTTAGTAAGAGTAGACTTTTCAATCTTTGTGAGGGAAAGAGTTAATTCTTTTCTCAGGCTTTGTAGATCTTTTTCTTTTATGTGAGATAGCTTTAACTTAACATCCTTAGTTTTAAGTATCTCCACGATCGGTAATTGCCCTTCTAGTCATTGGGATTTAAGAACATACTTGAAAATTGGTGTAGTACGATGTGTTTTAACCACAACCTCTCGCTTTTGGGTTACCTTTGTATTGTCTGTCACCGAGACATCTAGAGGGATGAACGATACTTCTTTTACTTTTGTAGACTCAACCTCTTATGTAGATGGAAGGTTTGTTATAGATACGCTCAAGGATGTGTCTTGCTCAATGTAAAATTTTGCATCTGCAAAATGAGCTTCTACTTCAGTAAATGGCTTGTTATCTGCCACCACTGTCTGTACACCATTCTTGCATAACTTGAAACATGCACTGATGAAGAGTGGATGGAACAACACCGTTATCATGAACCCAGGGTCGTCCTAACAATAAATTATAAGACATATTCGCATCGATTATGT
This sequence comes from Cornus controversa, assembly GCA_026545225.1. Lineage (NCBI taxonomy): Eukaryota > Viridiplantae > Streptophyta > Magnoliopsida > Cornales > Cornaceae > Cornus > Cornus controversa. Next base: position 5,409,876 of record CM048849.1, read on the forward strand.
GGAATAAGGTTTCAGCTTGTAACCCTTCAATTGTTAGGTCTACACGAATCATGCCAATAGTTCTTTGCCCACCTTGATTAAAAACTTGAATAAGGAGGTGACTGCGAGCCAAGTCGTCGATTGTAATACCAAGATTTTTCATTGTAAATGTTGGCATAAGATTCACTACGGAGCCCCCATCAATAAGAATGCGATTGACCTTTTACTCCCTTATGTATCAGGAGACCAAAGAGGACGATTGTGTGGCTTCGATCCCAGTTGAAGGTCTTTGTCAGTGAAGGTAATTGTTGCACAACATGAGTCAGATGTAGCTCTAACTACCTCTTCATCGTTAGATTCTTCGATGGTGGTCGCGTGTTTCTCAAACTCTCCTATACTTTGGATTTCATTTTGACTCTTACCACTTTTGACCTCCAAATCGATCTTCACAGTTAACACCATGTAATTTGGCACAACTTCATCATCGAGATATCCTTTTGGAAAGAAATCATGTAAAATAATGGGCTTTTAAATTTCTTTACCCAATATTGTGTGTTCTGTCAATGCCATCTTTTTGGCACGTTTTCCGTTTTGGATACCTTTCTTAGGGATATACCGAGACTTATTTTTCTTTTTCCCTCGTCGAAGTGGCTAGTCGGAGGAACATGAGCTTGTTGCTTTCGTCGTCTCCTCATCACCAAGGTTCATCCTTCGTAATCGTGTTGGAGAAGTTTCTTCTCATTCGTTAGATTATCAAGAATACTACCTTAGGGGAGATATATCTGAAAAGGTTCAAATGAGCCAAATTGAATAGTTGTGGAGCAGATACCAGAGTTTAAAAATAATTGGGGATAAGCACAGGTCTGCTCGAACTTTGAAGACGGAAATATGACAGCAGTATGATTTGATGTTGCTATATCGTCTGTGTCTACGAAGATCTTTCCTTGCTTCGCCAAGTTCATCACTATTTCCTTGAAAATGAAACACTTCTCAGTCGGGTGACCGACAATACGATGATATTTGCAGTATTTTGAGTCATCAACACGTCCCATTTCTTGAGGGCGCTTACATTCTGGGAGTTTAATAACTTTACTTTCAAGTAAGCATTCCAATATGCCAAGAACATCAGAGTCTGGGAATGGGTATTCCTTCATTTCTAATTCTTTGAGCGTCAGACATTGGTTTTGCTTCTCTTGAAACTGTTGGGGCTTATTGTCTTCTTTCCTCTTATCTTTGACAACAACCTTAATCGGCACGGCAAAAACAATCATGGATTATTTAGCAGCACCCTTTAACGATTTTACAACCTTCTTTTCATCCTTTTTGTCTTTGCGTGGCTCTAAAATCAAAGGATCTTTACCTCCATGAATTTTAATGCTAATCTCCATATCATGGGAATGTGTAGCCAATTCTTCGAAGGTACAAGGCTTTATACCTTGAAGAATATAAAGGAGGTCCCAATGCATAACTTGCATACACATTTCAACAGTAGAGAATTCTATCAATTGATTCTTACAATCCAAGCTAAGTGCTCATCCTTCCATTGTCTTGTGTTAGTCAAATCTATCATACCAATAGTGCGACGAGTGCTATAGAACCTGTTTCAAAATTCTCGTTTCATTTGTTTCCAACCATCAATCGATTCGGATTTTAAATTAGTATACCACTCAAAGGCATTTCCCTTAAGGGAATGAATAAACTGTTTAACCAGTAAATTCCCCTCAGTCCCAGCATTCTTGCAAGTCTCGACGAAATGAGTGATGTGTTGGTTTGGGTTACCCTTTCCATTAAGCTGTTGGATCTTCGGAGGTTGGTACCCTGTAAGCATCTCCATACTATCAATTCTCCTTATGTAGTGCTTTGAGTACATAAGAGTGCTTTGAGAAGCGCCGCCATACTATGCTCGGATTGTGTTCTTTATCATATCCTACAATTGTTGGACAGATAGTGAAGCGATTGGCAAGGCATAGTTAGTTTCATTAGCCACATGTCCTGACGCAGATGTGTGACGACGATCTCTTGATTAGGCACCATGAAGGGCTGAATTTGAGGTATTCGCAGGCAGTTGTGTTGAGTTGTCAAGATTTTGGATTTCAAGTTTACTCAATAGCGCGGTGATCTGCAAGTCCTTCTCTTTAACAATTTTTATAAGGTTATTGATTGCGGGCGCCATCGTCGCCAATTGGTCTTCCACCGAGGCTGTTCCAGTCATCATGGTTGCGACAATATTCAAATAGTAAAGACCTTGAGAATCAACATTCTTTGAAGTGACTGATTGTTCTGAAATCCGAGGTAACGAGTCTAAGAGCGAACCAACGTTAGAGTTGGCGTCAAAGATGGAGTGAGGTGAATGTGGTGGCACTGATTTTTCTAGAATAATGTCAAAATTCTTTGGCGCCTGAGGATCACAGGTGTACACATGTTGAATTTTCACACCCATTGGTTTAGCAGGATTGATTTTCACCAAATCTTACTGATTCTTGAGCGAAGCAATTACTTTGGTCTTGCTATGCGTCATTGGACCTGCTGAGGTACTGCTAGCACTTGATAGGTTTCTAATGTTTTTGCCACTGCTTGCGGCAGTTTTGATGTTAGCCAGTGTAGCAGTGGTATCTTTTGTAGTTTTCTTGTTTATAGCCGGAACCTTGGAGGAGCCATAGAAACAATTTTATTAATTTTAGAAATATACGTACAATTCTCTGTGGATCTTTACAAAAGAAAGATAAATTCCTCTGATCCGATCTCCTTGGTGATCCGGCTTCAAGAGCTATAAGAGCTTGATCTTGAATTGGATTGAAACTTTGGTAAAGAACGACACGTGAATGATGTGCTTGTTGTTCTTCTCCTTTAGGGTTTAGATGTTTTGGAGCTTTGGATTTTGAGTAAAGACTTCTGCAAAGTTTCAGCTTTTTCTGAGAGTCTTCTGGTCTCTTGTTCCCTCATTCCCTATACTTTTATTTATAGACTCACCGGAGGGGTAGATTTGTAACTTTCCTTTCTTCTGATAATTATCCTATAATTATCTTTTATGATAATTATCCAATATATACATAATAATTATCTTTATTGATAATTATATATATATATATATATATATATATGTCCATTAGACCCTTTTTCAAGTGGGCTTGGACTTCTCAGACAATTTAGATCAGCCCATAATTCATTTATTTGTAGTGAGTCTAATATTTAAATTATATGACTCATTGAGCCATATTTCAAAGTGGGCTAAACTGAAGATAAACCCAAATTATATTTTGGGTCCATCAAGAAATTTTTTTTTTTTAGTGTCTACAAATATAATTCTCAATTTTAAAGCAACTGAATTTCAAATTTCCTTAAAAAATTAGCTTTGATTTCAAATCTCACTTATGATATTTCACTCAAAATTGAACACTAAGAGATTGGCTAATTTTGTACTTAAGTATATGTGAGTAGAATAATGTAGAACAAATGCAAATTATCTCACATATTTTTCAATGATAAACGATTCTTTCAAGAAAATGCATATAATCTCATGAAAGGAATATCAAATATTAAGAATTTATAACACATAACAATATAACTCAACCATATTCATATCCAAACTATATTTTCCTTAAGATCAAATAGGGCTTTTATTAGGATGTTACTTTAGGTAGAAGGAATATAAAAAGGTGATGGTGAAAATGAAAAGTCTTTTCGAGAATGCTTGGGAAGAACCAACTCACTTAGAGCATATTACTTTCAACTTCTTCTTCCAAACTTTTGTCAATTAGGCACTTTCTATTTCACTTCTCTTTGTATACACTTCTCAAAATCTCATCAACAATTATACTTCCTTCTTTTATTTTCTTTTCTTTTTGTGTTTTTTTTTTCACTCTCTTGTACATTGATCACATCCATTCTCGGAAAACCTAAAACTAGTTATAAAGAAAGGTTGGACTAAAAAGCTTAACTGGTTATCACTATCACATCCATTCTCGAAAAATAGTAAAAAATGTGGTTATAAAAGAAAGGATGGGCAAAAAGCTCAATTGGTTCACAAGTGGTAATGCATAACAAAGGGGAAAAAAATTAAAGACTTGAACAATGAAAGATGGCCTAAAATCATTTCTCAATAATAGGTATAGTTCTTCAATATGCATGATCTAAAAAGATTAAGTATGTCATAAAATGATTAATTCTCAATATTTGATCAAAATAAAGAAATAATGGGACTAATCAACAAAATTATGCGGATTCAAGAAAATTCAGAATTAGCTTATAACCCTCAAAATAAAAAGAATGGTATAATAACTCACTAGGTTACATCTCCACTTTTATTCGCCAGTTTTCTAACATGCAGTTACTTGTCAATTTTAAATCATATTACGGGGATTTCATGAATTTTTTTCTGAGTTTTAAAAATTCATGAAATTATTCTAACCAAATAATAGGATAAAATCTTAACTTTTATGAACTTATTAATACACTAAAGTTTAAAGATTTAATTTTCAAAATTTCTACACAATTAAAATTATAGTGTAAAAATTACCATTATCCCAAAATATTTTCTTAAAAATTGTAAATTCAACACTTTTTGAAAAATTTTATATCATACCCCAAACCTAAACTCAACATTGTCCTCAATGTTGGACAAAATAACAATTAAGCACAAATAGAAGGTTGGAAGAATATCACCTTAATCAGAATAGGTTGATTTGCTTTAACTTTCCATCATATAAAAATGAAGCATTAGTAATCACATGGAAAGTTCAATATTATGCAAGAATTTTTTTTCCAAAAAAATAAAATGAATACAACTCCTACTACAATTTTTTTGTTAAACTAACTCGAGAATTACCTGTTAAGGTCTGCTAACAACACAACCAGGAAAGGTCCCAGGAAAGTGTGGAAAGACATTTGGCCTGCTTAATGACAGTACATCCACACTCCTTAGACAGAACTTTTCTAGACATTGTGAAGTTGGAAGGTGCTTACTGTAGTTACCAAGAGTTAGCTCTACTTTTATAAATATTTTTAAACAAAAAAAAAAGTTACTGCACAAAATGCTAAATTAAAATTTATAAACACAAATTCTAATTTAAAGATGCACAAACAAAATAAGCAATAAAAATAAAAATTGAGTGAGTGTGGTCTTTCTTGTCACACCCTAAAATCCGCCCATGTATCGTAACAAGGTGTGAAAATCATTGTTGTTGAGATCTCATTTCCCTCAGTTTTACGATGTATCGTAACCTAACCTGCGATGCATTGAGATATTACGATATATCGTAATGCATGTTACGATGTATCATAAAATCATAAAATGATGATACATCATAATAAACATTATGATCTATTGTAGTCACTCGGCCAGTTAACCTTCCCACACTCAACACTTGGTTCCTTTCATGCTCTTCTAACTCAATCATTCCAACATTAACATACATGCATATATGGACATTAATGTAAATGTAAATCATCATTCGCATTACCTAGCAATCACCATGCTCAACATTGTATTTAAACATATGCAATCATATAGCATAATCATAACATGTTTTCAAAAACATAAAAATAAGTCTTATACATGTTCACCACATGCATATAATCCACAACCTGGAGATGCATTCAAATAAAGTATTAAATACATTTAAAAGAACCCGATCTTGCTCTATGCCAACTCGTCATTGGGGAGACTCCATCATCTCCTTTCTATTTCCTGAAAAGATTTAATACTCATAGGATGAGCTACAACACGCTTAGTAGGAATGTCTAAAACATAACTCCGTAAGTTCCATGAATATCACATAAACATATATTTGCATTTAATTGTGTTATACAAATATTCATATATCTCAACTATATCATAAGCAATATATAATGCAACATGATATGCGCAACTCACTCATCCTCTCCACACAACCATTGGACTCCAATTCTCTGGATGATCTAATCTCATTTAACTGAGGCTCCTAACTGGATCACCTCATCATGGGACTCCAATTTTACTAGGTCATCCTCTTTCACCTAACTAAAGCTCCTCAGCAGATTACTCTACGAGGCTTCCCCTAGATTGCCCAGCCACTCATCAAGAGGATTCACCATCCAATTGAGCTCACCACCCTCACCATATGCTTGCTAATGAATGAAGATGAATTCCACATGCTTATACTAAACGTACACATGTAATTGAATGTAACATTATAATCACTCACCATGCTTGTGTATTTTCATACGAATCCCATATGTAATAACATTGAACATGTATCACATTTTTCACATTTCATGTCAATTATATAGATAATCAAACATATTTTGCATCCAAACATGTTTTTAAGATAATTTATCAAACACATAAATGTCACCTTCACATATACATATGAACACACATAATTCTCTCACATTCAACTTGCTATATAATCATTTAAAATAATTAGAGTCATGAAATCATCATATTTCACATTGAGAACTCATTAAATTGTACAATCTAGCATACTTTAACCTTGAAAGATATCTATTTAGAAAAGCTTCTAAATAATTTCTCCAATTTCTCATCGAAATCAACTTTCTTCGAATTCAATTTTGAATGGATCAAACTCGAGCCCTCGATACATAGACCAATTCTCTTTTCTTCGGCGTCTTCCTATTCTCGCCCCAAGTCTCTCAATTTCAATAGAGAAGGAAGAAAATGAATGTAGAGATATATAGATATATATTGCTCTCTCAATCGGCTGATGAAGAATGAGAGAATGAGAGTTGTATTCTCTTCCTTTCTATTTATAAACATAGCCTCTCATATTTACAAAAATGTCACTAGTCACTCATTGTAACTTCCCAGGCTCCGTTTTCACTTTCGGTAACTCCTGCGGACTCAAAATTGATTTCATAACTCATTAAATATTTTGTTTAATCTGATATCAAATTTTGGTGTCATTCTGACACTTTTGAATTTTTCGGACCACCGGACCCGCATCCCAGGTCTGCTTGACCTAAAAAACTCAAATTTAACCAAACACTCTCAAAACTCCCCTAGACCCTCATACAAGTCTCCAAATATATATTTCACATTTAAAACACATATATAATCATTTAAATCATTTATATGCCTTTAAATGAAATAAAAAAATAGTCAAAAATGGTGACGGTTCTTACATTTCTACATTTTTTTAAGAAAAGGAACAACAATGAAATAAATAAAATAAAATTGAAGAAAGTGTGACCCTATGGATATTTCTAAGTTATTCTATCCTAGAGTTCACATGCGAAAGTTATCAACCTAAAAAAAAACTATGTTTTCTTAATCTAAAAATAAAACAAATTTGATGAAAAAAATTAGTTACTTACCTAGATAACAAAGCTATTGTTTCTCTTGTAAGAGTAGCTGATGGTGGCATTTATAGAAGAAGTGCATCATAAGAACCTGCCTTTCTTTTTTTTTTTTCAAAAAATAAATAATAATAATAAAAGAAACTAAAACAAATAAATTAAAAAAAGAATAGAAGAGAGGGAAAGAAAGTTTGGGTGGGCTCCCAAAAAAAATTGTAGTATTGAATATTTGTGTTCTGAATTCTTAAACTTGATTTGGCAACGACGTTATTTGACGGGAGTAGAATAGTGGATTGATGTCGTTGCTTCTTTAGACTTCATACAAAAATAAAACCTGCAAAATTTCTACTAAAAATTGTGTAATAATAAGCAGGATCGAACCACTGTCAAGTGAGAATCAGTAATAAGTCTCAAATTCAAAATTTTAATCTTTTGGGATGAAAAATGAATATTTAAAAATAAACTTCTGATTTTTTTCAATAATAAAAACTACTACTAAATACCTTTGATCAAATGATAGGAAAAATATCAAGAAGAAAGAATCCACCACCACGAATCCATATAAATAAAGTTTATAATATTCTTATCTAATTTTTCCTCCAATAATCAATACACTTCACCAATCCAATTAAAACTTGAAAAGATGAAGGAATATATGGCATAAAAAAATACTTGATTATATATGAGAGAAATTTTTTTACTTAATCTGTTGTACCTTTGGTACGTAAATAGAGGTAGACATTATTTGAATTACAATTATTTGTCAAACACGAAGAATTATTTTTGAAAATAAAACTCAAAATAAAAGAATAAAAGAATGCTCTTGGGAGGAAAAATTAGACAAAAAAATAAAAAAATTTACTTATATTTCAGCCATGGTGGCTTTGTCACTCCCTTGAGAAGGATGTTTATACTTGCATATCAATAAAAAAGAAATATATAAAAATGAAACTACTATTCTCCATTGAATAAAGAAAATGATTACACTATTTTTTTCTACAATTTTCTAACTCCTTCACCAACCCCTAAGACCTCCTATTTATAGACTTGGACGAAAATGGTTTAGGTGGAAAAAGAAAATTTAAAAAAAAAATTCAAAATACAAAATATGAATTTGAATTTGAATTTTTAAGATTTGATCTCCATATCTTCAATTTTAATCCTGGACTGCTGACGTGGTTGTGTAAAAAAAAATATTTTTTAGAACTTGAGACCTTTTGTGGAGTAGTTTGTACGGAATACTATCACTCTTATAATTCTTCTTATATTCATCTTCGACTTTATATATCATTTTCAGCTTTGCTACTTTTCTTCTCATTTGGAAACCAACCCCTATAAAACATAAAATTCAAAGTTAAGAACATTTAAATAAAGTAAAAGAGTAATTAAAGACTTATCTTGAGATATAAAATAGCAAGTTTTGTGCACTTATCATCTACACTTTATAATTCTAACATTTTATCGTTGTATTGAGCAATACCCTTTTATAATTTTTTCTTTTCTTTTCATGTTCTCACTTTTAGCTTCACTTTTTAATTAAAATAATACAATCACTATTTTAGATAAAAAAAAATTAATAAACAGAAACACTAAAACACATTTTTGTGTTTAGGATTTAAAGGCTTAATTAAAGTATTGTTTTAAAAGTGTTTTGACAGTTTATAAACAAAACAAAACTTATCAAACATATTTATCCTACCAATTTACTTTTTTAAACAATAACCACTAAACATGAACGATTGCCAAACATGCCCTAAGTTAGCTTATTTGCTTGTAGAGTCAATACCACAATTCATGGGGCTTAGTTGACTTGATTATGTAGTTAAAGTGCCTGATGGCCTACTTTGGGAGAAATTATTAGATGGTCTGTCGGCCAATCACAGATTGACACATTAGTAAATATGTCAGTTTTATTTAACTTTTTGGTGATGCGTCTCTCTGTGATTGGCCAAGATCATTGAGTCCCGGACCATCTAAATTTTTTTTTGATAATTTTCTTTTTCTGGCATGCATAGTGTGTCGAAGAAATTTTAATACAATTTATATATTTTTTATTTTAAAGGAGTTTTTATTATGTTTTATTAGCATGGTAGATTCTACGGGTGTTGTTGCAAGAGTGGCAATAGTACAATGGTTAGAGGTTATATATGCTTATGGATGAAGTTCTTACTCTCTGGGAAGCAATCTTTTGAGCTATTCATAACGACTTCGGTACTGTTAAGATTGAAATTGATACTCAATGCTTTTTGATGCTTATGTGTTTGATAAAATTTCTTGGAACCATGTTTGAGTGAGAAGCATGATTTGATTGTCAATTTATGAATTATATGAAATGTGAAAGATATGAGATTATGTGAAAGGTGAAAATGTGAAGCATGCTCAATGTGAATATATGTGATGATTAAATAAGAACTTGTACCAACATGATTATTGAATGCCTTATTAGTTTTAAATTATGAAGGTACATTGAATTGAGCATGTGGGGTGCATCTTCATTGGCATGGTGAGGGTGGTGCGCTCAATTGGACGGTAATATCCTCTTGATGAGTGGCGAGGTGATCCGGTAAAGGGAAAACCCTCGTGGAGTGGACTTGTTATAGAGCTCTATTAGAAATGGAAGAGGATACTCCCTAAAATAGAATCCTACGATGAGGTGGACTTGTTATAGAGCCTTGGATAGGTGGGATTGGTTATCCAAGGGAATTGGAGACCAATGGATGTGTGGAGAGGATGAGGGAGTCGTTCATATCATGTTGCATTTACACGTTACTTGTGATATGGTTGTGATATGTAGATGTTGCTTGACATGATTAAATGCAATTATATGTTTATGTGGTATTCACGAAAATAGCGAAATTATGTTTTAGACATTCCCACTGAGTGTGTAGTTTCTCATCCCATGAGGATTAAGTCTTTCAAAAAATGGAAATGAGGTGATGGAGTCTCCCCAATAGAGTATTGGCGCGGAGTGAAATTGAACTCATTTAAAGACTTATTTACTTTATTTGAGTGCATGTTCAGATTGTGGACTATATGCATGTGAAAAACATGTAAAGACTATTTATATTTCGAGAACATGTAATGATTATGATTTGTGATTTGATACGTTTAAATACGGATTTTAAGCATGAGTTATTCATAACTTATGATTTCATACATTGTAAGCATAGTTTTGAGTATAATTGAATGCTAAATGTTTAAATGATGATCCTTTATTTATGCTTATGTACCATATGTATAAACTTATGAGAATGGATGTGTTAATTAATTGGTAAAATGAGGCATATGTATGCATAGAATGATTCCTTTGAGTTAAGGACCTTGTGGAAGATGATTTGAGAGTCAAAAATAGGGGAAATCAGGCTCTAGAGAGTTTTAGCTGGCTGAAACTTTCATCAGCCAACCGAAATGGTGAGATATCGAATGTTTGTATCCACAGACTCTGCAGATACTTGTTTGACTGACCGAAACATCCTTCAACCAACCAAAAGTCATCCTTCAGTACCAAAATTGATGGGTAGCCAGCTGATGGATTGCCCAGGTTTTAGCTGGTTGGTGGGAGTCTGGGATAAACCTGAATATGAGCTTAAAAGGCATTATTGAGTATTGATAGTTCACGTGTTCTACTTAGGGGCCTATGGTGAGATTGTAAAGCTTCCGTTGTGTTATAAAAATGATGAATAAGATAAGGGATTGGTGATAGATTGGTATCAAGACATGGTACCATAGTGAGATTATGGATAAGAGGTGATGACGTGTAACCTAATCACCCTTGGTTTCCAAGAGCTAAAAATCGGGGGGTGATAAATTAATTATAATAATTACTACTATTTTATTGTAATTGCATTCTAGGATTCAATAATTACAATAAGGCCTTGTTATTTTAAATAATTGCATATAAGCTCCCCCACTATCAAAAATTTATATGTAGTCTTAGAAAAATTAGCTACTATCACACTTAAGGTATACTTACTTCTTATATTATTTAAATAACTAATTTAAAATCTTATTATTACCGAATCAAATTATTTATAAAATATGTAGAGTTCCAAAATTTTTCTTTTATTTTATTTATTTTCTAAAATAGGAATTTAAATAATTTGCATATGTTTAAAGTATGATTTACATATGTGGAAGCTAGTTTGGAGGTCTGGAGAGTTTTGTGAGCCATTTGGTTCATTTTAAAATTTTAGATCATCAGGACCCGAGATAAGGGTTGGGTGGGCCCGAGAATCCAGATATTTTTCTAAATTTTTTTTTTATTATACATCAATTAGAATATTTGGAGAGATGTAGAAGTGATTTCGAGTTCATAACCGCTTTCAAATTCAAAAACGGAGGTCAGAAAGGTATGTTAAGTGACTAGAGGCATTTTGATCTTTTTACGCCATAGAGCTTATAAATATATGGGAGATAGATATTTACAGCTCATTTCTTTCTCTAAAACAGCCAACCAGGCTCTCCCTTTTTTCCTCTTTGTGTTCTTCTTCTTCTCTTTAGATTTAGAAGGTGTTAGGGTTTGATTTAAAAGACGCCAAAGAAGGAAAATGGTTATACGTGACAAGGGTTTTGCCTGGAACTGAATAAAGTCACGGCTAGATAAATTTGATATTGGTGAAAGTGTGGGATAGCTTGAGACTATAGCTATTGAGGTAGGAGGTGTGTTGTTATGTTTTCTAACTCAAGTGAAATTTCATGTCTAAGCATAAAATAAATATTTTATTTTCATATGATATATGGAAGTGTATATTTTTGTGATAAAAATTATGTTTTAGAATGATGTATATATGTTTCTCTTGCTAGAAATGGTTAGTATATATTTTATAATACATGGATTTCTTATATGTACAAAATGGTGTAAGTATTGCATATGAGGGAGTTTGGGAAATTGACGAAAACCTAGGGCTTGCTTGGTTTGTCACTCCCAAAACAGTTTTCTATTTTGGGAGTTAAAAAATATTGAAAACAATTGTTTTGTTCTATTTGGATATCATTTATGGAAACAGTTTTTATAAAACTGAGTTTCCATAGTTCATGAATTCAAAGAACAACTAAAAGTTGTTTTTCAATATTTTGAGAACACGGAGATACAATACTTGAACTTAAAAAATACGGAACTGAAGCCTAGGTCTTTTATAACACCTCTTCTCTCCAATGGCTCTTTTTCTCTCATTCTTCAAGCTCTATCTCTGCAACATCTCTCTCCTTCTTTAAGCTCTATTTCTGCAATATCTATCTGCTTCAAAGGCTTTCTCTGTTTAGGTAAAATAAAATCCTTCTTCTTTCTCTCTCCTTTTGAATCCTTAAATCTAGGGACCAATATTTTTACTAATCTGTTATATTTATGTCTTTTAGGGCTGATATTTGATTTGCTTCAAGGGCTTTCCCAGATCAGGTAAAACAAACTTCTTATTCTCTTTCTCTCCCTTTTTGAATCCCTAAATATAAGGAGTAATATTTTTACTAATCTGTTAGATTTATGTCTTTTAGAGCTGATATTGAAAGTTTTTTCTCTGTTTATATATATATATATATATATATATATATATATATATATATATATATATAATTAATATGAATGTTGACAGATGATTGTGACGATGATTTGTTCTAGTTGGGAACTTGTAAACCCAAATCCTGTGCTAATTATGTTTGAGCCTTTAATGCTTATGTTGTGTTTTGTTGACATAAATTTTTAGGTACCTCAACTAAATTTTCAAAAGTAAATTTCAACTGCACTACCTGATGCTAATGGATAGACATCTTATTTTACTTTCCTTTAGCACCCCATTAAATTAACCTAACCACATGTCATAGACATTAGATCAAATATATAATATGTAGATGCTTGGTGTAGTAGGATGTGATTCAAAATGAAGAGTAATACAGGTTAGATTTTTTTTATTTTTCTATGTGGGTTGAGGGATAATAGAACAACTGAGATTAGTCAATTTTTTGTTTCAAAGTCATAGTTGGCTGATATGCAGCAATGGATTAGATATAAGACTCAAAAATTTATAAAGAATGATGTAAAAGTTAGAAGAAAAAAATAAAATGCAAAATGGATACATCACATAAATATACAGATTTTGTTTTCAAATGATCACCTGCCTAAATATGATTTACATACTAGTTCAGATTTGAGCAACCTAAAATGTAGCTTTGATAATTTGCTAGAGACATTAGGTTCTGCTATCTCTTGGACCTCTTGGCTCATTTGATGATCCAATATGGCTACTTCTACATTGATTTCATGACCCACAATGGCATCTTGATCGATGAGATCGAAGTCCATGAGATTTGTCTCCATTTGGAACAAGCTCTCATGTCAACATCACTAGAAATTACTTTTGGTGTGGTGTTGGAGGAAATGGGATGATCATTTTGAAAAAGAAATGTAGTTTCTAAGCTACTACATTCATGACGTTCATCAATGTAGGTAGGCTCAAAAGGGTAATGAAACTCTTCACACTCTATGAAAGTTATAGACTTGAATTGAAAATTTTGAGTTTCACTATACAAAGCTATGAACTTTTAGGCTAAGAAATCTTACTTATATACCCAAAATGAGGAGTAGATGAGCACCAAATTAAGACCAACTCAGGTTGAACCTTCAAACCCAATAACATTAATTTATAAATAATTGACTTTATGCTACCCTGCTAATAGAAGCTCTTGCCTTTTGCTAACTTTGACCATGTGTCAAATAATATAATATACCTACTTTTCTAGACTGCAATTTTATAAGCCAATTCTAAAGACCTCCATGAAATTTCTGTAACAACATTAACGTCTCTTTAGTGAATGGTAAAGTTGTCATATACCTCTTCTTTATTAGCTAGGTGAACAGTAAGTTTGGTTGCTGTCTAGTGGCTTCATCGTTTGTCTATGTCGTGCCAAGCCAATAATAGTTCTCTAGTGGCACAACATAACAAAGTATTACTACAGGCAAAGTGCTGATCCATCAAAGTCAATTCTTTGTTTCAAAGTCATGGTTGGCTGATATGCAGCAATGCATTAGATATAAGACTCAAAAAGTTATAAAGAATGATGTAAAACTTAGAAGAAAAAAATAAAATGCAAAATGGATACCTTACATAAATATACAGATTTTGTTTTTAGATGATCACCTGCCTAAATATGATTTACATACCAGTTCAGATTTGAGCAACCTAAAATGTAGCTTTGACAATTTGCTAAAGACATTTGGTTTTGTTATCAATCTTTACCTCTTAGACAAACTTGAACCCACACCTCATTTTGGGAGGTTGGCAAAAACCTTACTTATATTCAAATTATGATTAAATTAAGAGTGGTCATTTGAGTCTGATTGCTCTATAGTACATTCCTTTCTCTCCAAATACAATAAACAGCTAGAGCATGGAACAGGATCTTGTCAAAACATGTACATTGTACATTACTCTTGTTAATACAGTGTTTCAAGTAGATATTGTACATTACTCTTAATTCTTTTAGTTTTAAAAGCTATTCTTTAGTCATAGAAGATTTGATTAACTAATCACCTTGCAAGTATTTTGACTTCAAGCTAACTAATTCTTTATCAAACCACTTACCTAGAAAAAGAAAAAAAAATATTTATCAAACTTTGTTAGGTCATTATCTTGGTAATAAAATGGATGAATAAGTTTTCTTTTTTCCTTTTTGGTATTAGGAACTGCATATGTCTTGGTTCTTCCTCTAAGTGCAGATGTTCAAATCTAACATGGGAGATAAAATTTTGATAATTCACTTATTTTGCAATGGTTGGGAATATACTTATATTGATCCACTTGATTTGAGAGATCATATTATCAGGACAAATTTCTTTAATGTCAATAGATTAAGTTAATGACCAATATCACTTGAAATGATCTCTTTTTACAACCCAAGTTTAATATACTTTAGGATAAAATAAGAGAAAAAAATGATTGGTTTTTGAATGCTTTTTTATATGTAAAAATGGCAACTGATTGAGAGTTCTTTGGCAATATAAATTTTAGTTAGATCTGCTAATTTCTCCATGTACAATAGCACTTTCAACTCAAAATTCGATTTAGCAACATGGCTCAAAATATTTATCAAATGCAAATTTAGATTTATGCATGTTTTATTGAATTCTAATTTCAAAAATTAGACGGCTTCCGAAATTCCTGATGTTGAGGAGTCAGCTCTATGGCCTTCACAATTGGAAAAAAAATTTATTGACGTAATGGTTAATGAGGTTAACAAGGGGAATATGTTATATGAGATATTCACTGCTAAGTGTTGGAAACAAATCAGGGAGGAATTTCAAAAAAGGACTACCCACAATTATACTGTGAAACAGTTAAAGCAAAAATATAATCGGTTACGCATAAAGTATCGTGAGTTTTCAACTATACTAAACGAACCAGCTGGATTTGGTTGGAATTCAGAAACAAATACTGTGATTGCAGACGAATAAAGTTGGCAAAGATATTTATGGGTAAAACATAAATTAAATTCATTTTTTTACAATAATTAGTCAATTTTTTTTAGTATGTTTATTTATACTATATTATTTTCTTTAACAGGTTTATCCTTATGCTAAATGTTTTCAAAGAAAATGTTGTGAGAATCACAGATTATTGGGAGTCATTTTCAATAGGTCGACTGCTACTGGGCAACTTCATTATGCATCCACTCAAGATCCACCTAATACAGACGAAGAGCGAGAGTTGGAGGAAGAGTTTCTCAATGCAGGTGTCCATGTTAATGAAACCAGTGAGGAGCAAGATGATTCATAAAATGTTATAGCTTAAGGCAGTAATCATCGTCGTCGTCGTAACTCCACACCCGCCGAACGTCGTGGAAAAAAAGAGTCTAAAAAGGATTCAATGGTTGATGCTATTAGTTTCTTTGTTGAGGCTTCTAAAGCAAGGACTGAGGCTTCTGAAGAAAGGATTGAAGTTTCTAAATCAAGGACAGAAGCTTATGAAGCTAAGGCAGAGAGGTATAAGAAAATGACACCAAATTAAGAGGCGACGAGCTCACCACCTAAAAATCAACATTCTCTTTCTCGATGCATTGAAGGCTGAAGAAAAGTTCAAAGAAGAGCACTATATAGAACTGTTCGTTAACATGGCTACTTCCAGGAAACTTACTTGGTTGAACAGTTTGTAAATAATAAGTTTGTTTACTTGGGTGGGTGCTTTTTAGTATGATTTTGTTTGTGGATGCATGTGACTTGAAACAATATTTGATTTTATGTATCGTTGAATTATTTTTATTTTCATACATATAACCTTTATGTTATATTTCTATACGGACAATTTATTATGTTTTATGTTATGAAAATTTAAGTGCAGTTTACCTTCATTTCTTATATAGTTAATGTTTGATGGTGACCATAATAAATTTAGTTGGTTAATTTTATTGATGAAATAATTTATACAGATTATTGAAATTTTGTTTAGGTTGTTGGAAAAGCAAGATGGAAGACACATATATGAGTGACACATAGTCGTCATCATCATCATCGTCTAGTGATTCAGAAGAAGAAAATCTTAATGTATTCTTAGATTATATGGCTTTGAATTTGTTATTGGAGTTTGAAAATTTCTTTCGGGCCAAGGTACCTAAACGAACTTCAGGATTAACAGGTCATGAGTATGTTATGGAATTATTGAATGATCATGGTGGTCGATGTTTTGATGTATTACGCATGGATAGAGAAATTTTTATAAATCTTTGTCAAATATTGAGAGAACATTTATTGTTAGAAGACACACATACAATTTCAATTGAGGAATCAATGGCAATGTTTTTATTCATTATAGGACATAATATTCGTTATGCAGTGGTAGCTGAACGTTTTCAACATTCTGGCAAACAGTTTCAAGACATTTTAAGCTCGTATTGAGAGCAATATGTCGCCTTAGGAAAAATCTCATACGTCCACCACAAAGCAGTGATATGCCTTCTCATATACTCCATAGTTCCAAATATTATCCTTGGTTTCAGGTACTACTTTTCTCTGCTTGAAAAGTGTTAATTCATTTTATAACCCATTTTTATGTATTTTGTTTTAACTTAATTTATCGTAAAAATGCATTAGAGTAATTAATGGCACATATGTAAGTGCTTTTGCACTAGCTAGCAAAAAACTCCTTATAGAGGAAGAAAGGCTATTGTGACACAAAATGTTATGTGTGCTTACTCATTTGATATGATTTTTACTTTCTTTTATGCGGGATGGGAGGGTACAGCAAATGACTTGAGGGTTTTTCTTGATGAAATTAAAAGAGTTGTTGCACGATTCCCTGTACCAACTGATGGTAATACTTATGCCTTTCTAACATTAATAGTATTATATTACAAATTATTACCCAAATAAAATTTAATTAATATTTTGCAGGAAAATATAATGTAGTTGATTCTTGTTATCCATGCACGAAAGGATTTCTCCCTCCACATCGTGGTCAAAGATATCATCTGCAAGACTATAGGGGTAGCAATCGTCAACTGCGTGGTGCAAATGAGTTGTTAACTATCGACATTCATCACTTCATAATGTCATTGAGCATTACTTTAAAGTTCTAAAAACTCGTTTTCCTATTTTAAAGCTTATGCCTTCTTATAAGTTGACTAGACAACGACTCATAGTAATCGCTTGTTGTACGATTCATAATTTCATTCGTCAAAATGCATTAGATGATACTTTGTTATGCAATTTGGAGAAGAAGATGCTAATGTCGTTGATGGGAGGAATGGTAGCAATAACTGATATGGTATATTGAATCATCTCAACTTATCTGATGATGGTGCGACACAAATGATAACCTATAGAAATTACATGACGAATTCTATGCGAACATCATTTGCAGGCAATGATAGATGAAGCTTTGTCTCTTTAATTATTTAATATTTTTTTTTGGTATGTATAACTAAACTTAATGATTGTAGAAATAAAAGGGCATATGACATTTGAAGTAACTCTATTTAAATTAAATTAAGTCATATACTTCTCATGTTTTATTTATACTTGTGATATTGTATTTGTGCAATATTTATTAAGTTAAGAATACTAGCTTAAAAGTAATGCAACTCAAACACCTATTAATAAATATTGCATTAATAGACTTAGGAAAAATAAAATTTATTGCATTAGTAGTTAACATCTTAAAAATAAATAAATATAAGAGTGATGTGTAATATTGTTTATTTTCTTAGTTCAACAAAATTATTTTTAATAGATACAACCAAACAGATTTTTGAGTTTTTGTTCTTTGAACACTGTTTTATAAATTTTAATACCAAGCAGATTTTTAAATTGAAAAAACTGAAAACTATTTTTTGTTCTCAATTTTTGAAAACTGTTCTTGAAAATAATTTTGGGAGTGACAAACCAAGCAAGGCCCTAGTTTTGGGGTGAAGTATATGTGTATGTTCTTATTATTCTTGCAAGACATCCTATGATTGAATTATGACATGAAATGGGTGCAATGTATCATGACTTGTGATTGTGGATGCAAAATGTGACATATTTTGTATGAGTGTGGGGTGTGTCTCGGAGGTGGCTCATGACAAAGTAGTCAAGGAATATATCCTTGGAGGTTGAAAGTCCTCGAACTTACGCAAGAAAGTTGGTAACCACATGGGTTAGTAGCTTGTAATAACCATGAACTTAAAATATGATACTTCGGTATGTATCTTGTTGTTGTGTATGAGTGTGAACCAATTTTGAGGGCGCTAGAGTCTTATATGTAATTATGTGATTTACATGACTTGCGTGAATTTTTATTCGATTTTGGTTATGTCATATATTATAAATATGATGGAATGTGCTTTAAGCATGAATTGTGTTTATGTGATTGTCAAGTTAAAATTGATACATATGCCACGAATTGAATAAAAATGTGAACTTGTGATTAGAATGCTAGGAAGCATGACACATAGTTGTTGAAATATGATTTTGTGTTTATGCATTGAATATGAAATGTGGACTTGAATGAATTGCACAATACGTTGAACTTGAGCCGTTGAAATTGCCCATCCCCCTACACTAACACTTTCAGGGCATGGCAAGGAAGTTGATGGTGAGCAACCGTGATTAAAGCTTAGTGTTAGAAGAATATTTTTTTGGATCATATGTGTATAGACGTCCATACCGACTTGTGGCATGTGTACTAGCTTCTTAGATATGTTGTATTTGCATTTGATTTATCTTGATGTATGTAAATCTCAAATGTAATTGCCACATATAGCTTATGTCTAAACTTTGAGGAATCTAATGTATGGTGTATAGTTGAATCTCAATGTATATGTGTTGTGAGTTTGATCAATTAGATATTCAATTTACGTATTTAGACCATGTGAAGTATGTCTTGAATCATTTTAATGTTTCGCATAGTATAGGGGATGTATACATGTTGTGGATTGAGAATTTGATAGGTAGAATGTTGATTGTAGTCACTTAAAGGTTTTGAGGTTGTAACAGTTTGAGTGATTACGATGCATCGTAATCCCAATTGCGATACATCGTAACAAGGTGAGAATTTGGGTTGATTTCCAAAGCATTTCGCAACATGTATGATGCATCGTAACCAACATTACGATACATCGTAATGTGTGGTTAGGTGGGACATTGAGATAGAATTAAGTAATTAAGGGACGTCATGTAACAGAACCATTAGGGTTAGTTGAGTTTGCAATGTACGTGTATCATGCATGCATGTAATTTAAGCTTCCACGGTGATGTTCATAGATGGACATTCCATTAGGGCTTAATGGATGACGCCACCTCCAGTTTTCGGAAAATGAAAATTGGAGCGTGACAACATGGTATCAGAGTATGGTACCATAATGAGATTAGAGATGTGAGATGTATCAGAGTACAATTAGTGATGAGTAATCTTGATAGTTGATTTTCACCGTTCACCCCCATTTCCCTCGCTCTTCACCGGGTGTTGGAAATCAGGGCGTGACAAAATAATTTTAAAATTAAATTATTTTCTAAATAAATAATAGAAAAATAATTTAATAAACATTTTACTAAAATGACCTAGTTTGGTACAATAATCAAACATATTACATTGTATCAAGGAGATATTATTTTACTTTTATAAAGAGCATGAATTTTATCTTGAATATTTGTATTTCCACAACTAAAATATTTGTCACTCAATATATTGTGGTATTGATCATAAAAGATTTCAAACATTAGTAGGTCGGTGTCCAAACACTGAAACATTAGTCCACTAAACCCCACTTAATGACACCAAAATAGTGACCGTTATTTGTATAATGTGATATTATGGTGATTAGTTTAATACATTAATACATTGACTTATAGTCAACTACTTCAATGGTCGAGACAAACCATCCTACCTCATAGAGGTCAAGTGGGTTACAGTCTTATAAATAAAAGGGCCGAGCTCCCATCACTTATTACTACACTTAGGTCACCTATAATGCAATTTGAGAATTACAATGCATCTCATGTAAACTTATGAAAAATTCAATGTATGAATGTTTAATTTAATATTAAATTGTAATTATTAACAAACTGTCGAATTTATAAATAATTAATTAATTTTTAAGGCACATATTCCCAACAGTTACTTGTCAATATGACAAGTACACCAACAAGAAGAAGAAGACAAAAAATATATATATATATAGATGCTTATTCAAGTTTTACTTGTATTATTTTTTACACCCTAACCCACAAATCTCAAGACCTTGTCTAGCTCTTATATTATGTTAATCACACTATTCTAAAAACTTAAGCTATTAGAGATGGTATAACTTTAATAGTTAAATTCTTCAACATGCCTCCTCACATGTGGGCTTCTTTTGGCCCAACACATGAGGGTGTAACTTTCTTTAACACATTCTCTCACGTGTAGCCTACTTTTGGTCTAAGCGGAAGCGCGAAAGCGGCAAAATTTAAAAATTGGTCAGAGTGAGATCGCCTCCAAAGCGTTTATACACTTGTATGCTATTATATATGTGTATATGTATAAAATGTTTTCAAAATACAAAAAATTATAGTATATTTTTTATTTTAAAAAAAATGTAACTTGAGAAATCTATATATTTATTCTAGATTCTTAAAGAGATATTGTTTAAATGTTTGTACATGAAAGAATTCTAAAATAATAAATTTCTTAACGAAATAAAGTAAAACTAAAAAGTATCGATATAATTTGTTTCAAGAAAGCGTAAACGTATTTCAATTTTAATTATTGAAATGACAATTATGTTACCTGGATACAATGTTAACCACCATTTCCACTAAAAGTTTAAACTATTAGAATGAAAAATGAAAGTGTAGTATTGGTTTCTTACCATCGGTCAACAAGTTCACCCTAACAACTAGGGGTGGTAAATTGGGTGCAAACTCGTTAATCCGCACATATCGGTCCACTTTTTAATAGATATGGATGAACTATTTTAAAATACAGGTCAAAAATGAATTGAAAAAATCAAACTCATTTTTATAGAGGTTTGTTTAGATAGGTTGAATATGGTTTCACCCATGATACAAGAGACCCAAAAATATTCTAGAAAAGAAAAAATTTATATGGTATATTAGGTGAGTAGAAGTCTCTCACTTATATCACAATCTTCTCTTTTGGGATCTCTATCCACTCTCTTTCTAAAATTCTCTCTCTGATCACAAACGTCTCTCTCTCTCTTTAAAAGATTCCCTCTGTCACAACTCACTCTAACTATATATATATATATATATATATATCATCTCTTTCTCTCTCTTCGGCTCTCTCCCAATATCTATTTCTATGAGATTCCTCATGTGTGTGTGTATATAACGATCGTTCTAAAACCAATATGGAATTCCTACAAATGATTGAAATACCATTCGAGTTACAACTCAGATAAAACAGACCTAAACAGAATTTTTTACTGAACCTCAATAAGAAAACATTTCGAATTACAACATCGTATTTGCCATTATTTTCAATCACATTATTGAACCCTAACAACTCGAAAATTAGAATATGCTGAATATATATATATATATATATATATATATATATATATATATATGAAAATGTACAAAAATGGACGAAGCCCACACAGCCTCAAAAGGCCTGACAAAAGCCTATCGAAAACTACGCAAGAGGCCCAACTTAGCAAGAAACAAAGGAAGACCAAACCCAATTGACATCATCCCTCATAACAGGACCAGCACTCGTTAATGACTGATCTGTTTCATATATAAATGGATTGTAACAACTAGAACCCTAACAATGAATCACTCCTTGGGATAAAACAGTTCAGTGAACAAAAGCTTTATTCAGTGTAATGCTTATATATAGACAGGTTACCACCATAGACAGGTAAAATTTTGCTCGAAGTACAAGGAGAAAATAGGCAGCAACCTTTGCATAAAAAACTATAACTAATACAATGCATCTGTTATTTTCCCCTGAAATGAGAAACAAAGGGATCTTCATGGTCACAACTAATTCTTTCCTATAACTGATGATCAAGGGTTCTCCTTTTGTAACTTCTGTTTAAACTTGCAATGAAGGCACTCAGACTGCCATTAGCAGCACAAACACTAATCTAATAACCTAGATAATCACACAACAAATTCGTACTGTAAACTTTGAAAGGAAATGCTTGTTGGAAGCAGGGAATCATTGTGCCTGCTGTTATCTGGAAACTCATCACTTGGTGTAGAGAACATCTTCCCATGGGTGACGGTATAGTGGCTGCTTCAATCTCTTCTGGTCAAAGGTATGCCTGAAAATTTCACAAAAGAACAAATCAAGCAAATGGAACATCACAGAAACAATAAGAAACATGCACATATTTGCAGCTCTCTCTTTCTCCCTCCCCACTTGGGGATTTATCTGACCAGAACTGGATCTGGTAAATATCATAGACATCATCAAATCAATGATGAACATGAAAACTTTTCAGTTTCAACATTTAAATGGATGATGAAGGCATTTTATGTTCAAAAACTCTGGTTGTGGTAAAACAGAGCTGAACAGAGTAAAGATATGGACATTTTGAAGAGTAACCCAACTCACCCGATCAGACCAATGGAGCGAGCCAACACAAAGAGCCCATTCAGATAACCGATCTCAACAATCTCATCAATCTCTTGCTTGGTGAACATACCACTGCCAGCAAGGAGATCCAAGAATAAGGACCCGATTGCACCATCTACATTAAGGACCAGGTTATTTGCTTTGGAGAGAGTGTAAGTTTCAACTTGAACAGCATATTCCATGTACTTCACAGAAGGGAAATGAGTGCGTGCAAAAAGTTGTAGCAGCTCAACCCTTTTATCTCTGTTGTCCCCTCTCTTGATCCTTTTCCACAAGAAGCAAAATAGTTGAGTGGAAGCAATTGAAAACAGGGAAAACATATTGAATTGTGAACTTCAAACTATAAAATGCAGGTTCTTTCTTTAAGCGCACAACTTGAAAAAAACACTGACAAGTTAAGAAGCCGATACCTGTGTCCAATTCCTGGCACACGAATACCCTTCTTTTTCATACTTTCCACAAACTCGTAAGGAGTAAGACCCTGCCAACACACAACATGGTGACATATTAGAATTTACAAATGATCTGAATAGCCAGACAGCAAGTCTTATTCAACCAGGTAATTATCAGGAGAACTCACCCTGTCATAAGCATCTTTGAAGTATCGAGCCGCATCATCAATAGCCCCACCGAATCGGGGACCAATTGTCAGCAGACCTGATCCAGAATATCATTCACTACACTTGTCCCATACAAATTTAGCCCACCAGGCGACCCAGTGGGGAACCCGTTCATTTGGGCAATAAGTGAACAGAGAAATCAAAGCATCTTATCATTCAATTAAAGAAGCCATCAGATGGGGACTATTTACCTGAAACAAGGCAGGACACCAGGTCCTTTCCTGCTCTTGCAGTTACTATGGTGTTGTGAGCACCAGAGACGCAGGGACCATGATCAGCACATAGCATAATGCAAATCTGATTACAAGGAGAGAACTTTTTTTAGAAAAAAACTAGACAAGATATAATTTGCTTTCTGAAGGAACCATTATAATAATTTCAAAAAATGCAAAAGCAAACCAGAAAAAGAAATCTAAACAGAGCAAGAGTTTCTATTTCATAATTATTTTTGAACTGAACAAAATTATAAATAAATACATGTTTATTAATGGAAGACAAGGATCAGTGATAAGGAACCAACTTCAATAAAATGTGTGCAGTAACGAGGAAGGCTGCGTTTAAACCACAATAGGGAGATAACATCACCAACACCAAAACCCTGTTCAACAATGGAGGACATGGGGACGCCAGCATAGCATGGCTCTTCACCTGCAATTCAGATCAAAGACTTAGCACAGTTGAAATCCTGTTTAAAGCTGAATGTCTGGTCTACGCCCAGTTCATCCTAGCAGCACCCCTGCTTGACAAGACTAACTTAATTCCTTTTCAAGCTATCAAACACCTAAATGCTAATTGAATATATATATATATATATACACACACACACATATTGACAGGTCCAACTTATACCTCTGTCATCAGAGATGGTGGAAATAATATGAGTTGGAGCCCGGACTTTTCCACTCTTAATGGCAGTGCTAAGATCTTCGGGGATTTGTGGAGGCTTGACTTCCTTCACAGGAGTAATCTTGTTCTCTTCAACCTATGTGGAACATGATCAAACACATTTAGATTAACCAGTAGTGGAGTACAAGAACCCCGTCTGTCTGTCTTAACGAAAAATAGAAACTAGCTAATCTTGGATGTTAATTAAAGGGCTTGTAGAGCCTTGCATCAGATTGGATGAGTTATGTGTAGGTACTGCATGATGGTCGAAAAATGCAATAAATTACCAGTTTCTCAAATGCTTCCTTAATTGCAACTTCAAATGCTTCAAATGAAGTAGGAACAACAGCTCCAGCATCCCTAAGTGCTTGATTCTTTGCTTGTGCAGACTCCATCTCACCACCACTCTTGGCTCCCTGATTTAGAAAACATTAAGCAAAATTATGGATATTGGCTGTATTATGGTAATTAGGGATACTGCCCACGACACCCACACACACACACAAAAAAAGTCAATCTACGAAAATCCAGGCAGTAGCTCACCGCGTGACCAAATTGTACTTCTGACTTAAAGAGCCGTGCACAGGTTCCACTGACCCAAGCAACCACTGGTTTATTAATTTTACCCTGTTTCAGGGCTTCAACTAGGGAATACTCATCTCGCCCACCAAGTTCCCCAAGTACAACAATCATTTTCACCTGGATTAGACCAAAAAATCAGGTTAAATAAAGAGGCTAAAATGCAAGGGAAAGTTGAATAGGATTAGGAGAAACCAATCACAATGCCAAAATTTCTCATGATGATTCACAGCATATGAAGAAACAACAAAGCATTCATGTAACTGAAATACGCATGTAAAGATATATGGTAGAAGTGACTGTGATAGGGTTAGTAATCAGAGTGTAAAGGAGAAATTAACAGTGACGCCTATTAATGATAAAATAAGAGAAAGTAGACTTAGGTGGTATGACACATACAATGAAGACCTATAGATATATCGGTAAGAAGACAAAGATGACTTTGCATAAAAAGTTGAGAGGCTGACCAAAACTAAAATGGGAGGAAATTATTAGAAAATTAGAAATGATATTAAGAAAGTTAAATATAATAGGGGAAATGACCGGTGATAGAAAAGAATGAAAAAATAGAATTCATATGGATTTCATATGAGATTAAGACAAGGATGATGATGATGATGATGATGATTCAACCCATTTGAGGGTTTCAAAGGCGGATGCTTCAGTTCGAGAAGTCTAGGATTTGAAAACTTTGATGAATATACAAATGCATTTAAATGAAATGCAATTTTACATCCCACAGTGAACTCACTGAACTGAGCTCCAAATTAGGAATTTCGGTCTCACTTCCCGGTAATATTTAAGTTTGAGGTAAACAATAGGGAATTAAGAAATTGGTATAGAAATCAAGATGCCTATATATATCTCCGCACTCTAATGCTCCACATGGCAATTATATGACATAGAAAATTCACAAGAAAATATGGAATGGGGATAATTGAATGTTTCAACTCTCATATTTTAAGGTGGCACCTTATGATGGTCTCATCATCATCCTTGCCTTAATCCCATATGAATGGGGTCGGCTGCATGATTTCTCTTGTTCCATTCTTTTCTACTACATGCCATCTCACCTATTATGGTAACACAAACCTTCTATATAATAGACACCTTAGGGAAGTGGCAGATTGAGACTATTTTAATGATGTGTGGTTGAGGGGAGCATGCAGGAATAGTTACTCAATAAATTGATGCATATTATGTAGATAGCTTCCTAGTGAAAAGAAAAACTAGACAAGCAAAATGTAACTCTGACAGGAACCTGAAAGGAAGTGAGTATAAACAGTAATATACCTGTGGAATGTTGTTAAACCGCAGAACATGATCAGAAAGGGTGGAGCCCGGGAACACATCTCCTCCAATCGCAATACCTAAAGAAGTCACAAAATAACATCAAAATTTTATTTAGACCTAATTGTTCATGACATTGACACATCCAATGCACAAAAATAGCTAAATAAAAAAGGCAGCATGTATGGGTGGATACCTTCATAGATTCCATCTGTTACACGAGCAATTGTATTATATAGTTCATTAGACATGCCACCCTGTAATTGAAGAGAAAAATTATTATTTCTTGCAACCATAAACAAGCATCTTTGATTACTAGTCTGCCACATGACACTCCTTCCAAAGGCAATTCTAAAATATCTATTAAAAATTTTGTAAGACATTCTTTTGAAGGCAGGATATGACTAGTCAGTGGAGCATATTACATATTAACATAAATATATATACATATGTGTGTATCTGTGTGTCTCTATATAAAAGAGAGATGCTCTGGAATAATTACGCACAGATTTAGAGACAAATCCAACAGATCCAGGCCTGTACAGCTTGCAGTGAATTATATTGTCTATTGTTCCAGCAGTATCACCAATCTTAAAAGCTCCAGCTTGAATACCTCCAACAGTAGCTGGGCCGATAACAACCTGCAAACATCATTAACATTTATATTAGATGTTAAACCAGACAAAATACAGAATCCTGAAGGAAGAATAAGTACACGAACAAAAGCTCAAGTGATGGCTGTATGTTCCATATATAAATTGACTGCATGGTCATTCTCATCAACTAATTAATCCATAAAAAAAGACCATCACCCAATTTGGTCCCACTAACTTAGTATGCTTGGAGAAGCTGACTGGAGACAAACCTAACATTTAACATTATTTGCAGAAAATGACTACTCATAGACTCAAATTATTTCTTTTACCTTATTATTTGCCCTTGCATAACCAATCAACTCCTTGGTGTCCGACTCAGGAACACCTTCAGCTATTATAGCCACAACTCTAATGGTCGGCTGTTTGAGAGCAGCCTTGGATGAAGCAGCAGCACTGCAAAAATAATTATAATGTATTGAATATGGAGTATATAAAGTACTTCAGCACTCCAGAATATAATAAAACAAACGAGGACGGACCTTCTGAATGATGCAAAGTTTATGAAAACATCAGCAGTTGGATGTGCAGCACAAGCAGCTTCAATGCTGCAAAACAAAAAGGGATCCAAATGAAGGTAAGAATTTAAGCTCTGGAAAGCACAATTCCAAAACCACGTTAGTGAATATGAGAACATTTTCAATATATTAGCAGTTAAGTACTAGAACAAAAAAGTAGAGAATTTTTATGTTTTGGATCCAGATGAAGTTACCTAGTTAGCAGTTTTATATGTAATCAGTTGTGCTTAACTAGGTCTGCAAACTGTGCAAGATTTTTATCAATGGTACTTAACTAGGTCTGCAAACTGTGCAAGATTTTTACAGTGTATTCTTCAATAAAAATATTAAGATGGATCATGGATTACATTTTAGCCTATGTCTAATAACAAACATGTCAAATACATAATTAAGCATGTATCTGTTGTTTATTGAACAGAATGTCCAGTTTGCACCATGTAAGCTTTTGTGAACGTAGCCCAGTTCGCAGCTTTCTAGAATAATCAACCAAAACCAAGTAAACCTCGGTAATGAGAAGATCTTTAACTAAAAAAATTTCCCACGTGCAAACATCTAGTAAACTATTTGCAAAAATTAATAATTTCAGCACAAAAATTTACTAATAATCTAATCAATACCAATTTATCTTTGGATGTACTGGATACTGGTATAACAAATTGTTTAAAAAATTACTGTTATCATAACTTGATTATGATCATTCTGAATGCCAGACAAACCTCAATGAAAAATAAACCTCTTTTCTAGAAGCATTTTTTAATTTTTAGTATCCTTTTCAAAATAAAATTTCTGAATGGAAAGGTGAATAAATATATGAGACAGACAGGGGAGCAAGAGAGAGAGAGAGAGTAAACACACGTTGAATGAACTGGGATGGCAATTTCCTCCTGGCCGAAAAATAGTTTCTGAAATCCTTCAGCACCAGGTTGTATGATTCCAGCAACTGAAGGAGTTTCCCTTCCTGGAAATAGAGTAAACAAGTGTATGTTAACAGTTAAACAATTGACAATGACAAAAATGCATATTAAGCACTAATATTAGTATGCACTGACTATTGTCATCAACAACAGCAAGGGAAGCTATACATACCGCAAAGAAAATCAAAATCAAGCATCCGTTGGATGGGTAGCTGTTTGTAATTATAGAATAATGCTTGTGTAGTCTTGGAGAATAGTTGTCCAGTAGCCATGGTGTAGGCCTAAAGAGACCTGTAGGTACAATATTAGCATATGACTTTCACATATTGCAAGAAAACAGAGTGAACTTAAAGATACTACCGAAGGACCATGTATAACACACATAAAAGCTAAGTGAGTGCAGCATAATTCAACGGAATTTTAAAAGAAGTTTGTGCATAATCTCCCATAATAAATATTCTAAGGCTATTAAATTTTTTTAAATCCCACTTTTCCCAGCACAAGCTTGGTTGGTTTGATTGCATCTATTTGGTAAATGATGTGTCATTTAAGGAAAATATATATATATTAAGACAAGCACATGAACTTATTATATGATCCCAGCACAAGACCACTGTACATGAGCAAGTCTACTGCAAATCAATGGGAAGCTCGGGGAAAAAAATTGTTAATCTTTAAGGTTTGGAGACTAGTAGAAGTGAAAAAAGAAAAAAAAAATGCAAAACTTATAAGGTTCGGCAACTTAGTAAGAAGAAAAATGGGGACTTGACCACCAAAGTCATTTATGATCAGACCCTCTTTCCTCCGAAGAATGCATCACAATTACTCAAGCTTCATTGTCACAATTCATAAATTTAGAACCAGTATCAATAAAAGAGTAGTAGCGATGTATCAACTAAAATTTAACTCAAATTTTCAAAATTCAACGAAGTAGATCTACAGAATTAACAATCCTAATCAATTCAATTAAATACAAAGAAGAATAATGAATGATTGTTCAAATAGTGTATAAGCGAAACACACTGAAATCAAAACAATAACCCACCAGATCTTACTGTGTATAAACAGATTCACAGGAAACAATATCAATATCAGGCCAAATCCATATAATGTGCTTATCAGAAATTCAGTCTCAATCCCCAAACGCAAAGAACATCTTTTTACCATTACGACTAGATCTGACCCTAATCTAACTAAAATTTATAACCTTCAAGTGCCACAGAAAACAACAAATCAAAGCATATCGCCTTAAAAACATCAGAAAATGCATAGCCGGACAGAGATCCAACATTTCAAGAATTCGCGATGCAGACATTAACCCGAATAATTAACCGCAATAAACGACGAAAAGAAGAGATATAAAATTCAACAGTTACAAAATTCGTTCCTATAATAAATGTATATATACACATTTACATACATATATGTGTATATATAGACGTTTGAATACAGAGAGATAAAAGGATCATTGTTTGGTACAATGGAAAAACTTACGCTCTCAAGTGGGAGAATTCGAGCTGAGTCTGAGTACAGTTAATTTTCTGTACCCAGTTCGTTCCTCCACAGACCCTTGATTAGAGTTGGAACTCTGTACGGGTATGTGTGTGTATATATATATCGAACTGTGTATGAAGTGAGAAACAAATGCAATAATATAGGAAGGGTAGGGGGAGGGGCTTATATAGAGAGAGACAGTGATGAGAGAACAACTAACAAGAGAGAGAATGGGAAGAGAGAGAAAGAGAGATGATCACGTGGCGTGTGGTAGTTAGCTCACTACTGGTTTTGTTAGCATACAGAAGTAGAAATTTTACCAGTATGTTTAGAGAGAGAAAGAGAAGAAAGAGAGAGAGAGAGCGCCAGCCAGGGGTAGGTGGTGGACCGGCAAGGTTGGCTTGACTCCCAAATACATTATTTACACAATCACACGAGTCAAACAGTAATAAACCCTTCAAATTTAAACATAGTAGACAACTCGTGAAGTTCAAATATAATCCAAAAAAATAATAATTTCCGAAATATATATATATATATATATATATATATATATATATGTATATATATAATTAAAAAAAATCATTTATGAAATAAGTTATATATGAAATTATGAATGTCTCCATTATTTAGTCAGTCAAGTTGTTCGACTTGAATAACAATTTTCTTTGTATATAAAAAATAAAAAAAACTTGCCACTACTCATATTTTATAAAAAAAAAATTGTAATTTGTCAACAATAGTTAATTTTTGTATTATCATATTGTCGATATTAAAGTAAAAAACATTAAGATGATTTTAGAGGAATAAACTCAATTGCAAATGATATTTTAAAGTTAAAGAATGCCAACTTGGACAAACATATTATATATAAAATAATTGGAGCCTATAATTTGTTGCTAAGTATTTATTGGTTTGTTATCTTTTTGGTCTTAAAGATATACAGGGAAAGTATTAACTCTACTGTTACAAGAGATATAAATATTTAAACTTTTGCTAATTTGTTATTAACAGAGACATCAAATATGTATTGAAAAATGGTTATGCTACTTAGACTGAAATTTTTACATTTATTGAATGTCTGTGGTACATTCCACCATATGTACTCACCACATGTTGATGGATAAAAAAATTTATGTCTTACAATTCTGTCTAACACTTCTGTCTAATATTATTTTTCAATAGACAATTTCATTCCCATGTGACTTGAATTGATAATATAACCCAAAACTTAGATTCTATGGTTTCAAACACATGGTTCCTCTAATTGTGGAAATGTGAGACTTTGTTGATAAGCGATAATAAATTCGGCAATTCGCAAAAAAATTCCCAAACAAAATAGAGAAAATACAAGTGAGTCAATCTTCTTACAATAAAAATAAAAAAAAATCGTAAATTCTAGTTTTTTCTTTAAATGACCATGTTATCAATTTTCAATAATATCATTAATTCATACATTTTGATAAATATGAGGAATTGTATATTTTTGCGGAACTTTACCCTTTATAATTTGTAATTGTATATTTTTGTAAAACTTTATCCTTTATAATTTGTAATTATATATTTTTGTAATTATCATAGTATATAATATGAGGAATAGGTGGTTTGCGAGTTATTTCGTTTCTCTATCATTGTTTTATCATTTTATCACTTATGATAATCGCAATTTTTAGTATATATTTTTTCTCTCACTATTTGACATTCCTTTTTATAATTTTTATTTATTTATTTGAAGCAGTGAACATAAATTTTATTTATAGTCTAAGAAGTTATTAAATATTTTTCTCAAATAAAAAAATAATATTTCAATATTAGAGGATAAATAAAATTTCTTTATAGAAAATTAAAAATGAACAGAAATATTCAATAAATTGTAAAAATATAAAATTACAAACTATAAAGGATAAAGTTTGAGAGATTTAGAATTAATATGAAAATATTTATCAAAATGTATGAATTAAGGAAAATGCTTAGGCATCGTTTGGATTGAACGATTTGGAAGGATAAGGAGAGAAAAGAAGGAGATGATAGTGTGTTTTGTGTTTGGGTACTTTAAATGGAGAGGATTAGGAGAGATCTGGAGTCTTAAAAATGAGAAGATGGGGAAGGAAATGATAGTGGGTTAAGTAGTACTTTCATAATCTCGAAATTGCCCTCAACAATTAGAAAGAGAAAATTAGGCCTTGCTTAGTTTGTCACTCCCAAAACAGTTTTCTGTTTTAGGAGTGACAAAAACACACAAAACAAATTTTTGTACTGCTTAGTAGTGTTTTCCAAGAACAATTTTTTGAAAATTGAGTTAATTAAGTATAGGTTTTAAGAGAACAATAAAAATGTGTTTTGGGTGTTTTTGGAGACAAGGGGAAAACACTGAGTTACACGGAGTTGACTTTAAAATAGTACGACTAATAACGTAACCCTACTTTTATTATTATTTGCTTGATCTCCATGGTTAGGTCATGTTTTTGTTGATTTTGTTACAGATCTAATTTAGTGTTTGGGTCATTTTTTTAGTTATTATTTGCTTGATCTCCATGGTTAGGTCATGTTTTATTGATTTTGTTATGGATCTATTTGTTTGTTTATTAAAAAAGTATAGATCTTGTATTATGGGGTGGTCTATGCTTTATCTCTCTCTTAATTTAAGGAATTCATCTCTGTTTTGGGTTTGCCATTTTTTTCAATGTCTTGTTAATTTAGCTTTGTTTGTGTGTAATTTTAATTTTTTTCAATGTCTTGTAAAAGAGAAGAGTAAGGGGTTGAATTTAAAAGAAGTGCTTGCTGAAATTTTTGGACAAAGGCAAACTAAATTCAGTGAATTTTGCTTACTTATAAAACAAAAGAACTTCAAGCTAGAATGACTGTGTTAACTTGTGTAATTGGTTATCCAATTTTAATTATGTATCTATCTTGGAATTTGCACTTGATACTAGTACATTGTTGAATAGAAGATTTGACTTATGAGCATACATAGAACCTTAGCATAATTATGCATTACTATTATAGTTCATGTAATTATACTCAACCACATAACCAGAAAATTGTGCTAGAATATCAAAAAGTGGGATTTTTCTTTTCTTTCCGTTAATAAGAAAAGAAAGATAAGAGAGAACAATTGAATCTTATAAATATGATATCTTTATCCTTATTTACTTCATTGATTAAGATGCAATTTGTACTCGTTCTTAACCAATGGCCCGGTTGTGTTTCTTAAAACTGCTTTCAGATAATTCCATTTTCGTCATGTCTGTCGTTGGCTAATTTAATGGTAGTGCAGAACATTATTCAATTTATCTTATGTTCCTTTGATTTTATTGCTCCTGTTTGTTCGAGTGTTTCATGCCAAAGTTCAAGGTAGTCCCCGTATAGGCAGTATGTCTCCATAATATAAGTTTAGTTAATGACTTTAAATAGTTTATTTTTATGAATATTGAATTATACACCCACACACAGAGGTTAACTAGTTCATTTGTATGAACATTGAATTACAAGTGTGTGTGTGTTCTATGAATATTGAATCACAAAA
Organism: Cornus controversa; assembly: GCA_026545225.1. Taxonomy (NCBI): domain Eukaryota; kingdom Viridiplantae; phylum Streptophyta; class Magnoliopsida; order Cornales; family Cornaceae; genus Cornus; species Cornus controversa. The sequence continues at coordinate 5,443,673 of CM048849.1, forward strand.
CAGAGAGAGTTTCCAGTATTATTTTTCTTCCCTAGAAATAGTATATCAGAATTGGATATTGCAGGCAGGCAGTTGAAATAAAATTCCCTTTAGAGATTTATGTATGTTCGAGGGTATTTTTTATTTAATGTCATATAGATTTATGCATGTTTTATTGAATTCTGATTCTGGAAATTAGATGGCTTCCGAAATTTTTGATGGTGAGGAGTCAGCTCTATGGCCTTCACAATTGAAAAAAAGTTTTATTGACGTAATGGTTGATGAGGTTAACAAGGGGAATATGCCATATAGGATATTCATTGCTAAGTGTTGGAAACAAATCAGGGAGGAATTTCAAAAAAGGAATACTCACAATTACACTGTGAAACAGTTAAAACAAAAATAAATCGACTACGCATAAAGCATCGTGAGTTTTCAACTCTATTGAACGAGCCGACTGGATTTGGTTGGAATTCAGAAACAAATACTGTCTACAGATGAAGAAAGTTGACAAAGATATTTGTGGGTAAAACATAAATTAAATTCATTCTTTTACAATAATTAGTCAAAAAAATTTAGTATGTTTATTTATACTATATTATTTTCTTTAACAGATTCATCCTTATGCTAAATTTTTTCAGAGAAAATGTTGTGAGAATTACAGATTATTGAGAGTCATTTTTAATAGGTCGACTGCTACTGGGCAGCTTCATTTTGCATCCACTCAAGATCCACCTAATACAGACGAAGAGCGAGAGTTGGAGGAAGAGTTTCTCAATGTAGGTGTTCATGTTAATTAAACCAATGAGGGGCAAGATGATTCAGAAAATGTTATAGCTGAAGGCATCAATCGTTGTCATCGTCGTAACTCCACACCTGTTGATCGGCACGGGAAAAAATAGTCTAAAAAAGATTCAATGGTTGATGCTATTTATTAGTTTCTTTGCCGAGGCTTCTAAAGTAAGGGCTGAAGCTCCTAAAGTAAGGACAGAAGCTTATGAAGCTAAGGCAGAGAGGTATAATAAAATGACATCAAATCAAGAGGCAACTAGCTCACCACCTAAAAATCAACATTCTCTTTCTCGATGCATTGAAATCCTTAATTCAATTGATGGGATAAATGATGAAATATATTTGAAGGCTGGAGAAAAGTTCAAGGAAAAGCACTATAGAGAATTATTCATTAACATGGCTATTTCTAGGAAGCATGCTTGATTGAACAACTTGTAGATGACAAGGACTTATTTGGATGGTTACTTTTTAGTATGGTTTTGTTTGTGGATGCATGTAAAAAATATTTGGTTTTATGTATTGTTGAACTATTTTTATTTTCATGCATGTGACCTTACGTTATATTTTTGTGTGCATAATTTATTATGTTTTATGTTATGAAAATTTTAGTGCAATTTACCTTGATTTCTTATATAATTAATGTTTGATGGTGATGATAAATTTAGTTGATTAATTTTATTGATGAAATAATTTATACTGATTATTGAAAATTTGTTCAAGTTCTTGGAAAAGCAAGATGGAAGACACATATATGAGTGACACATCGTCATCATCGTCTAGTGATTCAAAAGAAGAAGATCTTGATGAATTCTTAGATTATATGACTGTGAATTTGTTATTGGAGTTTGAAAATTCCTTTAAGGCCAAGGAACCTAAACGAACTTTAGGATTAACAAGTCATAAGTATGTTATAGAATTATTGAATGATCATGTTGGTCAATGTTTTGATATATTACGCATGGATAGAGAAGTTTTTATAAATCTTTGTCGAATATTGAAAGAACGTCAATTGTTGGAAGACACACATACAATTTCAATTGAGGAGTCAGTGGCAATATTTTTGTTCATTGTAAGACATAATATTCGTTATGTAGTGGTAGCTTAACTTTTTCAACATTCTGACAAAACAGTTTCAAGACATTTTAAGTTCGTATTGAGAGCAATATGTCGCCCTAGAAAAAATCTCATACGTCCACCACAAAGCAGTGATGTGCCTTCTCATATACTCTATAGTTCCATATATTATCCTTGGTTTCAGATATTACTTTCCTTTGCTTGAAGTGCGTTAATTCATATTATAACCTCTTTTTATGTATTTTGTTTTAACTTAATTTATCGTAAAAATGCATTGAAGCAATTGATGGCACACATGTAAGTGCTTTTGGACTTGCTAACAAACAAACTTCTTATAGAGGAAGAAAGGCTATAGTGACACAAAATGTTATGTGTGCTTGTTCATTTGATATGATTTTTATTTTCGGTTATGCAGGTTGGGAGGGTACGGCAAATGATTCGAGGGTTTTTCTTGATGCAATTACAAGAGCTGTTGCACGATTTCCTGTATCAACTGATGGTAATACTTATGCCTTTATAATATTAATAGTATCATATCACAAATTATTACCCGAATAAAATTTAAATAATATTTTGCAGAAAAATATTATGTAGTTGATTCTGGTTATCTATGCATGAAAGGATTTCTTCCTCCACATCGTGCTCAAAGATATCATCTACAAGACTATAGGGGTAGTAATCGTCAACCGCGTGGTGCAAATGAGTTGTTTAATTATCGACATTCATCACTTTGTAATGTCATTGAGAATTGCTTTAAAGTTCTAAAAGCTCGTTTTCCTATTTTAAAGCTTATTCCTTCTTATAAGTTGACTAGACAATAACTCATAGTAATCGCTTGTTGTACGATTCATAATTTCATTCGTCAAAATGCATTAGATGATACTTTTTTTATGCAGTTTGGAGAAGAAGATGTTAATGTTGTTGATGGGAGGAATGGTAGCAATAGCTGATATGGTATATTGAATTGTCTTAACTTATTTGATGATGGTGTGATACAAATAGCAGCCTATAGAAATCACATGACGAATTCCATGCGGGCATCATTCGCAGACAATGATAGATGAAGCTTTGTCTCTTTAATTATTGAATAATTTATTTTGGTATGTATAACTAAACTTAATGATTGTAGAACTAAAAGTGCATATGACATTTGAAGTAACTCTATTTAAATTAAATTAAGTTAAGTACTTCTCATGTTTTATTTATACTTGTGATATTATATTTGTGCAATATTTATTAAGTTAAGAATACTAGCTCAAAAGTAATGCAACTCGAACACCTATTAATAAATATTGCATTAGTAAACTTAGGAAAAATAAAATTTATTGCATTAGTAGTTAACATCTTAAAAATAAATAAATAAAAGAATGATGTGCAATATTGTTTATTTTTTTAGTTTAGTAAAATTATTTTCAATAGATACAATCAAGCAGATTTTTGAGTTTTTGTTCTCTGAAAACTGTTTTATAAATTTTCATACCAAGCAGATTTTTAAACTAAAAAGGCTAAAAATTATTTTCTATTCTGATTCTTTGAAAACTGTTCTTGAAAATAATTTTGTGAGTTACAAATCAAGCAAGGCCTTATTATTCCACACATGTCTTATTAAATATAAAAGGGCATGATAGTAATTTGGTTGTTATCTTTTCTTTTCTTTTCTCTCCCTTATCTTATTCAAACAACAATATTATCATTTACTTCTTTTTCTCTCCTGTTTATCCAAACATTAATAGATGTTATTGATATCATCTCATTTTTTTTTCTTTTCTCTCATAACTAATGTTATCCTCTCTTTTCTATCCAAATGGAGCCTAAACGTCTCAAAAAGAGAATTTGTGATATAAATTTGGAATGGCATGGTTGGATATAAGGGCCCACCAAATGAAAACATGAATTTAAATTAGGGTTATATATATCTATCTTTAAAAACTTCAACTTAAATCTATAAATTTTATTCCATAGCTCTTAAATTAGGATTATATATATCCACCTTTGAAAATTAATGTGATATATACGAGTGAATCTTAAGACAAAGATAATGGTGAAAGACTATGATTATCAAAAAATCTCAATGTATTTGAGTTTTAGAGAAGGTGAGAAATTGCTTGCGAGTGTCAGCAAAGAATTACTAAATTTGAAACAAAGTTTTAATTCCTATGAACTCTTAATTCTTGTAGAATTACTTTGGTTGGAGAACTCTTAGACTTAGGCCATGTTTGGTACAATGGAAAAGAAAAGAAAGGATAATATTAGTAATGAGAGAAGAGAAAAGAAAAGAAAGAAAATGATAGTGTTAAACTTTTATCGTGTTTGGTTGATTTGTAAAGGAAAAGAAATGAAATGATAGTTACCATGTTTGGAAAAAGAAATGAAAGGAAACTATTTAAAAATTTTACCATTATATCCTTTTATATTTAAAAGAGCAAATTTTAGCTTTTATCAAAATAAGGGCAAAGTCGGCATTAACAAAATTTTATTAAAAAATGGTAGTCTTTCCTTCCATTTCCTCCCATTTTTGGAAGGATAACAAAAGCTACTATTCATCTTTAATTTCTTCATCCAAATCATTTCATTTCATTTCCTTTCTATTAAAAAATTCATATAAAAAAAAAACATATCCCTCCATTTCCTTCCCTTTCTTTTCCTTTCATTTCTTTCCAACCAAACTGGGCCTTAAGGAGACTTTCCAACAAAGGAAAAGATAGTATCATTTCTTAATTTTTGTGATACACATCTCAAAACAATTTCGAGACATGTAGTACTGCGCATGAATTAATGGTATTTATTAAAATTTGATAGGACAGTCATTCAAAGAAAAAAGTATGTTTTATTGAAGGGGTGCATTTTCATCATAATAACACTCTAATTGAGGGGGTTTGATGCCAAAAAAATAGATGAGTCGGGTTTTTTGCCAATAAATACTGTCTACCTTTTCATGAAGCAATATGCCTTTTTAGTGTTAAGATATTTACATTAGCGCCATCGACAAACAAATAAAATTAGAAAAAACTATATCCAAGTGACCAAAATTAAAAAGTAATTGCTTTAAAGTGACCCTAAAGATACAAAAAGATGAATATTCATCAATCTTAAAATTAAATTGCTCTTTAGCGACCACTTGAGGATAGTTTTGTCTTATGTAGTTTCTAAATATAATTAATTAATTAAACATATTAATCCTAATACTTCTCATGTTCTATTATGTATCTGACCTAATACATGATTAGAAACTGTAGTCATAATTATCTAACCTAATATATATATATATATATATATATATATATATATATATAAAGTTAGGGTTTTGATTGTATTTTATGGAGATACACTGTTGTGGTTGCTAGTTCAAAATTACAGAAATTCTTACTATATATTCATCATATTTAAAGGTTCAATTGAACAAGAGAAACTTAATAATGAATAAGTACCATATGAGGGAAAGTTAAAAAAATGTAATAATGGATAAGTAACATACGAGAGAAAGTTAAAAAAATGAATGATTTGGAGTCATATATAGAATCATAAATTTACCATATTTATATTATTAGTATTTGATATACACAGTATATCTAAGGGTGTGTATATGCAATGCATAAGGGTGTGTATATGCAATGCTTTCAATTGGGGAGAGAGAGACGAGGAAGGGTATTTTTGCAGTTGATTCTAAAATAGTCATTAAAGAGCACAGTTTTAGAATTGGTAACTATTCATCTTTTTGTAACTTTATGGTCACTATAGAACAATTATCTTTAATTTTGGTTACTTAAATCTAATTTTTTCATAAAATTATAGTAACTATTAAATATTTTTAATAATAATTTTTTTTATATTAATCTATATACTTATTATAATCATTTTCTATATACTTTTTTGAAATTTGTAATTAATTAGTATATAAAAATATTTTATGAATCTTATTTTCTAATTGAATTAAAGAACATATTTTTCTTTTATAATTGAAAAACACTTTATGGTCATATAGTTTTATTTGTGTGTTGATGACTCTAATATAAATATTTTAAAACTAGAGGTTGAGATTGTTTGATAAAAAAAGTAAGACATTTATGACAAACACATTAAATTTTTGTGAATGAAGCAAGTGTGGAACGACACTCGCTTAGGCAAGCGTCCTTAACACTCCTCGAATCATTTTTCCTAAAATGTTTTGCAGCTTTATAAACGTTTGATTGATACTTTATACTGTAAAAATTTTGAGAAAAATGAAAGTAACTTGTAATCCTGAACATAACTTACCCTATACTCATATATCCAAGCAAGAAACATGCACAGATAGTGCATGAGCATAAACATGATATCTATATATATATATATATATCGCAATCCATCTGCACTTCAATATAAAATCCATATGCTCTCCTATGCTCTCATCTATATACATGTTTTTTATAGTGTTTATTATGCATTTTATAAATAAATAAAAAAATGATAAATTATTTTCACAGTCGCCTTCAAAACAAATCAAAACTAGGTGTGAAAGTCGAAAGTAAAATGGTCTGCCAAAGTGCCAAAAAGGTCCTTTTCTTTTAGCCATCTTATAGGAATTTTGTGGAAATCTAGTACTTTGAAACCTAATTTGTTCCTTCATTCATATTCTTAATAGACAATCTGCATGCTTATATCTATATACATATATATATATATAGCTAAGCACATGCCATTGTTGAAAGGTTATGCAGATGGTTTCAGCCACTAACATGTATACTTTATTTTCAAATTGCATTTAATATCAATCCTCTGATGCCTAGTTCTTGATTCAAAGAAAGTGGCTTATTATGCATTGGTCAATAACAAATAGATTAGAAAAGAAAATTGTTAGCCATTGGTCCATTCTCTTCTACCCGTTTGATTAGATAGAAATTAATATTTGAAAGTGAAAGTAAAACAACATCGTATATATAATGGTCCACTCAAACAGAACCTTTGTTTCTCGAGAAAAAAGGAAAATAAAAAGAGAAGAAATACATAGCGCTTTCAAAATGCTAAAATCAGTAATTATTATGGGTATATATATTCAACTTGCATTTTTCTACCAAAGACGACTAACATTGGATATTATTTGTATACCAAGTGTCAATTTTCATATTTTGAACCCAACTTCTCACAATTCACACTCTTAACTTTCTATTTTAGCTATTGTTGGAGTTTTACTATTAAGAGTTTACTTTAATCATCACCAAATCAACATTTTGGTGAGATATTTACTTAGGAAAATGATAGAAAATCAATTTTTTTTTTGTTATGGTACCAATTATTGAGATAAACACTTTAAAAGAAAAATATATTTTTATCTGGGACCAACTAAGAATTTATGTTGGACACTACTCATCAAAGTCTAACAAAAAAATTATTAGTATATGTATATATATATATATATATATATATATATATAAGCATTTGACTTTCTTTTTCCACTTTACCTGCAGTATTCATTTGACTACGCTTGTCTTTGACATTGCAGTGCTCGAAAAAGGACCACTAGTGATTCTCCATGTGAAAACAAAAATTAGTACTGTCTTCCAAAAAAAAAAAAAAAAAAATTAGTACCAATCATGTGTAGTTGAAAGTCAACTAGATTGACATTGAAGTATTGGGTAAATGAGAAATGCTATATATATATATATATATATATATATATATATACACACACACACACGTGTGTGTGTGACAAAAATAAAAATTTTAGACAACATTTATCTCAAATACCATCTTTCTGTTTCAATTTGTTTAATTTAACAAAAAACTGTTTTAAAGTAACACCAAAAAATCATAACATAACACTTCTCTGGCATGTAGTTTAAAGCATGTACCCAATGCTTTAGCCTTTTAAAAAATTATTAAATATTAATAAAATTTTGTGTATGGTAGAATTTCAAATATAACAACTCACTATTTATTATTATTTATTAAAATAGTGTGAAATTTCTACGTATACCTATCCGCCTATAATTACTCGACAACATAATGTCAATATGCTTCAAATTAATATTACATTTTAGATATGACTAACATTTTTTTACTTCAACACACAAACACTCTCTCTCTCTAGTTGAGTTCTTTAATAAATAGGGTTGCTCATAGATTAAACTTGTGTCAAAAACAACTCTAACATCTTCTCAGGTTTGGTTAAACTAGCTCTAATACTCTCCTATTGCCAAAAATACTTTCAAATTCTCTCTTAATTAGATATTTGTTGAATAAATTATTATTTATGCTACGTAGCTCATTATTAGTCAAATTAATTTTTAATTACATAGTTTGTTATATTAATTATTATTTATGCAACATAGTTTATTGTTAGTTAGATATTTGTTGAAGAAAATGTTATTTATGCTACATAATTTATTTTTAGTTACATAGTTTCTTAAACAAATTACTATTTATGCAATAAAGTTTATTATTATTTACATTGTTTGTTACATAAATTATTATTTATGTAATATAGTTTATTATTAATTATATTTTGTTAAATAAATTGTTATTTATGGTACATAGTTTATTATTAAATATATTATTTTTTAAATAAATTATTATTTATGATACATAGTTTATATTTAATAATAAATTATTATTTAAGATACATAGTTTATAGAGAAAAAATCTGAAGGTCTTTTTGACAACATGGGGTGTTAGTGCTAGTTTAACCAAACTTCCGAGGGAGTGTTAGAGTTTTTTTTTATATAAGGTGTTTGAGCATTTTACCCTAATAAATAGGGGTGCACAAAGAACTTGTGGAACCAAAACGAAAATTGGAACGAGAACCGGAACTGTAACTGAACTGAATCGAACCGAACTGTTCATTACGGTTCCGTTTCTAAATTTTAGGAACCGTTTACTACGGTTCCGGTTCCAAGTCAAGGAATTAGAACTGGAACCGGAACCGTTAGAAAAAAAAAAAATAATATATAAATAAATAATAATAATTTCTAAGTTCTAGTGTTCTATATATATATATATATATATATATATATATATACCTTTTAAATTCTAGTGTTCTATATATATACAAAATATACAGTATATAAATAAATACATTTAACTATTAAGTTCTAATGTTATATATATATTTATATAATATAAGATATATAAATAAATATTAAATTTTTTTAATTTATTATTATAATTAGAGGTACACAAGTATGATTTTGTATCTTGATAATATTTAAAAAAATAAAAAATATTGACAAAAAACTGTTATAGAATTGGAACGAAACCAAACTTAATAATTTTGATTTCGATTATAAAATTAAAAAATCATTGAAAGGGATTCCGATTTCAAACCTACCAAAAATTATAAGAAATCGTGTACCGTGTGCAGCCTACTATTAAATCCTCCATCATTCTCTTTGTCTGGTGTGTTTTTGGTCAGTATAGGCTTTCATTTTTCTATTAACTCGTTTTGTGTACCTCTTTTTCTACTCTAAGCAATTCTCACGTTATATATATATATATATATATATATTTTCAATCATTTCACACTTGCAGTCTATGTACGTTAGAGTATTTGTTTAGCACTCCATGGCTGACCAAAGTCACGAGTCTGGCCTTTAATGGACTAGTGTTATACTTATATATATATATATATACAGTGTACGTGTGAAAAGCATTTATATATATTTTTTCCAGGCTACTTCAGATCCGAATTAGGTAACACTCATGATGTGCTAAAATGAGAGTTGTAATTCAACTTTGAGAGAGATAGCTTGTACGAAATCTATTATTTCTAGGATTGTAAATGAATATCAATAATTTATGCTGACTTGATGAAAGGTCTAAATCTCATGTATTTTGACTCCTCAACACATGCCTAGCGAATAGGTTTTCTTTTTTGTAATTTTAAAAAAGTTTATATTTATTAATTGATAAAATAAAACAATAAAATATATAAAACTAATAATAAATAAAACAATATGTTTCAATTGCACAATTTATATATATCACAAGCTAACTCTAAGAAATGTACAACTTAATTTTTTGAATTTGTCACAAATCGCGTCAAATTCATAACATTGTTCAAAAATGATCGGGGCAAGTAATTTGGATTCGATTTGACTTATCTTAGCCTTGCTTGTGTGGAAAAACCGAACTCATTTTATCTTTGTGAAAATTCAAACCTCTAAACCAAACGGCAAAGTCAGAAATAATTTTCAGTAGAGGTAACGTAACTTTTAATTAATAATAGAGTTATGTTATTTGGACTAATTCGGCTCAACCCAAATTCGGTGAAATTTTCATTAATAGTAATAATACTAATAATAATAAAAATAAAGTAAAGTATAGATTGATAATATTAGAAAAAAAGTTGTGGGTCTCTTTTGAATTTGGAGTTGGGACAAAATTTGGATGGAACCTCCCTAGCATTTCTTTAAACAAAATTTGAACTTGTGGTTGCTATTCAGGCCATCAATTACATTTATTGCTTGAATGAAATTGTTGGTTGTTCATTACTAATACTTGCCTTCCCTCAACATGTCCACTTAAAGTTGTACTGGATTTATACATCTCATTGTATTGTATTGTATTTGATACTTGCAAAGGGACCTTTTCGGAGATCAAAGGGAAAAATCTTGTCTCATCACCCAATAGTCCACTCGGGGCAGCACCCCTATGGGTCCGTTTGGTTATATTAAAATCAACAGTAGAAAGTGAGAGCGAAAGAAAATGAAGTGAACGAAAGAAAATAAACTTTCTAACATCTATTTGATTAGCAATAAAATTTTTGAAAAAAGTTGTGAAAAAGTATCATTTCATACGGGACTAGGACTTAAGGGGGCCAAGGGATTAGCTCACATCAAACCCAAGATTCTAATATCTTAACCCGCGTGAAACCCAAGTCTTGAGAAATTCATCGCACCTTAACCTTTCGGGTTGTTTCAAAATTTAATGACTTATTAATAAATTAACATTACAAAAAAAAAATGTTAGACTATATAATTATGTACACATGAGATAAAATAAAATCACTCATATCACATGACAAAAATCAACCAAACTATGTGTAATATACAAAAATCAACCAAATTATGTGTAATATGATCTTATGACAATAATTTATAATATATCATTCATTCGATGTTTCAAGATTGATAATATGTTTCAAAAAATTCATATAATAAAAACTATAAAGGAAGCGTGTCAAAGTTAAGTTAATACTCATAAACCATCTAATTTTAAGTTTATTTTACATAACCAACATATAACTTTAAATATATACAAATTAGAATATTTTCTTGTATTTCGGTTCCTCGAGTTAGTAAAACCTTAACTAAAATTTGCCCATACTTGTAAAATTTGTGAGTAAGATTCGAGTTGCTCGGATTAGGCCCACCCAACTCCCACCCTTAGCTTCATAGTTTGGATAGCATGAAAGTTAATAGAAAATATAACATTATACCTAAATTGTTATTGTTTTTATTAAATAGGACAATAGGTCTAAATATATTTATATTGAATAATTTTTTTTTTGTTTAAATAAAAGTAATATAATCTAAAGACATCTAAAGATATATAGACAGTTATACTTTTCTTATAAAACTTATGCATAACACATTTTATTCTAGATAGAAACAATTTGGAGTGTAATTGGAATTTTATATAACTTTTTCAAAAAAGCAAAATTTTATTGTGTTTTTAGTAAGAAAAATTTATGAAAAAGTTAGGCAGGCAATTTTCTAAAAAAAATTCATTTTCTTGCAATTTTCATCTAACCACGCGGAGCCTATGGTGAAAATATTGTTGGCGTTTTTGTGATTGAATTAGTCAAGTATATATAATTTATTGGATAATTATTTTTAAAGAAATTTGTTGACTGTTATGTAAATAAATATATTTCCTTATTGTCTGGTAGTGTAAGATTTTCTGACTCTAAAGTGTGAGAACGCGAGTCCAAACCCTTAGAGATCCCACCAAAAACTAGGTCAAAGGTGAGAAAAAAAAAAAATATATATATATATATATATATATACTAGGTGACAAAGTTGGGCAATGATAGCAAGAAAATTAGAATTTTGGGTTAACTTCAAAAGCCATAACTTCTTCCAATTACGGCAGAGCACCAAAAACTAACTCAAAGTTGGGTTTTACTTTTATTCATTTTCTTTCTTTTCTCTTGCTATTTCTACCTAACCAAACGAAACCGAGCCTAAGGTCTTGTACACTATCCAAATTCTCCTTCAAATTTTGGTATAACCTAACCTGTGTGTGCATATATATATCTTCACAACATCAAAGTCGTAATCTCAAGAAGTTCAATTTCGGTACAAAAGGTCAGGCAAAGCCCTAATTCAGCTGTATTTCATCATACAAGAGGTGAGTGGACGAAAGGGCTGGTCAAAAACTCAATATATAGGCAGTTTTTAATTTACAAGGGAACGAAAATTTGCCTCCTTTTGACATGCTAAAAACTTTACCGGTGGCTTGCTGCCATTTTAAAAATCTGTCAGAAAATGCTTCTGTCATAAAAAAATTTTGACAGTTTTGCTAAACTGCCAGTGAATACCGGCAGTTATAATAATTTGCCGAAAACGTAAACTTTCATCGACGATTTTTTCAGTGAGCAATTTCTTTATGAGATGTGTAGGAACGGCCAGTGATGATCATTTTACGGACAATTTTATGTAAACCGCATGTTGTAATCATTGGCGATTTTAGGAATTTCGTCTAAATTTATACTTTTACAAGCCGAAAAAAATTGCCAGTGAATATTGATAAAATCTTTTATAATTAATTTTTGGGATATCAATCGTTGATAGTTAATTTTTAAGATATCAGTGGCAGTTTCTACCACTAGCAAGCCAACTCCCTGTACATATAAATATCCATGCACATTACTCTCAAGGGATTGACTAAGTGGATAAATAACTTAACTCTAATGTTTAACGAGCATTAAGTTTAGGGATAAGTCCTCTTGAGTGTAAGCAATGCTTTGGGGTGGAACGTGTGTACCAACCAGAAAAAAAAAATATATCCATGCACATTATTTCTTTACAAACATGCATAACACCTTGCCAAATTTACTCTAAATTGCAATCCCATAATTAATTGGAAAAGCCAAAAGCTTCATTCCTAGTATTCAAATTCAAAGTAAATTTGACATTCGAATTCGTCTTATATTAATACAATAATAGTAATTGAAGGTGTTATAATATGTGCATAACACTCTTTTTAGGGACTTGACATCTTTCAATTACTCTAATCATTCACTTTAACATTCTCATTTTTGTTACATGAATGTGTTGTTCTTGTCTCTTTTGCTAGTGCCCAACACTCCACCCCATAAATAGTTGATCCTATAAAATTTTTCTTTCCTTTAAGCTTATGTGTTATCCTTTTATCACATAATATTTCACTAACTTGCCTTCATTTTATACACCCTCCACCAATCCTACTAGTTTTGACACTATCTATGTCTCTATCGTTTTATATTATCGATTCTAGATATCGAAATTGGTTATTTTGAGTAGCCTTTTTAGCCTTGAAGTGCTATCATTATATTTTTGATGTCTGAATTTTATTAAATTTTCATATACTTGGTTTTAGTTAAACTAATTCTCAATCCTTTTTTTGTCTATTTATTCCTAGCATCCATCTAGAGACATCTGTATAATATAAGTATAGAGAGAGAGAGAGAGAAAAATAATATAAGTTCTACATTGTGAGAAATGAAAAGAGAGAAAAAGGCAAATGGGTTGTTGAAGTATATTTGTATTTATATATAGAATTGGGTCTCTCAACAAATATATGCGTATTATATATAATACACACATATATGTATATATCAAAGTTTATATATTAAATTTAAGAGCCAAAGAGACATCTGTATCTTGTACGCATCACGGGCAGCCATAGCGGGGACCTCTTCCATGGTTGCCAGTTGCCACCGGCTTTCTCTCTCCTTCCTGGTCTAAATCATACTGTATTAATCAAAATCAAAAGTCCAAGCTAGAGCAAACAAGAGGATTTACAGTTGATAAAAAAAAAACATGCGTCACTTTCGGCTACCATTGCCCCAAGGAGAAGTCTACCTTCTCTATCCTTTCTTTATTGAGTGAAGGGCTCTCACATTCATCAGATTTACCTTTATTGCTCACAGATAAAACTTAAGCAAAAATTGTTCGGAAACTCCTATGTCATAGTTAGTAGCTATTTGTTTTTTTAATGAAAAATGTGTTTTTACCATTGTACCATTCTTTTATTTTAACCAGTAGCATGTATCATTGCAGACATTCATCTTATTTGTGAAATGTCACAAATACCCTTAAAAACTCATTCATATTTATTTGGGCTCACTCTCTAACCTTCTCTCTCTCTCTCTCTCTCTCTCTCTACAATAGTTTTTTCATATTATCTTTACATACTATCACTTGACAGAAACTGATGGGACTCGTAAATAGTGGTGGTGTGTTGAGGAATCGAATTGGTGAATATGTGGTACGTTATTTTGGTATATTATGGTTCAATTATTTTGGTTTATGGTGTTTGTAGAGATCAAGGAAGCACGGACACGGACATGGAATACAGGTACAGCACGATACGAATATGGAGATACGAAAAATTTCAAAAAAATAGAATACGGACACGGCAAGGGATACATCAAATAAATAAATAAAAATATAATATTATACATAAAATATTATGTTTTATTCTTCAACCATACAATAAATATACTTGAAGCAATTATACAAAATATAAGAAGTTAAAATCTAGAAATCCTCTATCTTTTCTAATGTTCTTTACAATGACTCACTTGCTTGGGAGTTTTAAAAATATTTTTGTTTTATTATAAAATGACCCTTATTGTCTAACATATAAATTTTTTAATATTACAATCTTAACCCCACTTTATAGAACAAAAAGTTACAAATTTGCACCGTAAAGTATCCTAAACGTATCTCGGCTTATCACAGACGTATCCTAAAACGTATCATCGCGTATCCCAGACGTATCTGACATTCAAAAAATAAATTAAAAAAAGAGATTCTTTTCCAGAATATTGGACACATATCCGGCTGTATTTGTATCGGATACGTGTCTGATATGGCCACGAGAGATTTTTGGGAGTATCCGTGCTTCCTAGGTAGAGATCCATTTATTTATTTATTTTTTGAAATAAGATTATAAATAGATATGCATATGTTTTAAATGTAATTTACATATGTGAGGACTTGTTTAAAGGTCCAGAGAGTTTTCTGAGCCATTTGGATCATTTTGAGATTTTGGGTCATCGAGGCTCGGGACACTAGTTGGGTGGGCCCGGGAAACTGAAATTTTTTTCAGGAATATTTATTTTTGGTTTTAAACCAATTAGAATGTTAGAAAATATGTAAATTTGATTTCGAGTCCATAGCCACTTTCGGATTCGAAGACGGAGGTTCGGAAGGTACGTTAAGTGAACTAAGGGCGTTTTGGTTATTTTACGCCATAGGGTTATAAATATCAAATCTTAGACACTTTCAGCCATTTCTCTCTCTCTCTAAATAGCCGTATATATCTCTTATCTCTTTCCTTTTTATTTTTCTAGCTTCTTTCTAAGATTTGGAGGTCCTAGGGTGTGATTCGGACGGTGTCAGTGAAGGAAAGGTTGCTCTACGTGGTGAGGCCGTCGATTTGATCCGAACAAATCTAGGTTGGTGGATTTGATGTTTAGCTTGAATTTTCATCTCTTGAGGTAGGGTGTGTGTGTTATGTCTTTCAATACAAGTTTTATTTCATATTATATATATAATATTGATGTTTTCATGTTATATATGAATATATAAGATTTTAGGATGAGATTTTTGTTTTAAATTGATTCATATACGTTTTCTTGGATAAAAAATTATTGAAATATGATTTAGAATGCATGAATTGCTAGTATATGCTTATTTGACATTTATTGCATATATAAGATTTTGTGACATGTATTGAAACCCTAATTTCAATGTTAATTATGTTGAAAAGGTCGAATGTGTACATGTGTCGATGTGGTCTCTTGCGTGACATGCTACAAATGAATCTAGGACATGAAATGAGTGCTAATGCATCGAGACTTGTGTGTGTATATGCTAAACGTGAGATGTTTGGTGTGTGTGGGGGTGATATCTTAAAAATAACTCATGTATAAAGTAAAGGGGGAACAGATCCTTCGGGTTGAAGGACTTTAAACTTGCACAAGAAGGTTGGTTACCACATAGGTTAGCAGCTCATAATAACCATGGACATGGGGTATAGGGCTTCGGTATCTATTCGGTTTGGGCATGTGAGTGTGAGCACAATTTTGAGAGCAATGTGATTTTGTGTTGGACTTTATATTCAAATTGATTTTTATCATATGTTATGGGTATGATGAAGTTGTGCATTGATGAATGGAATAAATGGAGCATTTGCGGTTTATCATGTATATTGATGTGTATGCCATTTGAATGAAAATAATGGCGTTTGACTAGAATGTTAGGGACATTACACGTAGCAATGTTATGCATTTTTAATTGACTTATGCCTTAATATGAAATGTCAAAACTTGGGTGGATTGCACAACATATAATCTTAAGCACGTGGAACTTTACTCACCCCCATACATTAACAAATTTCAGGTCAGGGCAAGGACGTAGCCAATGGTAACTAACCGTGAGTTGGATTTAGAGTTAGAAGAACTCTTTTTGGGTTGTTTGTGTGTTATGTACATACGAGATGTGAACATGGTGCATTTAGAAATGTATAAGAAGACTTTTTTTTTAATTGTATTTGGGCATACAAGCCTCAAATGTTACCTTTTGGATAAGAACATTTTGTATAAATGGTGTATGTTTCCAAGCATGGAGTTTTTCTTATTATTTGTTGGACGTGTATGCATGTTACGGTTGTGTATAAACACGTGTAGATGTATGCTAGTGTGTGGGAATGATTTGATGCATTTAAATCAAAGTTTAAAGTTGGAGTGAGAGGGAAATGAGAACTTGAGCAGGCAAGGTTACAATCAATCGAAACCAGCCTTTCGATTAATCAAACACCGGTCTTTGATTAATCGAAGAACTAGTCACATTTAAGGATCAAAAACCCGTTTGTTTTGATAGAAGTTATGATAGATATTCGATTAATCGAAGTACTCCGATTTATCGAAACCCCACTTTCAATAAATCGAAGCACCTTAAGTGCTGATTGAGCTGGCTTGATCTGTTTTGATTTGTCATCTAATAAGGGGGCCATGAATTGGAATTTGAGGTGTGACAACTTGGTATCAGAGCATGATATTGATATTTAATTTTCTCACCCTTGAGTTCTTGTACTGTTCTGAGTATGAGAATTCGGGACGTGACCACGTGGTATTAGAGCATTAGGTTCGAAAACCTAAGGACGAAGGGTGGGGGTCCAATCATGTGTTAGTTTGGAATTATGGGTTGACAAACTAACCTAAGGACGAAGGTTAAGGGTCGATTGTTCAGTATTAGGTTTGAATAGCTAAGGACATGGGGTAAGGGTTGGGGTTAAGAAACTCTTATGACTTATGTTGCGTTGAGTGGAATAACATGGTTTTATAAGTGAGTAAAGTTGATTAATTGATATGCATTTGTGATTTATCTCTCTTGAGAATGTTTATTAGAATTATGCCACCAATGAGAGGTCATGGGAGGGGAGTAGATCCTATTCCACCACCCCTGTAGATTGATAGGGCATAGTTTGTCAGAGATGTGACTGCTACCATACAGTTGTTGGCTAGAACGGCCAATGAAAAACCACAAAATCAGGCCTAAGGAGGAGGAAATAGATCGATGAAGGCTCTAGAGATGTTAAAAAATATGAATCCTGCTATGTTTGATGGAAGGGAAGATCCTATGGTTGCGAAAGATTGACTTGAGCAAATATCCAAGACATTTGATGTGCTAAGGATAAATGAAGATGAACTAAAAATTTCAATGGTTCCTATTTAGCTTACAAGGGCAGCAAACTTGTGGTGGAAATCCATGACCCATATTCATGCGGTGAGGGATATGGAATGGAAAACTTTTCGGAGGTTGTTCTTTGAGAAATGTTTTCCAGATACAGTGAAGGAAGCATTGCAGGATGAGTTTATAGACTTAATTTAGGGAGGAATGAATGTGATGGATTATGAAAACAATTTACGGCTTTGTATAGATTTGTACCGGAGTTGGTGGCAAATGAATAGGCGAAGGCTAGAAGATTTGTGAAGGGACTTCGGTTTGAGTTAAGAACCAAGGCCACTATCTTGGATTTGCCTATCTATACAGAGGTGGTAAGGTGAGCATTGTTAGCTGAGGCTGACGATAATGATTTCCAGAGGCTATAGGACTTGAAGAATCAGTCTCGAAATGTGATTTCTCATTCAATGGGTAATCCGAAGAAGAAACACAAAGGGAGTAGTTCCTATTCACAAGGACCACAATAGACACAGTCATTTTCTACAGTTTCTATGCCCATGAGATCCTTTTGGGATAAGGTAAGTGCTTTCAGTGCCAACAAGTGTGACATTACATGTCAGAATGCCCATAGCTATAGCCTGTACTTGAAGAGAAATCGAGGAAATACTATAGGTATGGTTCGGTGGGCCATGTTGTGAGAGATTGCCCACAGAAGAAGGATAGCACGTATAGTGTTGCAGGGTCACAATAACATTATTCTCAGGTTTCTAGGGTACAGTCGGGATTCAGAGTTTCTTAGTCATCACAGCCTGCACAATCAGTTCGGAGTTTGCAACCGGTGAGGGGAGCGCTAAGCAGTCTGACCATTAAGGGAATGGTCAGTTAGGATGAGGAATACAAAGTCGTGCTTATGCAATTACTTCAGCTGAGACTTCAGCGGGTTCTTCTACAGTTCGAGGTATATTTTTGGTATCTAGTTCGTGGGCTAGGGTCTTAATTAACTTAGGCGTATCTCATTCATTTATATCCAATGTTTTTGCATTTGCTTTAGGACTATAGTTGTCGACTTTAGACAGAGCATTATGTATTGATATGCCAATTGAGGGTAGGGTGACCATAGACATGGTTTGTCGGGCATGTGAGATATAAATAGCAAATCGTAGATTGGTGTTCGATTTTGTTCTCCTAGAGATGACGAGCTTTGATATCATTCTCGGAATGGATTGCTGTTAGTACAAGAAATTGCTTGGGTAATTTCTAGCCAATTAATCTATTGTACACACCCAAAAATTCAAAAATACAAAATATTTTTTCAGAGAAAGAGAAAATCCTTTTTCATTAATTTTTTCCTCTATTTATACAAGTTGAAATTTGAATCCTTTTAGGACTCAAACTTCTCTATTTATAGCTATCTTTTCTCTCAAGCATATGAATTCCTAATATAATTTGGACTGATGTCTATATTGGGCCATTTTAACCCTAGAAAGGGTGGCCTGACCCATTCTTTCTTTTGAGACTATTCTTTGAGGCTAGTTTTATGAACTTTGGGCTTAATTCCTCTTGAGTTTGGCCTGTTCGTGCGTTAGTAGGCCCATGTAAATAGCTTGAGGATTTTTTCTCCCTACAATTGCCTATCCATTTTTTGAGGTAACATTGATTGTTATCGCGATAGAGTGTCAATGTGTACACCCGAATGAGACTATTTTTGTTTTGTGGGTAAACGGAGTGAATTTCATTTTGTCATTTTATGAATTGTGTGGTCAGTATGATAATAGTTTTTTTTTAGCTAGTCTTGTGACCAAAGAAGAAGGGAGAAACTTTAAAAACTTTCTCGAGACTGTTTGTGATTTTGTGGATATGTTTCTAGAAGAGTTAATGGAATGACCTCCTAGGTGGGATATGGAGTTTGTTATTGACGTCATACCCGGTACAATGCCCATTTCTATGGCATTGTATCATATGGCAACTGCGAAATTGAAAGAGTTGAAGGGGCAATTAGATGACTTAAGGGCGAAAGGTTTGATACGTCCTAGTGTTTCACCTTGGGGAGTGCCAGTTCTTTTTGCTAAGAAGAAGGATGAGTCATTACGATTATGTATTGACTATTGGAAGTTAAATCGTGTGACGATCAAGAATAAATATCCCTTACGAAGGATAGATGATTTGTTTGATCAACTCAAGGGAGCAAAATGTTTCTCCAAAATTAAGTTAAGGTCGGGGTATTATCAGTTGAGAGTAAAAAAGAAAGATGTTTTTAAGATGGCTTTCCTTACACAGTATGGTCATTATGAGTTCCTTGTGATGCCTTTTGGGCTAACAAATGCGCTGACGACATTTATGGACTTAATGAACCGTTTGTTTAGTATATATCTTGAAAAATACATTGTAGTGGTTGTTGATGATATTCTCATGTACTCATCATCAAATGAGGAACAAGAGGATCACTTGAGAACTATGTTACAAATTTTGAGAGAAAATTGATTGTATGCCAAGTATGAGAAGTGTGAGTTTTGGCTACCGGAAGTGAAATTTCATCTACACATAGTCTCAGGAGGAGGAGTTTCTGTGGATCCTTCCAATATTGAAGCCGTGATAGATTGGGAACGTTCAAAAAATGTATTTGAAATTCAGAGTTTCTTAGGGTTAGCCGGCTATTACTAGAGATTTGTGAAGGATTTCTCTCGGTTAACGGAACCTATGACACGACTCACTCGTAAAGGAGTCAAGTTCGTGTGGGATGAGGCTTGTGAGCTTGTTTTCCGAGAATTGAAAGAGAGGCTAACTATCACTTCAGTTTTGGTGATTCCGGAACATGGGTTGGGATATGTGATATATTATGATGTTTCACATGATGGTCTGAGTTACGTGTTGATGGAAACAGAGAAAGTTGTTGCTTATGGGTCTCGGTAATTAAAAACTCATAAGCAAATTTATCCCATTTATGATTTGGAATTGATGGCGGTTATCTTTGCTTTGAAGGGGTGGAGACATTACTTGTACGGAGAAAAGTTTAAAATCTTTTCTGATCACTAGAGTCTCAAATATCTCTTCTGTTGAAAGAATTTGAACTTGAGGCAATATAGATGGGTGGTGTACATGGATGATTATGATTTCGACCTACAATATCACCCGGAGAAGGCCAATGTAGTAGCAAATGCCTTGAGTAGAAAATCATGTGATACTTAGCTAGTATTGATATTCGATAATGGAAAATGATGGAGGACAAAGCAAAATTGGGCTTATACTTCAGTGACGATGGGGAATCGGCTACTTTGTTGAGTCTTGTTACTCAATCACTTTAGTTAGTGGGGGTAATTGAGACACAAAAACAAGATGAGGAAATGAAGGTTATTCGTACTTGGATTTCGAGTGGTGAAGTTGTAGAAGATTGGACTTTGCATTTGAATGGAAGTTTGTGGTTTAAAGGGAAGATCTATATACATATCCCTTGTAGGGAGGATGTTTTTTGAGAGTTTCATTATTCTTGGCTTGCGGTACATCCTAGTGGGACGAAAATGCATCACAACTTGAAGCGACAATATTGGTAGAAAGGGATGAAAAAGGATACGGCGGGATTTGTGGCTAAATGCTTAACTTGTTAGCAAGTTAAAGCCGAACATCATAGACCGACTGGGTTGTTACAACTATTGCCAGTGGCAGAGTGAAAATGAGAGCATATCAATATGGATTTCGTGACGGGGCTTCCGAGGTCACAAAAAGGATATGATGTCGTATGGGTCATAATCGATAGGTTAACTAAGATAGTTCATTTTTTACCTATTCAGGTCACAAATGGTGTAGAGAAACACAGTAAGTTGTATGTGAAGCAGATTGTAAAGCTTCATGGCATCCCGATATCTATTGCTTTAGATAGGGATCCTATATTTACTTCACAGTTTTGGCAGGGTTTTTAGTTAACTCTTGATACAGGGTGACACTTTAGAACGACATTTCATCCCCAAACTATTCAGTTGGAATGTACCATTCAGATATTGGAGGATATGCTGAGAGCTTGTATCCTAGATTTTAGAGAAAATTGGGAAGATCACTTGTCGTTGGTGGAGTTTGCCTACAATAATAGCTACTAAGCTAGTATAGAGATGACTCCTTTTGAGGCATTGTATAGTAGGCTGTGTAGGTCGCCAGTTTATTGGACTAAGGTGGGAGAGATAGCTGCATTGGGACCAGATATAGTCCATGAGACTATGGAGAAGATAGTTGATTTGACAATGGTTAATCATGACACAGAGTAGACAGAAGAGTTATGCCACTCAGAGGAGGAGGGCATTATCATTTGAGGTGGGAGACCATGTGTTTCTCCGCGTAAAGGGTTCATGAGGTTTGGAAAGAGTACCAAGTTGTCGCCACAGTTTATTGTTCCTTTTGAGATTTTAGAGTGCATTGGTGAGGTTGCTTATCGGTTAGTTTTGCCACCACAGTTGGAAAGTGTTCATGATGTCTTTTATGTTTCCATGTTGAGAAAATATGAACCAGATCCATTACATGTGCTGAATTGGATAGAAATTGAGGTTGAGAAAGATATGTCGTATGAGGAAAGACCGATGAAAATTCTTGACATCAGGGATCAAGTGTTAAGGGACAAGATTATTCCTTTGGTCAAGGTTTTGTGAAGGCAGCACGATATAGAAGAGGCCACTTGGGAACGAGAACAAGAAGTTCACTCCAAGTACCGTATCTGTTTGGTTTACAAGGTATGCTCGATTTCGGGGACAAAATCTCCTAAGGTGGGGAGGTTGTAGAGATCCATTTTTTTTATTATTTATTTTCTGAAATAAGATTATAAATGATGAAGTAAAAGTCCACCCTCGATCTGGTGAAATGCCAACTTGTAGAAGAACAAAAGAAGGGTAACCGAAAGGACATTGGCGTAGTGCCAGCTGACTACGCTCCGACGGTGAAGTCAGAAATCAGAAGGGCTTAAGAAGTTGTAAGGGCACTTAGAGGGTATTAATTGCGTACCTGAAACATAGATTATCCCTGTATTTATAATAGTCAGATGGGAATGTGTCATAGTAGGAGACTGACTCTTCAGTTCCCCAGACTTATCTGGAGATAGAAAGTCCTGGTCAAAGTACATCTCTCATCCACGTCACACAAATCACTATTGGTCACGTCACCTGACTTTATATTTGGAGTCAAACACCCCATCAGATGCCCAAGGCTATTTGCTGGACCTTAGGAACACTTTGATCAGCCCTTTGGGCCGTCTAAATGAACCACTGACTCACACCCAACTAAAACTTGTTGAGCCTTAGAACCCAGGACCCCATTTGAACCAACTCTTGGGCCCTGGCCTTGGTCGAATTTGGTGGCCAACCTTGGTGGCCTGCCCTTAGGGATCGGCCTTGACTGGTTTGCTTTTTGTTTTTTCTGCGCATTTTGACTGTTGGTTTAATGAACTGTTACAAGTAGTAGTACATCTAGTTGTTCGCTTAGGTGAACGTTGCCAGTGGCCAATGCCTATATAAACCTTTTGATATCTTCATTTCTCCATACACCATTGACTATCATTCAGTACATGCAAAACTCCATTACTTCTTCTCTTTCTCGTTGCCTTTATTTTCTTCAACACAACTTCTACAGGCTAGACCCAGAACCCTTTGTTCCTTACTCTTCCCATCTACGAAGCTCTTGAGTTCATTTATTTCTTCATAGAAGACTATTCTGAGTGCCAGGGTCTTGCCTCTACTATGACTGCCTCGGAGGTGGAAGAGTTGGCTGTCCGCTACTTCTTCTCGGACGAAGTCATTGCCAAAGCCTCGACCAGTGCAGAAAAGGTTTATTCTATTTTTGAGGGGGAGACATTGTCACGCCCCGATTTTCGACTCTCAAAAACTGAGGGTGATTGAAGTCACCGAGCCACACTTCGAATCACAATCACATTTGATATCATATTTTGATACCAAGACATCACTTACAATACTCTCATTAAGGTACCATGCTCTGATACCATGTTGTCAGGCCCCGATTCCCGAGTCCCAAAAACTGAGGTGTGACTGAGAGATCAACACTCACAATATAATCATCAATATCCTTACAATTTAAATTTTCTTCTACTTTCAAGAAAATTATACATCTCCAATTTAAATAAATCAGATCCTGAATATCCATCTCACATACATAAATCAATTGTAAAACTGAGAGAATCTACCCAACATAAAATGTCCAATATATTTAATCCAAATATACATCAACTATCAAAATTCCTGGACATACATTAAATTCTAATGAATTTAATCACTACCTCTGCAACTGGTACTATCAGTTCCCTATCTAACTCCATATCATCAGCAATACCTACAAAACCTGGGGGGATGTGAGCTCAAAAGCTTAACAAGGTATGAAGAACACTAACATTACTATAGCATGTCAATTCTCACATATTCTCAAAATATACACGTTAAATATATCACAAATAATTAAAATCATGCTCCAACTAGCATACATAAATCAATAACTCATATGACAATTTCAGCACATAGAATAAATCCGATAAACATGATTGTTAAAATCATTTCTAACATGTTCAATAAGCAGTAAAAATCCAACATCAATATGTATATAAAATATATATGTCTAATCATTTACATAAACAATGTAAATCAATTACTACGTCTCATACTCAACAAGTCGCAAATCTCAAATGCAATGTAAGTACATTTAGTCCGTACAATATGCTTAACAGTCAAAACACATAAGTATAGAGATAATTACACCTTCCTCGGTCATAATTCGATACATAGGCATGATTGGTCAACTCCGACGATCATGTGGTGTTAGGCCACTGCGACGAAACCAAAGTGTTGGTCAACTTCGAGGACACTCGTGTGATGGGGCAACTCCGATGTCACATAAATCAAGGTCTTATATATGCCTTATACTAGTGATGGGGCAACTCCGATGATCACTATCCTCGGGGTATGATTGGGCCTCTCTGACGATCATCCCATTGGGAGTATTCTCACCAATTGAATCACATGGTTGGCCAACTCCGAATCCCATGTTTATCATACTTGGACAACACTCCGATATACATGTGTGCATAATTATAGGGCACTCTCATTTCACTTAGTATAATATCATGCTTTTCAATGCACATTCTTGCTATTTATAACACTAGCATGCATTTTCTACACAACCACCATATAATCACATTTTTATCAAATCCTGTATATAAGTCACATATGCACGGTTACTAACATAAATATAATCATGCTTTCATTCAATGCATACATTTACTACAAATACCTAGCATGCAATCCAACCACAATATATAACCACATATATATTCATTCCATGCATAAAAGCCACATATGCATACAAGATAACACTTAACTAAACATATATTATTTAGCATACTTTACTTAGGTTCAACCTACACCATATACATGTCACAATGTAAAACAAGCATTATTTATCATACTTTCATTCCCAAACACACACACACACACATATATATATTTACATCCCACGTATATACACTTGTATACAACAACTATATTTATATATATAAATATGCACACACACACACACATATATATAAAATACCACATATGAACAATTAAAGGAACATATATAAATTAAAAATGTAATTAAATATACATAGGAGATAGAGGCAAGAATCAACTTGCCTTAGGTCTCGCTTTTTAATGAGTCCGCGCCTGCAAGTCTGCCTATATTCAGTTCCGATCTGGTCCCGTGTCATAGCCCAATGAAAAGCCTCCATTTTAAACAAGATAGGCTTATTTCCAAATTTTGGCCCAACCCAAATGTCAAGCCCACAATCAATTTCTTTTAAATGATATTAGGCATATCTTTAATTTCGGCCCAATCCAACTCACAAGCCCAATTCATAAATCAAGTTCAGTCCAAACAAATCTTCAAGTCCAACTTCAAAAGTCTATACAACCCATTGTCCATGGCAGCCGAACTTATATTAGGTAGTCCAAATAAGACCCAATAAGTAATTGAAGTAGTCCAAATAGAATAAACCATCATCCATAAATTTATATATATATATATATATATATATATATATATATATTCACCTTCCTTGCCCAACCAAGCTGCCATCTCCATCTCCATCTCCCTTAACATAACCTATATTAGCCTATCACGGCCTACCAGCCTTTCACTCGTTGCCTAGCCACCTCCGTCAAGCTCAAGCTCCACTACCATACCATCTGTGAGCATCAAGAATTCACATGAAACAACCTCACCTAGCCATGTACACAACCATGACACCACCATGGACCCAAAACCAAACCGACTACCTGCCACCACCCGCTGCCATAGCAAACAGCTATGACACCGCCTGGAGCCACACCCGAAGCCACTGTGGACCAACAACTGAACCCACCATAATCGGTTACCATCATGATCATCACCTTGGGTCACCACCGTGAACCAAAACAGCAATCAACCGAAGATCCAAGCACCAACCACAAACTAGCCATCGCCGTCCATGGCTGCCACCCCAGTCGCTACCAAGGGAACCCAATACCAAACCCAATTCATGTGACCCAAGCTTAGCCAAAGCTCCCATGGCCATCACCTCTGTCGAAGCGCCACTGCGGGCTGCCGAAACCACCCGTCATTACTGTCAAAACCAGCTCATCACTGTCGGTCGGCTGGATAAAAGCTTGATAAGACTCCAAAGCTCATGGGGAGTCTTATCAAACTTCTTTCTAATGATGACTCTATTTATAACATAGCAAGAAGTGCTAACAACTTTGGCCCAAAAGTATCTAGGCAACTTATGTTCATTGAGTATTGTTCTAGCCATCTCTTGGAGGGATATATTTTTTCTCTTAATAATCCCGTTTTGTTAAGGAGTTCTAAAAGCGGAAAAATTGTGATCAGAACTGTTATCATCACAAAATTTCTCAATGTCTCGGTTATAAAATTCTCTTCCTCTATCACTTCTAATGCTCTTAATCTTATAGTCTTTCTCATTTTGGACTTTTCTACAAAACTTAGAGAAAATGACATGTGTCTCATTCTTATGAGTAAGAAAGAATACCCAAGTAAGCATAGTGTAATCATCTACAATCACAAAAGCATAAAATTTTTCTCCTAAGCTAGCAATTCTATCTGGACCGAAAAGGTCCATATGAAGTAATTTTAGGAGTCTTGTTGTAGTAATGTCATTTTTCTTCTTGAAGGAATACTTGATTTATTTGCCTAATTGGCACGCACTACAAGTTTGACCTTAACAAACTTAGTCTTTGGAAGGCCTTTGACTAAGTCATTTTTGGACAATTTTAAGATCAAGTCCATGTTTGCATGATCTAGTCTTCTATGCCATAACCAACTATTATCATTAGAGAAAACAAGGCATTTATCATTTCGATCAAGTCACAAAGAAGAATGGTGTACAAATTACCATTTCTATATGCAACGAAAATTTGACAGCTATCTTTTTCAACAATGCGATCGGATTTAAAAGTAACATTGAAATCTTTATCACATAGTTGACTAATACTAAACAAGTTATGCTTTAGGCCATTAACAAGAAACACATTATCAATACATAAGGAATAAGATATACCTATGATCCCAACGCCAACAATCTTACCTTTATAGTTGTCTCCAAAAGTAACGTTTCCTCCATCATAAAGTTTGAGAGAAGAAAATTTGGAGTGATCTCCCGTCATGTGCCTTGAGCAACCACTATCAAGAAATCGTTTTTTCTTAGAACTAGACGTGGATTTCAAGTACACCTATAAGGAAAACTTAAGTGACTTCTTTTGGTACCCAAATTATTTTGGGTCCAATTAGGTTAGCAATCATAGAAAATGTTCCTTTTAGAACCTAAATCATTTTTGTCAACTTTCTTTTTCTAAAAGGACAAGAGAATATTTTATGTCCATTTCTTCTATAAAGATTGCATATAGAACCAAAAAGTTAAGTTGAGAGATTTGACAAAGAAGTATTTTAAAGGTTTTAGCTTGTCGTTCCTAGAAAAAGGGCTTTTTGATCAAAGATTTTTGTTTATCATATGAATTATATCCAATTCCTTTTTTATCATAAACATTCATTTGTCTTCCAAGAAGAATAGTTAAGTTCTTTCTTTTCTTGGTGAATTTTGCAAGAATCTCAATTTGATCCTCAATAATTTTCTTCAAATTTTCATTTTCAATTTGAAGATCAATTAAGAAAGTCTCTTTTGAAAAGATATCTCTTTTTTTCTTGAAAGAATCATTCTTCATTTGAACTTTAGAAAGCTTAAGTGAAGAATAATCCTTTTCCTTTTTCAATAAAACATTTTCATTTTGAACTTTAGAAAGTTATAGTGAAAGAAATGAAATCTTTTGTTTAAGAGAAGAATTTTTCAAATAACCTTTTTAAGTTCTTTATGCAAATCTTCAAAAGTATCTTGCAATTCATTATAAGAAAAGGAAGAATCAATTGAAAGCTCATGATTAGAATCTACCACATCCTCAATTATTATAAGGTAAAGGTTCGCAACTTCATCATCATCACAATCCGAATCACTTGAGTCAAAATCATCCCATATTGCCTTCATTGCCCTTTTCTTTTACTTATTTTCTTTATCTCTTTTGTACGTGAGGCAATCGATTTTGAAGTGACCCGACTTTCCACAATGAAAGCAAGTAGGTGGTTCCTTTTGCTTGACTTACTTTTGGATTCATTTTTCTTGAAAGATCTCTTCTTGAAGAGATGCTCTTTTCTCATGAATTTTTTGAACTTGTTAGAGATGAGAGAAAGTTCATCTTCATCATCGCTAATATCTTTACCATCTTCCTCATTGACCTCTTGAATTGAAGTCTTTAGAGCCATGCTCTTCTTTTGCTCGGGCTTTTCTTGACAATTTTTTATGTTAATTTCATGAGTCATGAGAGATCCCATGAGGTCTTCAATACTCAATGTATCAAGATCTTTTGCTTCCAAGATAAGGGTAACCTTAGCATCCCAACTTGAGGGTAGGCACCAAATGTCACGCCTCGATTTTTGACTCCCGGAAGCCAAGGGTGAACCCGTCCATTAACCCTAATGAACACTCTTTACTCTCAATTATGCGAAAGCTTAAGTCTATTGTTACACATGGATGTGTACAACTCAACCTTAACCAACCTCGATGGGCCCCACCCATGGCCACTCATACACATGACCAACCTCATTCTTATTTTTAAACTAGCTATGGAATGCATTCAGAATTAGGTTTTTTCAGTTAACTGAAAATAAAGTTTCAGTCGGCTGAAGAACTGCTCTAGAAACACTTGTTTCATTCTACAATTTTCAACAGCCTCAAAATGAACTTTCAGTAAGCTCAAAGTGACCTGTTTGAAATCCCACACTTGATTTATTTTGTGTTCCATTTCCATTTTCACAATTCATACACAAGGAAAGCTCAAAAGTTCGCCATTCATTTAATTCCCACAACTCATACGTAGTGGAGTTCATAACATACACAATCTCACATCCTACATTCTTTTCTACATTTTTCATGCATAAAATATTAAGAAAGAACCTCAATGCATACATATCTCAAAACCATACATCCATGAGTTCATTACACATACATTTCTCAAAACTTCCAACATGAGTCAAGTGTGGCTATTACATTTGAAATTCGTAAGCAAGCGTGAATCAAATGTAAATGCAACACTCCTAGCTATAGTTAATGTGCCACAAACTGACATGAACTCTATATACATATGTCCAAAAGAATCCAAAAGGAAGCTCAAAATTTGCTCTAGAGCTTTATGCCTTATCCTCTATGGGAGCTTTATCTGAAAAGAGTTTGGGGGAGGGGGTAAGCATACAACTACGTTCAGTAGGAATGATCCACCCGACTTTACCTTAACTAAGGCAACCATGCATGAAATGCAAATGAAATCTCTACATAGCTATATGACTAATATCCATGCTTTTCACCCTTAAAACACTCAAGTTTTTAAAATCATGAATAATGCTTCACATTTCACTATATAACAACTTGAATGAATTCACAACTCGCAAGAAAACTCACACCATGTATAATCCAAAAATCAATTCAACTGAGGACTTCGCTCGTCACAATTCTATAGTAAGGGTTTATTTGAAACCACAAACTCTACTTACACTTTTCGGGCTATGAGTCTGACGGAAGCGACACCTACTTGACCAAGTTTCGGGTTTTGCACCCTAGGGCTCCGAGCCCTTTTTAATTCTCACACATGCCCCAAAAATTGCGCTTTTCGCATAATATACACTTATTACATAAATGCACAAAAATTCACAATTCTCACCTCAGATTGTCCTTCACCATCACTAGAAAGTACTTCTCAAAGAAGAGTACTTGAAATATGTCCCAATCCATCGTCTCGATGTCATGGTAGTTTCTTATGAATTTTCACCAACGGTTGGCCTCACCCTTAAGATAATGGGTGGCCACTTTCACCCTTAGGTCCTCTTCTATCTAGAGCACAGTAAGAAGTGTCACAATCTCATCCAACCAATTTTTTGCCACCATAGGATCGGATCCTCTCGAGTAAGTTGGTGGACCATGCTTCTTGACATGTCCTAACGCCATTATCATTCAACTAGGAGGAGCTGCTCTTGGTGGAGCTTGTGTCTCCTCTTGAGTTTCCCTTTGTGTCTCCCTAGCAATTTGCTACATGGTAGTGACCATGTCGCGCATGAATTGCTCTCCATCTATGGGAGCTGCTGCCGGTACTCTTCCATAAACTCCACGTGGTGGCATCTTGCTATATTGATAACAAGAAGGCACTTTAAAATCCAATAACGAATATCATTGTCCAATCTCTCCTTGCACACACATCATGTTAAATTACTTCATCAATAACATGTTATATCAAACAAGTAAGCACATAAGCATTTTCATGTAATATGCACTTAACCTTAAACTTACACTCACAATCTCAAATCTATGAGCACAACCTCAAGTTCACAATTTCGAAAATCATCAAGTTCAAATCAAAACGTGGCTTAACCATTTCCTGTAATCCAAAGGTATTCAAACCCGGTTGCTCTGAGACCAAGTTGTCATGCCCTGATTTTTGACTCTCGAAAGCTGAGGGTGAACCCGTCCATTAACCCTAATGAACCTTCTTTACTCTCAATTACCGTGGAAACTTAACTTTATTCTTGCAAATGAATGTGCACAACTCAACATTAACCAACCTCGATGGGCCACACCCATGGCCACTCATACACATAACTAACCTCATTCTTATTTTAAAACTAGTTATGGAATGCATTTAGAATCAGCATCTTTCAGTCGGCTAAAGAAGTGCTCTAGAAACACTTGTTTCATTATGCCATTTTCAGCAGCCTCAAAATGAACTTTCAGTAGGCTCAAAGTGAAATTTCAGCAAGCTCAAAGTGACCTGTTTGAAATCCCACACTTGATTCATTTTGTGTCCCATTTCCATTCTCACAATTCATGCATAAGGAAATGTTACAACCATTTAATTAATTACAGTAGTGACTATTATTTTGAGTTCTTTTCGGTGCTTGGTTATTTGTTTCATAAGTTTTTGGTTAATGTGTTATTTTATTTACTTAGCTGTTAGGAATTAAACATTGTAGCTGCAAGTCCTGCTATTTTGTTGTTTGTTTCCTTATTT
The DNA here is from genome assembly GCA_026545225.1 of Cornus controversa. Taxonomy (NCBI): domain Eukaryota; kingdom Viridiplantae; phylum Streptophyta; class Magnoliopsida; order Cornales; family Cornaceae; genus Cornus; species Cornus controversa. The sequence continues at coordinate 5,475,006 of CM048849.1, forward strand.
TTCTAGAGTTTGTTATCATTTGAGTTGTATAAATTATTCATAAGTATTCAATAAAGGGGGGCTCATTTGTTATCAAACCCACTTAGAGTTATTTGGGAGACATTGGTTCCTCATGTAAGCCAACAAGTCTACTGTTCCTTTCTTATTTTAAAATTCTTAGATTTGTTCGTATCATCTTTGGTATCAGAGCAAGGCATGCAGACACCAAACCGCTCAAAGAAGAAACTGGAGGACCGCATGGAGAAGCTAGCTGCCAGCCATGAGGACCTTGTGCGTTACGTCACTAAGAGCTTGGAGAAGCTAAATCAACAGATGTCTAGCAAGAATGAAATGGGAGATAACTCGGCTAACAAGGGTGGTGGACGGAGCAGTACCGGTCAAAAGGGGTCATCTTCCTTCAATAGTTTTGTTCCAAAATCGTTGAAGATCGACTTTCCTTGATACGACGGTAGAGGTGATCCAACTGCTTGGGTTTGCAAGGCAGAAAAATATTGTGCTCCATAAAATTAATGAATCTGATAAAGTCAACTTGGCTTCCTTCTATTTTGAGAGTGATGCCTTACTTTGGTTCCAAATGTTGGAACAAGAATCACTCTATGTTACATGGCAAGACCTTCAGAGTGGACTTTTTACTAGATTTGGTCCAAACCAGTTTGAAGATCCTTTTGGAAAGCTTATTAAACTTCGTCAGACGGGATCGGTGATCGAATACCAATGCAAGTTTAAGAGGTTGTTGGCCAAAGCAGGAGCCCTAACTCAAGATCGCAAAGTCACATGTTTCATAACAGGTTTAAAGGACAACATTTGCACCGATGTTCAAGCTAATCGTCCTACAACTCTAATAATGGCAATCGGTTTGGCGAAACTTTTTGAGGCTCGGGACCAAGCTCAAAGACAAACCAATATTCCGACAGTGAGATCTGCAAATCCTCCACGGCAAAATATTGGGTACCAGGATCGCAATTCAATTACCACTCCAACAATTAAAAGGATGACAACAGACGAGTTATCGGAGCAACGAAAGAAAAGACTTTGTTTTCATTAGAATAAGCGGTACGCGCCGGGACGCAATTGTAAAAGGCTTTTTGTGATTGAGGCCAGCTGGGAAGATAAAGATGGGAACGTTGAAATGGAGATTGAAGGAGAAGATGCTGAACAATCTCCTGAGATCTCTTTGCATGCTATGGCTAGCAGTGAAGGCCATAAAACGATGAGGATTTGGGGCGGGTTGATGGGCCAATCGGTGGTTGCACTCATTGATTAGGGAAGCACTCATAATTTCATCAGCTCACAAACAACTCAGAGAATAAATCTTCATCCCAACTCAAATGGAAGGCTAGAGGTTATGGTAGCATCGGGTGAAAAGCTTTCTAGTCTTGAAAAATGCTCGAATGTTCAACTCAGGTTACAAAAAATACCCTTCCTCGTTGATTTTTTTATCTTACCTCTTGAGGGTTATGATGTTATGTTAGGAACTCAATGGCTGAGGACTCTTGGACCAATTCAATGGGATTTTGAGACCTTGTGAACAACATTCCAGAAAGATGCTCAAATGGTGACTTTTCGTGGAATATCTAACCTCCACAATATGGTCAGTGAAGCCGCTCCTATCAACAAAATAACGATGCAGCAGCGAGGGGTTATTCTGAAATTAATAGGGAACACAAAGAAATCACATAACCACACTTCCTTAGCTTGCTCGGTGCAACAACTCTTGTTAGACTACAATGAAGTGTTTGATAAACCAGAGGGCCTACCACCACGACGGGATCATGATCACAAAATTCCCCTTCAATCTAGAAGTGAACCAGTAGTGACACGGCCATATTGCTATCCACACTTTCAAAAGACTGAAATTGAAAGCCAGGTTACAGAGATGTTGGATTCTGGAATCATTCGCCCAAGCACTAGCCCTTATTCATTACTAGTGCTTTTAGTCAAGAAGTATGACGGATCCTGGAGAATGTGTATTGATTATGGAGCTCTAAATAAAATTACCATCAAGGATAAGTTTCCTATTCCAGTAATTGATGAGCTTCAGGATGAATTGGAGGGTGCTCAATTCTTCACCAAATTAGATTTGCGATTTGGCTACCATCAAATAAGGATGAATTTAGAAGACATTGAAAAGATAGCCTTCTGAACTTATGAGGGTCACTATGAATTTTTGGTAATGCCATTCGGGCTTACCAATGCTCCTTCTACTTTTCAAGCACTCATGAATGAGGTATTCAAAAAATTCCTTCAAAAATTTGTTTTGATTTTTTTTTATGATATTCTCATTTATAGTAGAAGTTGGGATTTACATATGGAGCATTTGAGGTTGGTTTTTGACATATTAAAAGCTAATGAGCTATAGGTGAAGCTTGAGAAGTGCTCATTCGGTTTAAGGGAAGTGTAATACTGAGGCCATCTTATTTCCAACCATGGAATTGCTTTGGACCAGCATAAAGTTGGGGCAATGATGTCTTGGCCCAAGCCAAAAACTCCAAAAGAGATGCGAGGATTTTTGGGATTCACTGGTTATTATCACAAATTTGTCCAAAATTATGGGAAGATTACAGCTCCACTTACAAGCATGCTTAAAAAGAACACATTTGAATGGAGTACAACAGCGAAAGAATCCTTTCAAAAGCTCAAATTAACGATGACAAAACCTCCGGTACTATCTCTCCCTGACTTTGGTAAACCTTTTATTGTTGATGCTTCTAGGATGGGGGTAGGGGCGATATTGTTACAAGAAAGACCCATTGCTTTTTTCAGCCATGCTCTTAGTGGGAAAAACTTCTCTTGTTCACTTATGAGAAGGAGATGCTCGCATTGGTACTTGCTGTCCAAAAGTGGTGCCCTTATTTGTTAGGGAGAAAGTTTATTGTTTGTACGGATCATCAAAGTCTCAAGCATTTGTGGACTCAAAGGATTACAACCACCGCTCAACAACGTTGGCTATACAAATTAATGGGTTATGATTTCCAAGTGGAGTACAAAAGAGGTGGAGATAATGTGGTAGCTGATTCCTTATCATGGCGACTTGAAGTTGACTATAACTCAGGTGCTATTTTTGCTTGCTCACAATTGGTACCACGCTGGCTTGACACTATTAAGGAAGAAATTGATGGTAATTCGACTTTGCAAGCTTTGAAAGCACGTATTCAACAAGGGGAAGCAGTAGGACCTTGGAAGGTAGCTGATGGAGTTATATTATTTAAGGAGAAGATTTATCTTGCCATGGATTCTAAACTAATGAATACAATTATCAAAGAATTCCACAGTAGCACTCATGAGGGTTATGTGAAAACCCTTCGAAGAATCAAAGCACTTTTTATTGGAAGGAAATGAGGAAGCACGTCAAAGAATTTATTCAAAGCTGTGATGTTAGTTAAAGGCACAAGGTGGAACAATTAGCTCCTGCTGGTTTGTTGCAACCACTTCCGATTCCGGATCGAGTATGGGAAGTTATTTCAATGGATTTTGTGGATGGATTTCTAACTTCTAACGGTAAAACTACTATCTTTGTCATAGTTGATAGACTATCAAAATATGCCCATTTTGTTCCTCTTTCACATCCTTATACAGCGGTGGGTGTAGCACGATTATTTTTTGATAATGTATTTAAGCTTCATGGAATGCCCAAGTCTATTGTTTGTGATAGAGATCCAACTTTCACTTGTGCTTTTTGGAGGGAGTTGTTCCATTTGAATGGTATTTCTTTTAATTTCAGCTCTAGTTACCACCCTCAGACCGACGGGCAGACCGAGGTGGTTAATAGAACATTCGAAATGTACCTTCGTTGTTTCACCAATTCTTATCCAAAGGAGTGGCTTAGGTGGCTTTCTTGGACTAAATATTGCTACAACACAAGCTGGCATTCCTCAATTCAAAGAACTCCATTCGAAGTTGTTTATGGTAGGAGTCCTCCACGGTTGCTTAATTATGTTCTAGGAACTGCCAAGGTGGAGGTAGTCGAGCAAGAGATGATCTCTAGAGACCAAGTTTTGCGAGAAGTACATATTTGTATTACTTGAGCTCAGGCTCGAATGAAAAAGGTCTATGATTCCAAGCATAGGGAACGTGAGTTTCAGGTGGGAGATCAAGTTTATTTGAAGCTATAACCTTACTGCCAATTAATAGTGGCAGCTTGTAAAAATCTCAAGCTCTCAGCTCGTTTTTATGGTCCATATGAAGTACTAGAGAGAATTGGTAAGGTCGCTTATAGACTGAAACTTCCACTTTCTTCAAAAATCCATACTATTTTTCATGTCTCTGTTCGTAAGGCAAATGTTGGAGAGGGGCAGTCAGTTATGCAGATTTTGCCTGAAGTTAATGGGGATAAGTTGGTATCTTGTCCCCAAGTGATGTTTGATCAGTGGTTTCGAAAGGAAAAAACTGAATTCTTAATTCACTGGCAAGGTTTGTCTCCTATAAATGCTACATGGGAAGTTGGTGATATTTTACAAGAACGTTTTCCAGAGTTTATCCTCGAGGACGAGGATCGTTTTCAAGGGGAGGGGAATGTTACAACCATTTAAGTAATTAAAGTAGTGGCTATTATTTTGAGTTCTTTTCGGTGCTTGGTTATTTGTTTCCTAAGTTTTTGGTTAATGTGTTATTTTATTTACTTGGCTGTTAGGAAGTAAACGTTGTAGCTGCAAGTCCTGCTATTTTGTTGTTTGTTTCCTTATTTTTCTAGAGTTTGTTATCATTTGAGTTGTATAAATTATTCAGAAGTATTCAATAAAGGGGGGATCATTTGTTATCAGACTCACTTAGAGTTATTTGGGAGGCGTTGGTTCCTCATACAAGCCAACAAGTCTACTGTTCCTTTCTTCTTTAAAAATTCTTAGATTTGTTCGTATCAGAAAAGTTCAAAAGTCCATCATTCATTCAATTCCCACAAGTCATACGTAGTGGAGTTCATAACATACATAATCTCAAATCCTACATTCTTTTCTACAATTTTCATACATAAAATATTAAGAAAACACCTCAATGCATACATATCTCAAAACCATACATCCATGAGTTCATTACACATACATTTCTCAAAACATCCAACATGAGTCAAGTGTGGCTATTACATTTGAAATTCGTAAGCAAACGTGAATCAAATGTAAATGCAACAATCATAGCTATAGTCGATATGCCACAAGCTGGCATGGACTCCATATACACATGTGATGGGCGTTGAATGTTACGCATTCTAGCCTTTTAATTTGCATATTTTATTCTCTTAGTGATAGGTTATATGTGATTTAACTCTGTTTTTGTATTTTCTGTCTTTTTCAGGGCCTTAATGATTATTTCAAATAAAACCATGATTTTGGGCTTTTAAAGATGATATCCAAGAAGGTTATATGAAGCCTACATCTAATGGGTCCATTCAACTCCATATTTCAACTCAAATCAGCCCAAGGAAGAGGTTCTAGAGAATTACAACTGCTTAAGAAGATTACGGGCCTGAAGCCCAATTCTACACTTAATCCAGTTTTAATCCCGTTTTGGAAAGTGGACTGAAAACCTTATTTCCGAGCGTCAATTCGACTTAATTCCCGCGTGAGTTGAACGAAATTCGATTCTGGACACTTTTGTATTTCACGTAAATTTCGTGAATCGAACTTCTACTGGGTCAAAACTTGGGCCGAAAGTCAGCAGAAAAATCTACTTATTTTGGGCTGTGGGAAAACCCTAATTTTCTTCTAATTGGATTAGGACTTTATCTCCTAATTGGATTAGGACTTTATGTATTCTCTTGGGGTATAAAGAGGTGAATTGGTGGCTGTTTTGAGGAGTAGAGAAAAGAAGTGGAGGCCAAGGCAGAGAAGATAGAAACAATCCGAATTTTATTTATTCATTATGTCTTTTATTATTTTGTTTTCTTCTTCTTCTTCTACCATGTGTAACTAAACTCCTCAACTAGGGTTGAGGAGGAAACCTCCATTAATGAAGTGAAGTTCTTTTGTTCATTAATTGATTCTCATGTGTGTGATTTAATTGCTTATGATTTTTGCTTCTTGTGATTAATTATCTTATAATTCTTTCACCATCTATATCATGTATATGTGGTAGTTAGAAAATATTATAGTTAATCTAAGCTTGGGTTTGTATTTCTTAAAAGTGATAATCTTTGATCTTATGTTTTTCATTAAATTGGATACATAGGATGCTTAGAACTTTACACAAGTGAAGCGAAGGAAAATCTACCTTTTAATATATTTTTCATAGTGCTTTATTGTTAAATCTTGAGTAAGCAATAGATTGATTTCTTGATTGCTACTCTAACTTTGGGAATTAATAAATGAATATTAGAAACTTCATGGATTTAATGGTGGTGGAATCCAAAACCTTAGTTATTTTCTTTATTTGATTTCAATAGTGTTATTTTATTTTCATGTTAGTTTAATTTCTCTCAAATCAACTAAACTTGTGTTTAAACTAGATTAGTTTTAAATTAATTTGAATTTGTATTAGTTTTTCTTCTCAAAGCATTCTCTTGGGTTCGACCTCGTTCTTGCCGATCTATACTTCAATAGATTCGTACACTTGCGAGTTATTTAACAATTTTAAAACAACATCAACATGTCCAAAAGAATCCAAAAGGAAGCTCAACATCCGCTCTAGAGTTATATGCCTCGTCCTCCATGGGAGCTTTATCTGAAAAAAGTTTGGAGAAGGGGGTGAGCATACAACTATGCCCAGTAGGAATGATTTACCTGACTCTACCTTAACTCAGGCAGCCATGCATGAAATGCAAATAAAATCTCTACATAACTATATGACTAATATACATGTTTTTCACCCTTAAAACACTCGAGTTTTTAAAATCATGACTGATGCTTCACATTTCACTATATAACAGCTTAAATGAATTCACAACTCGAAAGAAAACTCACACCACGTATAATCCGAAAATCAATTCAACTGAGGACTTTGCTTGTCACAATTCTATAATAAGGGTTTCTTCGAAATCACAAACTCTGCTTACACTTTTTGGACTACTAACCTGACAGAACGTCACCCGCTTGGCCAAGTTTTGGGTTTTGCAACCTAAGGCTCTGGGCCCTTCTTAATTCTCACATATGTCTCAAAAATCGCATTTTCACATAATGTACACTTATCACAAATGCACAAAAATTCACAATTCTCACCAAATTCATAACCTATGTCAGCTCAAGCTTGTCACAATGAAAATCATCCATTTCATGGGAATTACAACAAATGCATTTTCAAGAAAATGTTCTTCAGGCATAAGTTCATCATTTAAAATTATATTTAATAAAGCCCCTGAAATGAACACAAACTCATAAAAATTGCATTAATAAACCTCCACCACACATATGCATATATAAATTCCAACTAAAGCATGATAGACATTCAACACATATATGTAAAGGTCATATTTTCACAAAATTATATAAAAAAATGTTTCATGTCACAAGTATATGACCTATAGAATCAAAATAAAGAGGAATTTCACACCCCTACCTCAAGTCCTAAGCTTGGAGGCCAAACTCTTGAAAATCTCAACCCTTTCTACCTAGCTAAACGTGGACTTTGTTCGGTCCAAAGTGTAGCACTCGCTGAGTAAAGCAATCCTTTTGCCTTCGGCGATTCCCGATTCAAAGCCTAAGTCTTCTGAAATCTAGAGAAAAGGGAAAGAGATGAAGTGGGAGAGTTAGAGAGAGAGAGAGAGAGAGATTGCTGGAAAATGAAATATCTCAACCCCTCTAGATATTTATATCTCCACTTGGGGTGCAAAATGACTAAAATGCCTCCGAGTCACTTAATGTACCCTCCCGACCTCTGTTTTCGATTTTGAAAGTGACTATGACTCCGAAATCAATTCCTTAACTCTCTAAACATTTCATTTGATTTATAACAAAATTTTATATTTTTTTCAAAAAAAATTTGAATTTTCGGACCCATTTGGACCACATCCTGGGACCCCGTTGACCCAAAAAATTAAATTTCTCCAAATGTTCCCAAAACTTTTTAAAACCCTAAAACAACTTTCTAAACATATTTCTCACATTCAAAACATGCTAAACATTATTTAAAATGTAATTACGGCAAAAATGATGCTTAAAAATGAAAACCAGTCAAAATTGGACTCGGTCTCTACACTAAAGAATTTTCTCCACATTGTCGAAAGTTAAGTAATTCCTACTAAGATGAGATAAACTATTAATAATGTTAGTAAATCTAGTAAACATCTCACCAATGATTTGATTAGGTTCCATCTTAAAGAGCTCATACTCACGAATTAACATACTCACTTTGGTGGCTCTAACTTGCTTAGTGCATTCATAGGTCACTTCAAGTTTGTCCCAAATATCTTTGGCGGATTTACAATATAAATTTCTATTGAATTCAGATTTGCTCAAAGCACAATATAAATTTGTAACGATTTTAGTATTGATTTGAACAAGTTTTCAGTCTTATTATTGTATTCATATATTTCATGCAAATCTTTCAAACTTTTAGACCTTCTGCGATTTTCATGGGAACTAGGGGTTCATCATGAACAACCTCCCAAATTTGCTAGTCAATAGATTGAGAAAATCATATCATTCTAGGTTGCCAATAACTATAGTGAGTTCCATCAAACCAATGTGGCCTATTGTTGAATTGGCCTTCTACATGAGATGATCCTTGCATGTTTGCCATGATTAAACTCTAAGACGATTAAGTTATATTCAAGAGTCCAAGATTTGATACCAATTGTTACCCAAAAGTTGACCCTAGAGAAGGGGGGGGGGGGAGAGGTGAATAGGGTCAATGACAAACTATGACAAATTCTCCACTAATTTAAAATGCAAAATATAATTAAAGATAAAGCAATAATGAAAGGAAGATAATGAAATTAATGCACAATAAATTAGAGAAAGTGATAGAGAGATTCAAATACAAGTGATGCAAGATGCAATGTGGTTCGGAATCCCCTACTCCACAACTCAAGATCCCTCTTAAGATTTTTCTAAATCCACTAGGCTTCTCCTTTCGGGTGGAGAGCAAACTTTTACAATGAAGCCACAAACTTCTTCTTTCTCTTGCTAAGTGAAGTCATTCACCTCGTCTTCTAGGGTTCAATCAAACATTTACAATAAATGAGAAGAAGATTGAAGTACAATAAATGGTATATCTCAAAGATAAATGCTCAAATTTCAACTCACACTATAACAATAAACAAATCTCAAGTTTGAAGCTCAAATATTGGTTGAAAGATAATAAGATTAATAATATGTTTACTTGGTAGCTCTAACTCATAAATGCAGTCCAAGACTCATATATAAAGTCTCTTTCAAAAATATAGTTGTTGGAGGTGGTTGGATCGCATTAAATGCTTCAAACTAGCCGTTCAAATCCGTTTAGGGTAAAAACAATCGACTGCTCATTTAGGAACAATCGTCTGTTTCTTGTTTTCAAGGTGAAAAATGAGTTTTTTTTACAATATAAGTCGACTAATGAAACTTGATAAGTCGATTGTTTTATTGCTCTAGAAATGCCAAAAACACTCTGTCGAAATAAGTCGACTAATAGAATGAATAAGTTGACTGCTAAGAAGACTTTCCTGAAAATTCTTTTCAAGGAATAAGTCGACTGATGCAACTTGATAAGTTGACTGTTTTGACACTCTAGAATGCCAAAAACGTTTTGTTGAAAACAGTTGATTGATGAGAATGGATAAATCGACTAATTTATGCTCAACATGAAAAATACAAAACTTTGACATCTAAATAAGCCTAAACCATCAAAGACTTTTAGGATATGATTCAATATGATCAAGTCCTATTCTTAAGAGGCTAATGATCAATATGAAATGTATGAATGATATGCTAATGGTCTTAGAATCTTGTTTTAAAAAAAATGAGCTTCAAGCAAGATATTCAAATAAAATTTTACAAAATTACCTAAGCTCTCACCATTTCCTAACTACCCGATTCTTTTTTGTTTGACATGATTCTTCAAGCTTGATATGCTAACTTCATTTCAATGAAATAGATTCTTTTGATCATGTCATCTTCAATATTTTATCCTCATTATGAGTGTTATCTTGAATAAATCATTGTTATAAGCAATCACTTCATTGTAAATGATAGTACTTAACATCATTAATGGTTTGTTATTATCAAAATTACAAGATTGCCCTTAGGTTAAAACCTTTGGGTCAATAGAATGCATGTCCGAATTGTGGATTATATGTATGTGACAAACATATAATGACCATTTATGTTCTGAGAACATGTATCGTTTATGTTTTATGCTTGTATACATTTAATTACGATTTTAAATATGTGTTGTTCATGACTTATAATTTCATACATTGTGAACATGTCATTGAGCATGGTAGAATGCTAGATGATTCAATGATAATCTATTCAGTTATGTTTGTTTCCACATGTATAAACTTGCGAGAATGGTTATGTTAGTGTATATGTGATGCATAATGCGTATATGTTTTAAAAAGAGACACTAGACCGAAAATGACCAAAGTGTTAAGTTGTAGAAAATTCTGCAGGAGAGGATTTCGATTGTGCGAAACCCCTGTTTCGCATGATCAAAATTTTCGATTGTGCAAAACCAAAGTTTCGATCGTGTGAAAAATTACAAGTGTGAGATCCCGAGTGTTGAAAACCTTCGATAATACTTCGATCATATGAGAGATATTTTGATTGTTTCGATTATACGAAACCCCTATTTCGCACGATTAAAATATTTCAATCGTGCGAAACCTAGGTTTTGATTATGCGAAATGCCACAGTGACTGAAAGTTATAGATGGACTTGTGTGAGGATATTCACATTGAGGGATGACCATAGTAGACTTGAGTTGTTGTTCATGCACGTTTACATTGTGTTAGTAATATAGAGAATGCTTCCGCTGATCTTGAGGTGGTAACATAGATTGATGACCATTGTAACATCCGATAAGGACTTTGATGTGTATGATAAGACTTCCACTATACATAATGATTTGGGTGGTTCGAGTGGGAACTGGGGGTAATGTTGGTAATAGTTTGCCATAGTTGTTTGGGTCGTGGAATGACGATCCGATTATGACACCTCACTACCCGAAATTTGGGCTTAGACAGGGGAGTTCCGGCAGTCTAGATTTCAAAGCGTGACACAGATGCTACGACTCGTGAAAGCAATCTGGTGATGTTACCAATAGTGGCTACGAACACATACAAAAAAGCTGCAAAAGAGCAAACTCGTTAAAGCGACGGTAAGACTGAAAGCTGATTTGAAAATTAGAAAAGGGGCTCGTTGAAATCAGTTACTTTGACACACAGATGCTAGTAGAAGCCGGTGAATTGAACTTGAGGCGGACTGTTATATTTTTCTTCTTTTATGTGTATATATATATATAAGACCGAAGCTATTTTCTACGATTGACCGCCGATGATGAAGTAGATGGTGTCATCCCTAGCGGTGAGGGCAATCGACAATGAAGACTACCAAGAATTGACAGGCTCTGATACCATGTTAAAAATAAAGAAAGAATTCATCTCACCTAAAATCAATTGGTGTTAAGAAGGACAAACTTTTAATCTTCTATGGGCTAATACGCATCTTGTTAAGAGTGCCATGTGAACACAACAAACATGAGAGTAGTATCCAACAACACTCCCCCACACGATGACACTCACATGAGTCAAACTCGTGACCTCTAGCTCTGATACCATTTGTCGGATCTTAAGCCGCCATCTCACCTAAAACCAATTGATATTAAGAATGACAAACTTTTAATCTTTTACGGGCTAACACGCATCTTGCTAAGAGTGTCATGTGAACACAACAAACATGAAAGTGATATCCAACAACACTTAGTAATGCGCTAACACCGCTCACCGCACAATAGAAGCATTCACACAACCCTTCTTTCCCACCTAAAGAATGTTTGCCCATGGCTTAGTAATGCGCTAACACCGCTCCCCGTACAATAGAAGCACTCACACAAATCTTCTTTCCCACCCAGAGAATGTCTGTCCATGGCTTAGTAATGTGCTAACACCGCTCACTATACAATAAAAGCATTCACACAACCCATATTTCCCACCCAAAGAATGCCTGTCCATGGCTTAGTAATGCGCTAACACCGCTCACCGCACAATAGAAGCATTCACACAACCCTTATTTCCCACCCAAAGAATATGTAGGAAACCCCTCTAGTTCTAGCTTACCAAGAAAACTTTTTGGAAGTTAAAAAGCTAGAGGTTAATCAACACCAAGAGGCACTCCATTCTTCTTTTCTGGGCTAAATTATTGGTAGGAATCTACATTCTTCTTTATTGACCACCAACACAAATTGAAATAAAACCAAAACACTCTAGTTCCTCTTCTATGAAATCCTAAAAACCATTTTGAATTGAATTTACTTTCATTTTTTACTTTTTCCTCAGAAATTTTTATTTTTTAAACTACTAGCATTTTTGGGCCAACTAGAATAACTGAAAAGAACAAGAAGGAGAACAAAAATTTCCTACAAAGAAAGGTGAGCCAGTATGCCTTTGCCTATTGGCTAAGAAGATTTCCAATGCTAGAATATTTGCAGTACGTATGGCCACCGGCGGCCTCGCTTCAGTGGAAAGTGGGAGGCTAATTCTTGAAAATACTGTTTAACTCCTTCAGATCAATAGCAGTTACAAACCAAAAGTCAATTATAACTATAGCCCTCTTTTGAGGGTTGATATAGTAATTAAAACTGTGCTCAACTATAGCATGAGAATAGAATTTATAGCATGAGATCTGAAGATATGTATATTAAGGGAATTTGATTATAAAAGCAAAAATACTTGGATTTGCATGTGTACCTCTGCCCAACTCATTTTGTATATAAATTCAACAGGTTCAGCTATGGGAGACAATCCATAGAACTCTTATCGTAGCACTTGACAGTACCAACTAAAGCAAGGGCTTCCCTAAGTGCAGTAAAAAGATGCTCAGGATATTCCTCAATGCAAGCAAGTCCGTGTCGGGATTCCATGGAATTTAAAACCCTTCCAACAATCTGGGCATAGAAAAAATAGATACGGTTACAGGGCATATAGAAGATTATTGTATATGATTTCAATAGTAAACAATTGAGTGAAGTCTTTTAAAGAGAAGATAAATGTATTTGCAATTAGAGTATATTTTTGTAAGTGCCCATGACCATTGAAAAAAAAAGTAACCTTCCGTGCATAGCCACCATAAGCAACCCCGCCAATTAAAGCATGCTGTGGACTAACTGAATTGACAGGTAATATTTCATCTTCTAATAGAAGAAGAAAAAAAAGAGTAAGAGACCAAAAGAAATAAAGATACATCAAAGGGTGCTAAAATGTGAAAAGATGAAAGGGAATCAAAAGAAGCACAAAAGATGAGGCAAGATGTATACTAGCTATGGATGTGGTCTGGAAAAGTCCCTCTTTCTTCAACCCATTTATCGTGTGAGCATTAGTACCACCCGCCAATTGAAGAAAACCTACAGTATGTAAAGAGTTTATGTGAACCAAGGGTAATATACGAACTTAAAACCATATTTATTGTACAAACATACCGTGAGGCCTGTCATTAGCAGCAGCCAAACGAACGGCAAATCCAATTGTTTCCCTTGTGGCACCTCGTCCGATGTCTCCACTCATGGGGCGACCATCCAGCTTTGGTTCACAGGTTGCATCATATATAAAACTTCTCAGAAAACTAATAGTTAATGATGCTTTTCCTCAAATTATTAAGCATTTATAGTGGGTTTTCAATTTACTGGTGCGCACCTGCCATAAATTGAAGCAGTGTAGATTGGGTTCCATAATAGAGTACATCCCATTCATTGACGATATGGTTGAATCCCCAACATCAGGTAAACTAACCTGTACTCATCAAAGATTAGTTTGAAGTTCCCATAACATTAATATGACTCCTTATGTTTCACAATTCAATAGTTCATGATTTCTATATAACAAATCAATTATCTGGTTATTTAAATGGCAGGGACAGTTTCCATACTGCTACAAGTCTCAGATATCCAACTGAATCTCCCAAAGAATTCCATAGTTTTTCGAAGAATGCAGTCTGCCTAAGAATAAATGTGAATGAGTTAAAAAAATTCGAGCAGACAATGTGTCAATGATTAAAAAAATAAGTTATATATGACCTCCAACTCTTTTATTTGGGCCAAATTACAGATGACAGGATTTAAACCCTCTGCTCTGCAATGTGCCAATGATTAACTCAATCAACTAAGGTTACATTTGGACGTCCCACGGATACAAAATCATTCCATTTCGTTGTACAAAGCATTAGTAAGTTATTAGTTTTTCAGAGCAACCGAGATGATTTTATTTCATTGCATGCACAGGATGATGAATGGACTTTCAAATTTTGATGACATTGCACTTTCTAATTATGACATATGCCAATGGTTGCAGTTTCAATGAGAACTCCATTTTAGAGAATAGAAGTTCAGAAGAATAAAATGAAATCACTCCATATGCATGACACGTGGAAATCATATAATTGTTGAGAGCTCCGAGGCTACCTTCCATTTGTATGTATCTCCACGGAGTCAACATCATCCCTTTTAAGAAGTTCAGCTGTAGCAGTAGCATCTCTTACATAAGTAGTTGCTCCTACATCAAGGTTCAATTGTAAAAAAAAAAACATGACACCCATGAAATCAGTAAAATTTGGAGGAAGTAAAATTGTAACTGTTGGAAAATACACAGTTCTGTATCGATATGTAGAAATGCCAACTTAAAAGAGAAATTATAGAAATTAAAGGAAACAACACCCACTTATTTTATCGAATGGACAAACTGGAAAGCAACGGCCACAGCCATAGCAGCGTTCAGTTTTTACTCCACCCTGAATATTGACATTAGCTTCATATGTTAAAATGTGAACCATGACAGGGCCCTTAACTTGGAAGATCAATAGAGTAAGCACCTTGAATACACCTGATGTGCCCTCTACTGATATTGCATTAGAAGGACAAACAGTCTCACACGGTCTTGAACAATCTGGCGGGCAATTGTCTGGATCAAATTCTGTTAAGATTGTAATAAGTTAGCTTGGAACAAGAGGCAAACAAGTTATACACTAAGTCTTTTTCTTATCTAAATGGATTGAGTAAAAGAATATGAAATTTTGCTCAATTGCTCCCTTTTCCTGTGACCAATTATGAATCAACTCTTTGATTTTTGAAGTTCATGGATAACAAGTGATGATGGCCATTCAATGTATTGCATTTGAAGGAAAAGAATAATGCAATGAAATCGATTACAGAATAGACGCTATGGAGCAGAACAAATTACTAGATCGGTCTACAAGCTCTTGACCAACAGAACTAATTTCATATAACACAGTTTGATAAAAGTATGGATATCTAGATGTCTCAAGCGAATCGGACTACATTGTTTCAACAAGCATTTGAATTAATGCGACTTATAATTTATGGATTTTAAGACTTAAAGAGGAGGATATCGATCATACTTTTCCGCTACCATATTTAACAATCATTCTAATTTTGTGCAGTGTAATTCAAGGATAGATTTGTATGCACCAGAAAACAAAAGGGAAGGACCTCTTCATTCCACAGGATGGTTACTGGTTCACAATGCTACAATATAAACCCTCTTCTAATTGACATAACAAATATAGTAAGCATGGATAGTCTCTGAAGAAGTTATATACAACCAACAAACTAAGTGAAAATTCAAATTGTTTCAAAGCTCAGAACCATGATTTCCATGTGAAAGAAACCCATCAAATTAGTGAAAAACACAAAAGCAATTGCGCCCAAAATGCAATTTAACACAGTGAGATAATCAAAGAATCATATAGTATAAAAAAAAAAAAAGAATTACCAGCTTTACGGAAGTGAAGATCTTCATCGTCATTAACACTGATCATTACCCAAGGCCTTCGAAGGGGTACAATCTCTGTCGCCGCATCAATCCCTTCATTAACCGCACTCACCACCGATGCATCAGCCGCACAGTCAATGCAATCAACTGTAATCAATCATTCAAAATCATATACATTTCAAATGGTGTACTAATTTACATGAAAATTACCAGTTTAAAGAGTTGTCACCTCCAGCTAGAGTGTAAACCAAAGAGAGGTTCCTGATATCAACGACATCCTAGAGAGAGAAAGAGAGAGATGTTACTCTGATAATATGAGGGGTTTGGGGTTGTGGGTTGGCAGGGTTTTGATGTACCTCGAAGCTGGCACCACAAATGAGTTTGACCCAGTTGCCTCTTTGCAGGGATTGTTGGGGAGTGGTCGTGATTGAAGGAATTCCAATTGTTGTTAAGAGGTATTTCACTTTTTGAAGGCATTTGTTGGCGGTGGTGTTGTTGCTAAGATTGAGATTAGCTGAGATGAA
The DNA here is from genome assembly GCA_026545225.1 of Cornus controversa. Taxonomy (NCBI): domain Eukaryota; kingdom Viridiplantae; phylum Streptophyta; class Magnoliopsida; order Cornales; family Cornaceae; genus Cornus; species Cornus controversa. The sequence continues at coordinate 5,491,374 of CM048849.1, forward strand.
ATCAAGCAGCATATATAGCAATGTTAGAGATATATATATATATAGAGAGAGAGAGAGAGAGAGAATTACATAAACAGCCACGTACCTTGTTGTGGGTTCACTGAAGCAAAGCAAGAGAAGCTCAGAGCCATCCCAGAGGCAGACGAAAAGGATATTTTTTCCAACCCAATCCAATGTCCCCTATTCAAATTCTTCGATGCTTCTTAATCTTGATTTATGAGTTATGTTAGGTTGCTGACGACGCACGTGCTCGCGCACGTAACACACACTACTTAATCATTATTGTTTTTGTCTCGTGGATGAAGTCGCGATAGCTTCTTATTTTCATTTTTTTTCCTATTATAAACCAACCATGTCTCTCTGCAATAATTAGTTTTTTTAAGGACAATAGTGTCCTATTCCAAATAACTAACTTGGTGCACTCCCTAACGTGTCCTGTAAATTTTAGACACGACTAAAATTAAAAAAAATTCAAAGATGATCATTACCTATAATACGGTACAGATTTATCGGGTGTATTGTAAATCTTCTTCATTTTCTTACGGGTAAAATTGATTTCTGTTTTTCTTCCAAGTCACAATCTCATATCGTGACTCTCTTTCTCTCTCTCTCCACAACCTTAATCCTCATATAATGACTATCTTATCTCTCTCTCCACAACAAAAAAGATTAGGTAAATATCACTTACACCTCCTCAGTTTACGCAATATCCCGACTAGACTCTCTCTAGTTTCAATAATCCCGACTACACTCCCTCAATTTTGAGTTCACGTATCGATTTGCCCACTTCGTTAGTGTTACGTCAGCAACAAACGAAATTTGCTGATGTCAGCAACTAAAAAATATATGAATGGTCATTTTTGCCCTTCTCATGTATAAAATGACATCTTTAACCTCATTAATCAATACACAATTATGAAAATACCCTTACTATATATTACACAAATTATTTTATATTATATTTTATATATATATATATATATATATATTTCTACACATAAACATATCACATATGTTACCCATGAATTGTCCCTGAGAGTGGGGGGGGGGGGGGTGTGAATAGGGACAAGAGGCAAACAATGAAACTTTTTCGGTTTAGCTTATTTTGACAAAAGTAGGCTTTTTTGGACTTTTGTCAAATACTTGATAAACTTATATATTCAATAAGTGGGAATGAGAATACTCTATCTATTATGTACTTAAATGATCTAATGGATACAACAAATGTAAGTGTTCATGTTAGTGCAACATATCATGCTTGTAATGTGTGAAAATATTGATTGCGCATTTTATCAAACACATGATATACAAATTGATTGGCAAAAGATAATTAAATAAATACTCAATCAATTAAAAATTTAATCAATTTCACAACTTAACCAATATACTCCAAGCATTCATCCTATCCTCCTCATATGAATTAAAATATATAAACTTATAACATTCATATATAAAGCATATGTAATTTAAACAAATGAAATGCTATCAAATAAATGAGTTTAAGGATAGAGAAATGCAAACCAAGTGACACTATAATTTTTACATGGTTTGGCCCCTCTTGCTTACATCATGCCTCAAGAGCACCTCTTGAAGTTTTCACTAAAGGGCTTCCCTTAAGCGGTGAAAAGCAAACCATACAATTGCCAAGTGAACCACTTGGGCTTCTTTGTTCCGATAAACACCTCACTAAGATTTCTTTGTCAAGCGCATGACTTGGGCTTTCTTTCTCTTTTGACAACTAAGAGATAACCATTGTTCACTCTAATAGGTAGAGAGCGCTAGCCAATCATTCTCCTTATAAGGTAGAGAATGAACCTCTCTTTTTTTTTTGGGCTTAGAGAGAACCCTTACAAAGCTTCCACAAGCTACCCATACCAAAAGAACCTCTTCATCTTCTTTCAAGAATAAGAATTTTGTGTACAATGAGTGTCTCTCGAATAGACAAGAAATACAAACTAAAAGTCTCTCAAATTTAGAATTACAATTGATGAATCAATAAGAAAGCTCAACTCTAAAATGATGAATGAAATACCATATTGAATTGATGAATTAAGCTTATGTGTGGTTTCTACCTCTATAGAATATGAGTTTTAAGCATGGAGGTGAATTCTACCAATAAGATATGATCATGGAGGGTAATTGTAGTCTCTCTCATTTGTATAATACATCTACAATGTGTATTTATAGCCCCTTTAGGAGATATAGTCGTTTATAGTTGTTGGGGTGGTTGGGAAGCATTAAATGTGTCAAACTAGCCGTTCAAATATGAATCGCATAAAAGCAATTGACTTATGCATAAAACGGTCAACTTATAAGTCGATTATTCATTTAGAAATAATCAGCTGTTTCATCTTTACAAAGCAAAAACTGAGATTCTTCACAATATAAGTCGACTTATGAAACTGGGTAAGTCGATTATTTTTTCATTCTTAAAAGGCCAAAATGATCTGTAATAATAAGTCGACTTATGGAACTAGATAAGTTGACTGATAAGTAGACTTATTTGAGACATAAGTAAACTTATTCAAGGAATAAGTCGACTATTTTGACGCACTCCAAAAGCTCAAAATGTTCTGTAATAATAAGTCGACTTATGAAAATGGGCAAGTTGACTGATTTATGCTCAACATGAAAAATATAGAAGTTTGAAATCTAAATGAGCCTAAACCATCAAGGACTTGTAAGATATGATTCAAAGAAGATCAAGTCCTATTTCTACATGTCTAGAGACCATTAAAATGATATTCATGATGTAGATACCCATTTTTGACCTCCCACTTATTTTCCAAATCCTAAACCAATTATACCAAGTTTCAGGATCCCACTTTCATGAGCATAAGCTCCAAAAAAGGTAAAATGGTCATCTCCAAAAAATCAATATTCAATCTGTCTGCCTAAACAGGAAAAAAATTTCACCATTGATTTCAAAGGTACCAAAAACCTCAAAAATGACTACACATGGGAACCGTAAGTCCTCCCGAACACTTGATTTCGTTCAAACCCTAAATTAGTGTCAAACGGGTCAACCCAAAAGTTTGACCAACAAACCGTTTGTCAAATTGATGAACAGATGTCAACATCACAACTGTAGGGTCCAAACACCATAGGAAACACTATAATATTGACACAATTCCAGTCTGAACATCCCATTTACTAAAACCCTAAATCATAGTTAGGTTGGTCAACCCAAAAGTTTGACTAACAAACCATTCATCAAATCAACGAACGGATCTCACCATTACAACCGTAGAGTTCAAAAACCATAGAAAATATTGACACACTTCCAGTCCGGGCACATTTTTGACCAAAACCCTAGTTCAAGGGTAAAACGGTCTTTTCGCTACACACACTGTCCAGGTCTGGAATTTTATTTTTGTATAAAATGAAATCACTTTTGGATAAAATGAAATCACTTTATTACATCATTGCAATGACATCATGAATGAGAATATCCCCAAAATTACCTAATTTTGGCACAACAAAAGGGATAACACCAAAATTCAGTGGGACACATTTTTCTATAATTTTTGCAAAAATTCTCGTGAAATTTTCTACAAGAATTTTTGCAAAAATGATTAATTTTTCATAAACTGCTAAGATTGACTTGATCCAACAGCTATTGTTCATCTAAATCCAAAATCTATTTTTAAGGGTCAAGATTCCACTACATGAAATAACGCCTTTTACGAGAGGCCAAAAATGCCATGAAAAGTCATTCACGGTGCACACAAGGCTTACATCTATTAAGGTCCTGTAAATACTCTAAATTTTTAACGGACAACAAAAAACCTCGTAAAAAAGTAAGATATTCCTCGTCAATATATTTTTTGTCTACATAATAAATTTATTTTCGAGATGTAAATTCCCTCGTTAAAAATTAATTTACGTCATATTTGGACCGTCATAAAAAAGTAAACTAATTCCCCGTTAAAAAGTTTCTTGTGACCTAATAATTCATTTACGACATACCTTGCCCTCGTTAATACATCTAATGTCCTTTTATTTACGAAATTTTTTGACCCCGTTAATAAAATAGAATTTTTTTTAAAATAAAAGCACCTTCAAATGCTACCTAATCATCCACATATGACCTTTATTTCCAACAATTACAACTAAACACTATATAGTACCAACAAAACTTAATACCAATAGCTAAACCAATACATTAAATACAACATTAACATATCAAAAGTCTAAAGAGGTACATTTTCACTATCCATCAATGTGCCAAAAAAAAAAATGAAAATCCATTTGTCAAAAACACTATCAATTTCCTAGCACTTATGTTAAACAATTTATAAGTGTGCAATTATCATTCAATTCAAAAACCTTTCACTCCAATATGCCAATCTTCACATTGTTCATTTTCTGACAAAAGTTGACTTTCAATTTTTCCGACACTTTTCTCACCTCATTATCCATGGTAGACATTAAGCTGCACAAAATCCAAGCAAGTAATTGCATCACACAAGTCTCAATTTGAGTATGCTAATAATTTTAAGAACTTGAAGTGAAAAAATTAGAAGAAAAAAAGTAACACTAAATAAATGACCAAATATAACTAACTCAAGTGGAGATAGAAACAAATCGTAGATAGAAACAAAGCACTTCAAAGGTCACTATATATATATCGGTAGGCTTCATATAGATGCAACAACACCTCATACAATATAAATACTAGAAATGGAGCCCCATTGAAATTTGAAAGCACTCCCTCTACAGAAAAGAATAATTTCAATAACTAAGTTGATAAACCTAGCAAAGCAAACTTTTCATAATTCGATGGTATTCTAGGTTATACCTATCACCATACAAGGTTTCTTTTTCTTCAAGTTCGATTGTCAACAGAGTATGGACAATGTGTTTGACCAGGGACCTTGGCATTTCCTGGGGAAACATATTGTTCTTAAAATTGTTTCAAAATTCTGGAAGCTCAGGATGATTCTGTGGTTTCTGAATTGGCAGGGGAAATATTAATTAACAGTACTGCTGAGGAAATAATCTAGTTGATAAAGACAAGGGAAAGAGTGATTTTTCTATGTCAATGAAAATTAGAAGAGAAAAATAGAAGAATAAACCTAGAGGGATAGATATTAAAATTAGTATGGTGGCAAAAGAGATGGTTCCTGGTATATGTAAACAAGATGGGAAGACAAAAGGGATTGGTTTAGGTTTGATGTAACCTAAAAGAGGTACTTATTCTGGTTCTCCTTCCAAACGGAGTGATTATTAATCCTTTTACAATTCTTTTTTTATTATTGGTGCTTAGAATATTAGGTGTTTTATCTAATCATGAGGAGTTTTTGCCTATTATTCAAATAAGTTGGAATAAAAAATAAGGGGTACTTCTCTTTGGTTTGATTATTGGATGCCTACTGGGCCTATAAATCTGAAATGTGGAGATAGAGTAATCATTGACTCTGGATTGAGCAGGGATGCTCATGTGGCTGCCATTGTGGATAATGATCAGTGGAATTGGCCTAGTACTAATAATGTTGATCTCATGGAGATTAAAAGCAATATGACTATGAATTACTCTTCAAAATTGTTATTATAGATTAGTTGCTCTCCATTCCTATAAATTGGATTTTCTCAAGAAAATCAGCATGGGAGTTGTTTAGGCCAAGAACGAATCTGAACCTTGGCATGATATTATCTAGTTCCAGGAAACATAGTGAAACATTCATTCATAATGCAGCTGATCATGTTGGACAGATTATGGACTTAGAACAAATTATTGAAAAAGGGTATGAAAACTGCTATCAAATGTGTTTTCTATAGGGAGGTTATTGAAAGTAGAGAACATCTATTTTTTTACTATAATTTTACTTCTAGAATATGGCATTTTGTTGCAGCTAAAGCGTGTATGCAGATGCCTCAAAATTGGCAACAGACTGTGAGTTGGTTAGTCTTGGTGTTAAAGTGCAAAAGCTTAGTGACTGTTATATATAGGCTTATGTTTGCTACCACTGTATATTTTATCAGGAATGAAAGTAATCAGGGAAGGATTTTCTCTGATGAATATACTAATGCTCCTACTATTCAGAAGCATATATGTGAAATAATTAGGTTAAGGATTTGTTCTTTGAGGAAATTCCCATCTACCATTCATAACTACTCCATGTGTGTATATTCTTCATATGTGAGTGCCATCATTTTTTAATAACAACTAAAATACATTAGAAGGACTTTTTGAATCATTATAATGAGATGTTCAGAGTGTTAATCAAATCTGTTACTGATTATGAATCTTAGTTTGAGTGGGATGGTAGTGCATATAATGCCAAAGATTAGGTTTAGTAGTCAAAAGGACTTAAAACTGTAAAGATTAAGTAGTGCCTTTTCTACATGACCTGAGTTTAGATGGGCAGGAAAACATTACTAGATATACAAGCTTGGGTGATTGGTGCAAGCCCATACAGATGATGTTTATGACTGTCATTATATATGTACAATATTTTATGTCTCCTAGAAATAAAAAATAGATATTTACGAGTAGATTTGTGCCTATTCAGTCAATTAAACTCCTTGGTTTGTATTTCCTTAAAAAAACAGATTATAAGGATCCCTATGGTAGAGCAGTTGATCAGAGTTTATACTTTAGAAGGTGTTCAGGGGATGTAATTCTTCCTACATTTGTATTAAAACTGTGTCGAAACACACACTATTAATCCAACTAGAGCAGGGATTTTACTAGATTTGCTTAAGTAATAAGCATTGCGAAACATGTACGTCATTCCACAAGTATCATCTTCCAGTATCTAAGCCACTTCATGTTCTAAACCTCATCCTCATTGCAGGCTTAAAAGAACAAAGGACTTGTACCATGAAAAATTATTTTTCTTCTTTGCCTAAAATATCAACTATTCCTAAAACAAAGAGTACAAAGTGAATTATCTGCCTACTAATTTTTATTAATCATGAACAAATCAAGAGAATGCATCTTTAGGCACAAACTAGAAAGTTAAGCAATCCACATAATTGACAAGATTAGTTTCAAAGGCATGAGATCATTGCTATAATGTAAGGTAATGATATTAACCAAAGCTATCAAGCAAAGAAGTGCTATCAGTAGCATGATAAGTTTTACCATTATAAATATGGTATCAAACAATTTACATTGTGTCATTTAAAATGATAAGTGTTCAATTCTATGCATTTGAACCTTCTTTATTGCTTATGTTAGTTCCGTTTTTGCGTTTACCGAGATATGTTTACGGTATTTTTGTGTTTTTGATGTATTACAGGTATTAGAGTAAATGGAGCAAGGTTTGAAGCTTTTTGCAGCTGAAGAGAAAAAAGTCAGAATTGCAGCCAAAGGCATCTCGATCAATCGAGATGTTGATCTCGATTAATCAAAATCTCGATTGATCGAGATCTCATTTCAATTGATCGAAATCTCGATCAATCGAGATCCAATCTCGATTGATCGAGATTCTGCAGAACCCACTTGGCCACTTGCTCACCTGCTCTCCCACTTGCAACAAAATCCCCCTTTTTGCACGACTTAAGGATATTGTCTGACTTGAACAAGACCCTTGGGGACCTTCTTGATACAAGGGATATATATAGTCATATATATATATATATGGTGGGGCCCCAAGGTTGAAAATGAAGCCAAAAAGCACAAAAAGGGCCATATCTCTCATATCTCATATATCTCTCAACACACATCAGACCATCCAAGGAGAGACCTTCGGGAGAGGAAGAAAAGGAGCTGAACCAGATCAAGAAGCTTCACTTTCTTCATCAATGGAAGGGTGCAAGACTGCCATGACCAACTAACTTCTCCACTAGGGTGTGGTTGACACACCTAGCCATGTAAACTTGTTCATTTTTGTAGCACTTGGGGATTTGTAGTTAAATGTTGATTATTTAGCCTATTGACTATGTACACAAATACATTTCTTATATATATTCATTTGATTTGGAATTTATTCTTGTCTTAGAGTAGATTTTGTCACTTGAATGCACAACATTTGCATATTTCACAAGAAGTGCAAATGATGGCTAGATAATGGTGTTTAAATGAATGTGTGATGTTTGCTTGTATAGACCATGCCAAGACAAGGTAGTTTGGATGGATGTAGTGTTCACTTAGAGAGTAGGGTAATTAGGTAGTTAGTTTGGTTGAAGAACTATGCTTGTTGAAGATGGATTATGATAGGTTAGCACACACATTGATCTTTTGATATGTCATTGAGGTCACAAGCCTAATGACATTGTTAGGCATTTAATTTATGAATCCCATGCTTGCTACAATTATGAACATGTGAATGGCTAGTGGTGGAAACCACCCCTAGCTCTCTCTCCCAACTCAACTCTTTAATTTTATTGTCATTTCATTCATGCAATAGATTATAAACAAAAATCCAAAAACCTGTTTTTAGAATTAAAGTAGAATTAATCTTTCTTTAAGACAATTGCAACTAGTCCTCGTGGGATCGATACCCTCTATATAGAACCTTATCTACAAAGATTCGTGCTCTTGCGAGTGGTTAAATTATATTTTGATAAAAAGGGCAAAATTAAGCTTACAATTTAATCCGAGTTTAGCCACATCAAAATTTTGGCGCCGTTGCCGGGGACTACGGTGTAATTGTCGCCATTGAAAGATTAAATCTGGTTTAATTCTTAGGCTAGAAATTCTTTCATTCTTTTTTGTATATATTTTGTTCTTATTGCTCAAACTTTTTGATTTTAGGTATACCACATAGCGGGCATCTAAAAGGATTAAAGTTGGAACCCTTTGTATACCACATAGCGGGCATTTAAAAGGATTAAAGTTGGAACCCTTTGTGAGTATAAAATCTAAAATTAGTGGTTTGAGTTCTTTCATTCTTTTTGTATATATTATTGTTTAATTTATTTATTTTTGTGTATTGAGGTGTTGTTCTATTATTAATGCATGCTAGATAGACGGTCCTTGTCACTTCCATTGCTTCCGTGTAATATTGAACTTGAAAGAACACTTGGACAACGTAGAGGAACCTCTAGGGACCCTATATTGCTTAGGACTGAAAACATGGATCCAAATGAAAGACAACCTCCCGGACTACCTCCTTTTAATCATGAACAACCACCTCCACCTCCACCTCCTCAAGGAGAGTTGCTTATGGACTTTTACCTTCCGACTACATTCGAAGTACCTTCATGTATCCAATTTTCGAATGTAGCGGCAAATCAATTCGAAATAAAGTCCTCCACCATCAATCTTCTTAATAGCTTCCATGGTCTCCCTAATGAGGATCCATACCGGCACTTAGATTACTTCCTTTCTGTGTGTTCCACTATTCGTGTACCACACTTTACGGAGGATGATCTAAAGCTGCGTATGTTCCCCTTCTCCCTAAAAGATAAAGCTAGAATTTGGTTCAATTCTTTAAAACCTAACTCAATCCATTCTTGGGCGGAGATGCAAATTGAGTTCTTGAAAAAATACTTCCCAATGGGAAAGACGAGTGATATTCGGAGAGCCATCACCGGATTCACCCAAATTGACCAAGAACAATTTCATGAGACGTGGGAGAGATTAAAAGACCTTCTTAAATCTTGTCCGCATCATGCTGTCCCAAAATGGCAGCTAGTGCAAAGCTTTTATGATGGGGTGAGTGAGCAACATAGACAAATGATAGACTCCGCGTGTGGGGGTGGATACCTTTTGAAAAGCCCTGATGAGGCATGGAAACTTTTTCAAATCCTAAGCAACAATTCAGCTCAACGCTCCTCCACTAGGAAAGGGAAGGCCACCCAACCTTGTAGAGGAGTGCATGAAATTTCACGGGTAGATGAGGTTGCCATGCAAGTAGAAGCTCTATCCCGAAAAATGGATTTAATCATGAAAAATGGGCTGCCTACTCCAAGCCAACCTGTTCAAAATCAGGAAGGTTGTTCGTTTTGCTATAGTACTTCACATTTCGTGCGAGATTGTCCTATTGCCGGGCAATCTCCCGATTATGCTCAAGAGCAAGCGAATGCCTTGTACTCTAAACAAATGAATGATCCATATTCAAACACGTACAATCCTAGTTACAAGAACCATCCGATTTTTTCATGGAAACCTCAAGAATCAAGTCCCTCTTTTCAAGGGCAAAATTCTTTTAATTCCCAATCTCAACAGCCTCATTATAGGCCGAATCCTCAACCTTACCATCAAAGATCCAATTACCAACAACCACCACCTCCTCCGAGAAGCCAAGGCTTTGAAGAAAGAGTGATAAGCAATCTTGAGGCCAATACCCGCTTATTGCAAACTCATTCTCAATCAATCTCTAAGCTGGAAGCGAATGCTCAATCTATGGCTAGGTTAGAAGCTCAAATCGGGCAACTAGCTAATGCCTTGAATAGAAGGGAGGAAGGTAAGTTGCTGAGTCAACCGGTGGCAAATCCTAAGGGTGTTCATATGATTGAGGATCCATCATCTTCAACTTGTAATGCTCCTCCGAAGCAAGTTCAATCAATCACCTCCTTAAGGAGTGGTAAAATCATCAATTTCAAGGTAGGGGAGGAAGAGAAGAAGGAATTTAATGAGCAATCCGCAAATCCAAAAGAATCCCATTTAAATCCAAAAGTGTTTCCTTTAAATCCAAATGTGCATAACATCCCTTTAAATCCAAAAGAAAAGGCAAGTGAAGTTGTGTCGTCATCAATTCCAAATCTTGACACTTCTTTTGAATCTCCGGTTCCTTTTCCTCAAAGATTGAAGGAACCTTCTCATTTTGGGAAGCAAGGAGAGAAAATCCAAGACATGATGGAGATCTTCAAACAAGTAAAGATCAATCTCCCTCTCCTTGATGTTATTCGACAAATTCCCTCCTATGCTAAATTCTTGAAGGACTTGTGCACTCAAAAGCGCAAATCTAGGAATAATGTTCCTAAGAAAGTCCTCTTAACTGAGCATATAAACTCCATTTTCTAACACCAAGCCCCTCCTAAATTCAAAGATCCTGGTGCTCCGACCATTTCGTGCACCATCGGAAATCATTCTTTTGAAAAGGCACTTCTTGATTTAGGGGCTAGTGTCAATTTGCTTCCATTCTCAGTTTACCAATAACTAAGTTTGGGGGAACTCAAGCATACCACGGTTGTGTTGCAACTTGCCGACCGCTCGGTGAAGCAACCACGTGGCATAATTGAGGATGTAATCATTCAAGTGGACAAATTCTACTTTTCGGTGGACTTCATAGTCCTTGACACAGAACCGGTCCAAAATCCAAATCGGCATATTCCTATCATTCTAGGTCATCCATTCTTGGCCACAGCAAACGCTTGCGTTAACTGCCGTACCGGAGTGATGGACATCTCTTTCGGGAATATGAAAGTCCGCTTAAACATCTTCAATGCTTCCCACCACACATCCGAAGACGAAAGTGAGTGCTTTTGTGTTGATGTAGTGGAAGACCTTGTTCAAGAAGCACTTCCTTCTATTCTTTCCAAGGATCCTCTAGAGGCATGCCTAAATCACTTCAACTATGATGATTTTGACATTGAGCAATCTATTTGTGAAGTCAATTCAATGCTCGATGTCAATACCGTCATGGATGTGCCTAATTGAAGAGTTCCTAGAGAACCCTTTCCTCCGTTGATTAATTCCGTCGCTCCCCACGGAGCGGTGGAATTAAAGGACTTGAAAGACGGCTCGTTGTTCAAAGTAAACGGGTAGCGCTTAAAAGTATGCGTGGATGACCAAGTTACCACCGAATACGTGAATGTCGTCACTTTGACGGATCCCGTATATTTTGACTCGTGAGCCGATCCGGACGTCGTGCCATAGACGTGTAAGGTGGCATAGCCATGGTAGCTATCATGCTTCCATGATGTCCCTTTAATCCAAAGTAGAGTTTGTGTCTCAGCAACTTAGTATCTAATTCCCAAAAAAATCCAAGTCCCTGAAGCATAACTCAAGCTGACTGTTTTTGAGCATCTCGATTAATCGAAACCAAGATCTCGATCAATCGAGATTTTGATTGATCGAGATTTTGGTCTCGATTGATCAAAAAATTGTAGAGAGTTGAGAAGTCCAAAAGTCCCGAGAGGTAGTATTCTTCGATAGCACTTCGATTGGTCTTCGATCGATCAAAAATTTTGATTAATCGAAGAGGAATTTTGATTGATCGAAGTAAATTCTCGATTGACCGAAATAAAATTTCGATTAATCGAATTAAAGTCTCGATTCAGTGAAGAAAGTGTCGATTAATCGAAGGAGAGATCTCGATCGATCGAAGTTGATCTCGACTGATCGAAGTTGGATTTTGATTAATCGAAATCTCGATCAATCGAGATGCACGCGATGCCTGCACGTGAGCCGAACTCTTATTTAAACCGTTGGACTTTCCTCTCATTTCAAAAGACCATCTGACTTCTTCCTTCTCTCCGAGCGATCCAGAGCATCTCCAAGCACCATTCCGCATGTGATCTTCCATCGCCGAGCATCCACCGCCGTTCGACATCATCCGAGACCGCCGCTATCACTCGCGCGCTCTTCTCTTCGCGGCTGCGAGCGGGTCTTCATCTTTTGGTACCGATCATTATCTTCACCTTGAGGTAAGTGATGCATGGTTACATTTTGCGTACTGTCTCGCTATTTTTGATAGTTCTACGGTATAATAAACATAGTTAGATGATGTTGGGTTGGATTGGTGCATTTATGATATTCGTAATGAAATTTTGCAGGTTTTTGGGGGTAAGACTACATGTATGGGTGAGATATTGCATTCTCTCTGTTTCAAATGCTTTCTGCATGGTTTGCGACCGTGACTCTTCGTTTCGGTTGCATCTGCTCACGCTGCCTCTTTGCAGAGCGACTTTTTGAACTCATGTTAGCACCATGGACTAGGGCCTCATTTTTATTTTTATTCTTAGTTTATTATTCCTTTTATTTTCTTTTTATTTACGTAATTTTTGGGATAAAGTGCAGACTGCTCCGAGATCATGGCGAGTGTGAAGAATGCCCCCGGTTCAGTTAGAGACGTGCCTGGGCGAGCCTTCCGGTCTCGGAAGTTTCACTCGGAGTAGACTTTCACCCTGGGCGAGTTCGAGAGTCATCCCGACACTGAGTGGACAGTCGCCGAGCTCAGGAGGCGTCGCCTCGACCGACTATGTGTGCCTCCCACTGATGTGGCACACGAGCGCTTAGTGCAGGTCTTCTACGAGCGCATGACCTACTCCTGCACAGCGCCAGACACATTAGAGACGGTCGTGGGCACCACAACTATTACGATTACGCTGAGCTGGATTGCGTAGATGCTCGACATTCCTCACCAGCAGCCGCCAGACATGGTTGACCAGGACGATCGACCGTTTTTCAGGGCCGCACTTCCAGCAGACACGACACTGTTCTCCATCGTGATGGACATGTGTGGCGGGGCGTTTACCACGCCCAGTCACAATTGCACGTCCAAATCGATGTGCCCGAGCAGACTGTGGTTCCTGGACACCGTTCTTATCAAGAATGCGTGTCCCCTGCAGCACGTGGCAGAGCGTAGGGGCGACCTCTTCCGTTGCCTTTATTCTTTCCACACGGGCATGTGGGTTTCTGTCCCATCACTGATCTGGGGGCAGATGTTCAAAGTCTGGGACGACCTCGTCAACAAGAGGATGAGGCTATCAGCGAGCTGGCGGCTTCCCTTTCCTTTCCTGGTCGTAGCTTTTCTTAGTCGTGCCAGCATACCGGTCAGTGAGACTGACATCCAGTTGGCACCGCCCACCCACTTCACATCTTCTCAGTGGGAGTGGGTGAGGCGACACTTAGAACGACAGGACCACCAGGGTGATCCACCAGACGATGTAGATATGGATGCCCCAGTGGAGATGGAGGAGGGAGAGCCTGCAGGGGATGGGTCTGAGGACGAGGAGATGGAGGAGGAGGAGATGGATATGGCTGCAGAGTGGCACGACATCCTGGCGACGGGCTATTTCTGCCTGGCAGCTGATGTTGAGCGGCTCTAGCAGGGTTTTGACGAGCACGTCCAGGTGACGCAGAGTCAGTTGGAGGGCATTCGTTCGGACATTTCTTCTCTGGCACAGGGTCAGAGGGCGATTCTTGACGAGTTCCGAGCCTTTCGACAGGACCTGCAGTTCCTATTTGCAGGACGAGCTTCCACCTCCACTTCTGCTCCCACCGAGCTACCACCACCACCACCCGCCCTCGAGTAGCTGCTTTTATGTGTCTTTTCTGTTTTACTTTCTGTATTTCTTTTTCTTTCTTTCTGTTTGATAGGCCATGTTGGCCATGTTTTCTTTCATTTTTAGTTTTTTTTTATGAGTATTCCAGATGCATGTACGATTTGTACTGAACTCATTTTATATATTTATGGAATACAGTTTTCTTTTCTTTTATATCATGTCGTATCTTTATTGTCTTTATTTTTGCTTTCTGTCAATATATCTGTTCCCTATACTTTGACTATGTATGTAGTACCACTTGCCTAATTGTTATATGCGATTCAGTTGATGATTTCTGTTTATTACCGCCTGGTTTAAATTCCCAATACTGTTGAGATTGCTTCAACACAGTATGGCGATAATAAAGAAAGGCAGCCCCTTTGCATGCTATACGTTAGCGTGCCTGGATAGTCAATATCTTATCGCATAGACCTCTTAGACAATTGGGAAACACCAGTTCAGACTCTTAGATATGCAGTGTTTTGGCAGTGTCTCTTTGTGCATTCTTATTTTATTATGCTCTTTTCATATACTTTTGTTTCTTTTAATGCTCGTGGTATCCAGTTGGTGTTCTGTGCAGGTTTTTCTTATTTGCAGGATGACTGCTACTATGGCATACCATTTTTGTCGCATTCAGCAATCCCGGTAACTTCTTTCCTTGTTCTTCTTGTCCAAACATTGAGGACAATGTTGCATATAAGTTTGGGGGTGCGGTATGCTATACCACTTGTATATGCATGCAATGTTCAGTCTTAGTATTGAGTGTCATTGTAGAGCAGTTTTCTTGATATTTTTGCATGCTTGCTATGATGTCTTGATTTCTTTTTAAAGGAAGGTCATTCGAATAAATGTCTGAGGTAAATGCAGCAGGTAGTTAAGAACTTTAACATTGTAAATACCCGCACTTTTGCAAGCTATATAGTAGGCTAGAACGGTCTACATTTTTGTCTAAATTTGAACACGTATGGTTCTTGCCCTAAATTTGTCCTTAACCGCACAAATTCGCACACATGCATTTTAAACTGTGGGGTATAAGTCTGAGGGAGAATTTTGTAAATTTCTGTTTTTATCTGAACAGCTTAAAGAATATGTTCTTCCGGTTGTTGTAAAAAAAAAAAAAAAAAAAAGAAAAGAGAGAAAAAGAGAAAAATTTGCAATAAGCCTTCTCACTCAATAAACCGAATTTCTATGCCTCAAAGCAGGGAATATTCGCGTATAAGTGTGCAAGGTTGAGCAATAATAAGCGGATTACTTGCTTAAGCTCATCGCCTTATAAGCTCGGTTATTAAGTCCGAGGGGTGTTTCTTCACCTAATGCCCTAAAGCCAATTGGTTTGGGAGTCATTGGCCCAATGTCGCTACATGGGCTTACAAGAAAGCAAAAAGAGCTAAGCATTGCACGGTCATCCGCACATGAGCAATCATGAATGTTTTGTGATAATGAACAGCGGTGTCGAATGTTTTCAATGAGTCTTTCTCTTAAAAACAGATTTGTTCGTTTTCTTCTCCAAATATGACAAAAGCCACGCGTTAGAATGCATGTTCACTTTTCAAAGAGGATTTTGGGGTCAGAATTGGTATGTTTGTTCGGACTGGCCATTATGTGGGGACCATCGTTTATTTATAGCTTGTGCAAGTCCATTGTTGCTAATGACCACATAGTTCTGTAATACTTGTTGCATTTGCCAACTGTGAAATGAACGAATGATCGCCCTTTATCTAGTTGATGACTGAGCATGACTAAACTTTTGTATAAAATAGTTATTTTCATTTTTGTAATATCGTATTGCTAAGGGACTAGCAATATGTAAGTTTGGGGGTGTGATAAGTGTTCAATTCTATGCATTTGAACCCTCTTTATTGCTTATGTTAGTTCCATTTTTGCGTTTACCAAGATATGTTTACTGTATTTTTGTGTTTTTGATGTATTGCAGGTATTAGAGTAAATGGAGCAAGGTTTGAAGCTTTTTGCAGCTGAAGAGAAAAAAGTCAGAACTGCAGCCAAAGGCATCTCGATCAATCGAGATGTTGATCTCAATTAATCAAAATCTCGATTGATCGAGATCTCATTTCAATTGATCGAAATCTCGATCAATCGAGATCCAATCTCGATTGATCGAGATTCTGCAGAACCCACTTGGCCACTTGCTCACCTGCTCTCCCACTTGCAACAAAATCCCCCTTTTTGCACGACTTAAGGAGATTGTCTGACTTGAACAAGACCCTTGGGGACCTTCTTGATACAAGGGATATATATAGTCATATATATATATATATGGTGGGGCCCCAAGGTTGAAAATGAAGCCAAAAAGCACAAAAAGGGCCATATCTCTCATATCTCATATATCTCTCAACACACATCAGACCATCCAAGGAGAGACCTTCGGGAGAGGAAGAAAAGGAGCTGAACCAGACCAAGAAGCTTCACTTTCTTCATCAATGGAAGGGTGCAAGACTGCCATGACCAACTAACTTCTCCACTAGGGTGTGGTTGACACACCTAGCCATGTAAACTTGTTCATTTTTGTAGCACTTGGGGATTTGTAGTTAAATGTTGATTATTTAGCCTATTGACTATGTACACAAATACATTTCTTATATATATTCATTTGATTTGGAATTTATTCTTGTCTTAGAGTAGATTTTGTCACTTGAATGCACAACATTTGCATATTTCACAAGAAGTGCAAATGATGGCTAGATAATGGTGTTTAAATGAATGTGTGATGTTTGCTTGTATAGACCATGCCAAGACAAGGTAGTTTGGATGGATGTAGTGTTCACTTAGAGAGTAGGGTAATTAGGTAGTTAGTTTGGTTGAAGAACTATGCTTGTTGAAGATGGATTATGATAGGTTAGCACACACATTGATCTTTTGATATGTCATTGAGGTCACAAGCCTAATGACATTGTTAGGCATTTAATTTATGAATCCCATGCTTGCTACAATTATGAACATGTGAATGGCTAGTGGTGGAAACCACCCCTAGCTCTCTCTCCCAACTCAACTCTTTAATTTTATTGTCATTTCATTCATGCAATAGATTATAAACAAAAATCCAAAAACCTGTTTTTAGAATTAAAGTAGAATTAATCTTTCTTTAAGACAATTGCGACTAGTCCTCGTGGGATCGATACCCTCTATATAGAACCTTATCTACAAAGATTCGTGCTCTTGCGAGTGGTTAAATTATATTTTGATAAAAAGGGCAAAATTAAGCTTACAATTTAATCCGAGTTTAGCCACATCATAAAACAAGGTTGTCAAGATAAAGATTCTATGTCAGATTGATGAGGGGTACATAGGATCAGGATCGAGGATCTTAAGATTCTATAAGACTATCAGAAAAATAACTCAAACTAACTTTCTAAATCAAATATCTTTGATATAAGTAGAGAATAAGGCTAAACAACCAACATGACCAACATTCTAGCAAAATCAATTAACATTAAAAGATACTTAGAGACATGGCAAACACTTAAAGTAAAGCCTAAACAAATAGAAAAAGAGAATAGAGAGAAAAAAGTTCAACTTAGCTGCCTAATTGTCTAAGAAATTTAGTTGAAAAGATTACTTTTTAGTTCAGAAGAAGAACAAAACAGAGAAAGAAAGAATAGCTGAAAAAAATGAAGTCTCTCTTTGTTTTTGTTTTAGAATGGACAAAGAATAGAATCACATTATATAATGGACAAAGTCTCCTATTGATCTTTCTAAATGAATATAACTGATAGAATGAGGAGTATATATGCAAAAGAATATAATATGTAAATTGGATAAAATAATTCCTTAACATTGCCACTTGCATTTAACTTGCATTACTCCTCATTACCAAGTTTATATATAGAAGCACATCATTTAATTCATATTAATTCAGAAGAATTATATTTCCATTTTCACTTATCGATCATTCATCACTAATTAAAATCATTTCAATAACAATAGTGAACACAAGAGAATTAGTGGAAATAAATAACAAATAAAATGAACTAAATAAAATCTTTAGTAGTTTATCAAGGTAAGCCAAACTTCTAATTAATTAGATTCTAACAAGAGCCCTTCTTAATGGTTATCATTCTTGTTGTTGGTAGAATACATTCTACCCAAAAGTTATTTAAACACTTAATTATTACAAGTTAAACATTTAATGTAAGTAATTAATCAAAATTTTATGCCTTTATTCTACTTGAAATTCATGGCAAACTTCATTAACTTGGACAATTTAACCGGAAGACCTAAATGAATTGACAAAATATATTCAAATGGGTGCAGTAGATAAGCGGAGAAAGTAAATCAAGTTTTGAGGACTTTTTTATGGAGTGTTCTTGACTTAGCAATTAATACAACTAAGGTTGCTTAGTTCACATTGTGGAAGCCTAGAAAATATGGTGGTCTGAGATTGTGAATGATAAGAATGGAACAAAATAATTAACAAATGGAAATGCAAGGAAATAAAAGATGCAAGACTCGATCACATGTTTATTGTTTAAATTAGTTAACCATGATTAAAGATCTCTTTAAGAATATGGAATTAATAAGATAATAAAATAGTCTCGGTCAATGACGGTTCCACTCAGTAGTGGCATGGTTAGACTCAAATAGACATTAACATCTAATATAATTTGCACATACTACATAGTGATTATTCTGAGACCCCAACAAGAATTCCACTATTTTTTTTTTCAATTCAAAAAGTTTAAGAAATAAACCATATGCAAATTAAAATAAAAAATCTATAATATATGATTTGAGATCAATAATAGCATATTGTGAACAATAAATATACCTATAATAAAACTCCCACAACATTATGGAAATCACTCTTAGTTAATGCCTTAAGTGATTAGTTGGTGGCCTGACTAGCTCATTTATTTTTCCAGCAACTTACTTTAAAAATCGCTCTCTGATCTCTTTTAAATGTGAGTAACTGATGAACCTAAAGGGGGAGGGGGTGAATAAGTTCTTCGATTTTTCTTCCTAATATTGCAAGCTTGGCTGTCACATGCAATCACACAATTTGATGGACACACAGATTTATAGAGGAAACCCCAAGGTGGGGAAAAACCTCTTCGAATCGAGCTCCACTATGTCTAAAAGGGTAGTACAGTAATTCTGTTAATCACTATCTCACTCACCCAACTCACAACATAGTTTGCTCCAGCACTCACCCAGTTCACAGCCTCCCTAGGCCTGAACCACTCTCACCAAATTTCACAATAGCTTTTCCGTTCTCAATCCCAACTTGGGTTTCCCAAAGCCTAAGCTATCTTACCTCAATCTCACCACAATCACTCACACTCCCCCTGTCCCAAGTATCCCAATACTTGGACTATACATAGTGATAGTGGAGTGAGTTCGATGTCTTGAGCACCGGCAAAGATCTTCAAGTCTTGTATGTTGGTCTTCAAAGATAGTTTTCAATTCTTCAAGCTCCAATAATTAGTCTTCAAGGTCCAACTTGATATTCATTAAGGCACTTGATTTTCTGGGCAGATAATGGCACTCAAACTTCTTCAAAGATAGGTCTTCAAAAAGTACACCTTTGAGGGTGTAGTTTTGCAATGGACTTGTAGAAGACACTATTTCAATTGATCTCAATCTGAGCTTCTTGAAAACTCTTCATTAGCTTGATATTCTTCATGAGCAAATATTCTTGCTATTCTCGAATTTTGAACCTGTTATAATGACTTACACACAACTGCAACTAGGGTAGAAGTTAGTAGCAGAAGCAGTTTGAAGGATAGGCAACACGTTTACTAATTAATGGACAACAAGTTTAGTAATTTAATCAACAATTTTCAACATCAAAAGTCATTAAGTGAACATCAAGACTTTAGCAATTTTGATCCAAAAAATCAGTAAGAGTAAAGTCCTCAAATCAGCAATAATATTTCAGCATTTTCATTTCATCCATATCCAGCAATTTTAAACTCAATATTTCTGCAATTTCAATTCATCAATATCCAGCAAATTTGAACTCAAAATTCTAGAAATTTTATTTCATCAATATCCAGCAAATTTGAACTCAAAATTTCAGCAATTCCATTTCATCAATATCCAGCAAATTTGAACTCAAAATTTCAGCAATTCCATTTCATCAATATCCAACAAATTTGAACTCAAAATTTCAGCAATTCCATTTTATCAATATCCAGCAAATTTGAACTCAAAATTTCAGCAATTTCATTTCATCAATATCCAACAAATTTGAACTCAAAATTTCAGCAATTCCATTTTATCAATATCTAGCATGTAGACAGCTATTCAAGATTTTTGAGCAACACATGGAATCTCAGAAATTATGGAGTCTCCTTTAACAATAAAAATAAAATAGAAGCAACTTCAGTATCACAGAGTATCAAACGACAGCTACAAAATCATCAACACAAAGACTATTAGGCAGTTACTCCGAGATCAATGAGATAGAGATGTGATTCTGATGTTAGGAAGATTTAAGAACAAGGAACAAAATGAAACAAGTAATTTTTTTCCAGCATAACAGTGTATAATGCTTAACAACCGATAATGCTCAAACAGTTTATAGCATGTATGCTTGCACCCATGCATATATTTAGAACTAACCACTATGTGCTTGTGCAAGTGTTCTTACTGTGAGATCTATGAAACCAATATTTTTAAAAAATAAAGAATACCCATACTCACAAACCACGACCTTCTTGTTTCCTCTTTCAGAACAAATGAGCTTCTCAAATCAGATTAACAAGACATAATAAGGGAGCTGCAGCAATAGGTTTACAGATCGGATCAAGAAATCGTTGAAGAACAATTTTGTGGTTCTAAGCAAATGAATTGATCCATCACTGTGCTTTCCCTATAGCTACACAACCTCATATACTCATCTCCTTGGCCACACATTCTGATTTCACCATTTCTTCTCTTCCATCACCGATCCCAGCTCCTTCATTTCGCGTCCTTCCCTTTCTCTTCTTCTTTTTGCTTTTTGTATCACTCCTTGTTTTTCTTTTCTTTATGTTCACTGTAGCGCCGCTGCTGCTACTTCAATTTCTTCTGTTCATTTTTTCTATCCTTATGTAAATGTATATTTGTATAGCAGCCCACCTGTCCCCTTTTGAAACTCTAACATAACATATAACACACACACACACACACACACACACATATATATATATATATATATTCATAGACTATCAGCCGAATCAAGACACATTAAATTATGTGAATGCCAGCTCCTCTCCTACCCACCTTCAATTTGACCTCTATGAAAGGACTAATTACCAAACTACCTACCCACATTCATATCAATTTTTTTATTTTCATTTTCATGCATTTTAAAATGATTTTAGAAGAGACATAAAACTCTAATGACAGAACCCAGCAAACATATTAAAAAAAAAACATAAATACCCTTACGGATCCTTTTTGACATTAAACCTTGGGCAAACATATTCACGGGTTTCCCGGACCCTCAGTAACTCATTCCAAATTATATCATAAATTATATGCCATCATTTCAGAGCACATGTGTCAACCAAATGTGATTTAGAGAGAAACAAAAGAAATAAGGTGTGTTTGTCTATTCAAATATATTAAATGCATTTGATGAGTGACCTATAATTCATTTGTGATAGGCAGATCAATGAATTGTCCTTTAACATGTATTAAACCCAATTCCTTGTGGAAACGAGGGAACCCGGTCAGATCAAGTTATTCCCAAATAAGTGAATTTGTTGGTTGGTCAAATGTCTATGCCCTACTATTGACTATGTGTTCACAAAATTAAATTCAACATTAAAGAAATAATAATAATAAACCAATTGAAAGCACTTGACTCTTGAATAATATCTAATTCCTATTAATATTTATCTATGTTTACATGTATATAAATGTATACATATGTGCATGTATAGATGATGGATTTTGTTTGAATGAACAAAGACAACTTATGGTGCTTCACTATCTTTGTGACAATCCATTATTAAAATGAGGTGATATTCCGAGCAACCATATCATTAATTATTTAACTGTGAATCTCAAGGTTTTGGTAGCATCATCCAAAATTTTATATACTTTATTAGGTATTTGGAATCATACCATTAAATAATAAGGCATAAAATGTTGTATAACAGAAATATTAATATTAGTAGAGAAATTTTGAAGAAACTATTAACAAAAAAGGATAGATTGACAGAATAATTAAGGCAGCCAGATTAAACTTCTCTTTCATTTTCTAGACATAACACTGACACAATAAATAGTTTCTCATTATTTGAAAGACCAACATTTCAACACAACTAAATTTCAATAGAATAGGTTCTTTTAACTATAATTGTGAAAGCTCAAATAGTTCCTAATTAAAAGAAGGAAAACCTAGCCCAACAAAACTAGTAAAATCTATCTAGAAGGTGCATTCATAAAACCTAGCCCAACAAAACTAGTAAATTCTGTCTAGAAGGTGCATTCACTGGTGGACCTCATAAGCATATTATTGATTATGATCCATTGTAGGTCAATTCATAAAAGCATCATTTCATGTTTATATAAGTTCTGTTTTCTTCATTTCAACCCCATGTTTATATGAACAACTTGAAAGAATGCAAAATGTTGAAAAACTGTAGTGATATTGAGAAATTTTCAGATATAGATATGACTTTGTTCTCCAGATAATGAAAATATTAGTTAAACTACTCCAAAAGAACCGTATAGCTTCATAAAAACTTTTAATTGAATTGATAAAAATCATACATTTTCACAAAAGACGTCAGAAGAACCAGTGTCCTCAGGTCCATTCATGAGACTAGTAAAGTTCTTAACTTGTTCCCTATTGCATATACATCCATCCATGAAGAAACAAATATATGATTATTTTATTGAATTGAAAGGTCAATCCATAGGCAACAAGATCAACAATAATAAATAACAAAATAAAAATAATATTTCTGTTCTTTGTTTTATTCTTTATGAATTTTCTTTTCTGATTTAATCTTTTAATTAATATAAGTCTTGAGTTGTGTTCCAAAGCAACATGAAAAATCATTCTAAAGAACTTAGTGATGTTACACTTTGATTGAAACGTTGCTCTTTCAAATTATAAATCTCTTATAAATAGAAATATAAAAGGCAAAATAGAACCATATATCATAGATGGGTAGGAAAGCTTTACTAGATATGGGATTACAAGCTTGGGTGCTTGGTCCAAGACCATGGATAAGAATAAGTAGTTGTCACATGAGTAGGATAGAACACTAACAATAAATTACAGTCATACTTAAGATGGTAAGCATAGGCAGGTTATCATCTTTTAGTAAAATTTAAAAGTAAATAGTAAACAGTAAAGATGGAAGTGAAGGGTTAAGTTAGAGAAGTAGGTTTACTCCACACCCTTCTGGCTACTTGAGTGAGATTTTCTCTACCTAACCTAAAGGTCTAAACCCAAAACTATTTTTCCTAATAAAGAAACGTGCTAGAGAATCATGATTTTATTCAGGTTTCCTTAACTAAATATTAATTCAAGGCAATCTTATTTAAAAAAAATTATGTTCCTCAACTAAATATAATTTTTTTAAAAATTTCCTAAACTAAATATTATTTTCTTCTAATTAGCCTCTTTTACTCCATTCTCAAAAAAAAAAAAAAAAAGGATTGATGATACTACAAATACACAATGTAATCCTTGATAGTTGAAATCTATGCTTCTAAAAGTAGTAGGAATCTAAACTTCGAGATCAACTATGTAGTTTTTCTTACAAGAAACTATTGTATTACACTTGATCCAAGTGCAGAAGAGTTTGACATAGTAATAGGAAGCGATCAGTAACACAATTTCTTCTCTAAATATCAACAAAAGGCACCCAAGTTAAACTAAACTCTAATAACAAATTCTTTTATATCTCTATTATAAAAGCACAAAGAAGAAGCAAAACAAAATTACCCAAAAAAAAGGAAAAAAAATTGAGAGAATCATATTTAAAGAAAAAAGGGAAAAAAAAGGTACCAGTAACAATCAAATACATTTCTCACAAAAGTTTCAGACTAAAGGTAATGAAAGATCAACCAACCAAAAAGCATTTTTCTGTTTCTTGCGCATATAAGATGGAAAAAAATTACAAAAAAAGTAATGGTTTGATAATTTAATCCCTTAATATCAAACTTGCTATTTATATCCTAAAAATATCTAACATTAACAGAGCATACATGTCATTGAATAACATACCATATTGTCAACGATTAAGGTGACCATAATTCAAACTATATTGTTGATTTCAAACTTTCTTTAAATTGACATAATTGAATATTCTAAAACATATTTATTGAGATATTTTTCATTAACGCAAATGAACCCATTAAACTAATATTACTATACATCTAAATGCCCTTTAAAAAATGAATGGGACCATTCAAATTCAATAGACAAGCAAAAAATATTTTTAATGAATTGTTTTTACATGCCAAAAAATAGCAGATATTTAATTATAAAAAATAAAAAGACTAATCATATGAATATTTGTTCACAAAAACAAGGAGAGAAAGAGAGAGAGAGAGAGAGAGAGAGAGAGAGAGAGAGTTTGGAAAACATGATATTAATGTGTAATGTATCTAGTTGGGCATTTTTACAAGCAGGTGGCAGGAGTAAAAAATCTGAAAACATTTAAGACAACAATTGTTTGCACTCCCACTTTTTTAGCTTACAAAACCCTATACAAGCAAGAAAAATTGACATAAAATAGAGTAAGAAACCATGAAATTGATACCAGGCACCATAAAGATTAAAGAGCACATGAAAATATGTAATACCTGAGTGGATGCTGCAAAATTTATAATAAATAGAAGTGATATGTTGTGAGATTGAGAATCGGTGGATTTGATCGGAGTGAGAGATAGAATTCTGAGCAATTAGGACTTCGCATCTTTCATCTTGATCTGATGCCTTTCTTCGTGTCTTCCTAGTTGGTTGAACGTAGTGAGAGAGATTATAGCTTAGGGCTTTATGCGACAGAGAGAGAATGCATAGATGAGGGATGGGATTAGAGCGATAGAGTTCACGTGAGTGAGAGAGAGCACATTAGGGCTTAGGGATTTAGAAAAGATTCGTAAATTGCCTAATAGGTTTCGTGGGATTGGCAAAAATAAAGGTAGGAATTTTTTATTTTTTTAGAGTTCTTAGTATTATTATTATTATTATTATTATTTTTACTTATTGATGGGAGGCAAGTCTGGCCATTACAAATTCTATTATTAATGAGGCACATAATACACCATTAATGGCACAGTTACTACGGGGTTTTAGTAGGAGCGCCATGAAAGTCTCGTTGTTACATGTTCTATTAATAACGAGCGGCGTAACATCCTATTATTGTATAGTTTCTACAAGCTTCTAATAGGAGTGCCGTGAAAGCTCGATGCCTATGCAACAATGACGAGGGTTGCTTATGTGAGCCGTGAAAATTGATCTTTCATGGTGTAAAACACGACCACGCCATGAATGTTTTGCCGTAAATACCCACTTTTCTTGTAGTGTTCACTCAGGAATGAGCCATTTTTTGTTACTTTCCAATCCAACAACTCACATTCTCCCAGTACAAAATACATCTCTCAACCTATATCTCCCTCGTCCAAAGGTCTATATTCATTATCACAAAAATGGATGGCTAAGATTTAAGGAGACCAACCCATTGCCATTATACACTTGGCTATAAATACCCCATTCTCTTCATTAATTAGAGACATCTACAACTACAACCATAAGAATTACACTCATATATGCTCTCATCTCTCTTTAGTTAGCTCTTCACTTTTATATTTTGTTTGGCAGGAAGAAAGAAAATTGGATGGAAAGGAGAGAATGAGGGATGGATGAGACATCCCTAAAGAAGAGATTGTGTTCTTCCATCTTTTCGTTTGATTGGATGGAAGATAAGAGAAGCAGATAATACCTTATTTTGTTTGTTGTTTGTCAAGAGAGAAGGAAAGAAAAATAAGGAAAGTTTTGTATTTTAAAACATTTATAATATTCTTGATTTTCTTCCTTCCTGTCTTCCATCCAAATTTAGAGGGATGAAATTTGTGAAATAGGAAAGATGGCTCATCCATCATCTTTTCTATTCTCTCATTGCATCCTCTCTACCAATTGAAGGAAATTTGCTCCTTCTCTCCTATCTTCTCCCCACTCCTCTCCTTCCTTCTTACCAAATGAAGCTTTAAAGTCTCCATCATCTTCCATTTCTAAGCTTTCTTGCCTTCTTGCCATGAACATCTTTTAGAAGGTAGTTTGGTGGAGAAAATATTCTCCACCCCCCATGTCACGCCCCGAAACCCGGACCGCCGGGACTCCCCCGGACCGACCCCGAATCCCGAGTGTGAACCCATTCACTTAACCCCGTGAACAATCTCAATTACACTCAATGCATTAGTATCAAGGTTTGATACCATGCTATAACGCCCCGATTTCCAACTCTCGGAGAACCGGAGGTTAAACCGTCCATTTAGCCCAATAGGCCCCCATTGCCCTCATTCACCGCGGAAGCTTAACTCAAATCTTGCATATGAATGCACCCAAATCCACCTTAACTAATCCCCATGGGCCCTACATCAATTCACACACCTTAATGAACATTTGCTTGCCCACACTTTTGCCTCAAAACTTTCTGTGTTTGGAAATCTGGAACTGAGACTTACACCATTGGATAGAGAATCCAAAAATACTCAAGTTCAAAAAAAGCCACGCTTAATTCTGATCTAGAACGAAGAAATTACGTCGAAATGAAATTTTGGAAAAAGCTGTGAATAGTAATCTCGATTGATCGAGATGAAATCTCGATTAATCGAAATTCAAGAGAGATTTTCACCCTCTCGGGACCTCAGACCTGCAATATCTCGATTGATCGAGATGGGGGTCTCGATTGATCGAAATTCCTCTTTTCTGGACTCTAAAAATCACCATAAATCATCACCCTTTCGATCAATCGAAATGGGGGTTTCGATTGATCGAAATAGGCATCTCGATTGATCGAAATGCACTACCCGGGACCTCCAACAACCCTATACATGGTTCATTTGAAGCCCAATCAACATCCTATCATCCTAGAACCCCTCAAACAAGATTAATAACATAAATGAAAGGTTCCAACATCAATTTTACTCTCAAGATCACATCCATAATTGAATCCATACACCAAAATGAATCATTTTCTTTCACAAACACCATTCATTCATAAGGGAAACATCATCAAATGAATCAAGTGCCGCCATGGGCATTACATAAATTAAACCGTTGTCTTTTCACACCCAACAAGTTTATAATCCAATACATACATCAAAAGTACATGTGTCCAAAGTACAACCACAACTCAAAACATAAGTCACATGCCACAAGCCGGCATGGATAGCCACAAAATGCTCAACATCCAAAAGATAGCATAAACACCACTAGAGCTCCACTTGGACACTCATGTCCCATCCGTCATCGGCGCTTTATCTGTAAAAGAGTTTATAATAAAGGGGTGAGCACCACTGCGGCTCAGTAAAGGTTCCCCAACCCTTCTAAGTGCCGACCCGACACGACCTACATGGAATGTATATGAATACACTACATGCCACGTCCAAAATCTCACAAACACATCAACAAATGCAATTAAAGAGGATTGCATATTTCACGAATCATGTATAACATGTTCAACATAAAAGCATTAAGGAAAGTAAATGCTCTCTCTCTCGGTCCTCATCCGATACCCTACATGATTGGCCCGCTCCGAGGATCATGTAACCTTGGACAACTCCGATGATAACATCCAATGACCGGGACAACTCCGAAAGGTCATTCTACCATAGCAATATATGGGATTTCCATAGAGTGAGGGGGCAACTCCGAGGCTCACAAGTCATGGACATTCTCCGATAACCATCCTATGACCGGGACAACTCCGAGGGGTCATTAATATTGGACATACTCCGACCCTAGGCATTAAGCCTTGGTATGGCGGGTCCACTCCGAGGGCCATACATAGTGGATAATTTTACCACATTTCACAACACGATTGGACTACTCCGAAGCCCCGTGTACCTCTTTTGCGTCATTTTTCTCGCAACTTCCCACATATGCAATATGAATGCATAAACACATGACATTTTATTTTCATGCTCAACTCATGCTCATTGATACTAAAAAGAAGTAATAAGCATATTTTCATCACCACATATAGCACATATATGTATAACACATGCATATATCATCTCATATGCATACCACTTCAAAATTAGCATATTTTACTCATGCTACACTCAATGCAAAATTTTAGCACATAGAACTAAACATGCATTCAACAACCACATTCTCACATATAATCACATATATGACACTTGGTACACATTTTTCCACATATACACCAAACTGAGCACATAATGCCTATGTATCAATATCCAAGTACACCCTAAATATCCGGTTCATCAAATCCATGAACGCTGCTAGTGCGTTCGTCAAACCAAACGGCATCACTAGAAACTCATAGTGGCCATATCTAGTCCGAAAAGCTATCTTCGGAATGTCCTTTTCCCTTACCCTCAACTGGTAATACCCTGACCTCAAGTCGATCTTCGAAAAACAAGTCGAACCCTTAAGCTGATCAAACAAGTCATCTATCCTTGGCAAAGGATACTTGTTCTTAATCGTTGCTTGGTTCAACTTACGGTAGTCTATGCATAACCGTAAAGATCCGTCCTTCTTTTTAGCAAATAGGACCGGAGCTCCCTAAGGCGATGTACTAGGTCGTACAAATCCCTTATCCAATAATTCCTGTAATTGATCTTTCAACTCCATCAACTCTGCCGGTGCTATCCGGTACGGTGCCATAGAGATAGGCGCGGTACCAGGAGCAAGATCAATGCTAAATACCACATCTCTCATCGGAGGCAACTCTATCAAGTCCTCCAGAAACACATCCACAAACTCTCTAACCACCGGTGGAAATCCTCCACTAGTCCAAATCTCATCCTCCTCGGTTAACAAGCTAGTTAGGAAATATCCAACCCCGTTCCACACACTGGAACCAAGTAGAGACGGAACGTAGAAATCATCCCGCTCTCCAACAAAATAAAAGCAATCACCCTCGGGTGTGCACACTGTCACTCTCCTACGGAGACAATCAATCGTGGCTCTAAATGTAGATAGCCAGTCCATACCTAGAATGACATCAAAAGTGGTCATGTCGAGTAACACAAAGTCGAACACTAGTCGACGCCCAGCAACCTCGATCTTGCAAGACCGACACACTCTATCCAGGGTAACCCTACCCCCAACTGGCGTATCAATGGACAATGGTGACTCCAGTGATGACACCCGTAGCCCCAAGGCACAAACAAATGCAACAGATATGAATGAATGTGATGCACCTGAATCTATCAACACCCTAGGCCACGAGCTAGAAACTAGGAAAATACCTCTGACCACTGACGGTCCTGGTACATCCTCTGCCGGAGCAAGCGTGAACACACGGCCCCGTGACTGCTGACCAATCCCTTGTAACCCTGACTGCTGACTAGAAGCAGGCGTGGAACCTCTCGCTACCCGAGATCCCTGTACAGAATGCACTGGATAAGGTGGCGGTAATGTCTTAAAACCAGACTGTACCGTAGCTGTCTGCCCAGCCCTCTGCTGAGTCCCCATACCACTCGGTGTACTCTGTCTTTGTGGACAGTTGGCCCTAACATAGCTGGGTTGCTTGCAATGAAAACATACCCGTTCCCCCACTGAAGCCACTGGCACTGATGCCACTATTTGCCTCTGAGGGCACTCAGAACGAAAATGGCCAGACTGCTGGCAATGATAGCACACAACTGTGGATCGTGTAGATCTAGTAGGTAAGGACAATGAAGGTACCGGGCGAGTCTGCTGCTGCCCCTGTGAACCTGATCTGCCCTCTCTATTTCTTTTCCTCCCCTGACCACTCGAAGAGGTACCCGTACCCTTAGCTTGCTGTCTAGAGTCCCACAACCTCTGAGTGTCTCTGTCATCTTCCTCAGCCACCAAGGCTCTATCAACCACCTCACTGTAGGTCCTCAAACCCAAAATGGACACCCTCTTTCTGATAGAGGTTTTCAGTCCTTTCACAAACTTTTTCACCTTTAGCTCTTCATTAGCTACCATTTCCTGGGCAAAGCGAGCCAAAGATGTAAATTTGGTCTCGTACCCCATCACATCCAAGTCCCCTTGGACTAAGTCTATGAACTCTTGCCTCATCCGGTCTTTCACCGAAGCTGGAAAGAACTTGTCAAAGAATAAACCCTTAAAGGTTTCCCAGTCCATAGTCTCGGTGTTGTGGATATTCTCGATGAATTGCCACCACCGATCTGCTTCTCCTTGTAAGTGAAGCGATGCTACTTGATGTGGTCAGAACTAAATTATATTGT
This sequence comes from Cornus controversa, assembly GCA_026545225.1. NCBI lineage: Eukaryota > Viridiplantae > Streptophyta > Magnoliopsida > Cornales > Cornaceae > Cornus > Cornus controversa. The sequence continues at coordinate 5,521,914 of CM048849.1, forward strand.
AAGCTTAATTTTGCCCTTTTTATCAAAATATAATTTAACCACTCGCAAGAGCACGAATCTTTGTAGATAAGGTTCTATATAGAGGGTATCGATCCCACGAGGACTAGTCGTTAATTGTCATAAAGAAAGATTAATTCTACTTTAATTCTAAAAATAGGTTTTTGGTTTTGTGTTTAAAACTATTGCGTAAATGAAATGACGATAACCTACTCTAAGACAAGAATAAATTCCATATCAAATGAACATATATAAGAAATGTATTTGTGTACATAATCACTAGGCTAAATAATCAACATTTAATTACAAATCCCCAAGAGCTACAAAGATGAACAAGTTTACATGGCTAGGGGTTGAAACCAACACCCTAGTAGAAGAGTTAGTTGCTCATGGTTGCCTTGCACCCTTCCATTGATGAAGAGAATGAAGCTTCTTGGTCTGGTTCAGCCTTTCTCTTCCTCTCCCGAAGGTCTCTCCTCAAGTCTTCTGACGTGTATGTTGAGAGATATGAGATATGTGGCTTTTGGTGCTTTTTGTATACTTTTTGGCTCCTTTGGGCCCACCATATATATATATATATATCATTATATATATCTCTTGTATCAAGAAGGCCCCCAAAAGTCTTGTTCAAGTCAGACAATCCCCCTAAGTCGTGCAAAAAGGGGGATTTTGTTGCAAGTGGGAGAGCAGGTGAGCAAGTGGCCAAGTGGGCTCTGCAGCATTTCGATTGATCGAAATTGCATTTCGATTGATCGAGATTTCGATCAATCGAAATGAGATTTTGATCAATCGAAATCTCGATTGATCGAAATCCACATCTCGATTGATCGAGATGCCTTGGCAACATTTTCTGATTTCATCTCTTGACTGCAGAAAGCTTCCAACTTTGCTCCATTTACTCCAATACCTGCAAAACATCAAAAACACAAAAATACCGTAAACATATCTCGATAAACGCAAAAACGGAACTAACATATGCAATAAAGATGGTTCAAATCCATAGAATTGAACACTTATCACACCCCCAAACTTACATATTGCTAGTCCCTTAGCAATACAATATTACAAAAATGAAATCAACTATCTTATACAAAAGTTTAATCATGCTCAGTCATCAACTAGATAAAGGGCGCTCATCCATTCATTTCACAATTGGCAAATGCAACAAGTATTACAGAATTATGTGGTCATTAGCAAAAATGGACTTTCACAAGCTATAAATGAGCGACAGTCCCCACATACTGGCCAGCCCGAACAACTATAACAGTTCCAACCCCAAAATCCTCTTTGAAAAGTGAACATGCATTCTAACGTGTGGCTTTTGTCATATTTGGAGAAGAAAACGAACAAATCTATTTTTAAGAGAAAAACTCATTGAAAATGCTCAACACGGCTGTTTCATTATCACAAAACATTCATGATTGCTCATGTGCGGATGACCGTGCAATGCTTAGCTCTTTTTGCTTTCTTGTAAGCCCATGTAGCGGCATTGGGCCAATGACTCCCAAACCAATTGGTTTTAGGGCATTAGGTGAAGAAGCACCCCTCGGACTTAACAACCGAGCTTACAAGGCGATGAGCGTAAGCAAGCCACCCGCTTATTACTGCTCAACCTTACACACTTTTACACGAATATTTCTTGCTTTGAGGCATAGAAATCCGGTTTATTTAGTGAGAAGGCTTATTGCATATTTTTCTCTTTTTATTTTTTATTTTTTTTACAACAACCGGAAGAACTTATTCTCTAAGTTGTTCAGATAAAAACAGAAATTTCAAAAATTCTCCCTCAGACTTATACCCCACAATTTAAAATACATGTGTGCGAATTTGTGCGGTTAAGGACAAATTTAGGGCAAGAACTGTACGTGCTCGAATTTGGACAATAATGTAGACCGTTCTAGCTTACTATCAAGCTTGCAAAAGTGCGGGTATTTACAATGCTACAGTTCTTAACTACCTGCTGCATTTACCTCGGACATTCATTCGAATGACTTCCTTTAAAAAGCAAGACATCATGGCAAGCATCCAAAAATATCGAGAAGAAGAAAAGAAAGAAAAAAAAAACTGCTCTACAATGACACTCAAAATAATAACCGAACATTGCATGCGTATGCAAGTGGTATAGTGATAAGTGTTCAATTCTATGCATTTGAACCCTCTTTATTGCATATGTTAGTTCCGTTTTTGCGTTTACCGAGATATGTTTACGGTATTTTTGTATTTTTGATGTATTGCAGGTATTGGAGTAAATGGAGCAAAGTTGGAAGCTTTCTGCAGTCAAGAGATGAAATCAGAAAATGTTGCCAAGGCATTTCGATCAATCGAAATTTGGATTTCGATCAATCAAAATTTCGATTGATCGAAATCTCATTTCGATTGATCGAAATCTCGATCAATCGAAATGCAATTACGATCAATCGAAATGCTGCAGAGCCCACTTGGCCACTTGCTCACCTGCTCTCCCACTTGCAACAAAATCCCCCTTTTTGCACGACTTAGGGGGATTGTCTGACTTGAACAAGACTTTTGGGGGCCTTCTTGATACAAGAGATATATATAATGATATATATATATATATGGTGGGCCCAAAGGAGCCAAAAAGCATACAAAAAGCACCAAAAAACCCACATATCATATATCTCTCAATACACACAAGAAGATCAGTAGAGAGACCTTCGGGAGAGGAAGAGGATAGCTGAACCAGACCAAGAAGCTTCATTCTCTTCATCAATGGAAGGGTGCAAGGCAACCATGAGCAACTAACTCTTCTACTAGGGTGTTGGTTTCAACCCCTAGCCATGTAAACTTGTTCATCTTTGTAGCTCTTGGGACTTGTAATTAAATGTTGATTATTTAGCCTAGTGATTATGTACACACATACATTTCTTTTATATATATTCATTTGATATGGAATTTATTCTTGTCTTAGAGTAGGTTTTGTCACTTGAATGCACAACATTTGCATATTCCACAAGAAGTGCAAATGATGGCTAGATAATGGTGTTTAAATGAATGTGTGATGCTAGTTTGTATAGACCATGCCAAGACAAGGTAGTTTGGATGCATGTAGTGTTCACTTAGAGAGTAGAGTAAGTAGGTAGTTAGTTAGGTTGAAGAGCTATGCTTGTTGAAGATGGATTATGATAGGTTAGCACACACATTGATCTTTTGATATGTCATTGAGGTCACAAGCCTAATGACATTGTTAGGCATTTAATTAATGAATCCCTTGCTTGCTACACTTATGAACATGTGAATGGCTAGTGGTGGAAACCAACCCTAGTTCTCTCTCCCAACTTTAATCTTTAATTTTATCGTCATTTCATTTACACAATAGTTTTAAACACAAAACCAAAAACCTGTTTCTTTAGAATTAAAGTAGAAGTAATCTTTCTTTATGACAATTAACGACTAGTCCTCGTGGGATCGATACCCTCTATATAGAACCTTATCTACAAAGATTCGTGCTCTTGCGAGTGGTTAAATTATATTTTGATAAAAAGGGCAAAATTAAGCTTACAATATAATTTAGTTCTGACCACATCAAAATTTTGGCGCCGTTGCCGGGGACTACGGTTTAATTGTCGCCATTGGAAAATTAAATCTGGTTTAATTCTTAGGCGAGAAATTCTTTCAATTTATTTATTTTTTGTATATATCTTGTTCTTACATCTCAAACTTCTTGATTTTAGGTATACCACATTGCGGGCATCTAGAAGAATTCAAATTGGAACCCTTTGTGAGTATAACTTCAAAACTTGGTGGTTTGAATCATTCACATTCTTTTGTATATATGATTGTTACTTTGTGTGTAGAGGTTCTGTTCAATTGTTAATGCATGCTAGGTAGACGGTCATTGTCACTTCCTTTGCTTCCTTGTAAACTTGAACGAACACTTAGACAACGTAGAGGAACCTCTAGGGACCCTATTTTGCCTAGAACTGAAAACATGGAACCAAATGAGAGACAACCTCCCGGTCTACCTCCTTTTAATCATGAACAACCGCCTCCACCACCACCTCCTCAAGGAGAGTTGCTTATGGACTTTTACCTTCCGACTACATTTGAAGTACCTTCATGTATTCAATTTCCGGATGTAGCGGCAAATCAATTTGAAATAAAGTCCTCCACCCTCAACCTTCTTAACAGCTTTCACGGTCTTCCTAATGAAGATCCATACCGGCACTTAGATTACTTCTTTTCCGTGTGTTCCACCATTCGTGTACCACACTTTACGGAAGATGATCTAAAGCTACGTATGTTTCCATTTTCCCTAAAAGATAAGGCTAGAAGTTGGTTCAATTCCCTAGAACCCAACTCAATCCATTCTTGGGCGGAAATGCAAATAGAGTTCTTAAAAAAATACTTCCCAATGGGTAAGACAAGTGATATTCGGCGAGCAATCACCGGATTCACCCAAATTGACCAAGAACAATTCCATGAGACGTGGGAGAGGTTAAAAGATCTCTTAAAATCTTGTCCGCATCATGCTGTTCCAAAATGGCAGCTAGTGTAAAGTTTTTATGATGGGGTGAGTGAGAAACATAGACAAATGATAGACTCCGCGTGTGGGGGTGGGTACCTCTTGAAAAGCCCCGATGAGGCATGGAAACTCTTTCAAACCCTAAGCAACAATTCAGCTCAACGCTCCTCCACTAGGAAAGGGAAGGCCACCCAACCTTGTAGAGGAGTGCATGAGATTTCACGGGTAGATGAGGTAGCCATGCATGTAGAAGCCTTGTCCCGAAAAATGGATTTAATCATGAAAAATGGGCTACCTATTCCTAACCAATCTGTCCAAAATTAGGAGGGGTGTTCGTTTTGCTATAGCACTTCGCATTTTGTGCGAGATTGTCCTATTGCCGGGCAATCTCCCGATTATGCTCAAGAGCAAGCGAATGCCGTGTACGCTAAACAAATGAATGATCCATATTCGAACACGTACAATCCTGGTTACAAGAACCATCCGACTTTTTCATGGAAGAATCAAGAATCAAGTCCCCCTTTCCAAGGGCAAAATTCTTTTAATCCCCAATCTCAACAGCCTCATTATAGGCCAAACCCTCAACCTTACAATCAAAGATCAAATTACCAACAACCACCACCTCCTCCAAGAAGCCAAAGCTTTGAAGAACGAGTGATAAGCAATCTTGAGGCCAACACCCGCTTATTGCAAACTCACTCTCAATCAATCTCTAAGCTTGAGGCCAATGCTCAATCTATGGCTAGGTTAGAAGCTCAAATCGGGCAACTAGCTAATGCCTTAAACAGAAGGGAGGAAGGTAAGTTGCCAAGTCAACCGATGGCGAATCCCAAGGGTGTGCATTTGATTGAAGATCCATCATCTTCAACTTGTAATGCTCCTCCAGAGCAAGTTCAATCAATCACAACTTTGAGGAGTGGTAAAATCATTAACTCCAAGGTAAGGGAGGAAGAGAGAAAGGAATTTCAAGAGCAACCTAAAAATCCAAAAGAATCCCAATTAAATCCAAAATTGTTTCCGTTAAATCCAAATTTGTAAAATACCCCTTCAAATCCAAAAGGAAAGGCAAGTGAAGTTATGTCACCATCGATTCCAAATCTTGACACCTCTTATGAACCTCTGGTTCCTTTTCCTCAACGATTGAAGGAACCTTCTCATTTCGGGAAGCAAGGAGAGAAAATCCAAGACATGATGGAGATCTTCAAACAAGTAAAGATCAATCTCCCTCTCCTTGATGCTATTCGACAAATTCCCTCCTATGCGAAATTTTTGAAAGACTTATGCACTCAAAAGCGCAAATCTAGGAATAATGTTCCTAAGAAAGTCCTCTTAACTGAGCACATAAGCTCCATTTTCCAACACCAAGCCCCTCCTAAATTCAAAGATCCGGGTGCTCCGACCATTTCATGCACCATCGGAAATCAATCTTTTGAAAAAGCACTTCTTGACCTAGGGGCTAGTGTCAATTTGCTTCCATTCTCAGTCTACCAACAACTAGGTTTGGGGGAACTCAAGCATACCACGGTTGTGTTGCAACTTGCCGACCGTTCGGTGAAGCAACCACGTGGCATCATTGAGGATGTCATCATTCAAGTGGACAAATTCTATTTTTCGGTGGACTTCATAGTCCTTGACACGGAACCGGTCCAAAATCCGAATCATCATATTCCTATCATTCTAGGTCGTCCATTCTTGGCCACGGCAAACGCTTGCGTTAATTGCCGTACTAGAGTGATGGACATCTCTTTTGGGAATATGAAAGTCCGCTTGAACATCTTCAATGCTTCCCACCACACACCCGACGATGAAAGTGAGTGCTTTTGTGTCGATGTTGTGGACGACCTTGTTCAAGAAGCACTTCCTTCTATTCTTTCCACGGACCCTTTAGAGGCATGTCTAAATCATTTTAACTATGACGATTTTGACATTGAGCAATCCATATGTGAAGTCAATTCCATGCTCGATGTTAATACTGTCATGGATTTGCCTAAGTGGAGAGTGCCGAGAGAACCCTTGCCCCCTTTGTCCAAAACTCCCCAAACTCCTTCTTTAATTTCCCCACCACAACTTGAGCTCAAGCCTCTTCCAGCTACACTCAAGTATGTTTTCTTGGGCGCAAATGAGACCCTTCCAGTCATTATTGCTTCCAATCTCACAAATGCTCAAGAATTGGAACTCATAAGGGTGCTCAAAGAGCACAAAGAAGCAATAGGATGGAGTGTGGTAGATCTTAAGGGAATAGACCCTTCTGTTTGTATGCATCGCATACACTTGGAAGAGGATGCTAAGACCTCAAGGGAGGCACAACGTCGATTAAATCCAAATATGAAGGATGTTGTCATGAAGGAGGTGGTGAAGTTACTAGATGCGGGGATCATATACCCCATCTCTGATAGCCAGTGGGTTAGTCCCACTCAAGTGGTTCCAAAGAAGTCTGGTATTACGGTGCAACCTAATGATAAGGGTGAATTAGTTCCCCAACGCACCACCACAGGATGGAGAGTGTGCATTGATTATAGGAAATTAAATTCAGCCACTCAGAAAGATCACTTCCCCCTCCCATTCATTGATCAAATATTGGAGAGATTGGCCGGGCAAAGCTTTTATTGCTTTTTGGATGGATATTCCGGCTATAATCAGGTTGCTATAGACCCGAGGGACCAAGAGAAAACCACCTTTACATGTCCCTTCGGCACATTTGCTTATAGACGCATGCCATTTGGGTTGTGCAATGCACCGGTAACTTTTCAACGGTGTATGATGTCTATCTTCTCGGACATGGTGGAAAAATTCTTAGAAGTGTTCATGGATGATTTTTCCGTTTTTGGACTTTCATATGAATCATGCCTCCAAAATCTAGCTTGTGTTCTCAAAAGATGTCAAGAAACCAACCTAATTCTTAGTTGGAAAAAGAGTCACTTTATGGTTCAAGAGGGTATTGTCCTAGGGCATATTGTGTCTAAGCGAGGAATAGAGGTTGATAAAGCCAAGGTTGAGCTCATTTCCAAACTTCCTCCACCATCCACGGTGAGAGAGATTCGTTTATTCCTTGGGCATGCGGGCTTTTATCGCCGTTTCATCAAAGACTTTAGCAAGATTTCTCGGCCTTTGTGTCGCCTTCTTGAAAAAGAGTCTTGCTTTACCTTTGATGAAGCGTGCCTTGACGCTTTTGAAAAACTCCGCGCCATGCTTACAACCGCTCCAATTCTAATCCCTCCAAATTGGGCTCTCCCATTTGAGATTATGTGTGATGCATCCGACTATGCCATGGGTGCGGTCTTGGGGCAACGAGTAGACAAACTGCCACATGTCATCTATTACGCAAGTAAAACCCTTTCCGAGGCTCAAATCAATTATACCACAACGGAAAAGGAATTGCTTGCGGTAGTATTTGCATTAGACAAATTTTGAGCTTATTTATTAGGTTCAAAGGTCATTGTCTATTCGGACCATGCTGCCCTCCGGCATCTTTTGGCGAAAAAGGACACTAAGCCTAGGTTGATCCGCTGGATACTCTTGTTGCAAGAGTTCAATTTTGAGATTAGAGACAAAAAGGGAACTAAAAATGTGGTAGCTGACCACCTTTCTAGAATTCTTGTTGAATCCCTCCATAATTCCATTCCAGTTTGTGAATCCTTCCCGGATGAACAACTCTTTGTCATCTCTCAAGAAAGTATCCCTTGGTATGCGGATGTGGTTAATTATTTGGCAACTGGTAAAATACCATCTTCTTGGACCAAACAAGAGAAGGATCGTTTTCTCTCCCAATCACGATCATATTATTGGGACGATCCTCAATTGTTCAAATACTGCCCCGATCAAATAATTCGTAAGTGTGTACCCAACAGTGAATTCCAAAGCATTCTTAAATTTTGTCATACACTCGCTTGTGGGGGACACTTTAGTGCTAAGAAAACTGCAGCAAAAATTCTTCAATGCGGATTTTTCTGGCCGACACTTCATCGGGACGCATATTCATTCTGCCGCTCTTGTGAGCGATGTCAGCGCCTCGGCGCGATGTCTCGGAAGGACATGATGCCTCTTAACCCTATTCTTGTCATTGAAATATTTGATGTGTGGGGCATTGACTTCATAGGACCATTTCCACCCTCTACTGGTCATGAGTACATACTTGTGGCGGTGGACTACGTATCTAAGTGGATAGAGGCCGTTGCTACCAAAACCAATGATCACGCAGTCGTGGTTAAATTCATTCAAGCTAACATTTTTAGCCGGTTTGGTACGCCTCGGGCCATCATCAGTGACGGAGGTAAGCATTTCTGTAACCGGTTCCTTCGAACCTTGCTTCTCAAATACTCCGTCACACACAAAGTAGCCACCCCCTACCATCCTCAAACTAGTGGCCAAGTAGAAGTATCCAATAGGGAGATTAAGAACATTCTTCAGAAAACTATTCGGCCTGACCGGAAGGATTGGTCATTGCGACTAAACGACGCATTATGGGCATACCGAACCGCATATAAAACTCCCATTGGAACGTCACCTTATCGGTTAGTTTATGGCAAGGCGTGCCATCTTCCGGTTGAATTGGAGCATAAAGCTATGTGGGCCACCAAGACCTTCAATTTTGACATGAAAAAGGCCGGCTCTAATCGAAAGCTTCAATTAAATGAATTGAAAGAATTGCGACATGACGCGTATGAGAATGCGAAAGTCTATAAGGCAAGGTCCAAAGCCTTTCATGATCGTAATATTCGAGTCAAAACATTTTCGCCGGGCCAAAAAGTTTGGTTGTACAACTCGCGCCTCCATTTGTTTCCCGGAAAACTTCGCTCCCGTTGGGATGGTCCATTTTTGGTTAATTCTGTCGCCCCCCACGGAGCGGTGGAATTGAAGGACTTGAAAGATGGCTCGATGTTCAAAGTAAACGGGCAGCGCTTAAAAGTGTGCGTGGATGACCAAGTCACCACCGAATACGTGGATGTCGTCACTTTGACGGATCCCGTGTATTTTGACTCGTGAGCCGATCCGGACGTCGCGCCATAGACGTGTAAGGTGGCGAAGCCATGGTCGCTATCAAGCTTCCATGGTGTCCCTTTTATCCAAAGTAGGTTTGTATCTAAGCAATGGAGTATCTAATTCCCCAATATCCAAGTCCCTGAAGCATATTTTAAACTGACTGTTTTTGAGCATTTCGATTGATCGAACCCAAGATTTCGATCAATCGAAAATTTCGATTGATCAAAATTTTGATTTCGATTGATCAAAAAGTTGCAGAGATTTGCCAAGTCCAAAGTCCCGAGAGGTGGTATTCTTCGATTGCACTTCGATAGGTCTTCGATCGATCGAAACTTTCGATTGATCGAAATGGGATTTCGATTGATCGAACTAAAAGTTCGATTGCATCAATTAAATGTTCGATTGATCGAAGTAAAAATGTGATTTAGAGAAGGAATGTTCGATTGATCGAAGAGACAATCTCGATCCATCGAAGTTAGTTTCGATTGATCGAAGCAAGATTTCGATCAATCGAAATTTCGATTGATCGAAATGCACATTTCGATCAATCGAAATGCACGCGGAGCCTGCACGTGAGCCGAAAATCTATTTAAACCGTTGGGCTTCCCTCCCATTTTAAAAGACCATCCGACTTCTTCTCTCCCTCTGTGCGATCCAAGCCTTCTCCAAGCACTCCCGAGCACTCGATCTTCCATTCCCGATCATCCGCAACCATCCGACGCAGTCCGATCCGCCGCAAGCATCTGCGCGATCTTCTCTTCGCGGCTGCGCGTGGAGTTTTCTTCGGTTGAGCCGTTCATCTTCTTCCTCACGAGGTAAGTGATGCATGGCTACTTTCTGTTTATTCTCTCACCATTTTTGATAGTTTTACAGCGGAATAAACATAGTTAGATCATGTTGGGGTGGATGGTTGCGATTGCGATGTCCAAATCCAGTTCTTGTGGGTTTCGGGGGGGGGGGGTAGGAATTCAAGCAGGAGTGGGATTTGGCATTTTCTTCATTTCAAACGCTTAGTGTACGGTGTATAACTGCGGCACCTTCGTTTCGGTTGCGCCCGTTCACATTGCCTCTTCGAGTGCAACTTTTTGCGTTTTTGCCAGTACCTTAGACTAGGACTTCATTTTTATTTTTATTCTTTTAGTCTAGTAGTAGTTTAACTTTCTTTTTATTCATCTTTTATTTACGTACCTTTTGGAATCCAGTGCAGACTGTTCCGAGGCGATGGCGAGAGTGAAAAACGCCGCCGGTGCTGTTCGTGACGTGCCCGGGCGAGCCTTCCGGTCTCGGAAGTTCCACCCGGAGCAGGTTTTTGACTTAGCCGAGTTTGAGAGGCGTCCCGACACCGAGTGGACGGTTGCCGAGCTCAGGAGGCGTCGCCTCGACCGACTATGTGTGCCTCCCACCGACATGGCACACGAGCGCCTAGTGCAGGTCTTTTACGAGCACATGACGTACTCCTGCACAGCGCCAGATACACTCGAGACTACCGTGGCCACTGTCATGATCACGATTACGCCGAGTCGGATTGCTCATATGCTCGGCATTCCTCACCAGCAGCCGCCGGACATGGTTGGCCCGGACGGTCAGCCACTCTATAGTGCCGCGCTCCCAGCAGATACCACGCTCTTCTCGATAGTGATGGACATGTGTGGCGGGGCGTTTACCACGCCCAACCACAACTGCACGTCCAAGTCGATGTGCCCGAGCAGATATTGGTTCCTGGACACCGTTCTCCTCAAGAACGCGTGTCCGTTGCAGCACGTGGCCGAGCGCAGGGGTGACCTCCTCAGTTGCCTCTATGCTTTCCATACGGGCGCTTGGTTTTTTGTCCCATCGCTTATCTGGGGGCAGATGCACAAAGTTTGGGATGGCCTCGTCAACAAGAGGAAGAGGAGAGCAGCAAGTTGGCGTCTTCCCTTTCCATTCCTGATCGCCGCTTTTCTCAGCAGTGCCAGTATACCGGTCAGTCGGACTGACATTCAGTTGGCACCGCCCACCCGCTTCACATCTACTCAGTGGGATCGGGTGAGGCGACACTTAGAGCGATAGGACCATCAAGGTGATCCACCAGACGATGTAGATATGGATGCCCCAGTGGAGATGGATGAGGGAGAGCCAGCAGGGGCTGAGACAGAGGACGAGGAGATGGAGGAGGAGGAGATGGATGTCGCTGCAGAGCGGCATGATATCTTAGCGACATGTTATTCCTGCCTGGTAGCTGACGTAGAGCGGCTCCAGCAGGGTTTTGACGAGCACGTCCAGGTGACGCAGAGTCAGCTGGCAGGTATTCGGACGGACATTTCTTCTCTGGTACAGGGCCAGAGAGCGATCTTAGACGAGTTCCGAGCCTTCCGGCAGGATCTGCAGTTCCTGTTCGCAGGTCGAGCCTCCACCTCCACTTCTGCTCCCACCGACCCACCGCCACCACCATCCACCCTCGAGTAGCTGCACTTTATTCACCTTTTATGCTTTACTTTCTGCATTGTTCTTTCTTTCTTTTTTATAGGCCATGTTGGCCATGTTTAGTTTCTTTTTGCGTATTCCACCTACATGTACACTTTGTATTGAACCGCATTTTCATCTGTCTGGAATACATTTATATTTTCTTTTATGGCATGTGTTATCTTTACTTTCTTTTCTTTTTGCTTTCCGTCAATTTATCTGTTCTCTATCCTTTGACTATGTATGTAGTACCACTTGTCTAATTGTTATATGCGATTCAGTTGATGATTTCCGTTTATTACCGCCTGGTTTTAATTCCCAATACTGTTGAGATTGCTTCAACACAGTATGGCGGTAATAAAGAAAGGCAGCCCCTTTGCGTGCTATACGTTAGCGCGCCTGGATAGTTAATATCTTATCGCATAGACCTCTTAGACAATCGGGAAACACCAGTTCAGACCATTAGATTTACAGTGATATTGGCATTGTCTGTTTGTGCATAAGTATTTCATTATGTTCTATTTATCTATTTTTTTGTTCCTTGTAATGCTCGTGGTATCCAGTTGGTATTCTGTGCAGATTTTTCTATTTACAGGATGACCGCTGCTGTGGACTTCCATTTTTCTCGCATTCTGCCATCCCGGTAACTTCTTTCCTTGCTCTTCTTGTCCAAGCATTGGGGACAATGTTGCATATAAGTTTGGGGGTGCGGTATGCTATACCACTTGCATATGCATGCAATGTTCAGTCATTATATTGAGTGTCATTGTAGAGCAGTTTTTTTTTCTGTGATATTGTTGCATGCTTGCTATGATGTCTTGCTTTTTAAAGGAAGATCATTCGAATAAATGTCCGAGGTAAATGCAGCAGGTAGTTAAGAACTTTAACATTGTAAATAACCGCGCTTTTGCAAGCTTGATAGTAAGCTAGAACGGTCTACATTATTGCCCAAACTCGAGCACGTACAATTCTTGCCCTAAATTTGTCCTTAACCGCACAAATTCGCACACATGCAGTTTAAATTGTGGGGTATAAGTCTGAGGGAGAATTTTTGAAAATTTCTGTTTTTATCTAAATAGCTTAAAGAATAAGTTCTTCCGGTTGTTGTAAAAAAAAAAAAAAAAAAGAAGAAATAAAAAGAGAAAAATATGCAATAAGCCTTCTCACTAAATAAACCGGATTTCTATGCCTCAAAGCAGGAAATATTCGTGTAAAAGTGTGTAAGGTTGAGCAGTAATAAGCGGATGGCTTGCTTACGCTCATCGCCTTGTAAGCTCGGTTATTAAGTCCGAGGGGTGCTTCTTCGCCTAATGCCCTAAAACCAATTGGTTTGGGAGTCATTGGCCCAATGCCGCTACATGGGCTTACAAGAAAGCAAAAAGAGCTAAGCATTGCACGGTCATCCGCACATGAGCAATCATGAATGTTTTGTGATAATGAAACAGCCGGGTTGAGCATTTTCAATGAGTTTTTCTCTTAAAAACAGATTTGTTCGTTTTCTTCTCTAAATATGACAAAAGCCACACGTTAGAATGCATGTTCACTTTTCAAAGAGGATTTTGGGGTTGGAATTGTTATAGTTGTTCGGGCTGGCCAGTATGTGGGGACTGTCGTTCATTTATAGCTTGTGAAAGTCCATTTTTGCTAATGACCACATAGTTCTGTAATACTTGTTGCATTTGCCAATTGTGAAATGAATGGATGAGCGCCCTTTATCTAGTTGATGACTGAGCATGATTAAACTTTTGTATAAGATAGTTGATTTCATTTTTGTAATATTGTATTGCTAAGGGACTAGCAATATGTAAGTTTGGGGGTATGATAAGTGTTCAATTCTATGCATTTGAACCCTCTTTATTGCATATGATAAGTGTTTACGGTATTTTTGTGTTTTTGATGTATTGCAGGTATTGGAGTAAATGGAGCAAAGTTGGAAGCTTTCTGCAGTCAAGAGATGAAATCAGAAAATGTTGCCAAGGCATTTCGATCAATCGAAATTTGGATTTCGATCAATCGAAATTTCGATTGATCGAAATCTCATTTCGATTGATCGAAATCTCGATCAATCGAAATGCAATTTCGATCAATCGAAATGCTGCAGAGCCCACTTGGCCACTTGCTCACCTGCTCTCCCACTTGCAACAAAATCCCCCTTTTTGCACGACTTAGGGGGATTGTCTGACTTGAACAAGACTTTTGGGGGCCTTCTTGATACAAGAGATATATATAATGATATATATATATATATATATGGTGGGCCCAAAGGAGCCAAAAAGCACCAAAAAAACCACATATCATATATCTCTCAATACACACAAGAAGATCAGTAGAGAGACCTTCGGGAGAGGAAGAGGATAGCTGAACCAGACCAAGAAGCTTCATTCTCTTCATCAATGGAAGGGTGCAAGGCAACCATGAGCAACTAACTCTTCTACTAGGGTGTTGGTTTCAACCCCTAGCCATGTAAACTTGTTCATCTTTGTAGCTCTTGGGATTTGTAATTAAATGTTGATTATTTAGCCTAGTGATTATGTACACAAATACATTTCTTTTATATATATTCATTTGATATGGAATTTATTCTTGTCTTAGAGTAGGTTTTGTCACTTGAATGCACAACATTTGCATATTCCACAAGAAGTGCAAATGATGGCTAGATAATGGTGTTTAAATGAATGTGTGATGCTAGTTTGTATAGACCATGCCAAGACAAGGTAGTTTGGATGCATGTAGTGTTCACTTAGAGTGTAGAGTAAGTAGGTAGTTAGTTAGGTTGAAGAGCTATGCTTGTTGAAGATGGATTATGATAGGTTAGCACACACATTGATCTTTTGATATGTCATTGAGGTCACAAGCCTAATGACATTGTTAGGCATTTAATTAATGAATCCCTTGCTTGCTACACTTATGAACATGTGAATGGCTAGTGGTGGAAACCAACCCTAGTTCTCTCTCCCAACTTTAATCTTTAATTTTATCGTCATTTCATTTACACAATAGTTTTAAACACAAAACCAAAAACCTGTTTCTTTAGAATTAAAGTAGAAGTAATCTTTCTTTATGACAATTAACGACTAGTCCTCGTGGGATCGATACCCTCTATATAAAACCTTATCTACAAAGATTCGTGCTCTTGCGAGTGGTTAAATTATATTTTGATAAAAAGGGCAAAATTAAGCTTACAATGTAATTTAGTTCTGACCACATCATATAGCATACCGCACCCCCAAACTTATATGCAACATTGTCCTCAATGTTTGGACAAGAAGAGCAAGGAAAGAAGTTACCGGGATGGCAGAATGCGAGAAAAATGGAATTCCACAGCAGCGGTCATCCTGTAAATAAGAAAAATCTGCACAGAATACCAACTGGATACCACGAGCATTACAAGGAACAAAAAGTAGATAAATAGAACATAATGAAATAATTATGCACAAACAAACAATGCCAATATCACTGTAAATCTAATGGTCTGAACTGGTGTTTCCCGATTGTCTAAGAGGTCTATACGATAAGATATTGACTATCCAGGCGCGCTAACGTATAGCACGCAAAGGGGCTGCCTTTCTTTATTACCGCCATACTGTGTTGAAGCAATCTCAACAGTATTGGGAATTGAAACCAGGCGGTAATAAACGGAAATCATCAACTGAATCGCATATAACAATTAGACAAGTGGTACTAAATACATAGTCAAAGTATAGAGAACAGATAGCTTGACGGAAAGCAAAAAAAAAAGACAGTAAAGATAACACATGGCATAAAAGAAAATATAAATGTATTCCATATAACTGAAAATGAGTTGTAGTACAAAGTGTACCTGCAGGTGGAATACTCAAAAAGAAACTAAACATGGCCAACATTGCCTATCAAAAATAAAGAAAGAAAAATACAGAAAATAAAGCAGAAAAGATGAATAAGGTGCAGCTACTCGAGGGCGGGTGGTGGTGGTGGTGGCTCGGTGGGAGCAGAAGTGGAGGTGGAGGCTCGACCTGCGAACAGGAACTGCAGATCCTGCCGGAAGGCTCGAAACTCGTCTAAGATCGCTCTCTGGCCCTGTACCAGAGAAGAAATGTCCGTCCGAATACCTGCCAGCTGACTCTGCGTCACTTGGACGTGCTCGTCAAAACCCTGCTGGAGCCGCTCTACGTCAGCTGCCAGGCAGGAATAGCCTGTCGCTAAGATATCATGTCGCTCTGCAGCGACATCCATCTCCTCCTCCTCCATCTCCTCGTCCTCTGTCTCAGCCCCTGCTGGCTCTCCCTCATCCATCTCCACCGGGGCATCCATATCTACATCGTCTGGTGGATCACCTTGATGGTCCTATCGCTCTAAGTGTCGCCTCACCCGATCCCACTGAGTAGATGTGAAGCGGGTGGGCGGTGCCAACTGAATGTCAGTCCGACTGACCGGTATACTGGCACTGCTAAGAAAAGCGGCGATCAGGAATGGAAAGGGAAGCCGCCAACTCGCTGCTCTACTCTTCCTCTTGTTGATGAGGCCATCCCAAACTTTGTGCATCTGCCCCCAGATAAGTGATAGGACAGAAAACCAAGCGCCCGTATGGAAAGCATAGAGGCAACGGAGGAGGTCACCACTGCGCTCGGCCACGTGCTGCAACGGACACGCGTTCTTGAGGAGAACGGTGTCCAGGAACCAATATCTGCTCGGGCACATCGACTTGGACGTGCAGTTGTGGTTGGGCGTGGTAAACGCCCCGCCACACATGTCCATCACTATCGAGAAGAGCGTGGTGTCTGCTGGGAGCGCTGCACTATAGAGTGGCTGACCATCCGGGCCAACCATGTCCGGCGGCTGCTGGTGAGGGATGCCGAGCATATGAGCAATCCGACTCGGCGTAATCGTGATCGTGACAGTGGCCACGGTAGTCTCGAGTGTATCTGGCGCTGTGCAGGAGTAGGTCATATGCTCGTAAAAGACCTGCACTAGGCGCTCGTGTGCCACATCGGTGGGAGGCACACATAGCCGGTCGAGGCGACGCCTCCTGAGCTCAGCAACCGTCCACTCGGTGTCGGGATGCCTCTCGAACTCCGCTAGGTCGAAAACCTGCTCCGGGTGGAACTTCCGAGACCGGAAGGCTCGCCCGGGCACGTCACGAACAGCACCGGCGGCGTTCTTCACTCTCGCCATGGCCTCGGAACAGTCTGCACTGGATTCCAAAAGGTACGTAAATAAAAGATGAATAAGAAGAAAGTTAAACTACTACTAGACTAAAAGAATAAAAATAAAAATGAAGTCCTAGTCCAAGGTACTGACAAAAATGCAAAAAGTTGCTCTCGAAGAGGCAATGTGAACGGGTGCAACCGACACGAAGGTACCGCGGTTACACACCGTACTCTAAGCGTTTGAAACGAAGAAAATGCCAAATCCCACTCCGTCATGAATTCCTACCCCCCCCGAAACCCACAAAAACTCGATTCAGATATCGCAATAGCAACCATCCACCCCAACATTATCTAACTATGTTTATTCCGCCGTAAAACTATCAAAAATGGCGAGAGAGTAAACAAAAAGTAGCCATGCATCACTTACCTCGTGAGGAAGAAGATGAACGGCTCAACCGATGAAAACTCCACGCGCAGCCGCAAAGAGAAGATCGCGCAGATGCTAGCGGCGGATCGGACTGCGTCGGATGGCGGCGGATGATCGGGAATGGCAGATTGAGTGCTCGGGAATGCTTGGAGAAGGCTTGGATCGCACGGAGGAAGAGAAGAAGTCGGATGGTCTTTTAAAATGGGAGGGAAGCCCAACGGTTTAAATAGATTTTCGGCTCACGTGCAGGCTCCGCGTGCATTTCGATTGATCGAAATGTGCATTTCGATCAATCGAGATTTCTATTGATCGAAATCTTGCTTCGATCAATCGAAACCAGCTTCGATGGATTGAGATTGTCTTTTCGCTCAATCAAAAATTCCTCCCTTGAATCACATATTGACTTCGATTAATCGAACCTTTAATTGTTTCAATCGAAATTTGATGTCGATCGATCGAAGACCTATCGAAGTGCAATCGAAGAATACCACCTCTCAGGACTTTGGACTTGGCAAATCTCTGCAATTTTTCGATCAATCGAACTAGATTCTCGATCAATCGAAATTGTCGATTGATCGAAATCTTGGTTTCGATCAATCGAAATGCTCAAAAACAGTCAGTGCAAAGTATGCTACAGGGACTTGGATATTTTGGGAATTAGATACTACAATGCTTAGATACAATCCTACTTTGGATTAAAAGGGACATCATGGAAGCTTGATAGCTACCATGGCTTCGCCACCTTACACGTCTATGGCGCGACGTCCGGATCGACTCACGAGTCAAAATACACGGGATCCGTCAAAGTGGCGACATCCACGTATTCGGTGATGACTTGGTCATCCACACACACTTTTAAGCGCTGCCCGTTTACTTTGAACATCGAGCCATCTTTCAAGTCCTTCAATTCCACCGCTTCGTGGGGAGCGACGGAATTAACCAAAAATGGACCATCCCAACGGGAGCGAAGTTTTCCGGGAAACAAATGGAGGCGCGAGTTGTACAACCAAACTTTTTGGCCTGGCGAAAATGTTTTGACTCGAATATTATGATCATGAAAGGCTTTGGACTTTGCCTTATAGATTTTTGCATTCTCATACGCGTCATGTCGCAATTCTTCTAATTCATTTAATTGAAGCTTTCGATTAGAACCGGCCTGTTTCATGTCAAAATTGAAGGTCTTGGTGGCCCACATAGCTTTATGCTCCAATTCAACCGGAAGATGGCACGCCTTGCCATAAACTAACCGATAAGGTGACATTCCAATGGGAGTTTTATATGCGGTTCGGTATGCCCATAATGCATCGTTTAGTCGCAATGACCAATCCTTCCGGTCGGGCCGAACAGTTTTCTGAAGAATGTTCTTAATCTCCCTATTGGATACTTCTACTTGGCCACTAGTTTGAGGATGGTAGGGGGTGGCTACTTTGTGTGTGACGGAGTATTTGAGAAGCAAGGTTCGAAGGAACCGGTTACAGAAATGCTTACCTCCATCACTGATGATGGCCCGAGGCGTACCAAACCGGCTAAAAATGTTAGCTTGAATGAATTTAACCACGACTGCGTGATCGTTGGTTTTGGTAGCAACGGCCTCTATCCACTTAGATACGTAGTCCACCGCCACAAGTATGTACTCATGACCAGTAGAGGGTGGAAATGGTCCCATGAAGTCAATGCCCCACACATCGAATATTTCAATGATAAGAATAGGGTTAAGAGGCATCATATCCTTCCAAGACATCGCGCCAAGGCGCTGACATCGCTCACAAGAGCGGCAAAATGAATATGCATCCCGATGAAGTGTCGGCCAGAAAAATCCGCATTGAAGAATTTTTGCTGCGGTTTTCTTAGCACTAAAGTGTCCCCCACAAGCGAGTGTATGACAAAATTTAAGAATGCTTTGGAATTCACTGTTGGGTACACACTTACGAATTATTTGATTGGGGCAGTATTTGAACAATTGAGGATCGTCCCAATAATATGATCGTGATTGGGAGAGAAAATGATCCTTCTCTTGTTTGGT